>OX392415.1:4604399-5278327 GCA_947623395.1 Synanthedon tipuliformis | reverse complement strand
TCGATAAGAAGGGTTGGGGCGATTATGAAACGGCCTTTTTGTACGAAGATTTATCTTTTGTAACGGTTCATTACTTTCTCAGCGCACAGATCAGCTGTTTAACGACTGTATTTTTTCTGTAGTAAATTTAAAAGTACTACTGTTATTGTTTTAGTATTTATCCTATCTATTCAGTTAAAATACGCTGTAATTTATCTTATTTATTAATGGATTCATTTGATATTTTATTTTATATGTAGGTAATCTCTTGGAACTTTGGAAGTCATCAATTTCATATTTATTTATTATTTATCAAATCTGTCAAAGTTATAATCTGAATTTTATCAATCTGAAATATTCACAGGAAATAAGAATTAAGAAAGATTTTTATCATTAAATTCTCCAAAGAAAGTGTAAGTTAAAAAAACACTGGCCTGGTTTTGAATGGTTTCGTAAGTACCGAATGGATGAAGATATTTTCTTTTGCTGTGAAACTTATGTGTCATAGAACTTATGTGCCATAGAAGTTGTATAGTAAAGACAAACTTCACTTGTGAGTAAGCTAACGTAGTTGTCCCACGTATTTTTTACTTTATTTTCAAAATAATAAATTTATTAATAAAAATTTTATTCGCTGTACATTTTATTCGTATGTCGCATAAAAAAAAAATAGTTCAATATCTCATTGTCTACTGCAAAATACGTTTGTCTCTGTCGCTGCCCAATAATTTCTCACTCGTCGAATTTATTGGCGACCGGCATACATAACAAAGTGATACGGGAGTCATTAAGTACGAAAAACAATTACCGAGAGTGTTGTGTGAACGTACGCCGCTCGTGTCGCCCGCATACAAAATCACTTTTTATTTGCTATAGTAAAATCTTGTTAATGGTGTTTTTGATATTACTTAGATCTTTGTCAAAAAAAGGACTGTTCGCTACGAATAAATAAGAGTATTATTTAATAGTAGACTGTTCCTGGGGGATCATCTAAAATAAAGTAAAAAACTAACGCCTGGACAAAGTATTAAGTCAACAACAAGTCGTCAAGCGTTATGACTGCTTATTTTAATTTTAATTTATTTTATTTTATTAATTTAAATTTTTAATATTTTTTAAAAAATTTCTACGCGGATCAAGTCGCGGGGTGCCCGAGTATACTATATTCTTACAGCCAGCTGTACACTGTACATGTATAATATATCTACAACAATGACGCAACAGATGCAAGTCTATTCAACTATTCACTGAACTATTGTATTGTATAAGTGAAGACGTTACCTACATTTGACCTCCTTTTGGAAATTCGCCCTTTACATTCTTTTTTCTAACTTATCTACTTATCTTATAAAAAAAAAAACAATATACACCTATGTTTTGTAGTTTATTATTCACTTTCGTTTGCATGAACAAACAAAATAATTTTTTATACCTTCCCAAGTAATTATAGCCATATATCGACCTAGGATGTGAGGATGGATGGATATGTAGGTATGGATGAAAACGGCTGAACGGATTTGGATTAAATTTGATACTTTTTATCCTGAAAAATTTTAGGTTTCCGAGGGATCGTTTAAATGAAAAATTGGGCGGCGCCACCGTTGCGTCGACACAGCGCTAAAGATGTCAAGCGTCAAATATCTTCTTTTCTGTTTCTACGACGCGGACGAAGTTTAAAATGAAATGGACACGTTCTATCACATAAAAAAACGAACAAGATGAAAATATTTTACTCAGTCACCGAAACACTATTAGCACGCGTGCTGTTCTTTCAATCCTTACATACGAGATTGTAAAACAAAGTCCCACCGCGTCTGTCTCTCTGTATGTTCGCAATAATCTCAAAAACTACTGAACGGATTTTCATGCGGTTTTTATTTTTACCAAAGGAAAGAGCATTAAGCAATGCAGGTTTTTATATGCAATTGCAAAAAAATTCCCGTGCGAAGCCGGGAGAAGGTCACTAGTGTACTATAAGAGGAAGGTTACAGCTCTGTGAGTATGATTTGTGTTTCGACAAAAGTATACTTGAGATTTTATACTGAAAACACATTATATATAAATCGATAAGTGTTATGGAGTATTCAATATGCGGGTGGCACGCGCCTACACAAAGGCAAGTTCGCTGGCCTGACGGCGCAAAATGCAAAAAAAGACTTAGTTTTATAGATTTTTAGACATTTTTAAAGATTTGTTACATTCATCTAAAAATCAGATTTTTGATATTTTGATTATTTTTTATCTCTAAACTTCTTTAATTTTTCATATTTTAATCTTTATGTTAACTATAGCAAAATTTGTGCACATTTTGACAGAACGGCATAAGTTCTATCAAAAGCTATTGGACTGTAGCAGCTGATGTGTAATTTCAAAAAAACCCGGTCAACTTTCCAATTTTTCTCTTTAAGGTTACTACATGCTAAACTTAAGAGCTGTACCTAGACTTTTAAGGAATTTATTAAAAGTACGCTTAAAATTCCCGCATTATAGGTAGTCGGTAAAACTAATTATAAGCAATAATTAGAGAAAAAAATTACTGCAAACCACGGAAAAGCTTTACGTATATTTGAAAAAGGAACTAAGTACATGTACAAGGCATGAGACGTTTATCTGTTTCTAGCAAGTACCAATGGCCGTGGAGTGGAGCTTGGTGACACCTTAGGTAGATACCGCTACCCGGTTGACATATTGCTCTGAACGTCCGCCATTTATATTCCAAGCCCGAACTCCAGATCCCAGATAATGCTTTTACAATAACGATCTCACGATGACTACGAATTCGATTTCAATACCGAACATCGCCTCGTTATACTACGAGTAGTATTTATTATGGAAATTCTATTTCGAATTTCCGACCCACTTTGAATTTAAAATGCTACAAAGGGAAGTAATTACTTATGAAACGTTTGACCTAAATGTTAAAAGTTAACAAAAATGCCATTGTTTGTTGTTTTTTAACATACTCATGTATACAAAAATAATGTCCTTATTATGCACGGTTCACAAGTAAAAGAATGTTATTTCAAATGTCTACTTAATAATTTAAGTTAAGGTTTAGCCATATATGTTGCTATTTTAAATAAATTCAACTTAATAATGGAAACATATAAATATCTAAATATTAATGTAAGTGTTAAGTGTTTTAATTCGACTTCCACTTTTATTATCAGAGATAAAATTTCACATGATGCCCTTGCATAGGAGCAATTAAGTAGGTAATTTTTGAAAAGACCAGAAAAATGTAGCAATAAATATATAATAGTAGGTAACGAATCTATATAGACATGGTATGAAACTTAGTGTTAGTAAGTAAAACAGAAGTTTTTCTCACACACTTAGTAAATAAAGCGATTGAATAGAACCGCGTCCCGCATCGAAATACTTGCATGGTTAAAGTGCTGCACCAAAATGTGCATTTCCGTCGTTTCTCGGCAGATGGTTGAATAAAAGCAAATTGCAATGTACCACCTTGCGCTCCTGCCACCTTATTCCCACGATATGCAGTAATGTGACCTGCAACCGGTCTAGACAAAAATAGTTTTGTGTTTACTTGGAGAAATTTCCTTCTTTCTCCCTTTAAGAGACATCAAATCGTAACCAATCTGTAATCAAATCAAAACTAAGTTATTATATTTGACGACACGTTTGGTCTAGTGGCTAGTAACCCTAGCTGTTAACCAAGCGGTCGCGGGTTCAAATCCCGCTAGGGGCAAATGTTTAGTGTTAACATTTTACCTTTGTACCTGAGTCATGGATGTTTTGTATTTATAATATGTATGTATTTACAAAAAAAAAAAAAAGTATTGTATGTAATATATCAACTGTTTGGTATCCATAATACAAGCATTAAGTTGCTTACTTTGGAACTAGATGGTGCTGTGTGGAATGTGTGAATATATTTATTTATTTATTTATTATTTATTTATTTATTTATTATATGGTTTACAATATTAATTAAAACAAACCCAAGGTTTTGTTGTAAAACTTATTCTTGTATTTATTATATTATAACTAATCTACTCCTAAAATATATTTAAATTCGCTTAAAATTAGTCTAGGTAGTATTTACGTTTGGATGTTGATTACTCATGCACGCAAAAACGTCTGAAAGGAATTGGATAAAATTTTGAACACAGACAGTTCATTACCTAGATTAACATATTATAGGTACGTCGTTATTATTAAGGTATTATTAAGTAGTATTTTATCTTTGATATAGAATACAACGCGTCCGAAATCGCGGGCACAGATAGTGTTTAATAAATTTTTGTTTCTACACCTATTATATACCTACGTAGATGAAATCGGGTATTGACCAGTCAAACAAATAAATAGTGTGATTACTGCTGTGTTGCTGCTGTGCAGTTATTTTTAAACAACATATGCTTGTATCAGTGTTAAGTAATTTTTTTCTGTGTCAGCTATTAGATCTATAATTAGGTCACATATTAGGAGACGCAAACATATCTACTCGTATAGTGTATAATAGTCTAACACGCTAAGATAGGTTGAACTTGACATCTCTTCGAATATTATGTACATTTCTTGAGAACAAAAAACACTTCAGACCGAAAAGGTCTAAGCGGAACTCGAACCTGCGAATAAACCGTTTAAGAAGCCTCTGCTGGTCTGTCTATCTGTGCTACCAAATTTTCTTGGTTTACTGAAAGAAATTCGCTAGAAAATGATAATGCGCTATAAAATTGGGCTTGAAATAGTGTCAGTCGGAAACCTCCATATAGTATGTCGGCCGAACGAATATATCATTGGAATAGTACGTCTCAATATGCAATAAAAACGGGAAACGTACGCGACCTCAGAGCCGGGATTTCTCTAGTGCGCACCTGAACTGGATTACAGTATCCGCGCTATAAAAGTGCTACGTTGAATTGCGTACGGATATAAGGGCGGCTTTGAAAAGGACCCCGAGCTTATCGCATGGGGTAGTAGTGGCAGACGGTGTAGCTAACGTTTTCACACTGATTTACATAAACAGTTTCGTGCAGCACCCTCGGACGTAAAAACAAGACGCTTACGGAAGCCAACACAACATATTGTGTCCAACTTTTACGATTATCGGACCCTTTTACTTGTTTCGTATCAGTTTCTGCACATAACACTGAAATACTGTAGAATTAGTTCGATCAATTCTAATAAAAACAATGTTTCATATAAAAAATGTATGTATACTTTTCAGTAGTAGGGTATACCTTAATCTGGATCATTTTGTATAATACTTACTGCTTTCACACAATGTCGAACCGTAATGGATGAATCGATATGGAATTTATATACCCTATTATTAAGTTAATAAAGATTTTGTACAGTGCTTGAAGAATGCTGACATTTAAAGCAAATATATAAATAACATACGTAATTACTCTGGTTCCGCCAAGCCAACATGCTGCTTGTTTGTAAACGAGTATTATTTTATTCCGTGGTTTTTTTGTTTTATTTGTGAAAAAGTAACTGAGTTTAACTTGCGTTTTCCTATTAGGTACTTTCAAGCTTTCGCTTACGGTTAGATTCAGACATCGAAAAAAAAAAACCAATATCACACAATCTGTAAAGAATTTTTGCTGGGTAGGCAGGTAGTCTAAAGGTCAATTTGATAGTAGGTGATGGGATGCAATTGCGCTGCCAACTATTCGTACTTCCATACTAATATTACTAATGCGAAAGTTTGTATGGATGTATGGATGTTTGTAACTCTTTCACGCAAAAACTACTGAACCGATCACCATGAAATTTTGCATACACGTTGTCTGGGACACCAGAAAGGACATAGGGTACCTTTCATCCAGAACGCGGACGAAGTCGCGGGCACCAGCTAAAGAGAAGATAAAAGATAAGAGACAAGATTGGGTAGAGAGATTGGCTCTGACATCTATTACTCAGGCATATAAACAAGATGCGAGAATTTTACTAGTATCGATATAGTATTTTACGATAATGGTTTTTTAATGAAGAATAGTGATTTTATAGCGATAATGCACAATTTATGAATGAAGAACGTCGTACCAGTATGATTATATATCTACATAGATAGTAATCACTAACCATTCGCAGTAATACCTCTATAAAAGAACACAAATAAAAATAGCTTTTTCAAATGTCACACTGAAATGTATATACAAAAAAATGTGTTTAATATTGCCGAACGGCGTATCGCTGCTATAATACTGTGTAACATGTATATTTATTTGGTCGTTTGCATGTGACGGTATGGCGTAATAAAGTTGGGCCGGCCTCGTTCTGGGGCGCTTAATATTAAAAGCACACCTCACCTATAGGTACACTGCGTCCTTTGCAATCTTTCCGTTGTTGCCACGACCTGAATCCGCCTTTGTCCTACGTGAAAAGACGAGGGGTGGAAGCGAGTGTGTGCGTGAATAATTGAGGAGTGCTCCCGTCTTGCAAAGAGAAATCTTAACAAAACTCATTGGAAACTCACGGCCCGGGGGTGTGCACGTGCACTCTTCATGTGGTCAATTCACTATAAGTACATACTTATAAATGATTTCATATTTAATTTCTACTCTTCTAGCCTTTTCGATATTAAGTTTCTTTAGAATAAAGAACTTCTTATACATGTACGCGTATAAGAACTAGTAAAAAACAAGTCCCTACCCAATCCCTTCCTTATCCCTTATCCTTAGTCATTTTATAGTCGCCAATGTCCTTTTATGTTAATACAGGTAATAAACTATTTGTGTGCCAAATTACCATCAAATCCCTTCAATAGTTTTTACATGAAAGAGTAACAAACATACATCAATCCATCCTCACAAACTGTCGCATTTATGATATTAGTAGGATTAATTACCTATTCATGTTTCGAAACATAATTATGTCAAACATTATAACTATATATTATAAACAATATAGAAATCAAGTCGCCGAATAATTGACTTTCTAGCTTCAATATAGGCAAGGCACGTTCAATTAAATTTTATCTACCGCCCAGTTCATCGCACCCGTATTAAAGCGGGTAGACATTATATTTATTTAATATTCATATAGCTGTTTTCATCAACAAAAATAAGTAATTAAAAACATTAACTGCAGACAGTATCTTCAACCACAGCTACAACGATATTTTAAAATAATTAAACGCTTTCAATATTTGTAAATATTTTGGCTCTCAGTTTTGTAATTAAAATGTATAAGTAATTATTATTTTCAAAAAGTAATTATATTTTGGGAATACTTTAACGTAAGCCGTTATCATAATTGTTATTGACCTGACCACATAGACAAATTTGAAACGTTTCTGAAATTGTTAAAAATAAAAAATTCTCAATTCTAAAATGATTAATTTTCGCGTCCGTTTACAAACAGAGTAAAAACAACTTAGACTTTCTTAAAATGTCTACAGAGATCCGTCAAGAGATTACTAGATTCCGATGGACAATTATAGGACACATATCTACAGAATAACATTTCTATTTGTGTATAAAATGTGTATTGAATCACATTTAATACATAAATAAATCACATATCTGCTTATGATCTTATGCTTATGCTTTTATGATCTGCTTCTAATATAAAGAAATCAAACACTATGTTTGATTTTGCATAGTGATTTAGCTATGTGGATAGTCTGCTTGTCTGTCATGTAACAGTTTTTTTTTAATTTTTCAATAAATGAAGAAATTTTATTCATCATATCAATTCCACACGATTTTTTATTCTAATGCAAAAGAGAAAGAAGCTCGGAAGCCTTGAAAAAACTAATATGGAATGAATACGGAAGCTTACAATAGCAGAAAGTGAAAACGCTCAGAGCCGCCCAAGGACAGTCTATTGCGACCGTCAGAGTGCATCTGCATATGAGGCTTAAAACCTTTTCTGATTCGGAACTGGGTCATGGTAAAAGTTTATTATAAGTGTTTAGACGTTCTGGAAACGTCATGATTACAAAATCAAGTATTCTGTTACTACGACTGTGATCGCTTTCTAACTTTAGAAGGAATGAGCATGGTTATAAAGATTACTAGCTGTTGCCCGCGACTTCGTTCGCGTTCAAAATGTTATATAGCCTAAAGCCTTCCTCGATAAATGGACTATCTAAAACAAAAAGAATTTTTCAATTCGAACCAGTAGTTCCTGAGATTAACGCGTTCAAACAAACAAACAAACTCTTCAGCTTTATAATATTAGTATAGATTTAGAAAGTTTACAACAATTTTATCATATGAGGCGTAAAGAATAATACTCAACCTTTTTTCTACAAATAATATAGACATACCTACATTGTTTATCGCTCTTTCCATTAGTGAAAACCCTATCAAAATACCACCTTTGTCTGTTTGTCTGCTAACTTCTTCTGAACGGTCGTTTATTTGTAATACTTGTAAAAAAAAAAACATTCCTATTGCTTGTATAATATTATAAATTACTAATAATTTACTTATCAATTATGTAAGATCGCAGGCAATAGTTTTTTTTAGTTGTAACTATTTCATATTCAACTATAAGCAAGCTCAATATGAAGATAAGTGGAGGCTTGCCCATATCCCGTCATACAAAACACAGCAGGAATATAGACTTCATTATTTTAAGCATACGAGAATTTCCCAGGGGCAAAGCGGGCGGATAGTCGGCGATTTTAGCAGATGCAGACTTCTAAAATGTGTAGCTATAGCGTGGTCAAGGAATTGGGAGTATTTTTAAGCGAAACATATACTAAAAGTTTATTATAGTAGTTTAAACGAAACATATACCTAACTTTGTAATTTGCACATAAAATAATGTGTCTACTAACGATTGCGAAGTGATAGACAAAATGGCCTAAACATAACGACACACATACGTTTATTATATTTCACGTTCACGTTGGTCTTCTGCAGGCGTTTTGAAGTCGCCAGTTTTAAGCAGCCATCAGACAGGCTGCTCAAATGACTTTCCAAAGATTACGATTGACGACACGTTTGGTCTAGTGGCTAGTAACCCTAGCTGTTAACCAAGCGGTCGCGGGTTCGAATCCCGCTAGGGGCAAAATGTTTTTGTGTTAACATTTACCTTTGTACCTGAGTCATGGATGTTTTGTTTTTATAATACTTATGTATGTATTTACAAAAAAAAAGTATTGTATGTAGTATATCAACTATCTGGTATCCATAATACAAGCATTAAGTTGCTTATACACTTCTTTATGTCAATATTCTTCAAGTGTAGTTACAAATATTTTTATTACATTTTAATAAGTATAGAAAACACGGCACATTTTCCGAAAGAGCGAATAGGTAGGAACACAAAATGAATTTTCCGTTTTCAGATTGAAACGGATATACGCTTCTTGCGTACGAAAGACCGCCCCGCGATGAGATTCTTCAATAGATATTTCCCAACATATCCGAGGGATGTATCCGTTGCACATGGAGCTTGTAATGCAGGAAATCAAGGCGAAGTAACAAGCATAGCAATACAAAGAAAATTACATTTTTATAAAAACATACATATAGGTTTCTGTGTTCGTATTTTTATTTAGTACTAACTAGCGACTCGCTCCCGACTTATTTCGGGATGCAATTTTTTATATACAAGAACCTTCCGCGTTTATCCCTATTTCCATAACTGAAAATCTAATCGATAATAGATAAAATCTACTTAGAAGTAGTTAGCGGATTAGTCCGCTAACTACATGCCATACATACATGCATACATGTCATACATGTCTCGCTAGCCAGATACATTATTGTTTCGACCAGATAGTTTCGACAACTTGGTTGCAATTTTTTTTTCTACTTAAAATTTAATTACTTTTTATTATATACTAGCTGGTGCTAGTCGTCACTTCTTCCGCGTTGATAAATAAATAATTATAAGCAATATAACTCTTGACATGTGCATTGCTAATACCTACATTTTTGCCAGGCGTTAGTTTTTTTTTAATTTTTGATGATCCCTCAGGGACTATTATATACTTTATGTCTCTATGTACTATCTATCTATATCTTTTCCTATATCCCAGATTATGTTTATAAAAAAATTAATGATGATCGTTTTACTCAAACGGCTCGTTAAGGCGTGGAAAGGTAACAGACAGATAGACAGAGGTATTTTCAAATCTATAATATTATAAAGTATGGATTAGTTACACTTATTGGTTACACTTTCCTGGAATGATTTTTTAACTGATGGTGAAAACCGCATCAAAGTCTGTTGAGGAGATTAGGTGGAGTTAGCGGATATACGGACTATGTTTTATACCTTGTATGTAATTATAATAATAAGGCTAACTGAAAAGGTGAAAATGCCTCTGTTTTATCTTTTTAAATATAAAATGTTAATTTAAAGGTGAGAAATACAAATTGTAGCAACTAAACACCGTGACAACATTCAACTTACAAAGCGTTGAGGTGAACGCAATCGCCTTAACAGTTGCATTATTTGTTGTGCTTAGTTAGCGTGAGAACATAAAGCTATTGCGGCTCTTAGAGACACCTGGCTGCTGCCGGTGATATCGATTCTGTATAAGCCAACTGAATCTCAATTACAATTTTGAGAAGTTTATCTATTTTTAGTCTATTATATGTGATAATTTCTTATATACTGTTTAAACCCTTATTTACAGACTAGCAACGTGATGTTATATAGCCTAAAGCCTTCCTCGATAAATGATCTATCCAACACAAAAATAATTTTTCAATTCGAACCAGTAGTTCCTGAGATTAGCGCGTTCAAACAAACAAACAAACAAACTCTTCAGCTTTATAATATTAGTATAGATTAACGAGTGTGAATTCGTCACATGTTCAACATTTGTACTAGAAGAGTTCACTTAATTGATGGTAATGTGGCTACTGTCGCCAATAAATACGAGAAATTACAGACCTTTACAGTCAATTTTTGATATAATGATATAACTAGATATAGATGGAGATGTTTTCAGTATCCGTAAATATAAGAAAATCGCGGGTAATTCCTAGTATTTTTAATTTAACTGAATTTTTTTTTGCTCAATTGTGCTGCTATTATATTGCTATTCATTATTTGAAGCATGTTTACTGGTAATGTAAGCGTATTACAGGCATTTGTATAGGATCTTTTGTTTAGTTTCAAAACACTTGGAGCAAGTCAGTAATGAGTAGCTTGTTAAGGTTTCACGAAGTAAATGGCTCACCCATTTACTAGTACTAGTACTAAAACATTCGACTTGATGGCAAGACTCTTATTCCTTTACCAAAAATAAAATGAAACATTTTTAAAATTAATTGAGACTATAATAAATAATAATATACTTACTTTCTTCAGTTATTTTTTTATGTGAATAAGACTCACAGAAAATCTGAGAGAATGGCTACTGCTACCAGAGGGTGCTAAAAAATTTGTGAAAGCGAATCGCAATGTACCCAGTCGCTATTACCTTTCATATGGTAGGTTTTTAGAATAGAAATCTTCTGTTTTTCTAACTTTCTTATCAATACTAATAATAAATCTGTAAGTGTAGTTTTTGTTCTTCCATAACTCTTAAACGATTTAAATAATTTTCATGAAACGTGGTAGATAAACATTTAGACGTACGGGACTCAGGATAGGACTTCTTTCACGCGGGCGCCAGCTAGTATAATAATATATCCGTTCAAACATTGGGAGTAGGTATAACGTAATAAAGAATATTAATCGGCAACTAAACGTGGATAATCTACATAACAATAAACCAACGGCGTGAGAAAAATCGCAACGACTTACCAACCCTCTTATAAAATCACAATAATTAACGTTTATAATAATTCAATTTCAGTCGCAATAGCGCAAGTTCCCACCGGTCGAGTATTTCTCCCCTTCGGAATACATACAGGTAAACATGAACTTACAGATAGAAGGCAAGACGATCGAGGGGTCGAAATCAATGCAAACAAAGAATAGGGAGTCATTGTATAGATTTACGCAAGAAATCCACGTGCGATTGCGCTCCCACGGGGCACAGGGGAAGGGATTTCGGGAATCATATATATAGACGAGCGACAAACTAACGGACCACTTCCGAATTGACAAAGCTATAGAGTACATAAACTCCGGGGGCCAGAGAGCCCCCGGTGGACAGTGTAAATACTTAGTTCTTAATTAGCAGTAGACTAATTTTAATTGACTTTGGAATAGTTACCCAATTAAAAGTTTTCAACAAAAGTTAATGGCTGTTCTTATAAAGAGAAAAACACTTAACTTCGTGGAAGAATGTGTTTTGAAATACTTCAGTCAACTCTGCAATTTATTGTCGAGACCTGTTCGAGAACTAATTGTAAGTTCTTTGTTGCATTATTTAAGTTTTAAAAACGCTTTCATTTCACTTCGCAGTTTGCGTTTTCAATTTAAGAACTCACTACTAAGTGGACCTGCTCATTTAAGCTCTCTATAGTAAATGTTTTTAACAAACTCTTTATTGTTACAGATTTCAGAATTAAAACTGAGTGACAAAGAAACCGTAATCATCGCAGACCTATCAGTTGAACTAGATGGCTATCATGAATTTATTCATCGCGCTGTAATCCAGTGTTCTTCTAAAAGTGGCTTCTAAGAGATGCCTGTGGATTCTAAGGAAAGCAAGATCAACACACATTGAAAAGATAAGTGCACATGAATTTTCCAAGAAGATATCCAAAGATGTCCAAAGATAGGTGACTAAGTTTAGTATATCGTGTTACTTTAGAATAGTAATTTTGATTCAATTATTGTTTTATACAATAATTATTACTTTACTTTCTGCTTCTTTACGTAGGTAGATACATCAAAGGTTAGATAGATTTAGGTCATTAGGATTAGGGACTAATTTCTTCATAGCTTCAAGAACATTACGGTACAAATGAGGGACAGTTTAATGTCAAAAGTTGCCTTAATGGTCGGTGTTGTTTTAAACTTCTCGGGTTACCTTTTCTGTTTTTGTTTTACGTGTTACATTATTATGTTTGGACTTACATGTTATGTTATTGTTCTTATTAGTTACTGTCCGTTTATTGTTTGTTTCTATTGTACTGCAACCTCTACTAAACATTTAACGATATAAAATTACTAAAATCTTTGTTTATAGCGTGTTGTCCGTTACTTCGCACTTTTGGTTACATCTTTATGTTCGTTTAATTTGTTATCTCTAAACCCGTATATTTAATGATTATATTTTCAATAAAGGATAACGTATTGAAACACATGTGTTCATTAAATTTGTACACTTTGTTAAGTTTTCGTTATGTTCTTACATTAACCAGCTGGACTGGTTAACTAATGTTTCCATTCTTGTTTTGTTTAACAGTGCCGATAAATTAAGTGTTATTGTTGAAGTTCTCGTTAAAATGGTTGAGTTTTTGTTTCGCATTGTTACAATGTTTTTGTTAAACTCAGTTGAAATTTACCTGATAGAATTCACGCACACACTCTATGTTTTTGGTTAATAGATTTAATTAAGCTTCATATACGAGTACATCTTCATATGTTAGTATTTTGACAATAATTGAAAGATATTCTTTTCATTGTAAATTAATTTTCACAATATTGTTACTTACAAGCATGTTGGAAATTGAGTCTCTGTTGATTTATCTAATTCGTAGAATGTTGAGTTTTGTTTTTGTTATTAATTTTTACCATTCATAAAAATTGCGATAATTCATAAATCACACGCTGTTAAGTCCCTAATTTTAGATATCTCTTTACGATTTAATTGAAAATTAATGTAAAATTCTCAATAGATCCAGTACCTACTTATTAATCACGATGTGCCTTATGAACCGCAGTGCCTGTTTTCTGATTGTTATTGTTGATTGTTTTCGTTTATATGTAACTGTGTACGATAAATCTTCTGTTAGGATTCCTATCTCTCGATGGAGCCTTAACGGGACATTTACCTTAAATGTGTCGTCTACTAGCTGCATTAAATTGTCAATAGTTAAAATTTAATAATTAATTGAATCAAAGTGTAACTACAAAAACGACATGTATAGTTAGAATACAAATCGATTGCCTAATGATTATTTTATCTCCCGACAAGTACCTATAACATTAGTGAAATAAAAATTACGAGGAATTCTATTTAAAACTCTAAAAAAAGTGAAATTCTCATAAAAATATTAAAAAATAAACTTGATTTTAGACGAGTAGGTAAACCAAACGTTTATCTATTCTTATCTTTATCTTCTTATTCTTATCTTTCTTATTCTTATTTCATTACTATTACTATCATTTTTTGCATATAATTTTTGAAATAAAACTTATTAGTTTATTTTATTATTTTTGAAATAAATTTATTGATTGGAGTTAAATAATCATTACGTAAAAAATATCGATAACACAACACTAATTGTTGCCGCCTACCTTGTTAAGTTATCTACTTAGTTGTTATTTAATTATAAGTGTTGATTTGTTGTTAAGTTTCATTGTGATACAGTTGTTATGTTATTTTTCACTGTGGCTGTGTTTGTTAATTTTATGTTAAGTTTTCGTTTTAACGCTTCATTTGTTCTTTGTTATTTACCGACATTAGGGCCACAATACGAATATTCAAGGCTATGCAAAATACTTTCAGTTGTTTGTAAAACGCACTCTGTAATCTTACTTATAGATTTAAATTAGGTTTCTGATTTTTGTGTAAGTTAAACTTAGGTTGAAACTAAAGCTTGTTTAAAGTTAACAAATAGGTTAATTTTTATATTAAGGGATGTGTGAAAGTTTTTGAGTGAAATAAATAAAATTTAATATAAGTGAATAGATTTTTATTTATTTACTACATGAAACCTACTAAACTAATGATCAAAATTAATGATGATAAGTACTTGTTTATAAAAATAGACAGATTTTTTATGAAAAATAAATGGGTGTGGCTGTGTCGTGGAAAGGACCATAATGTATTGGGACCAGTGCAGTGGTACCTATTTTTGATACCTATTAGAACGGAATAAATCGATCATGGTGTTGAACATTGCGAGTAATATTTTCTTTGAGACTTTGAGAGTACTATTTGTACATATCCAATGAATTCTAATATAACGTTGTTTTTATCCTTTAGCTATTGAGTGGTTTAATTAAATTTTGGATGTAGACAATAGACATGTAAGCAAACTATATCCCTAGATTTTGTTATCATCTGTTTTCTGAATTGCCTCCTATCGTGGAAGCAATTTCAAAGACGTAAAAAGTAGATAGATTATAGGATGGCACACTATAAGTACATTACGTAGTCTTAACGTAGTCTGTCTGGTGACAGTAACCAATCCCTTATAAAGGATCATCGTGAAATAACAACTCATATCTTGTGTCTAAGCTCATTTTATATCTTCTCCTTGTGTATGCTTTATCTTATTAAAATCAGTAGCGCACTTTCAACTTGATGGTATGTGGTAATACCATTAAAGCGGAGGAAACCATATACCACCAAGTACAGTTAGCCTGTCTGCTAAAATTTAAAATCTAAATCTATACTAATATTATAAAGAGAAAAGATTTGTATTTTTGTATGTTTGTAATTATTAATAAGCTAAAAAACTACTAGACCGATTTAAAAAAAAAATAGGCTATATTTTATAATGTTACGCGGGCGAAGTCGTCTGCAACAGCTAGTAAAATATTATATAATATGAATATTATGCCAAAAATTCCATCTCTTAAAATTATATTCATACAAAAATCCATGCATGTCATTTTAGTTTGCAACCTTAGTGCGCTTGAGCTAACCTCACGGACAGTTGGATTGCGTCCAACCATTTCACTATCTGGATAATACATAGTCTCAAAACGTACCCTGTGCGGTTACAAAACATTGTGGCCCGTGCTCCAGATATGTACACAGATCTAGTGTAATGAAGATAGTTTTAGGAACGGAAAACAAGAAGTTAGCTTCGTGCAATCTCGTCGCTTAGCCTCTTCTTAATTGCTTAACTTTAACCAGAACCGCTCTTGGTGTCGTGGAATTTGTTGAACTTTACGCATACTTTACGCCCAATGAGATACTAACAATATTTCACTTGCACGTAATTTCCACTTTTACCACATACTTTTTCACGATTTTTTTGTATTAACTCTTGAACTTTTAGAATTTCTTTTATAGAAAACCTTTTACGGAAGATCTATCTTATAGAAGACTAGTTTGTACTACATTGTATGTAAGCGTATATATGTATGTGAATGTATCTAACCACTCTCAAAATGAAGAGATATGGCTCAACTACATAAGCCCATTGGGTTTTTTTTAATGTTTAGTTTGACAGAAAGGCTGACTGTTCAGTTGATGGTAAGTAGGTAGCCACCGTAGTGCTACAGACCATAGTAGGATTGAGTTATCCTCAGGATTGGGAAGGAATAGGGGAAATGGGATCTGGAATCCCTTACTCACTCATCAAATCACGGTAGTCTCCTGTAGGTTACTATCGTCAGACGGGGTGCCCAAATGACTGCGAAATGATTGATTTTTTTTTTATTGAGTCAAGGCAGCGCTTGGCCGCGATCTCACTCACAGATGCGGCCGAAGGTGGTCCACCACGCTTACCTAGTAAGTGCCCATTTACCTTACATTTGAAGACTCCGAGGTTGTAATTTTGAGGAAACACAGACGCAGGAAATGAGTTCCACTCCTTAACAGTTTGGTCAAGGAAGGTGGAACTGTAACGCTTCGAGCGTGACCGAGGAACATCAACTACGAAGGGATGAAACCGTCCGCGTCTCGTGATCCGCAAGTGGGTATACCTAATATACCCAATTATTAACGACTCTTCCAGTCATTAGGTATCTGTGTTTTTGGTAATAAGTTTAAGTTTATGTTATATTTTTCTGTATGTGATGATAGGATGGATCAAGAAATGAAAGATAGTTTCAAAGTATCTCAATACCTACCAACTCATATTTTGCAGACATTATGTAAGAGTTTCGAGGTGTGTACGCATTTTACGCATTTTACGCAATCTACGCATCTATACTAATATTATAAATGCGAAAGCTTGTATGGATGTATGGATGTATGTATGGATGTTTGTAACTGTTTCACGCAAAAACTACTGAACCGATCACCATGAAATTTTACATACACGTTGTCTGGAACACCAGAAAGGACATAGGGTAGGTACCTTTCATCCAGAACGCGGACGAAGTCGCGGGCACTAGCTAGTTTTTTCTATAATTATTAATTCCCTTAATCAGATTCATTATGCCAGCTAACCAATTACAAAAGGTCATTAATCAACGACAGAGTTCAATCAATAAATACGGTGTTGATATGGTGTTGATAAGATTTTATAGGAAGTCAATATATGAACCTCTTATTTATTAAGGTATATCCACATTGTCTCAACTCTCATGAGTCATGACAAAGCCTCAAAGCCACCTTCGCCAGTAAAAAAATAAAAAACTGTAATGATATATCGAATAACAAGTAAAATAGTTACTTTAAATGAGTGGTCCAAAAAGACTAGTCATTCTAGCGTGCATTTTTTTTGTTTTAAAATTTTATATGGAACATTGTGCATTTGTGCATGGAATATTTTCAGCGCGCATTTCGGGAATAAGCCGGAATTTTTTATGTTTTATTTAACTTTTAACAATATAATAAATAAACGATGAGAGCATTTTACAATATTTTTTTTTTGCTTTTTTAAATTCAGAATAATAGTCATTGTGTATTGTGTTGATGTAAAAGAATATAAATATTAAATTGCCGTTCTGTCGCACCGGCAAATTTAAATTAAAATTAAAGTTGAACGTGCCAGATTTCAGAGTGAAACATTTTTCAATCGAAAACTGTAACATTCTACATTATGTAAAAAACATGACGTTTGATTGTTTGACTTAAAACTGAATTTTTTACATTCATTTTTTAAAATGATGGATACGACTATTCAACTACAGTTCCGACGCGACGTTGGAACTCTCGCAACAGAAACTGCTCGTAATGTCAATGACGTTTTTAAAAAGAACACATCTATAGTCTTTGCATTTCACGAAGGCGAGTGAGTTTTGCTTGTGGTTGAACGTGTACACGCACAGTTTCGATAGTGTGCGTGTCTGACGGAGCGGTAAGTTGCGTTTTTTTTATACAAACCATACCCTCTTTAGATCTCACGCACACTGTGACACATATACAGACAGTGTTTACTACAAGTAAATCCCACTCGCCTTCGTGAAATGCAAGAACTATAACAGCTAACGGACTGTGTGTTTTTGGTTTAACCGTTTTCGTAGTGCAAAACTTTGACTTGAAGAATGAACCACGAGAATGACCAGACACTGAGGCTCAGATTAAATAATAGTTATGACTGAGGTAAATAATGATGAAAGAATTCGATCCTCATGAAACTACTAACGATATAGCGGAATGGTTTGATCTTACCATATCCATATTTTTGACCCATTTGCAAAAATTCCAATCCCTTATCCTTATCCTGTGGCGTTGCTTGTGTTGCCAAAATGCCGAACTTAAAAAACAAAAGAAGACATTTTTTCTCACTTTTATGCAGTTTACAATTTCGTACTTTAATCCCTCATAAAATTACTAGGATGTAGAATGGACAGAACTTCGGAACATATAACTTGTTTTTTGTGATTTAAAAATACACTTTTAAAATATTTTTACAAAATACGAACTTTTTGGCCAACGCAATACTCTTATACTACTTTTATCGGAAAGGAAAATGATTGAAGTTGGATTGAAGTGATTCGACTTTTCGCTTGTTCCCGCTTATAACGCAATAACGTGTAACACTTAGCTTACACTAAGTGTTCCATCAGAAGAATACGACACCGTGAACATCGGCGATAGTCGTAGTGTAGTAGCATCTATCAGACTGACAATGGCGAATAAAAGTGCACAATGCTTCTCCAACGTTAAACGCTTCACTTGAGGCAATATCGAATTCCCGCGGACCGACCGCAAGTAGACAACCTCTCCTGCACTTCGTTCAACAAAGGAATAGTGCTTTGCCCAAAAGCCAGCCTTACGGCCCGCACTGTTTGTCTTTGTTGGTGTATAAAGAGTTTGAACACGACAAAGCTGGATATTGCCTCGAAATATTAAAGACTTTTTGCAATGTTCGGACCTATTCAGTTTACATAGAATGCAGGGATTTATTTTTAAAAGAGATTTGAATTTATTTTGATAAAACACAAACAGCGTTTTATTACGAAAAATTATAAACTCAGTCATGAGAATCCGGAGACTAATTCCAGTTGCTGAAAACGCAAGCTGTGCGCTGTGTTCAAAATTAAAATGGATTATTATTATATACATAAGCTCTTTTTCTTCAAAAAGAAGAAATATACATACTATCAGATATAAATTGTTTTCCTTTAAAAAATATTATTATTAAATAAAATAAAAAAAAATAATAAAAAATATTAAAAAATACACGTTCAAGAGTACATATTTTTGTCTCCAACCTATCTCTTTTGCACTTTAAAAATATTTACAAAATTTAATATTGGAAGTTTGTTTCTAAGTTCGGCATGACGTGTCCACTCCACCTTCCTGTCCGTAGTTGAAAATGTTTACTTTGCGGTCAAACTTTGTACATACGAAACTTGGAAAACACGTCCATTTCCTATACACACCCGTTAGTATTGAATAAATATTTCTCGAAATTGCAAATATATTTCTGCACTATCAACTCTGAAGTTTGAAATAACTAAGGAAATTAAATATAGCAAATTCTACCCCATAACAATAACTATGAACAGTATTAAAGATGTATATACTTATCTGCTGTTAGTGGAATCAACCACCGTCAGTTCCATAGATTTACAATTTTCGTATTTTCAATTTGCTTCCTTGTGTATGTTTAGTCTCCAACTTATTTATTTTCTCGTGTTTCGTATTATAATTTATTTCATAGTTTAATTGATATTTGTTTTATGTTTAGGTCGGCAGACAGGCTTGACGGTCCACTTTGATGGTAGTAGGTGACTATCGTCTCCTATAACACAAGTATCGCCACAGGTGCTTTAAGTGCGTTGTTGATTATACTAGGATTTAGAATAAGGGATTAGGAAGGGATAGGAAATGGGCTCTTGAATCCCTTAATCACTCATCGAAACACAAAAGCACTCGTGCTTTTATTTCACGGTAGTCTTCAGTAAGGGGTTAGTTACTGCCGCCAGAAGGGTGCCCAAATGACTGCGGAAAGCTGCGGCGTGTCCTGCTATTATTACATTTGTAATTTACTAATACGTTTTTGTTTAAATATGAGAATATAATAAAAAAATTAAATAAGATTTTTGTACGTAAATTGCCCCACATATTCATCTATACTAATATTATAAAGCTGAAGAGTTTGTTTGTTTGTTTGTTTGAACGCGCTAATCTCAGGAACTACTGGTTCGAATTGAAAAATTATTTTTGTGTTGGATAGATCATTTATCGAGGAAGGCTTTAGGTTATATAACATCACGTTGCGACTAATAGGAGCGAAGAAACAGTCGAAAATGTGGAAAAAACGGGGAAAATCTGGAGGGCTTCCGATGCGTGCGTTGTGAAAACCGCACGGACGAAGTCGCGAGCACCAGCTAGTCTACTATAAAAATAAGATATAAATATAAGATCGTAGATTGAATTCTGTAAATTGTTACATATAAAGATATATAGGATACATTTCATAGTCTCAATATCGTCATATTTCTTGCATGTACCGCACATGGTCCGGTACAAACAGATAAAATAATCGATGCGTCATGACGCTTAGACAGCATTTTTACTTACCCTACGCGTAACAATATAATATAAACACTATAGGTATAACAACTTTGTTATCGCCAGATAAGCGCTTGGCCAAGGTTCTGTGCCGCCTAGTGTATATAGATAGTATTTATCAATGTGGTATAATTTTAATATTTGAACATTATTTAAGTAATCTGTAATTTACTTAAAGTACAGTCCTTATTTTTTATGTTAAGTTCGACATAAAAGGCTGACGGCCACTTGATGTTCGCCTCTATATCAAGCAACGCCACAGGTGCAGCATGTGCGCCGCTAACTACAGTAGGATTAGAAAGGGATAGGGAAATGGGGTCTGACATCCCAACTCACTCATCGAAATACAACAGCACACGTGCTTTTATTTCACGGTCTTCTGAAATGGATGGTTACTGCCGTCAGACGGACTGCCCAAATGATTGCAGTGTGCCCTGCCACTACTTTCCAGATCCAAATTGGCGACAACTTTGAAAAGTTCTATTCCAAAGATAGATTGGAGAGATCTAATGCCGAGATTGGAACCTGGGAACTCTTGAACAGAGCTTTAAGGCAAGCACCCATTTTCTTACTTTGGGATATCCTCATGGACCGGCTAAAAGTTATTCTTCAGTAATTATTTGAAGAGAACAAATTAACACACGCGATGCATATAAATGAACCCCTGAATAATGTTCCACGCAATTAGTTGCAATTAAACAATATATTGCTACATACTCTTTGTCAGGCGCAGTTATTTATTTCTTTTGAAAACGAAAAACGAATTAAGTACAATTTTTTGTAAATAAAATGTAATTAATGTGATGTTCGATATCGTTCAATACTCCAGACAGTCATAATGAGATCGTTTGATGTGATTTGATGCGACAAATTGCTAAGCTTTAAGAGAGGACACTCCGCTCAAGCTCTTTAGATGTCGGTGAAATGTCAAACAACCACTAAGTTAATACAGTTTCAGTCCCAAAGGAGTAATATGTCACAGTTTATCAGGTTATCAAGGTTTCTTGTTATATAATGTGCTGACATATATTTGTCTTTGATTAACTTACTCGCGATTTATATAGACAGGTAATCAATAGGTATTTATTTACCTGTTAATCCATCAGGGAGTATCTAATGTGTTTTATGTTCGATATGTAACGAACAGACGGAGGGAGTAAATATTGGTCCATTTGATGGTAGATGGCTACTGTCGTCTATAAAACAAGCAACACTACAGGTGCTGCTAATTGCGCTGCCGATCATAGGGAATTAGGCTCTTGCATCCCTTAGCGTCTTACCGAAATACAACAGCACACATACGGTCTATAAAGGGATGCCAGACTGCTGCCAGACGGGCTGCTCAAATGACTACGAAACGCAGTGTGAACTGCCACTACTTTAATACAGTTACGATAATAATATATTATGTAGGTTACGTCAGAAATATTTAGACAAACTTGTCGAAATGAGAGTCACATTTGTCTAATAGATGAGGGACATTACGTTTAGTACCTCAACTTGTTATGGGCCACTAAAGTACTGCCAGCAACATAGTCATAGAGTAGAAATAACGCTTTATTTGACAACGCGTCTTACAATAAAACATTTATTATCTGTAACAAGAAACAATTTAAAGGAAAAGCCTAGTGTGACGTTTTTCTCAGCTGAAATATTGTACCAAACCGGTATTGGTAGATTTATATGACATCTTGAGTTAGATATCTTTAATTACTATAGTAATATTTTTAATTTCCTGCAAAATAATCTAGTAGCAAATATTTTTATTCAATTCTAATAATTAATGTTACAATATTTCTATATAAAGATTTTAGTATATTATGTTATTGTAAGGTAACATTAAAACTAAAAACTAAAGCAATATTTCAATATAAGGTCATTACAGTCCTCTCACATCATAGCATACAATATACGAGTAACTGCAAATGTTATAAATATCTTACTGTCTCTAAAGTGTTACCTACTCGTTTGTAGGTTACTTATCTATTTCTGTAAATCCACAAATAAAATTAGACAAGACGACAGTGACATGCTACTAGTGGCATGACACTTTTGACAGTGTGTATCTTCAATACAATTCGATTTGTGGGAACGTGATAACCTATCTAGGAATAAAGGCTAGTTATTTATATTTTAGAAATATCAAATGGCTCAACGAAATACTTAATAATTGTTAAACGTTAGTTTTTCTTTTAAATCTCAATGCAAATATTTCCTTTATAACTTGCTACCTATTATTGAAGGGAGATAGTTTAATTTGCATATTATCTTATTAAATATTTATATAATTACAAAAAATATTAAATGGGACACTACTTTCAGCATTGGTGACCTAAAATCACTGAAATTCAACATAAATAAAAGCACTGGTTGTGTTTCGCTCAGTGTGTAAAAGACTTCATAACCTAGTCAGAACCATCTGAACCTAGGAACCTAGTCTTGAACTAATATTATTCCCTTATACCGAGAGTAAATGCTTTATTATTTTGTTTTCAGTTTCGCCGTCAAACTGAATCCAAGTTTAATAAAATTACATTATAAATAAGTATATACGGGCATGTCATTCCACTCAAGGTGATAAGCAGTTACGTAATGATGTTAAATAACGGGTCGCCTGCGCCGGGCGATGGACGCGAACGAGCGTCGGGCGTCGCATGCTCATGCAACAACTTTTGTTATTTAGTATCGCGTTCATTACCTACCGACACTATACACTTTTTCTACGACAATCGCTTTAAAATAAATCCTTAGTTTCAGATATTACCCGCGACTTTATCACACGTATCGCAACGTATTCACAAGTAGTAGATATTGTGGTTTATCATGTTTACACAGCGTTTTTTTTTGCTTGACCTCCTTACTGATAAAATGTTATAGACGTTTCGTATGAGTCGTGTGCTGAGTTAACGCAGTGTTTAATAATATTAAAACGATTTAAAACTCTCTATATAATGTTATTGTACGTAATTGTTGCGATTGCTGTATTTGTTGTGTCTGTTAAAGTTTATCAGAAACTAACATGTGGTATTTGTCGCTCGAGTGCACATATGGTGGGGAAGGTAGTGATAGTAACTGGTGGTAATAGCGGTATTGGACTAGAGACCGCGAGGAACTTAGCCGACCGAGGCGCTAGAGTCATTATTGCCTGTAGAAATGTTAAACGTGGAACATTTGCTAAAGAAGAAATCATTAAGCGCACTGGAAACAAAGATGTGCACTTTAGGCAATTGGATTTATCATCGTTTCGTTCTATCCGGCAGTTTAGTGCCATCACATTGAAGACAGAGAAACGTCTAGACGTACTTATTAACAACGCCGGGGCCGGAGGACTAGGCAATCATAAAACAGAAGATGGCCTTCATATTGGGATGCAAGTCAACTATTTCGGACCGTTTCTGCTAACTTGTCTTCTGCTACCGCTGCTTAAAACCTCTGCTCCTAGTAGGATCCTAAACGTATCCTCGTCTGTACACAAATATGGCGAAATGGACTTCGATAACCTCAACATGGAAAAGTATTGGAGTGATTATTTGGTTTATGCAAATAGTAAATTGTATCTCAATTTAATGACACTAGAACTCAGTCGTAGATTGGAAGGAACCGGTGTGACTGTGAACGCTTTGCATCCAGGAGTAGCAGCAACTAATTTATTTAGACACATACCTAGCCAAATTATACGCAAAGTAGTGGAGAAAACAATAGGATTCTTGTTTCAAAATCCATGGGAGGCGTCTCAAACTTCTATATACTTGGCAGTGTCACCAGATGTAAAAGAAATTAGTGGCCGATACTTCAGCGACTGTCGTGAGAGTAAGCCATCAAGATTATCACAAAATTCAGACTTAGCTAAAACGTTATGGAACAAAACAGAAAAATTATTAAAAGACAGTTTATCGGATAGTTTAAAAGTAGATAAAAGATAAATTAGTGTGTTTTTGATAATTATAGATATTAATTTATGAATATTATCCTTTTATTTTAACTTTAAATACATTTGTTACTACTGTGATTTATCAAAACATGGGACATTTTGAAATATAATTTGTAACCGGAGTTCATACGATTATTAACGTGCAAGTTTAATTAGTGTTCCATGCATTTGATCGATTGCTGAAATGAGCAATTACAGTAGTTAATTAGTGGTTACTAACGAGAAAATTGTAACAGTTTGCATTATTGTGTCCGTACTAGTTGTGTAGTTGTCAACGGCTGTGGGGGTTATTATAAAGCACGATTTGTGGAAACTGTTTTGATTTTAAATCGGTGACAATAGAGTTTAAATCGCTTTGTATAGCCGTGATTATGATTGCATCAGTTGTTCTCCTGAATGTTCATAGCTAGCGTGAAATTGAAATAATTGTACGCGGTGGGCAGCGCGTCCGTCCGCGGTCGGTTTTATTTGCGCATAAATCTCTAACGCGGTACATCTGATTTACAGGAGTGCTCTTAGCCCTCACCTCACTGTTTGCTGAGGCTTTGCGGTTGCGTACTCGCCACCATATAACTCGCTTCATATTACAAATGTATTTTGTTTGTTTTACATATTTAGAGTCTGAGGTATTGAACATTAAGTGTCACATTCCCTTTTCTATTGAAAAGAGTGACACACTAAAAGTACTATATGAATGTACTTATACTTATACTAAAGGAATAGGAAAGTAGGCTCTAGGAGCCTTCAATGATCTATATATATAATAATAATAAAGAGAGAATATTTGTATGTTTATAATGAATAAACTTAAAAATTACTGGGCCAATTATCAGCGAAGCCCCGAAGCAGTATGTAGCCGAAGCTACATTATCAGGGAGTAACATAGGCTATATTTCTATTCCGAGTGTTGTTATTAAAAAAAAAAACAAAAAAAAAAACGATAAACTGAATTAATTTACTGTATACTTATAATTAGCAGTGTTAAATTGAGAACCTGTAAAACTTATGTATGTAAAAATGTAGGTCAAATTTTCATAATATAGATAAATGACAGTCAGAATAATTTAAACACGTGAAATCTAACCTCTTCGACGGTCAGGTCATAGAATCCGGAGTGGTCGCGTTCGTTCACCCCCTCCGCTATCCAAAAAATATGAAAGTCAATATTTTACGAATATTTTGTTCTTGTTAAACTTTTTTTTCAATATTGGGTATTAGGCAAATGAAGCTTTACTAAAATCCTTTAATGTTAATGAAGAAACAAATACTACTTTATTTTTATTCTTCAATAATTCAAGATTTTCTAAAAATTTTTATATTACTTGTAAATCTGTATTGTATATCAGTCAAGTTTGATAAACACCTCAAATAATTACCTATTACACGAGCAAGGGCCTCTTTTCTGGGCGAGTAAATTTAGAACATGGGGTTAGAAAAATATTTTTAAAAAAATAGATTTTTTTATGATGTAGTGGAAATATATCAAAATAAATAAATATCTAATAAAGAATTCTTAGTGAACAATAAATAAAAGAAATTACAATCAAAACGACATTTTCATTGTACACTATGAATTCAATTAGTTTGAAAGTATATCTAGAAAAATTAGGAACAAGAAGTTTCCGCAAATAATTGAGGTGTTGTTTTCTCGGCACGCGTAACATTAGACGTTGACTGGAAATCTGTGTTCTGCTGTGAGGACAATATTAATGTCGTCCATAACTCAGGCGCAGTCACAACATTTTTCTCCTCGCACGCCCGGAAGGACAGCAAACTCAACTAATTAACGAGATTAGCATATTCTCTTGAAAATGTCCTTTTTGCAGTCGGATATCCCTCTATATGGTAATTGGGATTTTTGCCTAATTTTTGTGTTGTCTTCCCTTCGTTAATGTCCAAATTTACATAAGGCTTTGTGGCATATTTTGTGCGTAACTTTATTTGATTCAGTTTGCTGAAATCGAAACAGGTAATGAAGACAGGAAGTTAATCGCACGAAAGTAGTTCAAGACTGTAACTGGCTGTGTTAGTAGGTAGGTATAGGTAAATATTTAATATAATATTAATTAATAATTAAGTTAATTTAATTTATATATAATTATAATGAATAACAGTAACAGTTTTTTTAATTAATTAATTAAATAAAGTCAATGGAGAAACAGACATAGGCGGACTGACATTTTGTTATATCCATAGGTATTTTGTAAATAACAATATTAAGTAGGTTCATATTATAAAATAATAATGATATGACCTGACGTAAATACATAGAAAAAGTTAATTGCAGTGATACTGAGACACCAACCAAGTGAACGTAATATGGCGCGTTCCGTTGACTCCAAAGACTACAAATTGATAGGTAGAACTGGAATATGTTTCAATACATTTCAAGATATTTTCAAATTTAATATGATAATACATTTGGACGCTCGATGTTCCAATATCACAGTAACTAGAATTTAATATTAAATTGTACAGTCTACTAAGGATACATGGTACAGGGCTGGGTAACGGCGTACATTTGGAAATTGTATGAAGGAGTTCCGTCGACTCGTTTACATAAACTCTGGCTTAACATCAGTGGTACTGCATAGAAAATGGGATGCCAGAATAAATATATACCTATATCTGCTCCGAAACAGATAATAGAAATATCGAATTTCAGTTATTAGGATTAGGACTTATAATTTTGTACGCTAATTTTAATATTAGATACATATTATTATATAGATACTTACTTAATGAAGAACTTATGATTTTTAACTTTCTCAGAATTTTATATGAGGGATCGCATTATGCATTACGTGAATTGATAGGCTGCTTGAAGCTGCATTTATTAAAAAAATAAAATAAAAATGATAATTATACATATTTCAGGGATTGTATCATTTTATTACACGTTGAGACTTTTTCAATTTATTTCAAACTAGTTTTTGCCTTCAATTTCGTCCGCGTCCATCGAGAACAGTATTTTTTTCTGGATGAAATATATCCTCCTAATGTAGATACTTTTATGTATCAATGACAAAGTGTATCCTAAATTTCATGATGATCGATTGAGTAATTAAGGCGTGAAAGCGTAACAAACAAACAAAATAGCTTCCAAATTTATAATAATGGTTAAAATAGATTGGTTCCGATATGAAACTGGATGCGCGTCATTAATGGAATAAAACTGCATTTAAAGGTACTTTACAAGTAGCGAACGAATCCACAGTAGGTACATTTATTTTGAATGGATTGGAAATCGAATGTTCAAATAATGTTGATGTGTTGTATTCGAGTAAAAATGAATGATCTGCTGCGGTGCACTTGCTGTGCACATACAATAAATCTTGTAAACCGCTTTTGCTACAGGCTTATCGCCACTACTTTCCAACTGTGTGACAATTGTGAAGTCAGGCAAATTTGTTATGATAGGTTTTATGTTCTGTGTATAATCTGTGTATAATACTACTTTTAAAAAGCAAACTTTACTTTTGACTTTAATGGACTCCCATCGCACAATGACCTATTTTATGGTATTAAACAATCGGAACTTTGTCGAGACCGTTGGTTGAGTGGTTAGGGTGTTTGCCTCAGGGGTTCTCAGGATTCGATACCCAACTTAGGAAATTAACTTTCAAAGTTTTCTTTGGTCTGGATTTGGAAAGTAGTGGCAGGGCACCCTGCGTACCGTAGTCATTTGGGAAGTCCCTCTGGGGCAGTAAACTCTTCTCAGAAGACCATTGTGTTTCGGCGAATCAGTAAGGGTTGTCTAGCTTGAGCTCATTACTTAATCCGTCAGCCTGCCTGTCGACTATTAAAAACTAAAACAATTTTCTTCTTTTGACGGCGACTCAAAAGCCCCCTTCAATGTGGGGTACCGAAGTATAATGTAGTTATTATGTAGTACTGTAGGCAGGCTCTGACGAAAAAGGGATCTGACGAATGTCGTGAGACTATTTATTCAATCATGATGCCATAGTTGTTGCTCGATGATGTGGTAACATAGAAATAGGTTTGTTGGACACATTAAAATAAAAAATGAAAATAAAAACTAATAGGTAACTTGTAAATGCGAAAGTTTGTGAAGATGAATTCACAAATGTATGTTTGTTACTCATTCAAAACGGATTTGGATGTAATTTAGCACACAGATAGTTAAACATCTGTGTGCTAAATTATCGTTGTTGACTCTGAGATGCGATTCATCACTCATACAAACAACACAATAAATAAGTGTCACAGAATGTTGGCATTTATTATTCGTAACACTAGGGACTTTAAGTCAGTGGCGGCACTGAAAACGTTGTATTTTGCATTGGTGTGTAGTAATGTGGACTATTGTTCTCTTGTTTGGTTTCCAAATTATCAAAATAATATTCAGCGCATTGAGCGAGTGCAAAAGAAGTTTCTGAAGAGACTCTTTTCTTTCGGGGATTCATCGTTCAGTCCACAACTACGACGATAGACTAAATTACTTTAGCATGAAGTCACTCCATTGGCGGAAAAAGTTTCTGAGTCTGGTTTTTCTTTTTAAAATAGTTAACCAGAGCATTGATTGTCCGTCCCTCACATCAATGATTAGATTGAATACTCCAAAAACGTATGCTCGAGCACATAACATTAGACCGTTTCATATAAGATTCAGCAAAAATAAATATGGTAGCAATACACCGGTTTCTTGTGCTTTGAGTAATTATAACGACATTTTTCACAAGTGTGACATTGACATTTTTCGAATAGAATTGGACAGTTTAAAAGAACTATATACAGTGTGCCATGACTATAGATGGGTAAGCACTGCAGTATTTACTCAAGCCAGAGTAAATACTGAGTAAATACTATTTAAGTACTCTTTTTTTACTTTATACTCAGTATTTATGTTTTACTAACGAAAACTTAATTAGCTATTGTTTTTTTTCTAATATTTATACTAAATATCTTTGAGGATGGTAACACCTACTGCCCAGAAGATATTCATGAGCCTGGGCCCGCCATAAAGAATAAAAACCAAGAAATTGAAAATAAAAATAATGTGAACCGGGAAAGCTAAATTTTTGATATTATGTGGGGGAGGCCTAGAAAAGCTTAACTTGAAAAACTCGACCAAGATATCTTGGTTGCATTTTCCGCCATCTTGAAAAAAGCGTTTAATTCAGTTTTTTTACAATAACTCGGCTCTCCGTCGAGATACGAAAATTGGGATGAAATACTTTTTTGTTTCTTTTTTTATGCTCTATAATTTAGGTCCTATACATTTTCCATCTATCTTTCATCGTTATCGAGATATCGATCGAAAAAATCAAAAATGTAGGTAGTGAAATTAGTTTTTTGCAATTTTCTTTTTTTAGGTGATAGATATCGGAAAAATATGTGTTATCAAACTTGTAGAGAGTGTTCAGACCTACAATTTGGTTTTTGAATTTTTTAATTTGGACAAATATTACGACCTCTAGCGAGCCGCAAAGTCGGTGAGTCTTCGCCAAGTTTCGATGTAATACCAGCAGTTTTGATGTAATACCGCCCAGTTTCGATGTAATATGTAGCGCGTCAGATTTTAATACCAGGCTTGATGTCCTGGTTTTGCTGATCCTTAATCTGACAATTATATGGAGGGGTTTTCTTAATCTGACGGTTTAAAAAAAAATCTTTTTAGGTCTTTTTAATCACTGAATGTGATCTAAATCAAAATATGCTCGGAAAATAGCATTCAAATAGACATAAAAATAATACAGCATTTTTTCATTGTTTCCGGCTTTCATTTTACAATTTTTTGAGGTTATTTTGCCCATAAAAACACACACTTGAAAATACTGTAAGTCGACATTGTAGCAGATATTAAATTTACACAATTTAATTTGTGACCTTCCCATTTCCTTTTGTCACGCTCAAATCGTCAGATTATTAAAATGGACACTTTTTAGCATGTAATTAATCTACCATAGCTTAATCTGACGCGCTCGAGTAAACCCCTACTGTTAAATGAAAAAGGCTAAAATAAGAAGATAAAGAAGGAAACCCGTGTGTATTTACAGTTGAAAATCTAACAAGCTAATGATTTAAAAAATACATGAAAAATATATAAAAATTGACACTACAAAAAGAACACTGATTTAAAATATAAAAACGGCCAGTGCTACATTAAAAAGGTTGTCAACACCTACCATAACAAAATGGATTCCGACGAGCTTTCCTTCCATGGCTGATTTTGCCTCAGTCTTTAATAAATGTATTGCAAACCTCTTTATATGCTTGTTTTTTTTTTTTCAGGAATTCACCCTATTATTATATCTTCTTTAAATTCCTATGTCCCCTAGATGGGGCAGAGGGCCTCCACAATGCGCTGCCATCCCGTTCGATCTCGAGCTTCGCGCTTTAATTCGCTCCAAGTCTTCCCTATGTTCTTCGCCTCTGCGATTATTATATGCATTTATTATTAACTAGCTGCTGCACGCGACTTCGCCCGCGTAACTTTATAAAATATAGCCTAAAGCCTTCCTCGATAAACGATCTATCCAGCACAAAAATAATTTTTCAATTCGAACCAATAGTTCCTGAGATTCCGCGTTCAAACAAACAAACAAACTCTTCAGCTTTATAATATTAGTATAGATTCGTCATGCAGCATAAAACATGTAAACGCATGTCATGCCAAATGATCGGCTAGGGAGGGACCCCTTTATGAAGAAATTATGAAATATTTAAGGCTAGCGAAAGACATAAACTCATAGATAAACATGAACTCCACCATGAAGACACTGAAAATTAATTAGGATGTCTTTTTAATCAATATATTTCTTGGCATTGTATTGTTGTTGATTTTATTATACACCATATCCGAAAACACAAAATAAATCAAATAAAAAGTTTTTACTGTCTCTAGTGAGTAAATACTCACCTAATTTAGTAAATACTGAGTAAATACTAAAAAAGAGTATTTACTCTGACTCAGTTTTTACTGCCTTACCCATCGCTAGCCATGACATGAATGATTTTATTTTTTTAATTATGTTTTTTCTTATTTTCTTGTTTGACATTGTTTGACTATTTGATTTGATTTAATTTTTTTTTCTCTTGTTGGTTTTGATTTGTAATTATGTGTAATTTGATTCATTTATAATATAATTTTATTATTCTCTGATAATGTTGTGCTTTCCTGTAATTTAAATTCATACTTGTAATGGTCCTTTCTGTGTGTTGTATGTTGTGTTTAAGTATGTCTTTAGTTGGTAAGCCTTTTAAATAAATAAATAAATAAATAAACATATAGGAATAGGTACTTTTTATCCTGGAAAAATGTTAGGTTCCCAAAAGATCCTCTTTAGACTCTTTAAAAAATTCGTCACGGTCCTCTTGGCGGCGCCACCGTAGTCATAGCGATAGAGAAGTTTTTAGTTTAATTTCATCATAAATTCATAACAAGTTTCAAAAACAGTCTTCAAAAAATGTGGAACGCTTCACGATTTTGCGTGTCATCCTTGCGCAGGGGCCATGCTAATCTTCTCTGTATCGTTCCAATTTTAGTATATGTACTGCCGAAGCAAGTACAGTAGTCACTGATTCCAATTTGTATATATGCTACCACACGCAAACACTCTGTTAGTGCGATCTAGGATTACATACAAAATTTGTCTTTTGTATGGGTATCAAAAATAGCGCCATCTAACGGAAATAAATTAAATTAATTCTAGCTAAAACATGATGTGGCGTCATCTATCTGTCACTATCTGAAACTTAGATTGGCTTACTTTCTTAATAGGATATTTTAAAATTTTAAGGGTATATTATATTGTTATAATCAAGTTATATTACAACGTACGCAATTAAAATATAAATGAACAGTATTTTAAATCAACAAAATATTTCAATATGGCAGTTGATTTAAAAAATTTCATCGTGAACTTACCTACTAATAAGTATTTTTGTAGGATGTATTATTTCGATGACCTAAAGTAATTTTTTTTATTTTGTATTATAATATCGATATCCTGGATGATGGCCTAATTTTACTTCATATTAACAAGGGCACTATTAAGTATGTAGGTATACCTAAGTATAACCGCAGATTGTACTTATACCTACTTCTGTAAGTAAACATTTAGTGTAGTAAGTACCGAAGGAGGTCCCGAATGCAATTTGTCGCCACTCCTTGTTAAACAAGGACATTTGCATTATAAAGCATTACTTCCCTTTGTTTGCGGTTCAACCGTTTAAGTCCGCTCTTGACTTTAACTCATTGCTTGCAAGATTTGTGTCTAAGTCTCATTTAATGCTTGGAATCTTCTGTTGATTGATAGTATATCTACTCTTCAAATCTTTATTTGAGTAACCCGAACAAAGTCTAAGAATACTTTACGAAACTTTATAAAATCGTAAAGGAGTCCTGTCTGTAGGTACATTAAACATAAATTTTTTTCAGAAAAAACAATTTGTATTTACTTGATGTAATTTTGTTACAATAGTTTAATTACATTTTGTGTCTTTTTGTCTGTTTGTGCGTTTGAGAACGATAATCTCAGAAAGCCTTAACCGATTTGAATGGGTTTTACTGAGGTATTGGTGATTGCCTGGAGACTATCTATAGGATACTTTTTATCTTGAAAAAATTCTAGGTTCTTGTGGGATTTTCAGAAAAGTTAATATTAAATCAATATTATGAAGACGAAAAACGAAGGAACGAGGTTTTTTATGACATTTTGAAAATCATGGGTTGATCAATCGTTGGCTACCGATAAGTTATCGGCTACCGACCGGGGTAGTGTCGAAAAACTGAGCCCTTGTCTTAATTAATTTTTACTTGACGCTAAAAAGAATTCGCAGTCCTCTTTCTCAGAAGAGCTCAGAATCGATTTTCATAAAAACCTATGATAATAATATGTATTATATTCTATCTTATTACTATTAGGAGAGAAAGTAGGTATACCAGAAACCTATGATACTAATAATCTTGATTCTTATTAGTAATGATATCTTATTACTGTTAGGAGAGAATGTCCCATATTTTAAATGGGAGTTTATTCACAAGCGCAGTTGTTGCAACTGAGTCAATTTGGAGAAGTTCTATCCGTTTCCTATTTGGCGTTATTAGTGCTGTTTAATTTACAATTATATTAAATTTTCACGAGCTCTCCCTCATCGTTAAAGTTAATACTGTGTCCAGAGGCTTCTGTAGATTCGGCTTTGCATGTGAAACTCAAAGGTAAATTGGATGGTGACCGCAGCGGGCTGTGACGATACCACGCCCATTGACACCGGCTTTACAAAACGGATTTTGTTGTCAGCGCACCTTCACTCGGCTGAATACAAACAGACCCCTAATATTACAAACGTGGGTAAAATTAAGTGTTCGCCAATCGAGCAGAATTAATTTTGAATCGTAATATATTATTGTTCGACGAAACAATTTGGATTATTCCAAACCAATAACTGAACTTAGACATTTGATTAGGAATTATATTATAGTAGTGTATTGAATACCAAATCAGGAACCTATCTGTAATTGTCATTAAGCAGTACATAATTATATAGTATTACAGGTATTAAGTAAAGTCCTCCTTCTTCTCCGTCTATCTGTATGTATGTGTTAATCTCAGAAAGTTGTTTATGGATTTTGTTTCTGATTGCATCGATGGAAAGGGGAATTTCTTATTTATATTTTCCGAGTTATAACGGTTTTTGTCAAAGAAGGCCCCACGCGTATGCCGCAGTGAAGGGTGGCCGGGTTCAGCTAGTGTGATTATAAGAAAAACATGTTTTATGCATAGATAAATGATTGGTCTCGCTGCGCTCGACTAATACCCCGCTGTCGTACTTGTAAAATGCGGCATAAAATAGTACGCCGAATTCGGCGTACCCGAGCCAGTCACACTGCAAACTGTCTGTGATGTGTACGTGCCGAATATTTTATTACATTTAAAGCATTGATAAAAAATTCATTTGATGTCCATCCTCTTCTGATGAATCCTTTCTTCATATCTTATTGTTAGTCAGACAAGATTGTTTCTGTTATGGTGTATGTATATATTGTTTGAATTTATGAATCTTTTCATTCAATCGTCGATTTTACCTTATTTTATCCTGCTAGAGGTATTCGTGCGACCCGAAAACGTGTGGCACGCTACCATTGTGAAGCCGACTACGAAATTTGTGTCGCTATTCGGTTCCGTGTACAACTCTTTTGAATCTACTGTTGCCGCCAAATAATTGTCGGCCGTTTTTACCGCCATCGTTATAGTATTCTGTTACTAGAAATTTATCCCCACTGAGGGTTTCGAGGCGACTTTTTCTATCACGTGGTAACCTCGACTTGATACTGCAGCACAAAGTATATAGTATGTAGGACCCCTTAGGAGTTCTCAGTGTGTCCCGCAGACTACTTGAAGTTTTTGGGAAAACACAAGAGCACATCTGTTATTTCATGTTTCTAAAAGGATGATCACCGTCTCTAAACCGGTTGCTCAATTTATACATGCAAAATGTGTCCTGTCACTTTTAAATTAAGAACTTACTTTAGCCATTTCTATTTATTCAAACTAGTTTCTGTGTAAAAAGTTGGCGACCCTTCAAAGTCATCGAGTTAAAAACGAGACTGAGTTATTTCGTGCACTTAAAGAGGCAAATGAAAGGTTTATTAAACCGTTCACTAAACATAATAAGAAAATTCCAGAACGTATAAAGAAAAGTCAAATTGAAATATGTATAAGTAAACTTAAGTGGTCGGCTGGTTAAGGTCTAAGATCCAAAGAGAGGTCGTCCTTCACCCATCTGTTTACCAGACGAAAAGTACCTATATCTGATCAATTGTTATCTACTTATGAGAAAATAAATCGCGATTATGTTGTCTATTAAAATATGCTCAGAAATATCTTTATTTAAGAAAATTACTTATTGCTATGCTGCGTCCTTCTCTGTTAAAAAGCACAGTACGCTTAATCCTGTCGCACATCTTTGCTCCGATTTTCAAATTTCGAGCCCAGCCAGTTCAGTAATTTCAAAATAGTAGGTACTTCATGAACAGATTTTCTAAGTTAATAACTTTCAAAACTATGACTTTATATTTTATTTTGAAAATCAGATCTTATTTTTGTATCAGTGTTTATCAGGGTTTTATTCTATCAGGATGTGTAGGATCCCTTTGGAATTAACTCTGTTAATAGTCGATGCAATCCAAATACTATCGGACAGAAAATTGGATAGAATTAAATACAGCATACCTGCCACTTTCTCATAAAAAATCACTCATGAATCATGAAACACGCAACATTATAGTATGATTAATAGAAGTGTCTATCACACAAAACCCCATTTCCCCATATTGTGTAATTCAAATTTAAAGAGACACATCGAAATAAGAATGAAGTCAGTACGAAATGGAGCAATATTGTTTGTTTAGAGGAAACGAGGGCTGTACCCTGCAGTGCTACATTGCTAGTACCACAATTTCGTATGGAAATAGAAAATAGAAAATTCAATTTACATATTACAGGAGCGGACTGACTGGACACCTCATTATCCCATATAATGGTCCTCGCAGGGTTGCACTCCCGCAAGACTTAATTACCCCTAATCTGGCATTCCGGGAATCTAACAAGAGCCTCGCTTCTGTAATTACGGTCCACTGTTCTGTAGCTAATGGTCTCGTTTATTTATCTGTTAATTACATTTAATCTGCGAATCAAGAATCTGTCTGGGGATTTGACTCGGCAGAGACGATAGCAGCGTTTAAAGAAGCTGAGTGCGCCGTTTGTGAACTGGTTTTGGTTGAAATGAAATTAAAACTGGAAGTTCTGAAATATGAGTCGGTCTCGTTTAAAAGTCATGTGTAAACGTTATGATATGGCTCGACCTGCTTACGTGCACTCATCGCACTTTGCCTGCCCCTTAATTGGAGGGGTTGGCATGTCTGAACACGCGACAATGTATACATGTACACAAAAATCAACCCTCGCCCCACACGCCACAGACTAATATCCTATAAACAGTATAAACTAAACGAGGTTAGAGATTTTTCGTTGAAACAGTCCATAAAATGGCACGCGGTTGTATTAATGGTAGACTCGTATAATTAATTAAGTCCCCTAAGTGTTGCACTATAAGGTTTTTTCATTGTTAAGACTTCACAGACACTCGTGACACGTCTATTAAACATATAAAACAATGAGCTTTTTAAAGTTGATCCTTATCTGGATCTGGAAACTAGTGGCGGAGCAAAGTAGGTACGTTGCGTTTCGCACTCTGCCAAATTTTGGGCAGCCCTACTGCCCAAATGACCTTACAGTAAACACCCTTTTACAGAACACTATCGTGAAATAAAAGTACGAGTGCTGTTGCGTTTTGGTGAGTGGGTAAGGAATGCCAGAGCCCATTTTTCTACCTTCCCAAGCCCTTATCTTTGAGGCTATTGTTATTGTAGTCGGCTACTTGCAGCACCTATGACGTTGCTTGTGTTACGCGACGGTAGCCACATACCATTAAGTGGACCATCAGCCTGTCTGCCAATCTTAACTTTAAAAAACATTAGTTTATCGGAACCTTTAATAATGCATCCAATAATGACACATGGAAATAATTTCACACAAAAGTCTACAGTTGTGTAATGTGTCTGAAATATTCATGTAAATTGCAGATTCACGCACGAACTCTTCCCGTGAATAATTCCAAATATTGCCTCGTGAATATTTAAAGTTTAAATGTACAAATAAAAATATAAAATATTTGGCTTTTCTACCAGTGACGTCATTGCGATAAACTAACTGTTACCTATGGTATTACACCATATTACAAAAGTAAGTAGACATATATGATCCTACTTAAACATGCATATATTTTAAAGGATGCTTGCAATTATTCAATTAATATTATGAAGATCTGTTCATGGTTTGAAGACCATTTCCCAGTTGATGAAGGGATTTAACTAACTTCCACAGAGTATAATTTTTAATTACATGTTGCTTGTTTATTTATTGAAATAAGAAAACACAATAACAAACACGTTCGCTTATTTTGGAGATATAACCTTGAACGTAATCGCTATGTAGTTGGTATAACTAGCAGCAGTAGTAGATATAACCTATATAATTTATTTAATCTATGACGTCACTTAACATTACAATGACTCATAATTATGTAAATAATAAATGCTTCTAATGAATCTTTATGAAATGGGCTTAAAATAAAATTTTCAAGAGTTTAAAAATGTTGGGCAATCGCCATGCGATGCGGTCCATCGATTGCACAATATTAACGTCTATATTTTTGCACCATATTATTTAAGCTATTTAAAGTCTGGTATCATATTGTGGACGCACACAATCCATCTTGTTTTGGAGCAGGAAAGATTGCACTAGTCATTAAATATAAAATCTGTGATAATTAAAATAATAATTATAGTTAGAGAATATATAACCTTGGGAGTAGTTTTTATAAAAGTTTTAATTATTTTCATGTGTTTTTACGCACTGTTCGTTCTATTCAGTGTTGGTATTGTTACAAAGAATATAAGTTACTACAATAAGTGCAATGACGTCACTGAGATTGAAGAACTTCTTTTAGAAAAGGTAAGTTTAGTTTAAGTAATTTCTCATATTATTTTTGTTTAAGTACCTAAATATAATACATTATTTAATAATCCTAGTAATATTAGATATAAGTGCGAAAGTAATATTAGATATATAAGTTTTGGGGTATTGAGGAACAAACATCCTCACAAACTTTAGTCACAGATTAATAATAAGTTACTTGATTGAAAAATTATACTATAATCATTTTATAAATGCTAAACGATACTATATCCCCGAAGTCGGGGACATTAGCTAGTATAATATGATTCGTGTATTAAGATTTAAGAGCGTTCTATTGACGTTGCCTAATTTTTTTTTCGAATTTTCGATTACTTATTTTTTGTGACTTCAACGCAAATTACTATTTTTTTTTAAAAACGTCTGCCAAATACCTGTTCTTGCGGTCAGACACAAGAACAGGTATTTTATAAAAATAACGATTAGTATAACTATTCTGACCTTTTTTAGTTTTTTTTATTAAGTTTGAGTTTTATTTTTTTATTTTAGTTTATTTTTTTCCTCAGTTTCAACAATTATGGGATCGCCCAATCCTGCCCGCTGGTATAAACTTTTCTAGTAATTATTTAAATAAAGGACATACTAGAAATACTACAAACGAAGGCAAGACAAATATCACTGACGACAATTATCATAATAAGAACACTTTATATGGAAATAAGGATATTATAGAAAGCATAATTTGTAATGAAAAATTGTTGTAGCTATGCATGAAGCAACATGGAATTATAATAGCTGCAAAACCTTTATTGGCAGCTGCATAACTCTTCAATATCTTATTTGAATCACTACTAGTTAATTTTAACCTAATATTGCTTATTATTAAGTATATTATTGTATGTGTATCCCATTGTAAGCTCCTAATGGATACGATATATAGGTACTGCTATCCAGATTTCATCATATTAATTTGCTAATGGATTCAAGTTCGATTTAGACATTTTCTTATTGTATAAAGTCTCATAAATTAATTGTTATAAATAAAACATATCTCCTACTCATGCTATGATTTTTTTACATGGCTTAAGTACTTATATAGAAAAGTGAAGTAATTTTCTTAGAAGCATTTGTGTACGTTTTGTAAGCGATGAAATGAAATATCTTTTGTAAATAAAATTTTTACATCATCATCATCTTCATCTCGGCCATAGGGGCTACCCCATAACTTTACAGTAGGACTGGATGTAGCGTCACGGGGCATATATCTAAACAGAGAGACAGCTCCCTAGAAGCCTAAATTTTATTAGCCTATTCTTGTAGGGCTGTCACACAGGGAAAATTAAAAAAGGTTTTTTTTTTTGGTAAATTTAAGTTTATTACAAATGGATACGAGGGCTGTTCCAAAAGTTTTTAGTGAAATGAATAATGGTTCGAATATCAAAAAAGTTTATTTACAGTTTTTCAAAATATTCCCCTCCAACCCCTATGCACTTATGCATTCGAGTAAACCAGTCCTCAAAACATTAAAAAACGCATCTTGCTGGAGATCGAAAAATAACCGACGGTGTATGTATGTATATGTTAATATATGTATGTATGTATATGTTATATATTGTTGTTGTATGATGGTTCTAAATTAATTTTGAATCTAGTAAATTAAAAAATGACTATGACTGTGTCTAGGTTTATTGTGGACTGTTTGCTTATTTACAGAAGAAATAATAAAATTAATAAATTTTAGTATGGAATTGGTAGGTAGCTTCAAAATATATTTACTAAATTTTGTATGGATTGCGTGTGGATATTCTAAATTAGCCTTAGTTTTGGAGGAGCGGGGGTCTCCTGATAAAAGTATTCTTATACTTAATAGGAGGCCCCTACACCCCTTTTGTACCTAGACTTAAGTTTTGTTAATAAATTATTTTGAATTTTGTATTTATTTTATTAGGTACTTTTCTACTTATTTTCGTTATAAATACTTACTACATAATTACAGGTCAACGTAATAATAATAACGACGTGTCATTTCTATAAAACTGTACTCAGGTACCTACCTCTCACGATCTTTTGGGTATGTGAAGAACGAAACATTTATTTTTCTCTTTGTATTGTTCATACACATAGTACAGCAATTAACATTTTTTTTACTCAATAAATAAAACACAAAACCAGAAAACTATTGCCTCTGCGTTGCTCGCGCGCGTCCGACGCCCCTTGACTTAGTCCGCTCGGCTTTGCCGAGGCCGCCCGAACATCCTCTCGGCTCACGTTCGTGAACCCGTCGGTGAAAAGTCACGCACACATAGCTGCGCATGTAGTGAAGTACCGTCCGCCGGGCGCTTGTTGAAGCTGTTTCTCTGTTACTCTGTGGTAGCGTCGACCCAGTAATATTATGTCGTAAATTTTGTGAATGGTCGTCAGACGTTGCTCTTCGGCCGTGAGCTCTCCGAAATTTTTTTACAAAGTACCTATATTTTTTTCACCTCCCAAAGTATTGCTATCTCCATTCCAAATTTAATCCAAATTGTTATAATTAAAACTCAACAGACATACAGTCTCCTTATGCAACAATAATATTGAAATGGTTTTAGACCAAAATACAAGAATTAATCACAAAAATATAGTAGGTACAATAAAACTAAATTTAAGTTTGCACTTTGTGATGTAATGGATCGATAAATTGGATATCACCCTATATCACCTACGTATAGGTATAGCAGGTTCTGACGAAGTTTTGCACACAACTACTATTGGCGGTTTCAGCGAAATTGATACTATATGAAACTAGTCCACATTTTAGCCTTGACTTTATGACTAACAAAGATAATGTACTTTGTATTGTATTATGTAATTTATTGATGGCAATGTACACAGAATTCCATTTTAATAATTGGGAGTAGTCATAAGGTTGTAGAAGACTAACATGAAATGGCAGCACATGTGCTGTCGTCAGTTGGTACCTACATGAACAAATGATGTGAGAGTCCATTCCCCTAGCCTAGTTCTCTAGTCCTTATTCTATGGTCGACATTCTAGTCCTTATTCTATGGTCACTTACCATCGATGGCCTGTCGATGGCATCGTCAGCCTGCCTGCCGAGTGCCATTTTGAGTGCAGTGTGCCCATTTTATATTTGAATAACGGACTTTGACCTTAACTACTCAATAATAATAAATTATTTACTTAATCTGTTTAAATAATAGTTATAGAATTTAATTAAAATAATTGCAAAAAGTAGCAGCACAAAGGCGAGGAATTTCTCAGATCTTTGAGAAAAGAAAAAACAATTATTGTGGTTAATTAGAAACAATTAGCGCAAGTAAAACAAGGGTAATTACATTGTTACTTTATATTAATTTATGGTAGAAAAAATATGGCATACCTATAGATTTTTTACACCTTGGGTTACAGGATTGGAGTTTTCCTAGGGATCTCTAATTTAATTCGTTTAACAATATAGCCTTATGTGACTCAGTGATAATGTAGCTTTCTATAGGTAAAAGATTTTTTTAAATCGGTCCAGTAGTTTTTGAGTTTGATACACACAAAAATACAAATCATTTCTCTTTATATAGGTAATACAGATATAGATGAACAAAGAAAACGTATTTACTGAAACAGCAAAAGTTGTTTGAATATCGTGTGTAACGATTGTGTTAGGTACAAAAATAATTTCTCCTTTGAAAAGTAATGAGTAAATTCTACAAAGGGTAAGGGCTGTTTGTTTTCCACCGAGAAGCGGATGCTAGGAGAACTAGAGGAAATTGCCAATGATGTTAAACTTCACATTGTTTTGTTATGCTCTTTTTCTATGCGACAGTTAGCAGTTAGGTCGATGCAAATTACGTTAGAATTTAAATATTCCTAAATATACTGACATACTTATTTGTGAACTTAATTACTTATTACTATTAATTATCCCACATTTTTAACCCCCGACGCCGGACTTGTGTATCTATCTGTGGCATCATAACTCCTAAACTGATGGATCCATTTTGATGCGTTCTTTTTAAAAGCTAACATGATCATGATGTTTTTGTCATTTATGAAGATCTGATTTCTGACGCAGAGATCTCATTACTTTCCACGTGTTCAATTGATTTGAAGTTAGCTTAAAAAAAATGAACAAAGTTGTTAGCCAATAGTTAGAAATTTTAGTAGTGTGTCAAAACATAAATATCTGTAATAAGTTTCATCCAGAAGGCACGATAACACAAAGAAACGTACAATACAATAGCTTGTAAATGCAAGAGAAAACTAACTTTGCCATTTGTATTGAGTCCACGAAGTAAGTCAATAACAAAATGAACGCTTATAAACGCTTCGTTTCGCGTATTGTCCTTTAATCGCTACTTTGTTATTCAATTTGGAACACTTTCAAAGAACGTCCCAGTGAATTATATTAGGTCGAAGATTCTCTTAACAAGTACACCAATTATTTCTTTTGCATTTTTCTCGTCTACTTTTACGTCCGCTGTCTTTTGCCGAACGGATTTGTTGCCTTTGCTTTGAATAAACTCTTAGTTGCAATAAACTAAATGTTTATGACAGTAGTGGCATATTTTTTATGAGGGGAGAAATCTTCAAACCACACTCTATAACAAGGGACGCATGCGCATGTGTTATGTGGGACTTTTACTCCACTAAAACACCTCTCAAGATGGGTGTGGTTCTACTCGTTAGGGGCCTTAACTTCTTAATGAGTAATACTACTCTTCAAATCCATGTTAATAGAAATTCCATCCCAATCAATAAATCAAAAACATTTATAATTTAATTAAGCAAAATTAAACCTCGTGCCTAATTCATTTTGAGAGTTACACAAACATTCTTCAGTGTAATGGATGTGGTGATACTTCCCGGAAATGAAGTATTTCTCTAAATAAACTGTTTGTTGAGTACTTTGTAAATAGTAATCAATTTGGTATGTTCGTTAATTAAGAAAGCATCTGGCAATCTGAAATCGTGAGGAAAAAATACGTTTTACAAGTCAAAGAACACTTGAATAATTATGAAAAGATAGTTTTTTATAAAAGGTGTGCTGGTAACTATGTTCTAAAGTAAGAAAAGTTGAAGCGTAATTTACATCGTGTTATTTTTCTTATGGTAAAAGAAAAAAAAAACGCTTAGGTGCTTGGAAGTAGATTTTTTTTTGGCTGTTTTTTTACTTTTCAATGTACATCACTTAGGGTAGCTACTTAAAAAGAGTTTATTAAAAAAGTTAGACTAAATTACAGATAGTTACGAAGTTTGTTCAAAATCGGTTCAGTAGTTTAGGAGTTCATCCCGGAGGAACATGTGACACGTAATTTTTATATATTAAGATAGAAAAGTGTACTAAAATGGTCTCTGTAATGTAAGTATTAACTTTGTTTTATTTTATTTTTAGAGTTATACTAGCTTTTAGTGCTTAGCTTTAGCTTTTACTTAAGAAGTACTAAAAAATAAAAGAACAGGCATTTCAAAAACTACAGTCTTGAGGATTTTCTATATTGAAAAAAGAATGTACAGTGATTGGCTTATTTACTGCACTTTAACTGAATACGCTTCGCCTTGACATTCAATAAAAAACGTAAAAACTTAGTATCCCCTCGGGAGCAATTAAATGGAACGAGTTTACGAAATCAATTAGTTGCAATGTTGGCTTTTACACAAGTTGTTATCGAGTTTTATAACTTGTACTCGTACCATGCCAGGTTGGCTTTTTCGTAAGTTTTCACTTCGTAAATAATTAGTAGTCGAGTTGTGCTTACCTAACATTGAATTTTTAGATTGTTTAATCACATGATTAATGAACACTACTGATAAAAAAGTAAATGTAGACACAAGCTATTATAATTAAACTGTGGCGTTGCTTGTGTTATAGGCGACGATAGCCACTTACAATCAAGTGTCGACCTTAACATAAAAAAATAATATATCAAATTTCACATCAATCGAACATGTAGAAGTCAGTGAAATCCCTTCGTCAACTAAGAAATGGTCTGATGGTCTTCAAACTCCTGAACAGATCTTGATAAATTATAGCCAATAACGATCCCGATCATGTCAATTTTCAAACAAAAATAAAACCAGATAAATATCTCTCCATCCGTTTGAGAGCTACGATTCCACAGGCAGACACACAGATATACATACACACACAAGTCAAACTTATAACACCTTGTTTTTACGTCGAATTTAAAAGTACGTTTCAATGCCGATTCGACATGCGCAGATTGGGCAGGTTTGAATCCCATTCGCGTCTACATTTCCGAGACTTTTCATTTTCATCTATACTTTATAAATGATTATAAATACTTAATTATAAAATAATTCCTAGAAGATTGAACCCGGGGTCACTGAGTTAGAGCGCTAAGGCAAATTAACTTAACCACCTCTACCGCCTCAATAAATATTCATAAATGTATAAAGATATATTATAAGTAATACCTACATAAGTGTATATTGTTTGACAAAATATCTCCAATTCCTCATGTTCAGGTAGAGACAAGGATAAAAATTACTTTCTCGCAAAGTATATTTGCAGTCCCTCGCCTAATATTTGTATTTCTGTCGAAGGCGTAAAGGTATGTCCGTCCAAGTCACCGAACGATAACATTCCAAGAAATGTATGCTTCTATAAAATATTAATTTAGAAGCATGGGAAAATTACATTTATCACAGAATATATGTAGGCACGTAAGCCACATCTATATTTAGTCTGATTCGTATTTACAAAGGAGCAAATCAGTGAACTTTCCACAGGTAACTGAAGTTGTGATGTTGAATTTAAACTACTAAGCAAATTACGCGGTAATTGAGGTAGTCAAAACAAATGTCTGCAACTTTATGTTTTGTTTAAAGTAATTATATGAAAACAAAGTCTATTGTGGAGTTTGTTTGCAGATTGTCTTTTGATTTGTAACTGTTGCGCGATTGTGACCATTGTAACTAGATCAATTGTTTGGTAAAAGTTATTGATAAGACGAAAACGTAAAAGGTCAAGATAATTTGAAGAGCTCGTTGGTTGAGTGGTTAGGGTGCTTGCCATAACGCCGTCTTCTAGGGTTAACGGGTTCAATTCCTGGTAGGATCAACTTTGGAAATAAACTTTTTAAAGTTGGCACTGGAAAGTAGTGATAGCGTTTCTCAGTCATTTGTTCAAATTTTGGGTAGACCGTCCGGATTTTTTTTAACATGTATAAGATAGAAGAATTATATATAAGACATGTGGTATAAAGAAATAAAAAATTACCTAATAAATATAAGACGATGAAGCAACTTTAGAAAATCAATTAGTTTCAGTGTTGTTAGCGCGTATACAAACTTGGTTATTAGATTACGGAGTTGTTTCGAAGTTACCTATTGTTCTTTTATGTGCTTGTTCAATAAAATTTCCCCTCTTGACTACAAGATCTAATATCTATTGCTTCACATACTATGCCTGCTATGAACTTTACTTTTGCAGCTGAAAAACCCTTTTTACACACAGTTTTTCCTTTATCAAAATACCTACTTACTTCCATTAATGGAAACAGTTTCTAAAAGTTTTAATTTTTTGCTGAATTATGTTATTTCGGCGTTCCATTGTAACATAAAACATAAAAGTGTATCACTTTTAGAATTAAAATTTTTTGTTCGGTAATTTATAACACCACATTTTTCCATGACAAAGATGAGCGATGAAACAACCCAGGTAATTACAGTATGGAAAACGATATCGATTGCACGTGTAAAATATATTTTTTGTAAGCTTCTAACTCTTTTGAATGAAACAAAAACAGACTTTTTAAAATTTGAAATAACAAAATTTAACAAATAAATTTAATCGTTAAAGCCTAATAGAAAAAAAGAATCTAATTGTCCATCTCATGGTCTGAGTCCAGCATTAACCACTTCTTCTGAGAATACTCATAGGTATATTTTGGTGTATGCCCTGGTTGGCGTTTTCTGTGTTTTTATGCTATAGTAGTGATTATAGATGACTATATCTGTAATTATAGTAATCTATAATCTCAGAAGAATACTAAGACTGTACTTGTACTGGAAATATCTTTGGGAAAAATAGAATAACAGAATGTAGTATCCGAAACGAGTTTGGCGTCATCTGAACGAGAGAAAATAGAGGGGGATGTCTAAACAGGTCGCGGTTAACTCACTTATTTGCATGTAAAAGAGCGTCAAATGTATCCACTTTTAGTATGGAGGCGGATGAAGGGACAAGTGCGCAGTAATAAATTGTCTTCATCTGAGACGCCTTCAATAAACGCCGAACAATAAGAGACGGCTACAATGGCCCGTAATGAGAATTACATTTTCTTTTCACATTCTACTAAAGACGTTCCGAGTGAGAGAGACAACAAAAGATTATTGTAACACGAATAATAACGTCGTGTATTTAAATAGCTCTGAATTATTCTGTTTGCGAAATAGCTAAGTAAATACGTCTCGCAAATGGATGTTGTGGGATGAGTACTTTCAGAAACAGTGTTAACAACACTTACCGAGTTGAAAACATATTATACACTAACTTAACAGTTTTGTGTTATGAATGTGTGTAAATATAAATTGAACATTGTTACCGTACTAAGTAGGTTGGTTTTTGAGTGAGTACTTGGGACTTGACGTTGATTACAGCATACAATTGGAAGACTATGCTTAGTAGACACTAATTGTAGATCATGTCGCGCGATTTGTCTAGAGACCATCTAGAGACGGTTTGGAGACAGTACAGACACTGTCTTATAGATAATCTAGAGACACCGTTGTTTGTCTCGTATAGCATCGACACACGATTTGAATTCGTCCCACTTGTATTTTTTTTTTCGCTTCCGGTTAAATGATATCCGCCACTGTCACATTTAATTGTGTTTTGAAGCTACAGATTCCAGGGCCAATCTTCTTTCTACCCAGTTTTTGTAGTCGGTAGTCGTAACATCCCATAAACAATAGGACGTATGGTAATTTTGAAATAGTTTTAGAAAATAAAAAAACTGTCAACGAATCAAAAAAACTGAAACAGCCGAATGAAATCACAACACTCGTAGCTGAAGCCTGACTGGAGTCTCGCCTAAGACGCCGTGGGACGTTCACAATGTCAAAAAGTTGCGCATGATGTCTAACATTGCATTGCCATTCCGATCGGGAGACAAAACATCTGAGATTTTTGGTCTCGCAATTGTAGATGAGAATTGGTCTATAGACATGTCTACTTAGACAAATTGAGACATGTCTGAGAGACTGAAATCGCACAACATGTCTATTAGAGTGGAATGGGCACAGGATATCCATGATATGATAATAATTATTATGACTGAAGGATATATTATTACGTAAAATACTTACTGGTATTTATTTATTTTCATATTTTCAAATAAAATCAAACTACGCCATGTTTTATGCAAAGGTTGTGCTCTTGCGTATAATTGCAAAGTTGAAGGAGCTGTTTATTATCAATGGTTTCTTTAGAATTTCCTTTGAAGGTGTACGTTTGTCTATGTAGTTCGTAGTTCCTTTACGACACCCAAAGGCAACTAACTGGTAAGGCACCCTTTGTTTGCTGTGCACAGAATTATTTCGTTTCTATCTCTATAACGAGTATCTAGAATTACAATCGTTGAAGAAAATTTAATAAGATCAAAAATTCCTCTTGTGTCAAGTACATAGAAGATTTCTTCAGTGTATATGATTTTCAGTTTGGTCGGTGCCCACGTTGTATCTGGTATGTATATACCTAATTACGAACAAACACATTGCCTGCAAACATAACGTCCGATATTACGCAGTACCAAAACGCAACCTATTCGCATAGTGAACAAAGCTCGCCGTTAGTGGTTTGTAATACCTATGTTGAGAGCTTGCATTAATTGTTTAAACTCTCGTGTCGAATGCCTATGGAAATATTCGAAGTACGTAAACCCGCATAATATAACAGAACTGAACTGCATTAATATGTAGGTATATTAACACGAGGCTGAAAACTAAATTTAGCAATTTAATTAATGACAGTGACTATGGACGATTGTGAGCTTTTGAATTCTGTTCAAATTTCTGGTTTAACTATTTATTTTGCTAGGCGTTGTATTATGTTTAGTAATGGTTGAGCACACTGCATTTAGTAGTCCTAAACTGGGTAGGCCGTCTGGCTGCAGTAACCATTGTTGCAATTTGTTTATAACGCTTTTATTCGCCTAAAATTTCATATAGCATTTTTAATTATCATAATATTATTGCTTCTAATTAATGATTTTGTGTTATAAGTTTGTATGTATTACTTTCTGTGTAAATAAATATTTATTATTATTATTCAGACATATTTATTTTTTATCTTAATCCTAATTTTTTTTACAATATATATTATATAAAAAACAATAAATATTATAAAAAAACTTAAAACTAGATTGGAAATTCTTATTCTTTTTTTGTTCTATTACAGTAAGCAGAGCAACTCTATGGTGTTGCTTGCAACGATGGCCACCTGTCATCCAGTCGACCATCACAACCTTTGGACTTTTAAGCGAAATTTTTGATAGCACAAAACTAGTTTATTAGTATTACATCTTACAGTTTTGTAAAAGGAATAGTAATTTTATTGTTAACTTTACGATATAAAAATTAAAATGAGTAATATATAGAAAAAGTCGTCAGACCTCAAAACGGTCTATTTCCATTAGTTCAGTTACGAGTCGTGTTCAGTATGTGTTCAGTGTATAATTATTTATAGTACCCAATAGTACCTACAAAAAACGCTAACAAGTAAACGAGCGTAGTTTTCAGATATTTTTTAATTACCTACAATGTCAAAAATAAAAATAAAATTTCTCAACGTTGTCATTGGTATATACGATGGTTTAAAATTACCTTAGGCACTTACATGTTTGGTATTTTCAATCAAAATACATGCGAGACGTTAGTCAATTATACCAGTACGAAAATAAGAGCACCCATTTTCGTATATACGATTTTAAAAATAGAATATTCTTATAACACAGACGCCGGGCGCGGAGAAAGCCATTGAAAACAGCGATTCTAGTGAATATTTTCTTTGAGATATGGCGGCCATTTTAAAGAGGATATTGATTTTTCAATTGAATAACCGGCTCGTTGGCTGGGTAAAAATTCGACTTTTAATTCTCTATTGTCGTGAACGGGCACGGTAATGGAATCAAGCAGCCGGGTCACGTCTCGGACCCTCAAACGGCTGACGGTGGAAGATAAACTTTACCTTCATTGTCAATTTCCTTGAGTCTGGAGGGTCCTCCGCACGCCCGGAAACAATGAAAGAAAAGTACTTTCAACGACTTTTGTGTTGACTTTTTAAATGGTGCGTTCGCCCAACAAACTTCTTTTATAATGCCTCGTTTTTGATCTTCTCTTCACTATTTGCTTGAACCACTCTGAATAGTGTCTATACTCTATAACTCTCTATACTAATATTGTAAAGTTTGCATGTTTGTTTGTTTGTTTGTAGGAGGCAATCTACAAAACTACTCATACGGTTTAAAAAATAGAATATTATTTAGGAACAAAATTCTATGTTTTTATGCGATAGTAGAGTTAGCTGTTATCGAAACTAACATAAAATTATTTGTCACTCTTTATTTTAAAAATCTTCTGTTTAACGGTAATCTATAGAGGTACAAAGAGGTAAGTTTTAATGTAGGAGGTAATCTTTGAAACTACTCTTTTACCAATAGTGAGAATAGAATTTCAGGATGGACATAGATTAAATATTCCGCCAGGCATCGGCCATCTAAAAATAAAAATCCAACGCTTGGCAAAAGTAAAATGTCAAGCGTCAATGTATCTCAGGCTTTATATCTTTTATTTTTCAACGCGGAACAAGTCGCGGGCACCAACTAGTCGTTGTATAATAATGTTAAGCTGCGAGTATTTGCGTGATATAGATTAAAATGTCAAACGCACACGAGTTCCGTGTTATTTATTGTTTATTTTCCTTTGTGGTGGAACTATTAAATGATATTTGTTTTATGTTAAAGAATTTCTTTTTAATTTTTTTTTTAAAGAATAAGTATAGAATATGAGAGTTTTCGCTTGATTAAAGAGCATAAATTTCGGTACCTGGCTACGAGAAAAGGAAATCTATCCTGATTGGAGATTTTGTAGGATATTGGTAAAGGATTAGGGAAAGCTGATGGAATAGATTCTGGAGATTCTTTTATACATGTGCACAATGTTGAATGTTCACATTTTTTGTGGAATCAAATAAGATAACTGAAATTGACGAAGCTGTAGGCTGTAGGACGAGTGGTTATTGCATGCTTTTTACTGTAGTAATTTTAATAATAACTTATTCAATGTAACAACAAAATAGATATACCTCTCCCCGGTGCCTCCTTGCCCTGTGAGCATGGTGAACCGGGCTCTGCCAAGGCACCAACTCCGATCCACCCCAGGGCAGCCTAGCCATTGCGGGCTAGACTAATGCCAACGGAGGATTGCCCGGAGACACCCAGGCAATCCCCAGACGGTGGGAGCTTGTGCAGGCACACATAGCTAGAGCCAGCTATGTGCGCAGGTAAAATAGATATACCTATAGAGTATTTTACAAATGTTACAAGTGGTAGCGGATGTTTTGCATTTATTGTCTAAGCTCGTTCAGTTCAGTTTGAAAAGTGTCTCAGCGATAGATCACTCACGGCCAATCGCTCCGGTTCCATATTACGGTCATATGTCAGCGACGACGCTTTGACAAAAACCAACCGCACGCTCTGTTGTGCTAAACTAGAAATTGATTTAGAACAAGGAATCCACTTTGAGATAGGTCCGCTTTTTTGACGACACTCTTGCAAACACGTGCGCGCGACGACATATTGCTTTTTTCGTTCGTTTGATATGCCTCCTGTCGACTTTTCACATTGGCGGGCGTCGATATTGTTTTTGTGTTGACACACCGATCCATGTCATTGTGTGAGCTTTCGTGAATGTTATAAGTTCTTAGTGTAAAGCGAATGTGTAAAGAATATGACATACGATTGTTTGGAAAGCTGTTTCATAAAATGGCTTAACAAAACTTTACTCAAACATTTTTTTAAATTCTAACTGATATTATACGAGTAAATACGAAAGTGAGTATGTTCAGGCCCTAGCTACTCAACCGAATATCGTGAAGTTTTGCAGACACATTGTCAGAAAAAACATGTAGTAGATACCTTTCGTCCAAAAAAAGTAAGTAAGTAAGTAAGTAGTCACGAGAGATCATCTAAAAATAAAAAATAAATTAGCCTCTAACAAATATTTATATTATAATTGCGAAATTTTACGCAAAAGCGGCTTAACGGATTTGGATTAAATTTGGCACACAGATAGCTTTATATCCTGGAAAAATGTTAGGATCCCAAAGGTTCGTCTAAAAATGTTAAAAATTAGGCGCCACTGTCGTCACAGCGATAAAGATGTCACGCGTTTATATTATTGTGTTATAATATAAACGCCGGACGAAGTCGCGGTCATCAGCTAGGTTTATATTATACAAAAATTGCATCCCGGGCGAAGCCGGGAGCGGGTCGCTAGTTAAGTGTCTATTTATATAAAATACACTCTCACCGTTTCAAAAGAGGCATAATCAGCTTTCAATTTAAACCTCAATTTAACTTTTAATAAACCACAAAATAAATCCCACGCTCTTTGTAAAGTATCGTCATATCGTTACACAAATATGTCAGCAAATAGAAAGTAAAAATTCCCATACGAAAATGTACACTTAATCTTACTTTATTTTCTGTGCGGCGAATTGGCTATTTAAAAAGTTCGTGAGCATACAAAGCGACCACTGGTGCATTTTATTAAAAACACAGTAAGTACCAAATAAAAAGCAAACCCGCTGAGCAAATATTCGTATTTATTTTAAGCTGAATACTTACAGGGGAATGTGAAATTCGGCGAACTCTTATCATGAACGTAAAGAGAAATTTAACTTTTAAAAGATACTAGTACTCACACTCAGAAATAACGTATCATATATAATATATGCATAAACATAAATTCAGATTTAGATAATATACAGACAAAATAAAATCGCAGTAAAGGAAAAAAATTAAACTTTTTTTAAAAATTCTTAGATTATCCCTCGTTCACAGTCCTTTTTTTTGAATGAAAATTACCCTATTTTCTTTTCTGTACCCCTGTTAATTAAAAAAAAAATCATGATCATCGGTTGAGTAGTGAAGGCTTAAAAAGATAATATACAGACAAACAGACGGAGATACAGTCTTTCACATTTACGAGTTCATAATAGATATTAGTAAGTATAGACGAGCAGTTTATTTTGCTCCAAGATTTAATCTAGCCAATGCACAATTACTTGTTTAAATTAAGAGCCTCTTATGAGAAAATGCTTCGCTTTTCCTCCAACCGTCTCTAACGTTCTATTTGGTAATATATGGAGTTAATCAGTTTTGTTTGTCATGTTACGCAACAGCCAAGGCACGTATCTAAAATCAATTTCCGTGCCAAGTTTAAAGTAAAATCGGATATCGCTGCGAGTGGCGTGCCGAAGCGGTCGGCGGCAGAAATCAGACCGTTTTCTACCTCGACCTTTGGACAACCTGAAAATTAGATTTTAGTTGCCGGTGACACATGCCCTAGGCCAATACACCCCGGCTTCTAACAATATTTTGCCTCATTCTTATTATTTCATACGCTTCGCTGTGTTGTCTACAAATATTTGGCGTGTAATGGGAAAACAAGGTAGGGCTGAGTTATTTTAGGGGAACTGTCAAACCGTTTTTTACTTTACATGGATACATTGTTGTCTGAACATCACAAAATAATGTATTAAAATGTAGTTACATAATTTGTTCTCTTTACCTAGCATTACTAAGTTATATTAATTCTTGTACGATTTATTTGTTTTTGTATTGCATTTTTGTAAAATTAAATTCAAAATAAACAGCAATCTTTATTTACTTATAAGTACAGACAGTATATTGAAAACCGTCTTTCAGAGACTTTGGGAATTCCTTTCAATTTGTCTTTGTTTTAAAATTCCTTCTACAGTCTGATAGATATTCCATTTACACTCTTTGGCAGGTGGGCGTTGGAACAACGCCAAGCGCTTTAACATGTGAATTCAATAAATTCAAAACCGTTTAAATAATCATATCAGGAAGGAACTTAATTCATGGTTATGACTTTATTGAAAGTCATATTTTTCGAAATCATAAAACAGCTTTAATGTTACTAAAATAGATTTTATGGTTAATGGCATATCTCAGAGCATATATTGTAAATTAGTTATGACGTGTTAATATATCATATAATTAAATTTAAAACAATTGAGAAGTAGTTTAAAAATGGCTAAAATATTGTCATTTTAATTATTTTAGTGACTTAAATTGAAGAACTTACTTTGATAATAAAATAGCAACAATAAATTCTTAGTGTGAAAACAGTATTTCACGTGATATTGTTGAAAAAAAAAAAATTTATTACTATGACTTATTTACTAAAATATATAATCCAGTTGTGAATCTTATAGGTGTAAAATTAGAATTTTTTTTTTTTTTTTTTAAATAGAATTATTGAGAATAATTCCATTAAAAGTATATATTTTCTACACATAGGTAACATAAATATTTTCTAAATTGTATGTGTGAATCCAAAATCACGTTTAAATTACAGAAACAATCTACGAAATGCCTTTTGTCCTACATAAGTTATTCTAAATGATTTCCAAGCCGAGCGTTTGCATGACGTATGATATGTGATTTTCTGTCAGAGAAGTCAATAAGAAGGAAGGATGAAATGAGGAAAGGGCAACCAAATATAATTACTTCTACTAATATATTAATAAAAGACCAATTGTTTGCAATTATATATTAATTTTTCTATGTACGAGATATGTAATACGCTTCATCGAAATGATTGTTTATGAAGCTTTTTGAGAATTGAAATAAAGATTAATTTGCAATATCCAGATATTGCAAATTTATTTGATTTTTAAGTGCTAGCACTTGAAAATTTTAATATGAAATAGATCCCGAGCTTTACGATGTATTTCATATCGCAATTCTGCAATAAAAACATATTCCTCACATTCACACTTCTTATAATGATATTTTTTTGTCGCCTAGTTTTACTTCTCAGAGTAAAATCCAATGACTAGGTCTATGGTAAAATCACATATTAGATAAAAATACAGTGCATAATAGACTATATTGAAAAAAGTTTGAATCGAGCAGATTTATCAAAAAACAAATCCATTATCAGAAAAAAATAATAGTAATATACTAGTCTAGTATCAGTATTTCGGTTGTTTGTACGGTTAACCGAACAAATGCAACTTTAGTTTCACAGTAATAAATTTTTTCCGTGATAATTACTTTTGTTTTTAGGCTTATTAATTAACGTCGGCAGCGCTGACGACGGTGGTCACTTACCATCAAGTAGACCGTCAGCCTGACTGTGTTAAAAAAATGTTTAAACCAAGCATATAAAATTGAAATTCATTTGAGCTTATCTGTAGGCAATATGATGTGACGTTTATTACGTGTACTTGTCACTGAATATAATCAGATAACAAATTCAGTTAGGCAACATAAAAATGATGTACGACGGAACGGTGCAGGCGGCCGACGGCTTAGCGCCCGTGTTAAGTGCCCCCATAAACAAGGGACCCCTCAACACGTCACTTGCTACAAATGGACTCTTTATGTACGCGTCAAATATAAATTCGCTTGATTTCGCCCCCGGCCTAATAATCTGAAGACGAGGCGTCCACAATTACTCAGCTCTATCGAATTAATTAATTGAATGTTTTATTTGTGACAAGCTGTTGTAAGCGACTTCGTCCGCGTTACAATAAAAATAATAATATAAAACCTGAGAAATTATATGAGCAAATTAACGCCTGATATCTTTATTGCTGTGACTACGGTGGCGGTGTGCGTTTAAACAAGTTGCGTATTATAAAATGCGTACTAATATTATAAATGCGAAAGTTTGTATGGATGTATGTATGGATGTTTGTAACTATTTCACGCAAAAACTACTGAACCGATTACCATGAAATTTTGCATACACGTTGTCTGGGACACCAGAAAGAACATAGGGTACCTTTCATCCAGAACGCGGACAAAGTTGCGGGCACCAGCTAGTATTGCACAAGTGTTTGTGAGTTTCAGTGTGCGTTCAAACAAGTTGCGCTTACATAATTTTAAAATTCTAGTTAGAAAAGTCTGAAATATTATCGCTTAATATCATTTTGCTCACCAACACTGAGCCCATTTGCATAGCAGGCACTCAGTTGCCTTTTTGATACCTACGAGTACACGAGAATGGAAAATGTTAAAAATGCATAACATACAAATGTTTACACTGCTCGAGCAGTGAGCCGGGTGAGAATACGTTTTGTTAACTACACCGGTAAGCACTTTTATATTTTAACGTGAGGGCTTCACTCTCGCATCATTTTACTTCAAAATAATTCACACAATTGGATTGACTACAATAAACTGATCTTATGTAATGACTAGCAGTGCTCCACGGTTTCATCTGTCCTTTGATTTAAATTAACATAAGTTTGTAAATTTCTGATGTTCTCAGTAGTTCTCGGCCCCGCGCCGTTATCGTCTCACAGCATCGCTAAGATGCCCGTCTTTTTTTGTACTAGCTGGTTCCCGTAGCTTCGCAGGCATGTAATATTGAACCTATGTCTACCCTGAAATTCTATTCTAACTCTTGGAGTTTGAAGTTTTGAACAAGTCCAAAATGCATGGTACTAATATTTCTTGGTAGATTTGAAACGATGTTCCGTAACCAATTCGTCAATGCGCTTATATGGCTTACACTGGCTAAACATTAACTTCTAGGGATATTCTATGACCATAAAAAAATTCCCTTAAATTAATTGGTACAATTATCAATTACAACAATTACAAATTAACAGCTAAAAAGAATACATATGTGAAGCATAAATATGTGTTTTAGTCATGTTTTAGTAACATTGATATCTCTCATATATGGATGCTAAAAGACATTAAATTAAAAGGTAAAAACTTGGGTTTTTTACTTATAAAATTTTCATATTGCAATTCAAATTAAGTGTTTTTTTCTGGTATATGAATAAAGCAGCGGTGTCAAGAAGTGCTGACAATGCGCTCGGCGTTGCATGTTGGGAAATACCTTTTCCAATGCAACCCTCCCGATGATAGTTTTCTTTTTGGTTGCTTTTTCCATCGCACTGTCCGTACATGCAACGGATTCGCTTACTTCCTTTCAACGTTTCGCTTTGTTTGCTATCGGACAGACGCTTTGACACGTACCCGTTGTTTGCTACGGATTTGCTATTCGATTTGCTTAATAGTCTTTCGCTATACGTAGTTAGACGTGATCAATCTAAATCTTCAAATGGTATATGACTTTAATAGTATGTGAAAGTGTAAAAATGGTACCTAATTGTTACGAAAATATCTTTCGAAACTACTAGACTAGATTTTGCCGAAATATTGTCATTTTGCTAGTTTATCATCTAACTAGCTGGCTGGTGACCGCAACTTCATCTGCGTTGAATACTTATAACAACCGACATCTTTACCGCTGTGACGACTATGGGGATCAATTATTTGTATTTTTAGACGATCCTTCGGGATAAAAAGTATTCTATATATTAATCCACGTAAACTATTTTTGTGCCAAATTTAATCTAAATCTGTTAGGTCGATTTTGCGTGAAAGAGAAATAAACATCCATACATACTCACAATCTTTCGCATATATAATATTAGTATAATGATACAGAAGGTAATCTTTCACAAGCAGTCTTTTCAGAACTTATATCCTTTCCAGGAATTAGAATTTTTACAATTGCACGAAGAATGGCTGTATTCTGACAATGAAATGCTGAATTCGTTATCTGACAGCAATTTTTATACAAACATTCCAGCAAAATGCAAATAAGTTTTATGAAATAAAAATAAATAATTATTGTATATAGAAACATCTGAAATATGTTCAAATTTTATTACGAGTATAAAAGTTTGAAAGCAATATTGAATCAAATGCTTTGCGTTTAATACTTTGAAATATTTTAATAGTATGTAGTTGTAAAGTAGCAGTCTATCTGACGGCTCCATGGAATTTGCGTATGCTATAATATCATGTCTCAGTGAGTGAGTTGGGCTTGCCAGAGCTCATTAGCCTATCCCTACTTCGCTCCTTACACATATGGAAAGAGGGATAAACAGGAAAGGTTTGTATTTATAAAAAGTGCACTATCGGCGAATCCGGAATCGAGTCACTAGTCTAATTAAAATCATAAGATATTTATAATGTTCGTAATTTCGCTGGTTACTCATAATAAATCCTAACTTGAACCGAAAACAAATTAGCATCGATTGTAATATCACATAACCACGAGCAAAAGTTAATTCATAAAGTGAATTAATGTTTAAGTAGTTAAAGTTAGCCATCATTCAAAATAAGTGAGAGCCATAAAACTCATTTTAATACTTTATTTCAGCTTAAACTTCCGTGTCGTTTAAATTATTTGTCCTCGGAGACTGGAGCCGTTCCAAATTAAATTATCCAGAGAAATTTTTAGTCGCATCTCTCTTAACGATAAATCAGTTTTCAAATAAATCGTTCCAATAAGTGGCACCGCAATTAGAGCTTAGCTGGGTTGAATAGTCGAGCTCTATTTGTATGTACTATTGTCGGCGATCTAGTGACGTATGCAAACAACGAATGAATAATTTACTCATCATGCAACATGCAATTAATGGCAGATTCACGCAGCCAAATATTATCATTTCGTACTTTGATCTATTAATTTCATAAACCATAGAGTAATTTCATATAAAGATTTTTACAAAATTTTTATTAAGTTTTCTATAAGCACACCCTTACATGGGCACATATTGTGTAAGGAATCCCAGAATTCCATAATAGATAAAAGTATTCTATAATAGATAAAAGATCGGAAGACAGAATTCCGCAGACAAATTGTGTCGTTAGTTTTTAGTTCGATATTTAGGTAAAAAAAAATTCGGTAAACTGATGTTAAACCAGTTTTGACTGGAGTTCCGTCTTTGGAAGACTTTGGAAAGACCAACTTGGAATAATAACATAAAAATCGAAACAACTTTTATTTACGATCATCGATTAAAAAATAAAAAATAAAAATTCCGGAAGGATCCTACTTAATCTGAATCTCTCTAATGTAATTTTTTTTTTTTTATTATTTAAACATAGTCACACAGCACTCAAACAATAAAGATATATAGTAATAATAAATACATATGTATACTTAATACCTAATGCCAATAACGGACTTCATTATTTTACCATAAAAAAAGAGCAAACAACACAATAAATAGTTTTCTTACTAATTAACACAATCATGAAACAAGATAAAAGAAACAAACAAAAAACAGATCGAAAGTAAACAAAAAGGAAGTGGTGTGTGTGTGTGTGTGTGTGTGTGTGTGTGTGTGTGTGTGTGTGTGTGGTTATTATACATTATTATGAGAATCCTTATTATCAATGTGCTTTATTAGTTGACTCCTAAATACTGCCTTTTTAAAGTTAAATAAGTCTAATGATGCAAATAATTTATTATAATTTCTGTGCATCCTACAAACAATAGAATTTTGTGCATAGTTAGAATGTGACATAGGGACATGAAATAAAGGAGTGTGTCTAGTTCTGACAAGAGGTGCACGTAGTTGGAGGAAAAGAGTCGTGAGTTCAGGACTGTCAATAACTCCGTTGCAGACATTATTTTAAATACTTTCTTCAACCTCTAAGTATCCGCTGTGATTACGACTAATTGGATAAGGTTTTCTCTTAAACTTTTCTATTAATTATTAATTCATGACCAATTTATATATTTTTTTAAATATAATTAAAATGTTTTCCTCTGTACCTACTATTGCATTTAATCACATTTTGAGCGGACGCGTCTGTTAACGTATTTTGCACCATTGCAGTTGAAGTCATTTGCATATTCATATTCACATCCTTACAGTGACACAAATAGATTCATTCTTCTTTGTTAGGCTGATTTTACGAAGAAACATAGCAGCAATAGTTCCCATGTTTCAATAAAAAATGTTTTAAAAGAATCCTTCGATTAGACTGGCTATTATCATTTTGCTTTAAATACGACATCGATTTTGGAAAATGCCCTGCAGGGTTGCCGGGAGCTCAGCCAAGTGACATTACCATATGGCAAAGTAGACTTTATAGCATTTTTATTGGCAATCGTTTTATGCACAACGCATAATTTTAAAATTGGAATCTACAGCGTATGAAATAAAAATTCCGGGAAGACATTTTTATGAGAAGTGCCTAGGTATATAAACTACTAGCTTTTGCACGCGACTTCGTTCCCATAACTTTATAAAATACTAGCTGACCCCGGCAAAAGTTGCTTTGCGAAAAAATAAAAAATAAATTTTTGGGGTGGACCACCCCTAACATTTAGGGGTATAAAAAATAGATGTTGTCGATTCTCAGACCTACCCGGTAAGCATACAAAATTTCATCAAAATCGGTCCAGCCGTTTCGGAGGAGTTTGGCAACAAACACAGCGACACGAGAATTTTATATATTAGAAGATAGCCTATGTTTTCTTGATAATAAAATAAAAATAAAAATAAAAATAATAAAATAATGTAGCTTTCTATAGATGAAAGAGTTTTTAAAATCAGTACCTACAGTAGATTTTGAGTTTATTCATTAAGTACATACAAAAATACAAATCATGATATTTTGTCACACACATGCAACACAAAACAATGAGATACTCGTACCAAAATAATAATATAATATTATTTAGACTAGTCTGTCAATAATTACGGAAGTTCACGTGTGCTCAAACGTCAGGATTGCGTAATTACGTTTGCTGGGACTATTAGTTCAAACTCAATGTGTACTTGGAAATGTGTTGCTGTCCTCCCTCGCGTAGGTAGTCGGAATTATAGTTTGCGATACTCTCTCTAGACACTTAGAATGACATCTTGTCGTAAATTATTATTAATTTGCTAACTATCCTCATAAAATGACATTGGGTTAAATATTAGAACTGTTTTATTTAAGTAAATCCTGCACGATTAAAATAATTTGGTAAAATCTTTCAAGTTTAGTACAATATAATATATAAAATCTACAAAAATCATTATTTTTCTTTAATCATCTTAACTATCTTTAACTCTTCACCCTTTTACCATATATAAAATACAATATTTTAGGGATTATAAAATTCTACTTGTTAAATGACTTGAATTAAAACTTCTGTACTTAAAAACAACACACTTATATCCAACATGAATAGTACCTATAGGAGGCAATATTGTAAAAATATTGTAATTGTAAAATTAATTAGAATGTCCATTTTAAATTTATCATTGGGATTTTTTTATTTAGATCTAATCCTTTGTTATTGACATTTTTATTGAGATAGTATCCTTTAATTTTAGAAACTAATTTTGAAATATATAGTTAAGTATACTCAATTTTCAGTTAAGCAAGAAAAACCTTAAAACGAAAACTCGTAGAGCTGTGATTAATTTGTGTTGTATAACTTATATGTTCAAAACAGAATACTCATATGACCGACCGCATGTTGTATTCGTTGAAAATAACAGCGTGGATTGGTTCATGCGGCTACCAGATTTTCCCGCTTACCAAATAATCAAAATGAATATTGACGAATACCGCTTTTCGTTCGTATTATAAACTGTTTGTTAATCCTTTTTCATTGTTTGAATTTTCTCGTGATGAACTGTATTGTTTATATTTTAATCATGAATAAATTATATGTGTGATATTATTCGTAGATTTCAATTTCCTTTATATGAACTACACTAGCTGGTGCCCGCGACTTCGTCCGCGTACTAGATGAAAGGTACCCTATGTCTTTTCTGGTGTCCCAGACAACGTGTATGCACAATTTCATGGTGATCGGTTCAAGTAGTTTTTGGAAAGAGTTACAAACATTCATACAAACTTTCGCATTTATAATATTAGTAGGATAGTACGGATAGTACAGATTGAATTGATTTGAATTTTATACTTCTGTTAATATTGGAATGCTAAAAATAGGAAAAGTAAAATTAAATGTACAAAAAGCCTCTCACAGATTAATGAGAAAATAAATTTCTAGATAATGACAAACAAAATATGCAAGGTTTTCCTATATCCGCAGTTACAATTTTTATTTTCGCGCTAAGTAGTAGACTTCTATTCAGAACAACTGCTTATTTGCGAAGGCGTTGAGAGATCACACACGTACGGTGACAGCTTTTTGAAACCTGCCAACCTTTCATTACACCGATGCCTTTTCAAAAGATTGCAACTCTTCATATATACATAGATAGAGTGTATGTCAAGTGTGTTTCGCACTATCATTTCGAAGCCTCTCACTCTAATTGAAATTGGAAATCATTTCGCAAAAATCCACTGTGCTCCACTTCGAAAATATTTTTTTATAATGGTGTCAAGCAGCCTAATTGCCTACTTTACAGTAGTGCTGTGTATATACACAAGTGAAGGAGTACTATATGGGTCTTAATTCTGAGCCAACTTTGAAAAGTTCCCCTGTCAACAGAGCGTTAAAGTAAGCACTCTAATGCATCAAAATACAACAGAGCACAATTATTTTAAATTCGGTAAGGCAATTGTCACTGACGTCAGAAAGTCTGATTCTTTGAAGAGTATCATTATTTTTATGTACTGTGCTCTAGGGTGTGCTTAAAATTGAGATACAAAACCGACAAGTGAAAAACGAGAGTGAAATAAGACATGGAAACAAAGGAGGGTATATTTTTAAAGAAATCACGTACGAGTGTTATATAAAAAAAAGTGGTCTCGAACAAGAAACGTAACCGCTTAACTTTTAAACCGTATACGTGATTCAATTTAGAAGTTGTATCTCCCGACGCGGCGAGCCCGAAAACTGTCGCCGAAATCCATTCAACTTTTCGTCCATATTTTAAAAAGAATGCTGTTGGTGGGTGGCTCCCACTTGAAAGTACAAATTTTTCAAGTAGCAAGAAGTCCAATTCGGCGTGTTTTGTTTCGGACTTATATTGAGTTCGCGTTTAAGTTTACCGTGTAAAACGTACGTGTAAAAACTTAAAGGTAAGTGCGCCGTGACTTGTAGATAAATAAAACGTGAAACATCGCCTCTCTCTCCTTTCAAAGGCGGAGTTAAACTTTCTAAATTACCTATTTCGTTCAGAAAAGAATACTCGTGTATTCTCTTCAAATTCTAAAAAACATTTCTATGGAGTTCACAGCTTGTGGTATTATTAATTCCAGCAATCAGTAGAAATCGTTAACCAGTTTATTTTTCATTGGTATAATATTATTTGAAAATAATTAGATTTTTTATGTAAAGGTCGTCAGTATAAGGCTGACGACCCACTTGATGGTAAATGGCTACCGTCGCCTAATAATTAAAATAGTTGTAATTTTTGTACCAAAAATATCGTTGGTCCATGACAAAACAAACTGTATATCAAGATCTAAGATAAAACTTGCTTATGTTTATTAATTAAGATTACAATTACTGTTTTAATAGAATTTATATAAATTATCACAATTTGTATAATAAACTTAATTAGCCGACCAAATAAATTAACTTGAACGTTTACTTAATAGGCTCTTTGGGGTTTGTGTAGATTTCAACAAAATCATCTATTATGAGTTCCAGCTTTATAAACTAATTTAATATAACATTAAAGCTATCTGGACCACGGGTAGCGGCTATGATTTATTGCAATATGAGAACATTAAAAACGCATTACGAAAACATGACTTCGGTCGGAAAATTTTAACAGCGCCTTTATAACCTAAACGGATGTTTTGTACAACCCTAAATGAAATTAGTGTCAGGTATGGAATTGAATTCTGTTTTTTGTGTATTAATTCCGTTAGTAGAAGATTTTATTTGTGGTAAATCAGTCAAAACTTTTTCGTTTTTTTTCGTTTTTACGGTAACATAAATATAATGTAGATTGAATTAAAACGATAATATTATTACTATTTTAAACAAATGGCGGAAAGCAGGCTCACAGTCTATTTGATAATAGATTACCTATATGATTGGATAATCCTTTAATCTTTTTTCCTGTAGCTTCGTGAGCGCCATCTACAAAGTTCTGAACCGTGCTTTTTTCATGATAAAAATGTACCTGCTATTATTAATATCGAATATTACACTTCGCACGGGTATACCTACTCATAGATAGACTATGTTTTGAATTAAATGGTCTATATGTGTATGTTAAAATAAATTCAAATTAGTTTACGCGAAATTAAATATCAAACTATTTGTAATGTAAGTTAATACTTTGATTAGGTACACCACGTTTTTAAACATTCTTAATTAAGGTTAAAACAAATTTATAAGACAAAGCCATATTATATTCAATTTAATTAACTAGGTATCAGGTGGATTATAAATATAACACAAGTTTCAATACGTACATAATATAATCGATATTGTAAATCAAATAAGCCGCAGAGCTAATTAACAAGTTTGATTAAATGTTCATGAACTAGAATTGTTTACCAAACCGTGACATGAAATGTTTTATTAGGTAAAACTTGTGTTTCATTTGTATAGGCTCAATTCATTAAGCACTATGTATAAGATTTGGCTTTAAGGCTGCAGCTTGTTAAAAATAAACACTACAAACAAAAGTCTTCTCTTAAAAATTCTCTCTCTCTCTCTCTCTTTCTCTCTCTCTCTCTATGTGCCTCTTAAGTCCTGAAGGTCAGCCGTCAACCTCCTGAACCAGTCCCTGTCAAGAGCCAACTGGAACAGCTGCTCGACCGAGGCAATTCCAGTCCACTCTCTGATATTCCTGAGCCACGACTTTCTTCTTCGCCCAGCGCGTCTCTTACCCATCATAATCAATTGGAGCAGACATCTATCGTGCCTAAGCCTTAAAATCTTAAAAACTGTTTTAAATTAAACCGAGCTTGTAAATTTTAAATTTTCTTTAAACTTATAGATTAGTCAAGATAGACACGCAGTTGACAAGTCCATTACACGGGCATCTTGACTTAGCATAGGGATTTGTTGTTGCCGGGAGAGACTTGAGACATTTATTAGGTAAAACCACGATCGATCAAAGTCTTTCTGCTTCATTAATCTTGCTCATCAGCCGGTGCTTACGGTATATTTTTCACGGGGTATTCTCATTTTCCTTAACAATATTTCTCCAATCAAAATGTTTTAAAAATATTATGGATTAGCCTGGCTTAAGTATTATTCCGGGAATGGATCTCGATTATTAACAATTTAAATTATGCGATAGAAGGGAATATTGCTACAATGTGAAGGCGGGTTAACAGTAAATTCAGAGTAGTGTTCATACTCGTATGATTCACTAGTTCGTGAGTTCATCCGCGTTGAAAAAGAAAATGAAAAGTAAGTAAAAAGATAATGTATAACTTGAGACATCTTTATCGCTTATATTATTAGACGGTAATAAACTATTTCTATGCCAAATTTCATCCAAATCCATTAAGCCGTGGAAGAGTAACAAACAACCAAATTATCCAATACATCAATCCAATCCTCACTTGTATACCTATAAAAAAATTGCATCCCGGGCGAAGCGGGTCCATGCTAGTATACAATGTATGTATATATATAAAAGAGATTGTAATTAAAAAATGGATCACTAGAATTCATAGCAGATATTTATCAGTTCAGAAAGCATATATGTCAGGCCGACTAAAGATGGTAGAAAATAATCAAACTACGGACTTAATTAACTCAAATCCTAGTTACACGCCGAGCGAGATTGCAAACTCTTGTCACATATCGAAATCATTTGGTCACATGAAGAGAAGTTACTCGAGCAAACTTAACGTATTACCCGATTACCTGACGAATTACTTACCTGAAATTAATTTTACTTAGGGCCTCTTTTACCAACTACAAGTAAAGTGTTGATAAGTTACTTTTAGCAATAATTTTATGCTTTATTATATTATGCACTCGGTTTAGTGCATCCTTCGATAGGCGAATTTTTTTAAATTTTTTTTTTCAATGTTTGGGACTTTTCTGTACAAACAAAGGTAGGCATAGGTATCAGCTAAATTATTCCCGGTGACAAGTGAGTTTAAATGACGGTTAGCCTACTTGACAGATGGTGAAAGAGGCCCGTATACTAACTAAGAGATTTTTTTACGAGAATACTTACGTTTTTAAATTTGTTTCCATAGTGGGAAGCAATTAAAACTTATTATATAAAAAAATAGGGGTACATTTATTTATCATCTAGACCCAAAATTTAATTAAGTACACAACTCTATCTATCATTTACATTTACATCGGAATTTAAACGTTAATAAATAATTTTAAATAGAGTCTGATCACAATGATGCACATTCATGTAAAATGAACCGATCATTCATTTTAACGGTGATTTCAGCAGCGTTGATAATTTTCCAGCTGAACAATAATCAGACGTCAATAGACTTTAAATACGTAGTAATATTACGATATTAAAGTCCATTCAGTAGGGCTGCCGTGTCAATTAGTGTGATTAATTTGCGGTTAGACCTTTACTCTGACACTGCGGTGGATGTAGAGTGACTGGGACATTTAGTGACAACCGCCTACTGATTGCTATTACATTTACTCGTACCTCTTTTTTTAGCTTTAAGGACTTGAAGATAGTTCACAGGATTGTAGATCTAACCATTAAAAGTTTACAGTCGAAATTGATTATGTAGTCGTTTTGTGCTCTCTTATAGGTAAATATAATTGATTTAAAAAAAAATTTTTAGTAAGTGATTTTCCGTAAGTGGTTACTTAGATGACCGTTATTAACCCTCATATCAGTCACCAGAAGGAACGTTATAATGCAAATTTATATTTTATTTACACAATTGATTTTAGAGATTTTGTTTTCAGGTGGAAGATTTTATTTACAGTTTCTTAGGTTGCTCTATATAATATCAGTACTTATAGATATATAGGCTGTTGCCGCTACATTGGCAGAGACAGAGACTCAATTTCTTCAAAGCTTCGCCTGACATGTGGGGAAAAGTTAATTAAACGCACGCTTTGTATGACGCTTAATGAATATCTGATAGATCCATATACTTATTTCACCTTCTTTGTGCCCACAAAATTCCAGCGATATTTTCAAACGATTCTTTCCTACTGTATTTTTGCAATGCTTTTTTTTGTTTTTAAAGTTTATTGTGTTCTTCAAGATTTCTAGATTTTTGTCTTCGTTGAAAAAATATATAGCAACATTGCTTGCGCTTTGCTAGTGATTTCGGGCACATTAATTCCAAATTTTTTAGTAGGTAGGTATACACTTCACAAACCATTCACGACCCATTAGTTGAATGACTAAAGGTGCTTGCCTTTATACTATGGCTCAGGGTTACTAAAAACCCAATGTGTGTATGAATAATAAGGTGCCCTTTTTTTCTCTATGACAACGGAATTTAATTAAGTACATATTTATTGGAGCAATTTAATTGATTGCCTCGGTTCCCCGTAGCCACGACCGAATGGGAACGCAGCCGCGTGAAGATATTTGAAATATGCCGCATATTGAAATCGTTCGACCATCATATCGGACGAAATTGACCCGCAGAGACGTCCTACTCTCTATTATTACGTGGGAATTTTTCCAGCGAAATGGGCTCAGGAAAAAATGGCATTCCATTTTTGTTTTAATTATCATCTCACACTCAAAACAATCTGAATTTAAATTCGAGCTTTTGGTTTCGAGCACTAAGTGGACCAGAAAAGAACCTTTGAAATTCATGAGAACAAGGAGAAGATCCTATACAATTTTTAACAATATAACAAACGGGAAAGATTGCGAAGATGTCTGTTACTCAATCACGTATTAAGAACAATGAAACCAAACCATATTTAGCCATACCACAAAACTATTTTCTAAGTGTGCTGTGCTGTGCTAAGATAATCCAGTGCGATAATTAATTCAATTTCAATGGGACTTTATCTTTAAATGTATCAATAGATGGCGCCAGCGGATTTAATATTAATTTAAAGCTATTAAAGATTGTCACGTGTTTCACTGTATGCAGTTGCGAACTATATCCACTTATCTATAATTACAAAATCTTTTTTCCTGACTGGCTATTGGGTTTTTAATATATTATATTATAGCTTATCTAACAATGCGTTATTATATTTAATTACAGGAATTACATAGTTTTTTAATTCATAATCTTTAAGTAATGCAAATTTATATGTGAACAGGAGAAAAGATACAAATAAATATTTTGTTAGTCTCAAAAGAACATACCAAAACATGTTTTATAACTAGCTACCGCACAATTACGCAATGTAGTGGAAAGCACTCCGTTTATATGGAAGTTTCAATATGATATACGCAAGTGAAAATGTCTATTTACACACTCGCTGTCAGTTAGTAAACTTGCAAATCGAAGTGACGAAGCACGTAAGTTCCACGACCGATGCATCAGAAATCTGGAACACTTGCTAAGTGGGTACGGGCTTCGTACAAGTACAGTTGTTTTAGACAAACACAAGCTACTGCAATCGCGACGTGACCATCCCACAGATGCGCTCGTGTGACCTAAGAATTAAATTATATTGGAATAGACATTATATCTTATAAATAAAAATATAAACATATATTATCTATACTCATATAGTCCATTACAGAAGACCCCATGAAATAACAGTACATGTACTGTAGGTATTTCGTTGCGTAAGGGATGCCAGCGGCCCTAGCCAAGAGCAAACCAATGCAAACGCTCCCTTTGCGTACTTACGAAACTAATGAAATAAAGCCCGGTGATTGGTTGTTGTAACGCCCACATTAAATTTTGACCCCCCAAATTTTGACGCTTTCTCCCAAGCGTAGCGTAGCGTTTATGACTGTACGTTTGCTCTTGGCTAGGGTCCCTGATCCCATTTCATTATTTTTTTAACGCTCATGTTGGAATAAACTTATAAAAATCGATTGCAACAAATAAAAGTAGAGAATAAGTTTACATTTTTTTATATGGGTATAAATGGATGACCAAGAATGACTTGATAGTAAAGTTTTATCAAGTCATTCTTTTTCTGTTCAATCTAAACAATAATTTTTAATTTTTAATTGCAATAATTAGCCGCATTTTATCCATATTTTCTTTTACTGTCTATTTATATTTATAAATATACATTATACATTATACAACGACACCCGTTAGAATTTTGTCTACGAAGAATAATGCCCAAATTTATAGGAGCGTCACTCAGCTAAATGGATTAACAAATCCTTTAAACTAAGTAGGAATCTGCAAGATTTCGTGAACGTTAGCCTGGAATAAGCCTGGTTAAGTTCATTGAACAACTTCATCGGTTTTGGATCTAGACAATTATTTAAAGTCACATCTAGTGGTTTTTAGTATTTTCTAACATCTAACGGAAACCTTGCTCCGAATGTACGTCCGTCACCCTCGAGAGCGGCCTTAAACTTCGAAGGATTATCGAAACCGCAAGACATTTGTCAACAACAAAAGTATCATGTTGCAAATGTCCATTCCAATTTACTTACATCCTGTTTCAGTTTACGGAACTGTTGTGAATAGCACAATGAAATACCAACTACATTGCACTGTATTGTTTGCTTTTAACAAACGGCTTTGCGATGCTACTTATTTTTGCTGTTATGACCATTGTTATTTTAAAATTCTATTTGAAATATCAATCTTTTAGGGATTAAAGAATCATATACCTAATATCATAGAGTAAATAGCTAGTTAAGTACTAATATTATAAACGCGAAAGTTTGTGAAGATGGCTGTATGTTATTCTTTACGCAAAAACGGCTTAACGGCTTATCTGGATTAACAAATACGATACTTTTTATTCTGGAAAAATATTAGGTTCCTGAGGGATCATCCAAAAATGTATAAAATTGGGGGCAACTGTCGTTAACCGTTGTCACAACCATAAAGAAGTCAGGCGTTATATTTTAAAAGACATCATTCAAAACGAGGCCATGGTTTTTTATTAACTTACACTTTGGCGATTTTTTTAGTAAAAATCTTTCTTAATTACAGTAATTTTGTATGAATATTGCGCGGTATTTTAATATTTACTCAAAACTTAAATATCTATGAAACCAAATTACACGATAATTTGCCAGTAAAATCTATAATTTCTTCTTACCTAATGGTGCATACAAGTTTCAACAGTTAAAATGAAAATAAGCCGATGGCCTGATCTCTATACAAATTCCTTTCATATTTATATTATAACACAGATAAGTCTCCGCCTTAACTATGCGGTGATTGCATTTTCTCAAATTAATTAAACACGGATGGATTCTGTGAAGCGAACCGTTTGACACTTGTAAGTGCTATTAAACTATTCCATTCAAATAGTTGCAAACTTGCGGCAAGAATTGTTGCGGTTTGACGGTTATAATTGGACTATATTCTACTGAAACTATAGTATATAGGTATAGTTTTATGTAGTTAGTATTAAGCCTAGACCCCCTAGGGGTAGGTAGGTAAATTTAAAATCGCAAAATATTCATTTTCATTTTACCTTCTTCAGAAACAAATCAGAAATAACGATCGTACATAAAATATACATAAAATTGACACAACTGAATGTACCTAATATTGTGATGATATTAATTTAAACTTTTAATGATATTATTAACTTTTAAACATCAAATTACTCGTTAGTATTTATGTAAATTGTTATGTTATGTTTATGTAAATTGAAATTACATTTACAATAATGTATTGACATAAACGTGAATAAAGGCATCGGAATACGCGAATATCTTATTTACCCAACAATTTCACGCTGAAGAGGCACATCAAAGCGTTTTTGAAATTCAAAGTCGGTTTCACGCCCCGGGACGCCGACGTCCTTGTATTTTATTTATTTTATTTCTTCTTAGTTTTTCACGGACACGTCTCTGTGAATTACTAATGCGACATTAGAGCACTGCATAACTTAATATAATAATATTATATTTTACGTTTAGAATCTTTTTTTTTATGTTAAAATCGCCAGAGAGGCTTGATGGTAGGTCGCAGGAGCTACAAGTGTTCTGCCGACCATAGTAGGTTTAAGCATAAAGAGTTAGGAAAGGAAGGAAGGAATAGGAAATGAATAGGATTATAGGGGGAAAACGAAAAGAAGAAATAGGGTATTCGGATTTAAATTACATCTTATTAATTAATTTAACCCTAATTAATTAATCTCTAATGCGATATTAAAGAAGTAAATTTTGCTTATTCCCAACCGATCCAATTGAACGCAAATTCCACTATGTAGAAAAAAATCGGCCTATATATTTTTCTAAAATAAAAGTCATAATAATATCATCTACGAGTATCTACTAATGAAAGTAATGGCAAAATCTATCTTGCCGGACATCAGCCGGAACAATCAGACAAAAAATTTAAAATTTGTTTTTTATTATAAATACTGTACACATGTATTTAGCAGTTATTTTGACCTTACAAACATACACATCAATTTTCTTATTAGTATAGATTAGGTCAAACTTAACAAACTAAACATCTATACTTTGATAACATTCTATATTTAAATATACGAACGCGCTTCTTATGTGTATGTAGTGAATATTAGCCGATGTGCGGGAACATTACGCACTTATAACCTAATCTGTGTTGTCCACTCAAGTGAGGTCATTAATGTGTGGCTACTAGATAGTGGTTAGGCAATTTAGTCCTGAGATTCGATCATTACTAAATAAATGGACGGTTCAGCTGTTATTTAATTTAAAGTTAATGTTTTATTGGTTGGATTTTATTATCCAAATCCAGAAAAGAGATCAATGACTTTCACAATTTCTCACATGTAGGTATAAAATTACACGATAAAAATCTAGATTTTTAGTTTAGATTTTAAGTGTAGCGACTTTCAAACAAAGTTATCATCATTATTAGGTACTAACCGCATTAGTTTATTTTAAAGACTTAAACCAGATAGCACAGATATGATTTTCGTTAAATTTATTACAAAAATAAAGCTTCAAAACCTTAAAAACTTTTAAAAAAGATGTAGGAGGCATCCATAATATAATATTTCGCAAATAACACCTATTATTTTTGTTGAATATTTTCGCTATTATGTTTAGCGGAAGAAGTATGGACTAGCCATCATCTAAAACATATTAGAACCTCCAATAAGTCCGCAATTAAGTGATGTAAACAAACCGCGCTGGGCCGCACGCACGTGCAAAGAACGCAAGCAAGATCAGCCGTGGAGAGTGTCAATTGAAATAAAATAAAAAATATGCCTACCGTCCGTTCATTTAAATGTGTCCAAAATCGTGAGTGAATTGCATCCGTTTAAATCATTCAAGTACAGCATAATTCATAGAGTATACCGCACAAAGTACGGCGTAACAGATTTATTCACCAAATTGCTGCGAGCTCGTACATTGCACTGTGATTTACGTTTCAAGATTTAGTACTTCCATTTGTATCGGAACGTTTAAACATTTGTTACTAACACCGATACTACTCCACTGTTTGAGGGCAAATGCTGTCGATAAAGGAACGATTTCTTACCCCGCTCCAGTGAAATAGGTGAATCCAAGAACCAGTAAGGTAAAGGCACCAGTCATAGACACTTTTAACACATTTATTCATTTATCTTTTTCATTTCATAAAATATATATTTTAGAATGCAAGTTATTTTAATTTGTAAATAATTTCATAGCCCACATTTAAGATAATAAATAAAGCTATAAATCCTTGTACTAGACTTATAAACAATATAAAAGTAAATCAAGCCGGGTACACCAGTAACGGACAGCTTAGAAACCAGTAATGTACATCCAATAATGGACACATCTCAAGTTATGAACGTGATCCCTAACTATGGGCCTCGTCAAATAGGTAAACATCGCTCAGCAAGCTATGTAGAGGGCTATGCTCGGTGTTATACTGCGAGATCGAATCAGAAATAAGGAGATCCGTAGCCGTGAAAGTTACAGGTATAACCGGGGAATCAGTAAGTTGAAGTGGCAGTGGGCTGGACACATAATAGGATAATGGATAACACATACCTAATGGAGAGCCGAAGGCCACTGGGGCCGGAAGGTTCTCAGGTTGAAAGTGGTAGACAACTTAAAGGGAAATAAAAACGCCATAATTTTGATGACTTATAATGCTAGTGTTCATTACTGGCACCATTAAACCTGTCAAACAGAGGTGCTATTACCTTACCTACGTTTTAGTCAACTCATTACCGGTTTTAATTAACGCTCATTTTTCCCCGGGCCCTCTTAATCTTGAGATTCGTGACCGACAAACTAAGAGGCTATTCTTAATGATGTAAAAACAAAACAAACAGTTGGGGCTCGCAACGTCTTGTAATTTTTTTAATGAGGGAAAATATCTGAAGTGGTTGAAGTCGGTGTAGTTTTATAAGAGGGTTTTTAAAGTCATTAATTTTAATCAAGGTGAACCGTTTAATTTGCAGTCATTTAATTAAGGCGACAGTCTGAAGGTATAATAAAGTTTCACACTGTTTTGTGTAGGTATATAAAATTGAACAGCATAAACAGCGATAGACTAAAAAATAAAATAAAAAATAACTAGGTATTCTAACTAATATTTTAAATGCCAACCCAAATTTCTAATGCTTTTAGGTTTTAACTACTTAACTGGTCCACATGAAACAAATGGTCAGGGATACCTTAGGACTTCTAGAAAAAGTACTGTTCCCGAGAAACGCAGGTGATATTGCTAACAACGTTGTTCTAATAAAGCCCCACCTATATATTACATGTGTTAATTTCTTGTTAGAGGTACTGTCCATTGTCTAAGACCCAATGAGAGATGAATATGATCGTGGCTTTAACAGACGAGCAAATCTTTTGTTTAAATATTTAATAAAATATTAGAACAAAGGTAAAATGCAAGTTTCTATATGATATGTTCATTCTATTTGAATGCCAGAATCTACATACAAAGCACTTATGCTAGTTTGGTATGCACTATTTCGTAGCAGCTGCCTACGTAAGCCGTAGCTTTGCTACAATATTGAAACTATGAGCTTTGTAAGCTATACCTAGATATTACTATTGTGCTTTTAACAATATGTTGTCGTTTTGCATAGACATTTAAATTTCATTTCGAAATTTCAAAAAGATTTACAAATTATGTTCTAATTTGTATTATTCTTGTTTCCCATTAAGCTATGGCAAAAATAATGAATGGTCTGTCAAACCATTCATTATACTGACTTTGGGATCCAGATTATATCCAGCTTATATCCCTACCTAGATCCTTATAAATTGTTTAATGTGGTTTAGCGTCGAACTAACTTCTCCAACCCTCAATTGAATCACCAGCATATTTGCGAACTTTTATGAAAAAATGTTAAAAAAAAAATAACTGAAAAAGATAAAAAGCAATTACTTCTAAGTTTTTACAAAAAGTTTAAAAAAATGTGTATAAAAATAGCCATTGAGATGCAATGTACATTTAAATTATGTAAAACAGTTCAGTAGAATCAATAAAGTGGCGACAGTAATCCCGGACGGCAGAAATCTGAGTTGCCTCGCTGTCAACCATCCCCGGCGAGCCCGGAACTGCATTGCACATAACGAGATTTAAAAGATTTCCTAAAGGACTGAGAGAGCGAAAACCCTAATACATACTTCTTAAACAAGCGGTTATATATTTGGAATGTGTAATATATTTTTTTACATTATAATCTTTTTATGGTTGTGTTTCTATAGACATAGCCATAGATCTTCATACATTTACATCTGTAAATAATCGTGTTTGTATATAATATACTAGCTGACCCGACAAACCGACCCACCCTTAACATTTATGGGTATGAAAAATAGATGTTGGCCGTTTCTCAGACCTACCCGATAAGCACACAAAATTTCATCAAAATCGGTCTAGCCGTTTCGGAGGATTTGGCAACAAACTGCGACACGATACGATGTTTACATAAGATACTTCAAGATATGTCCTAGTCCTATATCCTCATTTGATTTTAGTTAGGTTTATTTAATACTAAGTGTTATTTTTAATAAATAATACAAAATGTATTTAATTTCCACTTAATTCCGATTTAAGTTTATCACAAACTATCTCTTCAAATGTCTCTTAGAAGATATACCGGATGTCGTATACTACTGAGAACGGATTTTTTAAAGAGCGAAACATTAAACAGACATGCAGTTTTACGTTGCTTGGCTATTCTAATATTTAAAGGTCCCGTTGCCAGCAAATTCGAAATCTGGCGACGTTCCAAATTGAATTAAACGTGGGAGCGTGGTTGGACGCTACAGAGCTTTGATCGCTTGGCTATATGTCGTCCACTCCTTACCACATTCTTATTATGTAGGCTTCTTAAAAAACTGTCTTATGAAACATTTATGTTACCGCGTCATTTTGAAGAATAGAGTTAGTAATAGTAATGTCTTCAAAACTATTAACTTAACTTAAGCTATATTTTTTAATTAAGTTAAATCTGTACAAAATTATTTTGTATGTTTCGAAACTACTCATCGAATTTAAAAATTCTTTAGCCAATAGTTAGTTAGAATAGAATTTTAGGATAGCTAAATATTCCACGCGAGCCAAGCCGCTAACTCCAACTATCTAAATATAAAGATCAAACGCTCCAAAAGTATAGTATAACGATCCGAAAGTATAATGACAGGCGTTAAATAATTTATTTTTTAACGCGAACGAAGTTTCAACTTTTTTGCGTTCATAATTTTTTTTATGATTAATTCAAATTCAAATTCATTTATTTTCAGGTAACTAGACTTATATTTTACATTTTTATACATAGTTATTATACATACTAAGATATAATACAAAATTAAAGAAAAGATATACTAATAATAATAAGTAAATGGCTAAAAACTAACACCAACATGTCTACTACTACAATGTCGGATATACGAGTATATATACAATCTAGCCTATCAGCGATCATTGCAAAAACTTTGTTAGAGCTGCCCCGCACCCGTCTAACAAGAGACGCATGTTTGTATGTACTAGTATGATTAAGCACGGCATGCAGGTTGATGGGTGATTCTTACCTTCGCGTAGGAACTAAAGCTACACAAGTGTAATACTGTATAATACAATTTGGTAGAGACAAAGAGGGATGTGCTTTGGAATCCCGTATGCTCCAGAGATACGGTAATGATTACATATTAAGTGCTTAGGTTCAGACGTCAGATAGGTTGACCAGTTTATAACTGAAAAAGGCATTGTGTCCTACCTGTCAATCTGATTTTTATTTTAGAGATTCCATTATTGCTGTGGTATTGGCAATCGAATCGCTACCACAGCAATTTGCGTAAACCACATAAACTGTTTGCATTGTGTTTGCCTTTTGCAAAAACATAAATATATACTAATATTATAAAGAGATACAGTTTGTATGGTTAGGTGTTTGTATGTAGGAGGTAATCTTCTGATTTTAGAATAGAACTTTAGGACAGACAAATGTTTTTTCATGTATGTATGTGTATCGAGATATTGTATGTTTCCCTAATATAAATAAAATAAAATACAAATAAAAACTATACAGCATCAAGTTGTCTGCGGGATACCGAACTCCTTAGCAACTTACAGCAGATATAGCATGTTCGGGCTCAATTTTATAATTGTGCGGTTAGTTTATAATTTTTAATTATAGCTTGTTTTTCTTAAACAAATTTCTAGAGTACTGTTGTCTTAACTTTGCATGATGATCATACTTGTCTAGAAGCGTGACGTCGCATAATATGCTCAAACACGCCAATAGTAATATAACCAAAAGTCAACATACAAAGGTAATTGAATATTAGTTAGAGAATGCATACGTAGAAAATATGAAAATTGTAGTACTATAATATTTTATAAATGTTAACTATTTTTCATACAAAAAAATCAGTGAATCTTTTGTGACTTAAATAGTTAGTAAGGATATAAAAGAGAAAGTTTCATTCACGATGGCAGACAAGGAAAAATGGTCTTAAATAAAAGAATATTAAGATAAAGGATTACAAAATGCCTGTTACCTATACACCGCATATACAACACACAGACAATCGCAACCGTTCTTACTGAGTTTGATAAAGATGAAAAATTGTTTCTTTCAGCTTAGAGGGCTTCTTTAGACGATTAATCTTTCCGCAAACCTATTGTTGATCTCAGCGGGAGGAACTTTTGTGTCCGAACTCCAGCTGAGTTCAAAAGGTTGTGACGGTACGGCTGCTATGATTTTAAGAAACGATTTTACTCGAATACTCGGCGTACTTGGGATGTCCCGCACTTTATTGTAACCCCTTCGGGAGAACGGATTTTGTTAAAGTCACTGCTGTACAGTGAATAGTGATCTATTTTCGCAACTCATTTCGAATCATGTTTCTATATGAAGATTAAATTGAAAAAAACCTTACTCAAGCAACAACAAATATAGGTATTTAATATTATGCATTATGTAAGACGATGAAACTTTGAAAAATGAGATTCATTATGTGACCAATGATAGGTAAATAGTATCAAACTAATTCCAATAAGTACTTATATTTTTTTGTAATAAAATTAATACCGAAATTTTTCTTTGCTTTATTATCTTTTTTATGGTTTATTCTGAACCTTTTCCGCCAGGTTAAATTTTTATAGTTATTGTACGACTAACGTTTGCCAGCGACTTTGTATGCCCTTTTTTCTTTTGTGTTCAAAAATAAAAATAAAACTACGCCTGCCAAAAATATATGAAAAACAGTACCTTTTTCTGAATCAAAGGTACCTACCCTATGTCCTTTTCTCTATCTATCCCTGACAACGTATGCAAAATATCACGATCCGTCGGTATAGTAGTTAAGGCGTGAAAATGTAACAAACAAACAAAGCAACTCACTTTGACATTAACAATATTATATATAGTTAGGATGAAACCGCCCATGCTGCCGTCGCTGCAAATGTTTAAATTTATGATCACAGCTTTGCGCCTTTGAGTCGTAACTTGGTATTATTATAGCTTATAATCTTCTTAGATATTAAAAATGAGTTAAACATAAGCCACAGTTACTGTTAGTCTCAGAAATATTTAACTATAGCTTAAAGTGTAGTTCGTTTATGTGCGTCTTGTTTCTTTCCGCTATCGACGGCCTCTTGACTCGGTATTGGTATAACTTATGCATTGTACTTATTTTATGTGTTAGTTAAAATGTGCCCCGCTTTTGCCAAAGTATAGAAATAACTACACCTTTTTAACTAGGTATATATTTTGAACTATATACCTCAAGTTCGGAATATTTGTAGGATATGGAAAAATACGAATAGGGATGCTATAATTTTAGTTCGAAGTAACACAGCTTATTCCTATGTATATTGGCATTTTAGTATGGTCTTCTGGAATAGATTAATTACTGACTCCTTTCTTTAACCAATAAATTAAAAATCCTTTTTAAAAATATCTTTTTTTAAATAAGATACGCCTTTGCAAAAATAATTCTTTTTCGATTAAGATAAAATGTGAAACATAATACGATAAAAATGGAGATATACCGTTTCAATAAGAGTGAACGAGGGAGAATAGCCCTCGTTCACTCTCCTAGTAGTTCACTCTTCTCTCTCTACTAGGAGAGAAGTAAATTGAAATTTCATCGGCCGCCGTAAATGTACTGCGTTCACGCTAGAAACACGTTCACATTCAAATATTCACGTGCACTCTTATCAAATATTCCCATTTCCACATTTGCGAGGCCATAAAAATCCGTGTAACTTAATTTCACCCCAGTGTAGGACTTGTAAAACTTTTCATTAAAATAAAGTGATTTTTTTTTCAATTTGCTCAGCATGATGCACAATATTAGTAACATGAAACGAGTTCATTAGCTGGTGCAGCTGCGCGCTATATTTCACTGCTACAATTTCCGCTTGTGACATTTTAGCTGCATATGAAATGTATAAAAATTACTTGTGTTGCGAATAGTATAAAACTGTTAGTTTCATAGTTCAACTGGGAGTTCGGTTTAGTTAAAATCGTTTTAAAACTGAAAGCGAAAAAAAATTACATTAGCACATTTTTGTGCTACTCATTTAATGATCTCAGCCGTTGGATGTCGACTATTGGACATGGGCCTGCCAATGACCCACGGCCGTTATAGTCGGGCGGACATCCACCTACAAAACAGTACCCACCATACAATACATATACAGTGTCAGGCACATTATAAACGATAAAAATATAGACAGCTGTTTCCAATTTATGAAGACACCTAGAAACACGTCCAGGTTGTTTTTTTCTGAAAATTTTATACAAAAACCTTCCTCGCTTATAGCTTTTTCAAACAGAGAAAACTTATCGCAATCCGCTGCAGTGGTTTAGAAGATGTAATCGGAAAAACAGACAGAAATAGACAGCGACTTTATTTTATATTATGCACTAACAACCCGCTCCCTGCTTCATATGGATCATCCATTAGAGTAAATCATATAAAAACCGTATAGTGATTTAGAAGAAGTTAGCTGAGAAACAGACAGAGACAGATAGTGACATTATTTTATAATATTTATAGATAAATTACTATTAAGTATGCTTTGTTTTTAATTTCAATAATATAGATACGCACTGCAATGTAATATATCGTTTGGTTAATAAATCTTTTAACCAAACGATAAGGGGTTTCTAATGCTTCGGCATCGACGTTAATATGACCTTTCCCAAAAGAATAAAAGTGTAAAAAGCAGAACGTTTGCGGAATACGAACAATTGTATAAATGAAGGGAAGATTAATGTGATGCGACCCCTATATATTTATGTACGGACGTTTTAGCAAGATTCGCACATTGAAATTTATTTATAGGTCCAAATAAATGACACACGTTTACGCGTTTCATTGGTTCTACGATTTATTGCGGACTGAAATGATGTATCGCATCGAATTATCGGACCTCCGGTTAGATAGGTGGGTACTGGGTACTCGAAAATGTATGCCGGATAGAGCTTATAATTTTTAAATAAAGTTGGCGGTACGTAGTGAAACTGCCAACAAAAGGCCCGCCGTTATTTCAGTACAATAAATCGCGGCAAGTTTTCATTATCCGAAGCCTTTCCTTTGTGTTCGATCATCAATTTATTATTCGCCAAGTTGCTTTGTTACATTGACGCTTTCCGTACACTTCTTAACTAAGTTTGTGAGTGGCTGTTTCTAAATTAAAGTTACTATTTTTAATGAAAGAAATCACTTCACTCTTAATAATTTCCTTTTATTATATTAAGGTCGGCTAACAGGCTGAAGGCTGAGGCCCTCGATGGTAGGTGGCTACCGTCGTTCGTCAAAACACAATGTTATTTATTCTCTGCGCCCAAATGACTGCAAAACGCAGTGTGCTCTGCCACTTCTTTCTAAATTACTTTGTGTTTGGATCATAACAGTTAAAATTGCTCTACACGTCATTAATTATAGACCTATGGTAGGTACTTCCCGCTTCATACCATTCTGTTAAAGCCAATTCCAAAATCTTGCAGAACTTCCCGCACCCTGCTTGCGGGGACTGTCACCAGTGAAAATGAGCCCTTAGAAGTAATAAATTATTGAGTCATAGAAAGTGGACGGAATCGTAAGCACCCTTAACGTTCAAGCTGGAAAATTTCATAGCAAATACAGGAAATCATCTATCATGTTGCTGGGCGATCCGAGCCAACGGAAGTTATATGTCTGAGGTACAAAATAATGCGGACCCTCATCTTACATAAAATATCGTTTAATATCGCTACACCGGCACTGTCATTTTTATTGAAATCCTTTTTTAACATTCCTTTTTTAGGCGCTATCAATTTTGATTACACTCATTTGACATATTTTTCGCGTTAAATCTGAATAATTTGAGACCGGGAAAATATTGCCTCATCTCGCTTTAGTCGTTCTAATGCTTAGAAGGTTGTTTATCTCATAATATAAATTTTCTATCATAATCTGAGAATTTCTAATAGCTTCTAATATTTTATTATAACGTTATATTTTATTAGAACTAAATAAATATCTCATATAACAAAATTAATATTTGCAGAATCGATGGCAGCGCACTTGCAGCCACAGATTCTACAAGAATATCTTGCAGCATTCGCTGTTGTTTTGCTTGTAAATATATTATAATTCAACCTACATTATTATTATTATTATTTTTATTATTATTTTGTATATTATGTAAAGGTAATATGGATGTAATGTCTGAAATAAATGATGATTATTATAATTATTATAATTTGGTATGAATATTAGATATAATTTACTACGTAATATTATTTACTTATGAGAAAAAAATCAATATTTTTGTGTTTTTTACCGGCCTGTCATCTGTAACCAAAACCTCCTTATAGAAGACCACAAAGGAAAATCATAACATTCAGATAGTTCGATGCTCGAGTGAAGAAGTCCATCACACAATCCTTTCTACTTGAGAACGCACTTTTAGCCCCTTGGATACCCGGCACTGTATGGGGACAGTGCGGGGTTATGGTATCGGTCTCGTACTCGTATCGGTCGCGGTTATGACACGACATCGGTGCCCCGCCATGGACATTTTTAGCCACTGCTAGTATCTAGTTTTTGATGGCAGATCGCTATTGTAGCTATCTACTACGTCGTCATTGTATATCCAAGGTATTTTGAATGGATATTTAATTCTTGAATTCTCAAGGTTCTTAAATTCTTGAATTCATAAGGAAAAGGTGTAAATTAAAAAAAAAACTTATAGTGAAAGAAAAACACTATTTTTTTATTTGTTTGCGAGTTCGCGGTATTAAAATAATTAATGATCATTAAATTGCATCTATGTTTTTTAAACACTTTATAAATTTCAAAGCGATCGTCTAGTCTAGACTGTTTGAATGTGGTGTCTGCATCGGTACGTTTGTGAAATTTTAATTGCTTGCGGCCGCATAAGTACTGAGTGTCGTTTTAATAAGTGAATCTTTTATGTTTGGCGAACACTTCTCATTTCAGGAGCAATTACTCAAACGTGTAGGCTCGTACTCAAATGAGATTTCATAATTAACGTAAGCCAGGCCCTGGCCCGTCAAGTGCATGTGAAATTTTAACGAGAGAACCGAAGTGGGCGCGCTCGAGACCTATCTCAACCGTCATAGGTACGGCTAATATACTTGTGTGCGTTACCCCCAGATGAGGACTCTCTGGAATTGTACATTCATTAATAAAACTAAACCATTCAGAAAGTATTACGAATTTACATAGTAAAATAAAGAAAAAAAAAATATATAAATATTGATTGTCTATATCTATATTATAGATATACATAAATATGTTCAAAAGTGAATGAGATTTTATTTCGATTATTCTAAACTAGCTGTTACCCGCGACTTCGTCCGCTTTCAAAATGTTATAATATTTTGAAAGCGGACTAAAACCTTCCTCGAGAACCATTCTATCCATTGGTGAAAATCGGTGCAGTAGTTTTTGAGTTTATTGCGAACAGACAGACGGAGAGACGCGGCGGAGGACTTTGTTTTATAACATGTAAGGATAAGTGATAAATGCTTACAATCTTCTCATTTTGTTAAAAAAAACAATAGGTATATTAGTGTAAGGCGTTTGTAATTTTTAAAAATAAAATAAGGAAATGAGAGCAAGCCTCGCAGTAAAATATAAACGAGGCCCATAACTCGACCGCAATTGCCAGAATTTCTCAGCATCTGGTCGGGAGACGCGTTGCTACTAATTAACCACCTCCAACGGAATTTCACTAAAAAACCAGCTGTGGCTTTTAACCCTTCAAGAACATTGACGCAAAAGATAACCTTGCACGAAACATGTACCTCAATGTTCTAAGGCCCTCTTTCACCAACTACAACTAAAGTGATGATTAGTTACTTTTAGAAATAATTTAATGTTTTATTATATAATGCACTTAGTTTAGTGTATCCTTCGATAGGCGATATTTTTTATAAATTTTTTAATGTTTATTCTTAAGTCAGTCAAAACAAACGATTTTATAAGCAATTATAAGTAGATAATTATATTATTTATGCTGCTTGCCGATTTATGCATAAAGATACATCAAACATACATAATTTAATGTTTATGCTTAAGTCAGTCAAAACAAACGATTTTATAAGCAAGTATAAGTAGATAATAATATTATTTATGCTGCTTGCCGATTTATGCATAAAGATACATCAAACATACATAATTTAATGTTTATGCTTAAGTCAGTCAAAACAAACGATTTTATAAGCAAGTATAAGTAGATAATAATATTATTTATGCTGCTTGCCGATTTATGCACAAAGATACATCAAACATACAAAAGAGTATATACATAGTCGAGACAAACGATCTTATAAGTATGAATAACAATTAATCTTGTCTATAATAAAACTAAAATCACACACTAACCGATGATAAATCACGATAGTTTTCAGTCGGAACTATGAATCAAAGCTACAACTTAAGGCAACTTATTGTGATTTTTTTTGACACAATAAGCCTTAAGTGACACGAGCTATACAAACGACGGAAACTTTTAAGGCGGGAGACTCTAATTATCGCCAAGTTCATGACATCGTCATGTTCATCAAGGCTTTTTTAATCCACCAAACACAAGCCTCCGCCCTCCGACCTCACATGAACCCAAGTTATCATACATTATCTTGTTATGTAAAGTTATGATAATTATGTCGTTAAAGTTATGTAGTCAACATAATTTTAATATATTTACTTGAGTTAGGCTGTCTAAAATCAAGTTATATTTAATGTGTACTTAAATTGCTTTTCGGCCAAGGAAATTCAAGGCGGGTCGCTAGTTTCATATTAAAGCAAAAATAAAAGACGATCTCATTAGTAATTACAATTGTATAACTGTAATTACAATTCGGTTAAGTGATAAAGAAAATAAATATACGTTACATTTTTTTTTCTATTGGTTTTAATAAGAGCGTTTGTCATTATGCTTGTTAGGTGTGTATGTCGAAATGGTACCAAAACCATTTAGATCGCACTAACGTTTGGTGACCGCAAATATGTATGAATTCTCTCAAAGAATTTAATAAACTCCTTCTACTCAAGATCAGTGCAGTGTTTTATTTATTTAAAGATAGAAATCAGTAATGTATAATTTGTGTGGTAGTGTTCCCCTAGCAATGCTTTTATTTTGTAAAATAAAATAGACTATTGTTATCATTGTTTCCTCGTTCGTATTTGAGAGTCAGTTTCATATTCTTAGTTTTACTACTGCAGTAATCATCTGAAAACACTGCCATCATAATAGTTGATTAAGCGCGAATGAACTCGCTCTAAATAAAAAATCTAAATAATAATAAAAATGTTGAAAAAACGCAACGCCGCGTCGTGAATAACTAGCGGCCAACGCCGAATGAAAATATTTTTTCCACAGAGTATTTTGTGAAAAATTATGGGTTCTTACAATTAGTGAATTCGTGGCAGTTTCCAAAAAAGTGTCGTATTTAACTGACTAATTAATGTCATAAATCTACACAAAGAACTCTTCAAATAATTAACTAAGACCTATACATTTTCGAATGAAATATTATTGGATGTGAACTTAAAGAAAGTTTAAGCCTAAATTTTTACAAATAGTTAGAAAAGAATTTCAGCATGGATATGTCGTAGGCAGATCGTAAAACTGGGTAGATCGTAAAGTATGAAATAAAAAATTTTTCACCAAAAGTCAAAAATAGGTGAAACGAGGAGCGGAGCGAAGCAAAGCGAGGAGGAGCGTGTTAGGTTTACATGGAAATAAATTTGGGAAGCTGAACGAAGCGGAGCGGAGTGGGGCGACCTTCCCAGTTTTAACAGAAATATGATCTGCCCAGGAATATCATGATATGCCCAATTCTACGATGTGCCGACGACAGATATAAGCTAAATCAATCCACGCAGACGAAGTATCAGCTATCAAAATAAAAATCCAACTCTTGGCAAAAGTATAATTGTCAGGCGTCAATGAATATCAGGCGTAATATTGAAATCATCAAAATCATATAATATAACGTTGAAGCAATATTTTGTCAGAAGCATATCTTTTATTTTTTAACGCGAACGAAGTTGCAGCCACACCAGTTAGTATTTGAATATTTACATTTGGTTCAGTGCTACTTTTGCACTGTATTTTTCCTTGCATCACTAGATCCAGAATACGGTCCGATCTTTCGCCCCTCATTATGAGATCATAATATGGCAGTTTCCTCTCCTTTATCGCTCTTAGTAGTTAAATATTATTCTCGAAACGACGCCGAAATTCATCATTTGTTACCCTCTGCACCTATGATATGCCAAGCATCGCCCGTAAATCTACAAAGCTTTTAGTTCTAAGTACAATGCTAAAGTCAGCGTCTATGTGCTATTCTAGATTCTATAAAATAAATCACTGAATATATACCGCTATTTTAGAGCTAAATGCATATTATCCAATGAATCATAATATTGAAGATTAGAGTACCTTTTACATGTGATTTTTGTTAAGTTATCCATTGAAGAATTTCTTTGCAATTTAACCAACAACAGGCACGTACATTAACTATCAACACTAATTGTATTATAGTCATATAATAAATACGATAGGTATTTCCCCTACTGTTATATATTATGCAGTGCAAACATATTAATATTCAAGCTTCTCTATCACAGTCCAACACCTGCAATATTGATCGAGTCAACATTATAAATTTACATAGGTGACAGAACGAAAAGTAGATATATCAATACTAATTATTGCCGCAGCTTCGTACGAGTTTTAGCTATATACACAGAATGAAACTACTCATCCATAATTATTCTTTAATATGAAGTTTGAATTTAATTTAATTTTAAAAGTTATTAGCTAAATTTAACTGTTGGTATTTAAATTGTTCTTTCAGGGAAAAACCACTGAAAAAAGGATTGTGATGAAATTTGACCATCACATACTTTATAAATCCAAATAATATTTAGGTCATAATTTTTATGGATATATGGACGAAGTCGTGGGATGTTCAAGGATTTGTTACTTGAACATATAAACATCAAAATCCTTAGATACGTCTTTAGAAATTTTTACATTTTAAATCTTAGTGTAGGCTTGTTGAGTTATGCTACTGATTAAATACTTGAGCGCCAATATCTCATTTGGTAAGATGTTATGGAATAGCAATTCGGTATACAAAATACCAACTGTTTTTAAAATGGTTGAGGTTGTGTTTTAAAATAGGCTGTCTATTATCGATTAACTTATCGCGTACTAGATTGTCTTTGACATTAAAACTTTAAATATTTCAAGGCCACATATACCTATATAAATATACTTTAGTTACAATAATTATACATTATTCGAAGACAGGTATCAAAGTGGTCGTTAAACTAAGCGTTTGACCGCGCAAGCCGGAACCTGTGGTCGAGGCAGTTAGTAAGCTCGTAAATAATGTATGTACTTGAAACCCTGTTACAACTGGAGTAACAACAGACTAAAGAAATGTTGAGTAGGTGGCCCTTTTACATCAATATTCAAACATTTATCAACTAACATTGTATTACTATCATTAAGGAAATCCTAGCTGGAATTAATCAAGGAAATATCTGCTGGCAAAATCCATAAAGCAGGACTATACCTGCTTTATGGATTTAGCCAGCAGACATTTTTAATAATGCAACTGTAGAAAATATAGATATTTTTTATGCCAAAATAAAACTAAATAACATTTCCTATCGATTGTGTCCAAGCAGAATATATAAAAAATCTTGGATGCAACATAAGATACATTATTATTTCTAAACATATGGACATATGCTCCATTTTCAGACTAGATTCAAAATATTGAAACAATAATATTTAATAGTGGCTAGCCAAATCAACATTGGGAAAAATGTAATCTTAATTAATAACATGAATTTACACTTACATAATTTATTGCATTTATTCTAATAAGCAGTCATAAAAGGAAAATTTTTAATAATTTTAAATTTGTATATCTTTTACAAATTTAATTTGTATAATTTGTATTCTAATTTGTATTTTTGTCTTATCTTCTTTGAAGACTATTTCATGGCTGATGAACATAATATAATTTGCGTGCTCATTCGTGTTTGCTGTCTTGTCAAATGTATAATTATTTTAAAGTATATGTATAAACTTAACCACTTAAAAGAATTCTCGAGAAACGAACCCCATTGAGTTACATTACAACGTTCTTTTGTTTCAACGTTGGTTTCACAATAAATACGCCCATAAATTGCCTCAACATCTGAGAAATATTGTCTTTGTACGTTTGCTTCGCTTTAATTTGTGGTGAGGGGCTCGCTCTAAATTTGTTATTGCGATAAGGAATTCAACAGTTTTGTTTCTTTGCTGTTTTCGCTGGAGAACAATGTAATCAAATGGGCTACCTAAGAACCGTTATTTAAAAATATATATAAAAAAAGCATTTAATTGTTGCTGTAGTATGATTTTTTTCTTTTAGTCAATGATTTTCATTAGTCTTTTTGATATGCAATTTATTACTGAATTCTGGAACACCTCTATAAATGGGGAAAATATAGGGAAATATTATATAATTTTACCTATTTATTATACAATAGAACTACATATTTTCAAATAAATTCGAATTATTTGATACTATCTGGTGCCTATGTCCTTTCAGGTGTCCCAGACAACGCGTATGCAAAATTTCATGGTGATCGGTTCAGTAGTTTTTGTGTAAAAGAGTTACAAACATCCATACATTCATATTAGTTCAAATAAGTTTTGTTTGAAGATAACTAATATTTATGTCATTATAACTTTATATGTACATTGAAAACGCCTTACATCTTGGATAATATCAAATAAAAATATTCTTAAACTCTTATGCAGCTCAGCTAATTCTAGGTGTATGTTAGGTATTTTAAGTAGGTAAGTCATTTTATTAAAATACTCGCTGACCCGACAAATGTTGTTTTGCCAAAAAATAAAAAAAAATGGGGTGGACCACCCTTAACATTTAGGGGTATGAAAAATAGATGTTGGCCGATTCTCAGACCTACCCGATAAGCACACAAAATTTCATCAAAATCGGTCCAGCCGTTTCGGAGGAGTTTGGCAACAAATTCACCCGAAACCAGAATTTTATATATTAGATTTTTCGAGCATTTTGTAAATACTAATGTAAGTAAATACTACTAACAAAAAGATATTGAATGAAAATAAAAGTGATAAGAAAATGTTAATATTGTGGAGTTCAAACAGTTTCATTTATAAGTGAGTCGCAAACAGCTAGATTAATCTTTTATAGAAATATTAGGCGGCTCACGATAATTTCAAATCGTAGAAGAAGCAAAAACAAGAAGTCTTTCTTGGAAAATGTATTTAATTTATTTTTCATTATTAATATTTATACTAGTGAATGTTTTCGTAAATATGATGATTATAACCTCGGAAATTCCATTGAAAAACCCACACTCCGCCTTTGTATCACAAGGTACTAAGTCTTATCTGATATTTGATATTTAATTATTTATCTTAATAAGCTCTTTCAAAATATTTATAAATCTTCAAACGCATTAAACATAAATCAATTTACTACCGGTTCGCAAAGCTCTACAGAGAAGAAAATGACAAGTATAAAAAATATCAACGACAACTTCCGCAATTGATTTTTTCAAATGAATAGGTATTTTATTAAAAAAAAATTACTTACGTTTTTTAAAAAAAAAATTTAGCTGTCAAAATAAATCCTTAATTGGTTCGGCGTTCACGTTAGTTGTATTTTCTGCTAGTAATTGCTAGTAATTGGTCTAAGTAACATGTAATAATAAATGGTTTATAAACTGGTTGTAAGTTTCTGAGAATACTCTTTCATTATGAGTTACTTTTCATCGACTATTGTTATTTTGCAGACTTAGGTTACAGCACACAATGCAGGGCTATTAAAGGGAGGCTAACAATGTGTTGTTCCTGGCATTCCATTCTTTACAACTGTACAAAAGTCTTTTAGATATTGTATCAATTCCATTGTTGGCTCAAAAACTTGCATCTCTTCGTGAATTTTCCATTGAAACTTGCGACACACAAACTGCCCATCACACACTGGGTAGCGCGATCTTTGGCAACAAAATCTAATAAAATGCAAGACTCTGCGTTTGTCACATCTGGGTCGCTGAGTTGGGCTTTTGCTAAACTGTTGCCGATTTATAGTAAGAATTTTGTTACTTTTTTTTATTTGGAGTTGTCACGAACATGAACTAGTTTCATAAGTAAACTGTCTTCTTTTAAAAATAAGTTACATAATACATAAGTTACTGTGTACAATCAGATATTGTGAATCACAATTCAAAATTGAAATTGCTGAAGGTTAAAATTTATATTAGTATTTACTAATTATTGTTAATGTTCTAGAATAAAATGGCAGTAATACGTAGCATAATCGTAATAAAATAACGCTTAAAGTCTAAATAGTATGGATAAATGACGCTATCTTAAAAAAAACATATTCAAATATAATTTTTTTTTTATATTCAAAAAATAATATAAACAAACTTTGTTTGTTACCCTTTCACGTTTTAAATACTTAACCGTTCTTTATGAAATTTTGCATACACATTGTTATGGATACAGAAAAGGACGTAGGGTTTCTTTTATCCAGATAAAAAGAGTACTATTTCAAAATTAATTAAAACAAAATTCAACGTTTCATAAAACATATGGTCGTATATATTTTATAACACCTATGACTATTTTATGACGTAATTAATATAATATATAATATAATAAAATAATATATAATATAATAAAATAATATATAATATAACAATATGAGATAGGATAGGTTAAAATATTATGAAAACTTCATGTATGTATGTATGTCTTAATATTGACCAAAGTTTTTCTCGTGCAAGTTGAAATAACTACTGACCGCTCGTGACAGCGTATGAATAAAAATGAACCCTGTCTACTAGTCATTTCCCCAAAGGCCAAAACTAATTAATTAAAATTACACACGCCATTGTGCCACTGTGTAACAACAAATACTGGCCGGCAGACGTTGTAGATTAATTACGAACCGGTTTCAAGCAAATTTCAACAGCTCACAGAGCATGTATTAGTGTTGAGTGAAATTTGAATATTGAGCTAGAGATTTTAATTGGTTTAGAATTTTAAAGTTTGTTCTAATAATATTTTAATTGATGTCCAAAATAATTGTCGAGTATTAAGCTATGATAGTTAATTTTTCTTTATGACAAGTTTTCAGTTTTTAAAGTTTTAATGTCTTTCAGAACCATTATGTTGAAAACACTTCAATTAGAGCTGAATTCAATACGAATAAAAAAACTCAAAGTCTTAAATATGTAACTTTGTAAAATACTTTTAATCAAAAAAATTCAAACCTTTCCGTGAATGTAAATAATCCGAGAAATTTTCCTTCATTTTCGGGTGGAAAATATATTTGAAATATAATAATAATAATAATTTTGCACAATAATAAATAAATAATCATTTAGTACAATTTTTCAATATGAAGACAAGATTAAAAACTTTACGGCTATAGTTTCGTAGCAACCCTTCGTAGCACTTGTAGAAGCTACGACGTAGCACAGCAGATGATCACACGCCGAGCCTTGAGACATGATAATTTAACAAAACAATAATTATGATAAATCGATAAAATCTATACACGAATAGATACGAGTACATCCCTAGAACTAAACACAAGCTACTATAACTAAACATTGTTATTGGATGCATGTTACATTCCATGTCAGTTGCCTTTAGGCGATCTTTAATATGATGCTGTTTGGCCAGAATCCAACTCTCTATGCTTCGACTATAAATATCATTTTTTTCTGAACTCCACTTTCCAATTTTTCCGATTTCTTTTTAGACCCTCAACGATTTCAACGATTATTTTGTTTTTCTTTCCGATTATCCCTTATCGTATCAAAGTTATCATAGGTAATTTCTATGACGTTACTTATGTTTATATGTGACGGCAACGACGGCAACTATATAATTATAAAGCGCTCTGATAGTTTCACATCATTACACTTAATTACTCCTACTTACTAAGCTATATTGAATTCTATATCATTGTTATTTCTAGTCTCTTCAAGACCACGCCCAAAAAGCGGGCTATCATTCCGTCCTGTATATATAAACAATTTCATTCGAAATATAGCACGGTATTATCTTCTAGAATTAGTTTTTCCATATCATCTTAGTAACCAATATTTATTAATGGTTTATTCTTTTAGATTTTCAAGCGAAAAAAACTCACATCCGTAAAAATGAAAATATTTCGGTTTTGAAATAGTTTTCTTAATACTTATTCATACAAGAAATGTTTCATTAACTGAAATTAAAAACTAAAAAAAAAAAACACTTAATCAAATATTGAATGAATTAAAACAGTTACAAGTTGTAGTTGAGGAGTGTCATTTCAAAAGGATTTATTTCCACCTTATCCGATTTTTTAATAAAGTGCAAAAACCTTAATGTGATTTATTACTAAATACATAATATTTTTTTTCACTTCACTAAAAACAGACTCGTATTGAGCTGATTCTGACAGTAGTACATTAATTTTATAGTTTATTTATATTAGGAAAACATTACTCAATAGTTTGGAAATAAGTCACTTTGTTCAGAATTACAGGAAATAAGCCTCTTTGTTAGGTACTCTAAAGGAAATAAGTCACTTTGTTAGGTATTCATACATTTTCCCTATAAAATGTATGAAATTGAAATAAATCAGTTTGCTCTGAAAAAAAGACTAGTCTCGAATTATGTATTGGAATTAAGTCGGTTTGTAAAAGAATCTTTTGTGCCTTAGATGTTGTGATCAAATTACGTGGAAATAAGCGTATTTGTTCTGGACAAGTGAAATGAAAGTGAAATGTAGAGAGGAATTAAACATTATTGTTACAAATAATTTGGTATAGAGGTGCAAACGAATACGAAAATAGGATTCCAATCATTACTTCATTTTTATTCATAAGTGGAAATAAGTCCTTTTGAAATGACACTCCTGAGTTGTAAGTGATCTGCGAATCACAATTCATAACTAAAATACTTGTTGTAGATTCGAAGTAAATCCTGTACTTTGATAAGCATTTATGGTGGTTTGAAAGCGTTTACAATGGAGCATAACGCTCTCATCGCATCGTATCTACGCAGCTAAGCACGGTAGAGTCGAAGCAATTAGTCCTCGGCGTCAGTTGGTAAATATTAACACTGGTAATTGTACGCTGAACGTCAGCTCCCTCGATGTTCGTTACGGTGCCCACTTGCAACCTGAATACAAATGAAACCATTAGCCGAAAGTGCGGAGATAGCGTATCGGCACTAATAACACGTACATACTTACAGTCATGTGCTAAATCGAACACGGATGAAGGAATCAAGGTGTGCCATGCGTTTGTTACGTACGTACATTCAATGATGAATCAATGATGGAATAGAAGTTTTAAAAATGTAGATGTGAAAGTTTAGAACGTTGTTTGTTTATCTGCCGAATACTTTAAAGCAATTTTGATACAGTTTTCAAAAGGTTAATAATATTTAGATAATTAACTTCTAGAATAATAGATAAGTAATATAGATTGAATTCTAGATAATAGAAAGTTAATGTGGCTTAAGTTATTGTTACATTATAGTTGTATTTTTTGAGAAATGATGAAATCAAGTTTCAAAAAGTTAATTTGATAACAATAAAATTTGATAACAATTAAATTAAAAATATGTTAAATTAAACTTAAACGAGAAATATTTTATGTATTAATACAATAGGCGAATATATTTCTTTCCTTTATTTTGAAGAGTAAATGTTCTATTATCGCGGTAACCTCTTTTTGGTTAGATAATCAAAACTAGGCAATAGTTTATCTCTTATAATTTTATTTTAGTATATGTAAAATTCATTTCTGTCCTTAAGAAATAAATTCCACATATAATAAAATAAAATTCGATAGGTTAACTTTTTAAGCAGTGGAAAAATAAAATTTACAAGACTTTATAGGTACTTGACTTTGCATCTCTTGGTGCTCATTCAAGCGTTTTAAGTTAAAATAATTTCTTCTATAATAATAATCATTCGAACAGCAAAATAACACTTCTTAATATAGAAAATATTAAACAAAAATGAATATAATGGTGAAATTTCAAAAAGGGTTTATCTAGGTCTGCCAGAAAATTAGGAAAGTAAATAAACCATTTCTTGCAATATAGCTCTATAAAATTTAAGAGCGTACTCTAACATCTATTGATGTGAACAGTTTGGGTCCCAGATACACTTAAGACCTCCGAGTATACTATTTATGTAACCAGGGGCCCAGATAATTCTGTATACATTCGCACCAGAGAATTTAGCGAAAACATTTCTACGCGACTTTTAAAAGAGTTTTATATTTGCTTGAAATGTTTGACGCTTTTACGGTTGCTTTTAGAAAACCTTTTCCTTAATCCAAAGATGAATAGTGGTAAGCTTCCCACTTTTCAATTACAGTACAAAATAATTCCCTCGCAAATCCGATTATGGATTCAAATTCGTGTTGAAGTAACTAATAGCAAGGTTTTTAACATAATCACAGTATGCATTACCCTAATGTGTATTATATTTTTATTGATTAAATTCCATGAGAACATTTCAAATGAATTTTTAAACACATAGTGGAAAACATGTCGTTTAAAGACTTGAAATAAGCACCACGAAAGACTGAAATAAAATGAAGGATAGAATATCAAAATCAAAATTTAATATTTTTTTAAGAAAAACGAAACACATTTGTTTCGGTGGGAACTTACAAATTTAAAAAGTATCGCGGTATGTACCGCTATAACACATACCTATGTCATATCATGTACTTAGCATAGGGTCAGACCACCGCCGGCGGTTTGAAAAGTATGTTTCGTTAGGCTCACCAAAACACACATAATATTTTACATTGATTCACAAATAAATTGAAATTAAAATATCATCAAGAAAGACAGCGCTGCGGTGCCGGTGATGTGATCCAGATATTGATTTCCATGGCAACAGAATGTTCTCGATAATTATTTTGATTGTCGTATAAAGTGGGTCGCTGTGAAAGCGCCGGCACACCGTATCCTTGTTAATTGCTATCTAAACTCGTTTTACTAGAGGCTGTGATTGAACAACGTTATTTAACGTACTCGATAACAACACGCCGCAGTTTATATAATCGTTCCATGCCACGTTCGACGGGCAAGCGGTTATTTATTTTGAGAGCAGGATTTATTTGCGGAAAAGGGTCTGACCCGCATTACTCATGGGAGATTTTGCTGAATAGGATTCTAAAGTATGCTGTTTGGATTTAGATAACTAATTGTATTTCGAAACGTGCCTACATTCATTAAAATATAGGTATATATATGTCAAGAGATACCTTATTAAAATAAATGAAAACAAGATATTATACGGATAAATTGAACCCCACACGGAGTGGGATAAATTCTTAACTAGCATAATAAACTAAATTAGTTAATTTGACTGAATATCTACTATCCTGACTTCTCCATACGTTCAGAATATATTACAAAAAACTTTACTACCTTTCAAATTGATTTATGCCTCGTTCGTCCCGACATTTCGTTTCACATTCCAAAAATTTCCTCGTTTGTCTCATAAAGTTTATTTTAACAAAATGAGTAGGTAATTAAATAATAAACAGTCTTTTATAAATCTTATTAATAACTTTTTATAAAAGTAAAAGTCGAATTATGTATTGAAGAATGAACAAAGCTTAAACATTAATTGGCTACCGTAAAAAAAATTTAAGTTTTAACAAAAAAAAAATGAAAAGATGAAACGCTCGTACAATTTACTTATTTTTAGATACTTTTATTATTACTTAATGAAGGACTCAAGTGACTTTTACATATTTTTTCCAATACTTATTATACTTAGCTTTGGAGCCGCCCAAGTTTTCGGTATTCCTGAGAGGTGGAGGTATATTGTTATAGCCTACGAATTTTGATTTTGATTCTGCGGGACACCTAACTCCTCAGCAATTTACAGCAGATATTGCTTATTCGCGCTCAATACAAAGTCGGGGTTATATTAAGTCCATATATAATTCAAAGAGGAAATGCTGCCAGCGTCCTTGGTACAATGCCGCAAGGTCCATTTTTATATTGAGCTTTAGTTTAATTAATTTAGAATTAATTAATTAATTTAGTTATAATTTAGTTATAATAAATTAATTTAGTTTATTTATAATTAATTAATATAATATAAAATTTGTTTTATTTTAGTATTACTTAATGAATAAATTAATATAAAGATAATTTAATTAAAAAAATTTTTAAGTCAACAGTTTATATTTTATAAAATGTACCTACAAGATGTTTATTGAAGCTCAAGAGACATTTAGAGAAAAACTTTCTGACCTACATCGGTGGTTTTATTTCGCTACTGCATGTGTTCTAGATTAACCCTACCGATTAAATATTCTTACAATTAGGAATAAAGTATGTGAATGTGTGAGAAAAAAAAATGGTTTATAATTTAAAACGTTAAAAACTATAATTAGACATGAAAATGACTCTTGAGACCGTTGCAGGTAAAGCAAGCGCCTCAGAAATGTCGATGCGGGTCAAGTGGGATTTTCATAACGCACCGGTTGCATACAAGCACGGAAAGAATTTTTAACTTTGTAGAAACTAGCAAGATTTCAAAGAGAAATATGAATTGAATAAGGAGCTTAACCCAATTTTAAATGTCGTGTCAGCATTCTGGATCCCAATTTATAATACGTAGTTGTGTGAACGCATTCGTGTGAACGCAATCTTTTTGATACTTTTATAACTTTTATACTTTTATAACTTGTTTATGGACATCGATTCTCCAATTTTTATTATTATAGGGTTCAAAACTTAACTGTAGATATGTTTTCGTCTGTAATAATACCTTTTTAAGCTATTTTAACACTATAATTTTGAATAGCAATGCGTTCAGCGTACCTCAATCAAAAACAGAAATTTATCTATAGAAAAAGCAATGTGAATTAATTTATCTTAATTATAATAATATAAAAATGTTAAGTTGAGACAGATTTTAATTCACAGAAAAGAGGAATAAACACGAACGATTTTTATATATGCACCCCGAGCGGAACTAGGAACCGGTCGCTAGTTTATTTAGTTTATTATAAGGTAATTGAGTTTCCCAATTAGTACAGACAATACGTGAAGTCAATGGTCATTTCATCAACTACCACAAGGTCTAATAATTGGCATCAGAATACCACTGAGTACACTGCAAAATAGGTCACAATACCGTGTGTAGGTACGTGTGTAAGGAAATTCATATTATGCAAATTAAACATTACCTAGTCGAGTATAATGATGTATTGGTGTGGTTTGCACACTACACATGCGGCTCATAGTGGTTAGTAATAACATTCCACTACTCCTTGAATCAAACTACACAACGGGTTTCGGAGACATGACTGGTAATCTCGCCGGATTTCATTTGAGCGAGAGAATTAAGCCCTTATGAATATTTCATGTAAGACTTTGTGTTTTCAACGAACATGTAAATAATTTTATATTGTGGCTGTTTAATGAATAATTCGCAATAATATGTTAATGTGGAATATCGCATTATGTAATATTCATGAGTGAAATTATGAAAAAAACTGAATTTGTTTGTTGACGTCTTCACCATTAATTCATAATAAAATGAATATAACAACAATATAATTAATTGATATTCTTTCGATATTTTTTTTCTAAGGATGCTAATAAATAAGCTTGCAATATTAAAACGATTTTAATTATACTCGTATGCGATTTTTTAATAACTATATAATAATAGTTATTTCATTGTATACGGTTTTATAATAAAGTTTCTGAAAATATCGTTTCAAAAGATTTTCAAAACCAAAATCTTTTCGAAGGGTTTTTATAAAATCGCTAATTTATTTAAGCGATAATGAAGCCTGCATTTAAACGATTCTAAGCTCATACTAATGTTATAAGTATACCTACAATCAGTATATACTAGAATTTATTTTTTCAATTATTTTATTATAATGACAAAAAGAATGGCATCCGGATTTTCTATTGAAGTTTCTTCTCGAGATCACCATCATCTTGAATATTTTTTTCCAAAACCCTGGTAAAATATATAATGACAATTAAAAAGGTTTTTTGGAAACATATTTGATGAATAAATGTTTTGATTTAAATGAAAATTATATATTACTAGCTGGCGCCCGCGACTTCGTCCGCGTTGAAAAAGCCTATCCTGTGTCCCGTAGTACGTCTAAATGGTTATCTACCAAGTTTCATGACAATCAGTTAATTCGTTTAAGAGTTATGGAGGAACATACATACATACAATACCTACACTTACAGATTTATTATTAGTATTGAATATTGATTTTGTACCATTTTATACCATAAATGCCATTATCATCTGTTGCTTTTTTTGTTGCCAACGATAGAACTTAAGGTAAACGACGGCATTTCCGTTTCTTCGTAATGATGATAAAGTGTGAGATAAAGTCTCTAGTAGGTATCTAATCGGCCGACAATACCTACTGTGTACATTAGATCATTTCTCCAGGGCCGGCCACTTATCTAACAATTAGGTTAATCGTTGTCGAGATGACGCGTTATATTCTGACATACCCGTGTCACACTGATCACATATTAATCATGCATGACATAATTCTGCAAGATAAGATTACTCTATGAATTTCAAAATAACTAAAAGGTTAGAGTAATTCGAATATATTATGGTATCTTGAAAAGTTCTTTAAATATACAGAAGTATAGTTTAGTAACGAATACTCGGGTTTTGCATTATATGGACAAACATTATTTTTAATTTTTAATTTTGATCTCAATTGGCAACTAATCTACTGGCATAATTAAGTACAACTTGTATACAACATAATTTATTTTTATGTGAAAAAAATTGTTTCGATGTAGCATGGATATATCATAAATGAGGACATTTTGTGGTAAAATATTTTACATCACTTGTTTAGTAAGATTCGACTGTGTATGAGAGATTGTCACAATAAAAATTCTCATTTTGATTATTAAAATAAATTTGATCGAAAGAAAAGTATGTCCAACTACTTTGTTTTCGTTCCTATTTGTTTTCAATTCCAAATAATATTAATAAAACATTTGTCGCAAGACTTAAGTAAATATAAGTCAAAGTCTTACTTGATGATTTCTTATTGCCTTTATGTGCTCACTTTACTAATGAACGTGATTACTAGGTCAATTTAAAGAATAAAATAAATAGAATTCAAAAACAAGATTAAAAACTTTAATACTTCAACAATTTTTATTTAAGTCCATAACTAAATTTAGTTTCTTCTACTGTAAATAAATAATCACTACTAATGATATTATCTACACTAGTCAACTAGTTCATAGTTCGTGAGTAAACAGTCAAACAAGTTAAGCCATTTATCTATATTATAACTATGATATAATATTTGACTATGATATAATAAAACATAAATTGTAGTCTTACTTGTGTAATAACTTTTTCCTACGTCCTAAGTGTATTTTCTAATCTATTTATGGTGCTCCAATGAATGGTTACGATTCTTGGTCATTCCCAGCAGTATGTTATCAGTGGAAGCCGTCGTGGAATTCTGTAAAACATCATCTTTGCTATGTATAGAATGATAATCATTCATTTCGGACCAGGTTGGATCAGATTTTGCTATTCGTTTCCTTTCCTTAATCTTTGTGTATAATAAAACTGTAACCATAATAAAGAACACTACAAAACCTAAGCAACAACCGACTATTAAACCCATCCTACGATTTAATATAGAGGACAGTTCGAAAACTTTGTTTGGCTTTAATTTTACAGTTATTGGTTTTTTGAACGTATTAAAAGAAACACATTCACTAGAGGGAGATTTCATAAGAATAGCTGCAGCAATTTCTTGATTCAATTTTGTTGTGCCATTGAAATTATCATCCAATGTCTTATTAAATTCTGGAAGTTCTTCAAAGTCGCTGTCGGCCAGAGGATCATCATATAAAGTTATAAGGCATATAACATAATTCACGCGTGACTTCAAATCGGTTATGTGAGTAGATACTTCGTCTTTATGTAGATATTTGTATTTAACCTGAAATAAAATAATGGTATTAGAAAGTCGTTCTACTAATTCCTGTAATTAGAAGATATTGTAGTAGGTGTTGTGTTCCTTACATCTGCGCCAATGTCTTCATTGTAATACAATATTTGTAATGCTTTAATTGCTGTTCTGTTTCTAATATACCATGACAATGAAACCGAGTTGTCTTTATGTTTATCGACAGAAAGTTGCGATATTATCGGTACGTCACATTTTTCCTTAGGATACTCATCATTTATACACGTCACAGTGTTGGCCTTTATTATTCTAGGATGATCTTGAATCCATATCCATGTATTATCCTTTTCACAATTGCATACTATGAAATTATCTGAAAGCAATCATAAGTTAAAGTTATAATTGCCAAATACTTTATGGTTCAAAGGTGTGTTATTATTTTTTCAATGAAGCATATGAAAATAAAATGATTAAAATTGTATGGTGGAATTTGAAAGTAGTTGCTGATATTCTCTATATCTATCTAATATATAAAATTCTGCTGCCAAACTCCTCCGAAACGGCTGAACCGATTTTGATGAAATTTTGTGTGCTTATCGGGTAAGTAGGTATGAGAATCGGCCAACATCTATTTTTTATAACCCTAAATGTTAAGGGTGGTCCACCACAAAAAAAATATTATTATTTTTTCGCAAAACAACATTTGCCGGGTCAGCTAGTTTATAATATAATTTTTAAAAAGTTTGTGATTTGAAAATGCTATTTGAAATTCAATTTATTTATATATGTGTGATATGGTATGACATCGGTTGTGGTTATGCAGTACCAACTCACCTTTTATAGAGATCTCCTGAATGTGATTCTCTACTGATGTAAGTAGTTCCAATGATACTGTCTGCAATTTGTTATATGTTAGGTCGATTTGTACAATTTTGTTTAGATTTTTAAACGCGGTTGCTGATATATATTTAATATTGTTGTAGCCTAAATATAGTACAGTGAGTTCTTTTAAGTTTGTTAAGTCCTCATTAAGAATGTTTTGTAACTTGTTGTGAGACAAGTCCAAAAGTTTTAAATTACTTAAATCTTCAGCGAAAGATTCCATTGACTCAATGTTGTTATTAGATAAACATAATGTTCTCAATTTAGTTAATCCACGAAAATTGCTCGTTTTAAGTTGTAAAATTCTATTGTAACTTAAATCTAAACTTTCCAAAAAATCTAATCTCAAGAATGGGCTTATAGATATACGTCTAATTTTATTATATTTTAAATACAGGTGTTGTAAACTTGTGAAGAATTCAAACATTGTATCGTCAATTGTTGTTATATTAGTACTAGTAATATGTAATTCATACAAGTTTGATATAAGCGTATTATTGTCAAATCTATTCGAGGTGGTCCATATTATTGCGGGGTTCTTACTTATATCAATATTTATTAAATTTAAACCAAATTTTCTATACGTCGTAAAAAAATCAAAACGCACAATATCATTAAAAGATATATTTATATTTTGAATGTTTGGAAAAACTTCAAAAATACCAGAAGGTAAAGTTTCTAACCTATTATAACTGATATCTAAAGAAATCAGTTCGTTAAATTCTACTTTTTTTCTAACCGTTACATATTTAATTTCATTTTTTCTAACAATCAAATATTTTAACTTTTTCAGTTTCTCTAGGCCGTTTATTTCTATTCTGGGCAAGAGATTATCAGTAATGTCTAGCGTTTCGAGATGTGTGAAATTATAAAGTGTATTGTATGGCACATAATCTAAAAAATTATTGCTGATATTAAATTCTAATATTGAATTAGTGGCTTCGAAAAGCGAAGATGGTATTGAGCTTATGATATTCTGTGCTAAGTTTAATCTAACGAGATTTTTGTTATACGCAAAGGTGCCTTCGATGATGTTTTCTATGTTACAATGTTCCATTATAAGATTTTCTAAAAGAGGAAGTTGAAAAAATGAATCCACTGGTAAATAGTCCAGCACGTTATAAGATATGGCTAAAAACTTCAATCCCGGTATGTCAATGGATAATAAATCGCTGGACTTCAAAGAGTTATTTTTCAGAGACAGTAACTTCACATTGTTTAACCCTTGAAAGGTTCCATTTTCTATATGATGTATTTCGCAGTTATCTAAATAAAGGGTACTTAGAGGCAAGCCCTGTTGGAATATATTTTTGTGTAGAATATTCAATGGGTTAAAGGATAGATTTAAACTTCGTAATTTCTTCAAAGTATCAAATGCCATGTCGAAGACAAATGTGATCTTATTGTTTGAAATGTCCAGATCTTCTAACTCACTCAAACCATAAAACGTATAATTTGTAATATTTCTCAATAAATTATGCCTTAAATTCAAATATCTAGTAGAATTTAAATGTTGAAATGAAAAGTCCTCTATAACAGAAAACTCATTGTTACTTAACTCGAGCCGAGCGAGTTCAGAGGAATTCCGAAAAGTACTCTTTGTTAAAAATTTGAGACGATTGTATTTCAAACTCAAATGAAGTAACTTCTGTTGAGATTGAAACATAAAATTGTTTATTCCTGATAACGAATTCGAATCTAAGTATAATGTTAGCAAATTAGAATTGATTTTTGGTAATACATCGTTCAAATCGATAAGATAATTATTATTTAAGCTTAGATATTTTAATTTTTTTATATGTACAAATGTACTTGGCTCAATAAAATTTATTTCATTGTGATCCAAATATATTTCTTCGGCTTTTAAACAGTTAGTAAAATGGAATTTGGAAATAGACCTAATTTTGTTGTTATTGAGTCTAATTTCACGTATATTCAACAAAGGCCCTAACGTGTTATTATCGATTTCCAAAAATTGATTATTGTCTAATCTTATCTCTACTAATTTCTTATTATTTATAAAAATATTATGTGGCACTTTTTGTAAATAGTTAAAATCTAATCGCAGCTTAACTAATTCTTCTAAATTTGTAAAGCTCTCACTATTTATGGTAACTATGCAGTTCTTATCTAGATGTATCGTGCTTATTTTAGTTGAATTCATAAAGGGGTCTATTGGCACATCCAAAATATTATTATAGCTTAGAATAATCTCACTAAGAAATGGTAAATTATTGAATAAATTATGAATATGATGCAGGTGGTTATGACTGAGATCTATATGCTTTAAAAGTTTATTGTTTTGAAACAAATTAGGGCTCAATATTTTTAATCTATTATGACTCAAATTTAAAGATTCCAAATTAATTAAGGAGTAAAAAGCTCGATTGTGAACGTTGTTAATGAAATTAAAATGAAATGATAAAATTTTTAGGGACGGACAAAATTTAAGGCAGTCTTCTGAAATAAATTCAAAATTATTTGAGTTTAAATCTAAGTACTCTAAGGTTACTAAGTCTGATTTTTCAACTAAAGGAAAAGAAGACATTTCGTTCCATGCTAATCTCAAAGATCGCAGGTGCCTTAACTTTGCTAGAGATGCTATAGGGAAAATAGTAAGATTGTTTTCGCTCAAATCAATTTCCGCGAGGGAAAGTTCTAAACTCGCAAAAGCAGATTCTGAGATATCACGTATTATATTGCCTTTTATGTTGAGTTTCATTAAGGGAAGCCCATAGAAACTGTAACTGGGTACATCTTCTATATAGTTAGAAGTCAGGTCGATAGATATTAGTTTTAAGAGGCCCGCAAATGCTTTTTGAGGTATAAACTTTATTTTACTCGAAACAAGGCTCAGCGTTTCAAGGCACTTTCTCAACGGCAGAAATGTTTCATCTCCGATATCCTGTAGGTTTGTCCGTGATATGTGTATGTGTTTGATACAGACTCCTTGGGGTATTATATGCGGTCCCAATGTTGCTTCGTTATCATCGAGGTCATAAACTGACAATGACTGTATTTGTTGCACATTTTTAAGTGCATTTCTTATATCTTTTGATTCTGTGTCTTGGCAATCTATAAATGTGCCTGCGAAAAGTATGGAAGTGTATTTATTTGATTATGATAATTTAAAAACATTATTAACATGTCATACAATATTTACCATCTTCGAAAACATAACAGGAGCATCTATTGCTTCTGATCAAGTCTGGACATCCCACGGTATTTTGAGCTCCCAAAACGGAGGGAAGTACCAGTAATAATGAAATAATTTGCAACAGATCGCAATCATTCTTCTTTTCATAGAAACATAATATATTTTTCATAGTTACTACATTATTATATTTATTTCATTTTATTGATCCCTTATTTTCTGAACCTGTAACAATAAGACTTAATTAAAATATGTAGGTATTGACTAAAGAGAATGGGTGTAAAGTGTGTTACTATTTGGCCATCTGTAGCCTTTATTCGACTTAAGTCAAAGGCAAATTTAGGCAATTGATACTACATCTGTACACTACAGAATAATCAAACTGCATACCCGGACGGGTTTAGTTCTCGAAACCTATTCAGTTAATGCACTTGACATTTCCAGACTATACAGCAAACATAGTTTACAATGTTACCATGTGTTGTACATATGGCATAAATGCATTTATGTTACAATGATACAATAAAACATATTATTAAAATATATATATTATTATGTTGCTAACCATAAAGCACTTGATTAAATTCTCACCACAACATGCAACTTATAATTATAATTATAGTCCTGCGGATTCGAGAGTATCAAATAAAAAAAAACATTTGTTTAATTTTTTACAATATTAAATAATTTCACATTCCTTATATTTGTTAAGTAAGCATTAAATATTGGGAATTATTTTTAAGCTGTAAGTATACTCACTGAAAATGTTTTCACAGCGCTGACACACAGCCAATGGCAGCTAATTATAAAACCGTGTTATCCTTAAGGCCTTAAAGTTCATTTTCGTGACGCAGCCTCCCCAGTGTGGGGTGGGGGAGGGAGCGCGCCCCGGTCCTTTCCACCGAACTAACAGGAATGTTCACCACGCATGAAACAAAAATTCAAAGCACCTTTTAGTTTGTCAGTTTTAAAGGGATTACATAGCGCTTAGCTCTCGCAACACAGAACGCCTGAGGTCATTAGAAAGCTCAACAGAAGACTGCCGCGGCGGCGCGCGCCGTGTAGGTCACAACGCTGTTGCGGCACCCCCGACCCACTATAACACTTTTATGACGAATCGGATTTTTGTTGGACGAACACCCCGACATTGTATATGATACCGATGCGACTTGTAAGGGTTTATCTTTACAACACCTACTCCCTTTATACTCGCACCATTATACGCCCCTTCATACAACGCAAAGAACTTTTTACCAGGAAACTTTTGACACAATGTGTATTGGAAAATTGGATGTATTGGATTTCGCTATTAGTTGTAAACTTAGACTGCATGTTGTTTCAAGTATTGATCCATAATATTTACGGATACAGTACAAAAAGTTATGCAGTTGAAGCGGATTTATGATTTTAAATTGTTTATATGTTTCGTTTGGAGTTAGAAGTATTTTTTTATGTAAAGGTCACCAGACAGGCTGACGACTCGCTTGATGTGGCCACCATCGCCTGTTAATACAATGCAGCAGATGCTGCCAAATGCGCTGCCAACTTTAGTAGGATTAAGGATAAGGGATAAGGGAGGTATACTGAAATGAATCAATAATATATATTATTCACTGAAAATTACTATTCAATAATTTTATTATTATAGTTTGTAACAATTAGGTACTTAATACATTTACTAATTTTAGTAATACAAATATCTTGTTAATACAAATATGATGTTATATCTTGTTTCATAAAAGGGCTTCAGGCAGGCTGACAGTATAAAAACTAAATACTAGTCATATTACTGGGCAGGCAATTTAAATAGTGGGACACTGCGTTTCGCAGTCATAAATCGGGCATCCCGTTTGGCAACAGTAACCACATCTTTAACAGAAAACCGCTCTGAAGTAACAGCATGTTTGCGTATTTACAAAAAAAATATGTTATGAGTGAAACTGTATACTATGTAATGTATAATTTAATACGTAATAAAGTACACAACTTCTATTATAAAGTAGGTATAGAGAAAATAAATTTTTATGAATACAAAGCGGTAGTTTCCGACTCGGTTTCAGTATAGTTATAGTTTGGTTGCCAGTACTAGCAGCGACGTTGTTTGCCAGTAAATCTTAAGGTTTGCGCCTCGTCAGCGTTATCAAGTCACACAACACATCTGGGTCAAGCATGCTTTCATAGTGCGAAATTATAAATAAAAATATGCTGACATTAAACATAAAAGAGTTGGTACGGTTTTCTCTATCATTTAATTAAAAATGTCGCCGAACTTATACTTGCTTTAGTATTTAACACTCCGTGCTGAATTGGAGCCGGTTTGTAGCGGGGGACGTTTGTGTTTGTCTTTATATTTTATGTTACTTATGTATGTTCTTGAATGTTTGCTACAAATAAAATATTATTCTATTCTATTCTACATAAACGTTATGTATCATGACGTGTGCTAAAGAATATATTCAATGTAGCATTCTCTATCACAGTCTCCAAACCAATACCTACTACATTTTATTCATAACCTTCTCCTTTACATGTATTTAGTCAAAAAAACATTTTTCCTTTTAAAAACAGTTCTCTATTCACGGTTTTCCTTTTTAATACTGAAATAAACATAAGCTCAATTGGATGTGCGGTCTCGACTTGTCGCATTGGAAAGTGTACTTTATCGGCCTTTTTCTAGTTTAACTTTCATTTCACGAGCTTCTTTTCCTACAGATCTAATCTAACAACGACCGAGGAAATTGAGGACAGAATTTCTCCATTTCGCTCGGTCTACGCTCGCTTCAGTGAGCATGCACATTAATGTCATTATATCATCAGCACAGTTTAACTAGCACGGTGTAGAACTTTGAAAGAGGGAAGAAAAATACTCTGAACAACTTTAAGAGCAAAGAGCAAGCGCATAAGAGCAACTTTACCATTTGTATCGTATCAGCCAAAATTCATATAGTGGCAATAAGCTTCTACCACCTTACAGAAGAGCTACGTGACATAACAATATGTTTGCTCTTATGTTTCGGTGAGTGAATAAGGGATTTGCTCCCTCATTCACCTCCCTTTGCTTACAGTCCAACCCGAAAGCATTCTGCAAATTAGCAGGACCTTACACTTCTTCGAATATTAGTCGTGTATAAGCAATACGACCGATTGGCTCAACGCTCAAAAGGGGGCCGGGCTAAAGCTCAAGCTAATTTCCTTCCTCCTATCCCGTTCCCATTTATATTATATATGTATATATATGCCGACTACAGTATACAGACTATAATTATACCGTACTCGGCAGAGCACATGCAGCACATGAATGACTGTGGCATTGCTTGTGTGTAGCCGCTAACCATCAAGTGGACCGCCAGCCTTTTTTTTTTGACGAGGAGTAATCCGCTTACAGATTCCCTACCGCTGGCTAGATGGAAGGGATATGTGGGGGTCGCACAGCACCTGATCATAGCGGCACTGGGAAAACCCACTAAAACTCCCCGGTGCCTCCTGAGCCACCAACTCCGATCCACCCCAGAGCAGCCTAGCCATTGCTGACTAGACTAACGCCATTGGAGGATTGCCCGGAGACACCCAGGCAATCTCCAGACGGTGGGACCTTGTGCAGGTAGACACAGTTAGCCAACCATGTGCGCAGAGTGGACCGTCAGCCTGTCTTCCGACCGATAATAATTATGAAATATAAATTTCCCATCTCTGATATTGATTTGAATTGAAAAATTCAACTGTTTAATCGCGAATAAACTACATTGTAACTTCATGAAAATAATAGATAACATAATTATTATTTTACCGCTACAGCGAACTTTAGCTTTAAGTTTTACCAAGAATGAGGCAAGTCTTGCTTAAGATGGTTTCACTAGTACGTAGTACATTATAATTATTTAGCTACTAACTCGCACAGTAGCAAATAGTTAGTAAATAGTAAAGTAATATACGTGTATATTGACTTTTCTGAGAGATCGGCTAATTATGTTAGTGAACATAAAAGGGTGTACAAGCTATTCTTAGAAACATTTACATAATGCGTATTGTTGAAGATAAGTAAATCAAATTTATACCAAATCAATAACCATTGGCTAATTAGTAAGCTCGTTCAATTTATTCGCCTCTAAATATTAGAAAATTTTTATTTATAATTTTTATATTATATATTATAATATAATAAAATTATTATATTGTTAAATTATAAAACTCTTATTATTATGCACATTTATTCAATTCTAAAAAAAAAAACACTTTCCTAAAAAACAGGTTTTAATTTTTTTTGTCTTGTGTCGCTTTATGACTTTGTAATAACTTTTAAATGTATAAAATAAAATATACTTTGCGTTCAAAATAGTTAATTCATTTTAATAAAATGCTATTTTATTTTCTAGTAAATGTGCAATTGGTTTTTATTAGTTCACACACCTAATAGTTTTATTGTGAACTCGGCCTCTATTTCAATCGCACAAAGCCCGAATGAAATTCAATTTGTTTACAATTGTAATTGGTAGCAGCATCTACTGTCGCTTTACACCATTTTACATAATAAGCCCCATCATTGGCCTTTACTTGAATTCAATTATGTGTATTTTCTTACAATATTCACAATTCTCCTAATATTCTACGAATAATCTAATGAACAGATGTATTAGTAGCGACAAGGCAATTAGTTGCGCTTTGCAAGCTTAAATAAATACTATTAAATGCAAATATTAATAGTAAACATAAATTACTGAAATTATATAATACTGAATAGTAAAAAAAATCAAATATTAAAAGAAAAATAAAATACGAAAGGAGGGTAAGTAACTCGACGAGAAACGTGATTTTATTAAAACATGATCTTGTTATTTTCTGCCTCTACTTATTTATTTCAGTCCTTCATGTCACCTTATAAGTATAATTATTATTAAATTTGAATCTATCATACCTACATTGACGATAGTAAAAAAATCCTGCGTCCTGTGGCTTTATTCTTGGTGTCCTTTTTGTAGGTACTCCTTACAAAATATATGTTAAATTTCATTATAGATTATGGGATAGGAAGGGAAATTAACATATCCCTATCCCTTCCTAATCGCCTATCCTTAATCCTATATACTTTGGTTTGTGTGTCCTATCTTAAATTTATGGGCTCCAGGCTGGTTTCCTGGAAAGTTCTGTGGTGGTTTAGATTGATGTGGGCTTTCATCTTGAGTCGGTTGTTTTTCCATTGATCGAAGCCTAATATGTCATTGATATATTATATGTCTGGCACTAAAATTTTAAATATCTGTTAACTTTAGTTTATTCAATATATCACAACTAAATGAGTATAAAAAATTAATTAGTAATAATGTTTAAACAGAAATTAATCGTTTTCTAATTAATGTTCGTAAAATGAATTTTCAGTAAAATTGTGCAGGTACAATTTTCTTTTAGTTCGTTGTTGTTGGCCGTACAATATAGCGTTTGACTCGACTCCCACCGATACTCCTAGCAAATTTAGCACAGAGCCTCAACCTCAGACACAGCGGCATCTAGGTCAACATACTTACTGTATTGCCAGCTCACTGTCTTCTTATAACCATATAAAAACTTCACTTGTCACTATATATGCTTAGAAGTATGAATTATAATGCGAAAGTTTATTAGGGTGGATGTTTGATGTTTATTACTTTAACATGCTATTTTATTATGTTATGTTATGCTATTTTATTTTATTATGTTAAACGGCTCAAGGTATATGGATGAAATTTGGTACACAGACAGTTTATTATCTTGATTAACATATACCATACTTTTTAACCTGGAGAAAATTTTAGGTTCCCGAGGTCTAAAAATATAAAAAAATAGGCACCGCTGTCGCCGTGGCGGTGCCACCTTCCTCATAGCGATAAAGATGTTGGGAATTACTTATAATCCTCATATATTTTCTCAGTTATATTTTTCATTTTCCATCGCGGACGAAATCGCGGGCACCACCTAGTAATATAAACAAAAACTTATTTTATGTGGACCAAGTGCCTTTTTAATAAAAAGTGCCTTTTGTTGCGATTCGGTCTGACAACGTTAAGGAATTTTTTGTAGTTACCAAGAAATAACTCCTATAATAAATATTGAATTTGTTTGCCAATATAAAATAGAGCCTTATTAAGTGCGAAAATCACAAAAAAGAACAGTATAAGAATTTATTGTCAGATAACATCAATATTACTCAAAAATAATATTCAGTCGAATCAAATTATTTGTTGATATTTTTCATATTTATATTATGACTATTTTCTTTGTTACATTTGATTTCTATAACTAACAGTTATTGTCAAACAATAACTGTAGTTATTGGAATGGCTCAAAGCAGTATTCCGCCGCCAGTTGTGAGATAATTTAAAATATCATTTTAAATGAAATTGAATTTTATGTCAATATTTTAAGGTTCATATTTCAACAGCTATATTTTACATAATTTATGTTTTCTCAATTCAAATGTTACCTTGTTATCTATATAAAAATAAAAATAATGCATATCATACCTACCAAAATAATTTATTTCACAACGCTGTTAATATCACATATAATTTTGGTATAAATTTAATGATTCCTTATTTTTGATCTCCTTTTGAAGTGACTACAACACTTGTTCACTTCTTTAGAAATTCACACCGTTTTTCTGCAGTTATGACCTGGTGGGCAGTAAACTTATCTTGACAGTAAAAATTATTTACAGAAAATCTCAGTTTTCTGTATGCTTTACCTTTCATGTCGTGGGCGCCGATCTCTCGCTGCCGGTGGTCGTGAATTCGATGATCAACAGTGACCTTACGTGGCAGGCGATGCTCGCGTTTTGTAAGCACGTTATTTTGAGCAAGGAAACGGTGGAAAGGCAACGGGAAGATAATCTTCTCCCAGCCGTTCCCCCTTAACCGGGACCTGGGCGGTAGTCTTAGGGGAGACTACTGCTCGTCGAGATGGCCAGCGTACCTCCAGTTTCAGGTACGCTTAGGTTCCGACAGCGGGTCGCGGATGTAGGTACCGGATGTCGTGTCAAAATGTGCCTGCGTGCTCGTGACCCCGCCCATCTACGGCCGCGTTATAACGTCGTTGGGTTTTAACTGGTAAAAAAAGACATTTCAAAGTGAGTCAGAGGAGTAGTAGAACAGACGCCATTTTAATTTATCATCTATTTTAGAATAAGCAATGAGACAGACCGCCAGAGCGGTCTGAAGCAGTTTGCACAAACTAGGCCAAGCTTGATAGGCGCCATGCTATTAGAAAACTTTATTTTTATTCAAGTTAATATTTTCCGGGTTCAATGGAAGTTTACGGACTGACGAGCGAGGTCGTGAATAATTAAAAATTTTTGGTCTCTTTCTGCTGTACACTTGCAAAGCAGGAGAAAAAATGTTTTTGTCTTTATTATTTCAATGTAATTTATGTCATTTCAACTCACTACTGTTATTTGATAGGTTTTTTTTTATTAAGTTCGTTGTTAAAAACCTTTTCACGGTACAATAAGTAAAACTTTGTGTATTTCTCTAAGAAACTTATTCATTGTTTCTCTGGAAACTTTACTTTGACTTCTTGTTATTACATATTTTGGCAGCTTTTTTGTAAATAATAATGAATGTTTTGATCTTGCATTATGATTATTGTTTGATTACATTCACAAGTTGAAAGTCGAAAGATATTTTTTATTTATGTTATTTGTGCTATTAACGGATTTATGTTATTTAGTTCAGGAAAACGTTGAAGTAAAAAATGCACCGCATATGTACAGTACACACGGATTTGTATGAAATTTGGCACACATATAGTTTATTACCTGGATCAACATATAGTATTATCCTGAAAATTTTCAAGTTTCTGTGCAGTTGCAGGCACAGCTAGATATAAATAAAAAGACACTTCTACAATATACCTCGGAAATGTCCGAAAACTCAGGACTATATTCTTGTAGGTCCAAACAACCTATAAAAAAATTGGCCACAGGGTGGGCCTCTTGAATAGAACTTTGTAAAATATGGCCTTAAGGTGACTAGAGTATATAGTACAGTAAAAGCGTAGACGAAGATAAAGCAACATTTGGTTTAAGTTTACTGACGTCTATGAACATATATCTTGAGAACAGCGAACTACTTAGGTGTAGATATGAACCCATGTTAAAGATTGTAGGTAATTTTACGTGTGATTATATCAGACGACGTTGGATGTTGATTCAAAAGACTTGTAGGGTTTATTTCTGGGTGCGGAGAGGTTGATATATACGCATTGTCACGGCCTCAGCATTAAAAGGATACTACTCGGCATAAATTTGCCAGTCGGATCTGTGAATTAAGTGGGGTTTTATTTGTTGCGTCACGTGCCTCGGAAAGGCCTCCCTTCGGATCCATCCTCTGTTTGTACTGTAATAAAGTTTACAGATACTTTGTTATTTCACAAACAGACTATAATAGTATTATCTGCTTCGATTCAAGTTTTGTGATTTTATAATTCTCTTGTGATACCTGTGTTACAAGATTATCACTGTACAATGGAATAGATTTATAAATATATAATGAAATTTTATATACCTATTGTGAAAATTCAATTTACTCCTTACGTACGATAATAAAATTTAAACACACTTCCACACGCCGAAAGAACAACATTGTTATAAATATATCTCTGAAACTTCAGTTATTCTAAAATGTTAAAAAAAATAGAACATAAAACATAAAGAATTCGTGTAACAATTTTGATTTTACTTGTATAAATTTTCATATCATGGTTTCTATATATACAGGATGTGGCCTGTAATAAGAGCAATAAATTAATTCCAGTAATTAATTCCAAATGGTTTCGATTAATTAAAATTATAAATGTCAATGTGAGTTTGTTTGTTTCATGATTCACGCAAAAACTACTGAACCGTTCACCATAAAATTTTGCATACACGTTGTCTGGGACACCAGAAAGAACATAGGATACCTTTCATCCAGAACGCAGACGAAGTCGCGGGCACCAGCTCGTTAAAATTAAAACCAAATTTATTGTTATTTTCTAACAAAATTAATCAAACCAGCAATGTACTACTACAGACATATTGTGTCCAGTCGGAGTAGTTGACATTGACATTTAAGATCGTTCTCGCCCCAGTACCCTGTACCAAGATTTGGCGGATCATGAAATTCATTGATTATGTATTGTAACTTTGGATTGCTATATCTCTGAGTGCACTTTGGAGCATTATGATTAGGTTGAGGTAACTGTGTATACTCTATAGAATCATCGTTTAAATTTATTGCTCTTATTACAGGCCACACCCTGTATATGCAAATCGATTCTTAAGAAGTAAACACTAAAAATATGAAGTAGATAGTTTGCATAGGTTATTTCTTTTTATATTATAAAAAATAATATAGAGACTAAACAGTTTTTCATATTCCATATCATACAATTAAATTGGGTACCCTTTAGCTACGTAATATAAAAGAGATGAACGTTGAGTAATTACACAGTAAAGTTAGCAGCACAATTAAGCTTGAGCCTTATTCCGTAGCCATTTTGCAGCTAACCGCAAGATAAAGGGTTCACACGTTTCGCCGGGCACTACCGCGGTTGCAATTTCCTTTTGCGGTTGTAATTCGTTAAATTTTCACACAGGCAGGGTCAAGTTCGCGTACGAGCCCGCTGGGCTTCATAATTTAATTTCAGTCTTATATTCGTTTACGTTTAAATAAAACAATATGGACTTAATTCCCGTAACGTTAGAATATCTGAATGAGCTTGAAATTCAATTTTTAAATGCTCACAACAGCTTTATCCACTACTGTTGGGAAATCCTCTTGGATACCTGGCAGTGTAGGGGACACTGCGGGGTTATGCCGGATTAGTACCGACGAAAACCCGGCTAAAACGACTTTCTAGCGCGGTCGTTGATGGGCGGAATCGGAGTCGCGGGGACGTTATGACACGATTCGGTGCCCCGCCACGGCTATCCTGCGCGGGGAGGGCTACGCTTCCTGTCAGAACCTCGGCGTACACGAAAGTGGAGGTACGGCGGCCTTCTCGGGCGGCAGTCTCCCGTCGTCCGTCCGAGTCCCGGTCAGATTTCCACTACTAGCCTACAAAAGTACAAAAGACTACAAATCCAGTGCACTCCTTGTTGGATCACTTTTTAATGTGTAAACTAATTTTATGAAGAAGCTATGTGTGCTTCTTTGTGGTTATTTTCGTAATTTATATTTAATTATTTAATAAGGGTATCCAACTAGACTGTCGACTCTGACAGGGTAAAAAGTTAAGTAAGGGATTTTTTTTACGCATCGAAACTTAATATTTTATGGTTGTCTTCTCTATTAAATAAAAAATAATTGTCTAAAAGCGCGCAAAAATAATTTAATTAAATTTTCAACACCTATTGCGTCTCTCCTGAACTCCTGATGGAGTTGCCATAAACGTCAGTACAGTATTTATAGCCTGTTCTGTTCATTAGACAACACAGTAAATGATGTCTTATAAAAAAACAGCTATTGAAATATTACATAATGAAATCATGAAATTCGTTTAGTTTAGATTTACCACATTTAGTATTGGCATAGAACGCGGTCAACAACCAAAATGCAAATTCGATTGCGTGCGGTTTGTTAAGCCTATAATATAGAGTTTAACAGTTTTCAAACGGGTTTTACAATGAGCTAGAACGATGATGTGGTATATGAAATGTTTGTGCTAATTCCTCTGTGAAAACTAATAGAAGATTTATATATTAATTATCTACTAAATAACACTCAATTTGTTTTTTTTTTTGTATTATACTACAATGAATTTCATATTGTATTATATTAACATTTTGAAATACTTTGGGTAATGTAGATATTTTTTTGATACGAAAAAAAAAAACATAACAACGTACCCACGTGATATTTTGTTTGCCTTTGTTTGGTATAGGGGCTACAAAAATATTTTTTTGGTTATTATTTATTAGGCAGGCTGAACGGTTAAGTAAACAGTAATTACCCTTAGGACATTTATTCAGACCTATCTTGAAATATAAGAAAATATATTGATACACATAACTTACATAATGTAAGGTTTTATTAGAATAAGTTACAATACCTCAGTCAGTATCTACAACTACATTATAAGTACCTATATCAATTACAATCGCTTTCAAACTTACAACACACGAGTATGCGAACCTTAACAAGCTATTAACGCCCTAGTAACATTAAAGCGAAATAGTAGGTGCCTACGTATTAAACTCAAACAAGCCGCTGTTGATTGCTTTCTCTTTTAGTCGAGTCACGTTAAAGGTGTAATTTTACAAAAGGGGTGATTGTAAAGTAAAATTCGGCCTGTCTGGTGGCCTGCTCAACGTCGCACCTAATACGCACAGTATAAAGACACCAGTGCTATATCTGTCTGTTGAAACCTATTATGTAACTTCGGAGGCGTTGTAGTTTGTTTTTTTTTTTAAACCCACAGGAATCTAACATTTGTTTAGGATAAAAATGTAATCTATATATGTTGATCCAGGTAATCATCATCAGTGAGAAAGGCATTTAAATCGGATAAGCCGTTTCTGAAATTATGTATTATTTTTCTTTTAAGCGCACAAACGCACACACACAAAAATTCAAAAAACATTTTTTTTGAACTCGGTAACATACGAGGTACAACGTGTACAAATTATTTTCACATCCTTCCCTACTATATGTTATCCGATTGTGACTCGTAGACTGGAAGGAGATTCTAAATGAGTTAACTTTTCCCATTTCTACTTACATTATTCCTATTAACTTAGTCGCCCCAGAGTATGTACTTTTTAAGCGCCACCGCTAATTATAGGCACTTTATTTGCGATTCAACAGTTCCTTAAAATATTAAAGGAGTTATTAAGGGCGTTTAAGGTTTAATGATTTACAAAACTTCAAAGAACTTTTAATTCTAATATTCCTTTGGGACATAAAAGGAAGACAAACACATTGCTTGCGAAACTAAACAACTGGTAAGCCAAACCTTCACAAATTTATTGAATCAAATTTGATTTGATTTTAATGAGTTGCTATGGAATTTAGGGTTAACTTTTAACCTTTAATTCAGCATTCTAAATCGTTGGTAATCTCTATAAATAGCACGGGAAACTTTCGCGGCTCTGGTGTCAGTTGTGTATTGTATAAATAGCGAATTTTGGCAAATGTTTTCGTATAAACGTTTTTTTCACCTTATTTATAAACTCAATTTGTATAATATACTTGCTTTCTTATTCATAACTCTAAGTACTTAGGTATTATATAATTTAGTATACAAAAAGTACTTTTAAATTATAGATTTATTTTTGTAAACATAATCCATTGTCGAAAATTAAGGGCGCATTTATAAAAGCAACACCAAGTCACACCAAGTTATGAAGAACGAATAATCGAGAAAAACAAGAATATTTTATTTGTAAATGTATACATTTATTTGTGTGCGTAAGTAGAATGTTATAGCTGATGTGACACATATACTTTGTGATATGCTTTAATGCCTTATTTATTACTTACCAGTTTTCTAAATATTTTATTTTATTGGCAAATTATTATATTAACATCAATAAATTACAGAATAAATTACAATTGAAGCACTGTTAAAGGCTAAATAGGGGTGGAAAAAGGAAAAAGATACAGTACTAAGTCTTAAAAACAAAAAAACAATTAGAAAAATTAAAAATTAAGCGAAATTAAATAGAACATTGACGTCACGTCTTCACAATACTTGTAATAAAAATAAAAACGCAACACTAACAAAAACAACAAAAAATAAGCACGATTAAGACATTAAGCGATATCAAATAGAAAGTTACTCACGATACGTCTGGTCTTCGTGATACTTGAATTTCATATTGTATGAAAATTCCATCAAAATGTGGTTATTGGTAATACAGCAAATGCACGTATCACGTCTGCTTTGTTGCTAATTACTACTAATATGACAATAGATGTACGATAAAGGAGAATTGGTTATTAGTGAGCAGTGTATTCGAAATACGCTACAAGAAAAGGCCATTACTCATTGACAAGCAATTAGCCAAAACTAAGTTAGGTGCCCCTGAATGACAAATGAACTCAAGTTACTAGGTCACTCCACGTTTGCGACTATTTGCTTTTCAAACTACAAATTGAATTTAGACGATTTTTCGGTAGTTTTTAAAACACAAATACAGTTCATGTAACTGAATTCAAAATTCACCAAAAAGGTAATAGTAGCAGTTTTTATATAAGTACAACATTGAATTTTTAGCTTCTGTACAAATATAATTTAGCTATAAAATCATAAATTTTATTATAGATATTATCATGCTATACAACACTTTAATTTTTTATTTCAGTTAAGAAAACGAATATTTGGTTCTGTAGAAGTTATTCGATTGTTTATTCTTATCGTATGTAAGTATGTAGGTAGTAGCGGAAAGTATTTAAAGTGAGGAATTATTTATTTGTTAACCAAATAAATGATAATAATAATAATTAAAAATAATAATAAAGGCCTTCGCTAGCATCAGGCGCGAAGTTGCTTCACTAAATAGAATAACAAGATTACAAGAAATACTTACAAGATCATAGGAATATCTAGAATAAGTTAGCAGATAAACATTAACATTTACTTAGAAAACCAGGTAATCTGCTAAGAAACCTTAAAGAGAAATGTACTTATATTGTCGTTGTTTTGTGATTTATTACAATATTTATTATAACTGCTACAATAACATGGGCAGTTTCAACCCTCATGGGTGTAATATAATTTGTATTCATATTAGTGGGCTACTCTTAAATTGTATAAATTTTAGCCCGTTCACTGTTCTGTGCGCATCCGAAGATATAATGTATCATTTTATGAGGTAATTTATACCAATTACTATGTACAGTCCCTTCTAGATGTTGCGACATTACGTGAAAATTTTATATGAATAATGTTCGTAACCTTCATATGACACATTCTAAATATATTTCGAATCGAAGTTTTTTTGGTAATGAAAATAGATATTGTTTCGTAACATCAAAGAGTTGTTTACTGAAAAACATGTAAATGTTGAATTATATAAACATTTACGTTGAAAAAATAAAATAAAAGAAATGTGTTTTTTTACCAGTTAAACTGTGTTAATTCCATAAATAGGTTTCAAGAAACACAGTTAAATATCAATGTCCCAAGGTTTATGAAAAAAAAAAAGATGATGATCACCCTGAGAACCCTGAATCCAGGCAAGTTGCGGAAGAGTGTTCGTCCGACCTCGCAATTTCGCCTTATAGCGGACGCGGAGGACGCCAAGAGGTTTAGTCGGTAGGTCTTCCCCAATACCATCTTGGGGCAGGAGTCCGACATAACCCACCGGTCTGTCCCCAGGCGGGTGGGTATCCATGATGGATTCCTCTTGTAAAAAAAAGGCATGCTTACCCAGAAAGTAAGGTGGATTCAGTTATTAGGAAAAATTACTATTATAATTGTGTATTATTATTATATTCACTATTTATGTGCATTATTAATGGAGCAACATCACAAAAAATACCCAAAAAAAAAAACAAAAAAACAATTAGTTTAGTTTCCCACACCTTATAAATTTATCATCCTATATATTTTATATTCCAGAAAGTAGTTCCAGACCAGATTTTATGTAGGTATTAGACATGATATTAACAAATAATTTTATGTCGTAATAACCGAGGGATCTAATCTAAACCTCAATTTAACGTGTCAGTGAATTTTATGTAGAGCCGCGTCACATATCACAAACAAAATGTGCCTACTTATTAAATATTTATGATAAGCCTTTCATGGTAAATATAATAATTAATAATACGCACCGAATTAGTTCATTTAATTTGTTTCATTTCGAATATAAATCATTCTAATTAAATTTTATTAAAAAGCAATTTAAAATATATTTCAAAATTAAGTCGCAACTTCATATTATTATGCTAATTTTAATACTACCAAATATGTTTTAATGTTAAGGTTTGCAGACAGGTTGACGGTCCATGTCATGGTAAGTAGTTACCGTCGCCCATAACACAAGAAACGCTACATATGCTGAAAGTACGCTACCAGCTATAGTAGGGTTAAGGATATGGAATTGAAGAAGGTTCGACCAAAGAAGCTTTAAGGAAAAGGGGTTAGTTACTGCCACAGACGGGCTGCCCAAAATGACTGCGAAACGCAGTATAACATCTATTTTATAACAAACAAAAATTATAAAATTGATGTTATTAAGTTTTTAACGTTAAACAACAATGAGGTTGACGTTCCATTTGATGGTAATTGTATATACAATCACCAAGGAATACAAACAACATTTATCTAGAGGAAATTCATGTGCCCTGTCGACTTTGATAGGATAAGTGATATAGGTGATGTGTTTGGGCCAAAATAACATAACATTACTTCTACAAACCCTCTTTCCATTAGTGTTGAAATTGTTATATTTGTCGACATTATTGGTGAGGTATATACAGCTAGCTTTGACAGTGAATCAAAAATGTAAAGAGGTGAACTAAAATTGACGACGAAGTGAAACATCGGGAAACATGTGTTGACACAGCTCTCTCTGCTTTTACAATGTTCGTGACGGCACATTTTATGACCTGCGGTGTTCACTGTTGCGAAATAAACTCGATGCTCGCGAGTACATGTAAATCACGGCTTTGCGCACTTTGGAACTTTAAAAGGGCGTTCAATTCAAACCTTTATTTATTCAATTATTACTTAACAATATTCGTAGCAGTGATATCCAACTACGGCGTAGAGGTACTTTCAGACGACGAAGCATTAGGCAGAGGCCTGCTGGTTTGATCACAGTTCTAGACAAATATAATTGTATACATGCATTGTATATATATATATATAATATATATATATATGTCAAGGCCTGGGTATTTTCTAATTTTCTATGTATTTATCAGTAGCCAAGCACTTATGCAGTTTTGGGCTAGATAGCGCTATGTGAGATGTCCTACATAGCATAGCGCTATCTAGTATCTATTTATATTTGAAAGTAAGTGAAAGATAGGAAGTCGACATCGGCGATACGATTCGATTTAGATATGTATAATAAGTAGCCGTAGGTGTCTATTAAGGTCTTTATATAATTGAAGTAGACAGGCTGATGTCTTTCATATTGGTAATAGTGTGTCCTTAAACTTATTTTCTATCTCATTATTCAAAATCTCATACTTGAAAAATAATATTCCCTACTGGGTATACATTTAATACGTTTTTTATTTAATCTGAATTATACGGGGTAATGCCCGCCAAATTAAATCTCACAAAAATGTAACTTAATTAAAGTTTAACCTCATCTCCGTTTGTTTAGGCAATTATGAAGGTTTTGCTAAAAAGTCAATGTGTATATTTTGTTGAAAATATTAATCAGAGGCACGGTGTGTTGACCTCGTCGGTAATTTGTTAACGATAAATTAATTTTAAACATAATCAGATTTAGTTTCCCAACAAAAATTAATTGCTGTTTTATTTAACGAAATTTTGTTGAAAATTTTCACTTTGAGAGCCAAGCCTGGTTATGGCAGTACGGCGTATAATTCTACGAAAATATATTTAAATAATATCTAAGTATACGGATTAGTTTTCATTTTTGCTTTTTTGTAGACACCTTTACTTATGGTGAAGGTCAGCAATCTAATCACCTTCACCAATCTTTATGCGTTATTTTTTATAGTAAAGTAGCAAAGTTAATTTCTCTCTGTTTTTTACAAGTGAAAGTAGCATCAGCTTCTTCTTCTTTTTGTACCTCTTCCTTACTGAAGGTCGGCTGTCAATTTCTTAAATCCCTTCTAGATAAGAAGTTTCGTGAGTCGAAACATTTCCACGGTTTTAATACCGGTCCAGTTTCGAATGTTACGAAGCCACGATAATTTTGTTATTCCAACTTTACGCTTTCCTTGTATCTTTATTGTATACTAGCTGGTGCTCGCGACTTCGTTCGCGTGGAATAGTTATTTTGGGAATCATTTGGGTATCTCGAACGGTTTTCGCAGCGCACGCAACGGACTCAAAGATGAATAATTTTCCCCGTTTTTTCCACATTTTCGACTGTTTCTTCGCTCCTATTAGTCGCAACGTAATGTTATATAGCCCAAAGTCTTCCTCGATAAATGAACTATCCAACAGAAAAAGAATTTTTCAATTCGAACCAGTAGTTCCTGAGAATAGCGCGTTCAAACAAACAAACTCTTCAGCTTTATAATATTAGTATAGATAGTAGTAGATATCTCTCATGTCGCAATACCTGACGAACACATTCTGTCCTTTTAGCCATTCGTTTTAAAATTTCCTCATTCGAGACCTCATCTGTCGACTAAATGCAAAGCATTAAAATGATTCTTGAAAATAGAGTATATCATGAAAGCCATTGCAGAGTCCTTGTGAACAGACACAACTGCCTTTTCACTTGCTAGGCTATACCTATTTAAAAATAAATATATAATTACTTATGCAATATTAAAATATCTATGTTGCAAGATTTTTCAATTTAAAAATACCATATAGGAATTTAAAATACCCATCTCAAATCCAGTATCCAGTCTACTTTAGGTCCATATGTCTCATGAATTATTCAGACACAGCCGCGGCTTGTCCCGTACGGTGGCATACGTATATATGTACGTTGGCAGAAGGGAACAACAAGAATGCACTACTGCTTACAGTTAACAGATCCATTTATTTATCACAAATATTCATACCTACATTTTTGCAAGACAATCGCTGTTGTAAACATAGAAAAACATCAAAAGCATATTAATTCACCAAGAGAAAGATAACAAGGCATTGACCGTATTTTACACTTCAGTACATTTCTTTCACAACAAACTGTTCCTGCTCAACTAACACAGGTATAAAAGCATTTTATATTTAATATTCTTGAGACCCTATAAGTTACGTATCCTGTCAAAATAGGGACGCTATTATGATGATGGTATCGCTTATAAGTTCCGATAAGTATTGATTAATGGTCCATCGACACGCAACAATTTCGCCAGGTGCCTGGCTGTCAGATGGTGATTTACAATGTTAACTTGTAGAGTAGATGAGCTTAAATGGACCACTGTGTACTCATAACATACCTTGTGGAGGGTTTAACAAGAATTTATGGGTCATTTTAACATAACAGCAGTTAAATATAACAAGAGATGACAAGCTCATATTCGAGACAGACCTCTGACACCTAGTCGTCAGTTTCTGTATGTTCCATTTTTCTTTTATTAGTTTCATAATTAATTTTAATTACATTAGGTATGTAGTAAGTAGATAGAAAGTAACCTTTTGGATGCAAAGATGATAAAACTTTTATTAGGTAAATCATGCGACATTTAAATGTTATGTATTTGCCACAAATTTACTAAAGAATATTTTGCAAGGCAAATTTTAAAATACAATTACGTGCAATATACATAAAGAATTCAAAATCTCATACTAACGTGTTATGGAATATAAAGCTGAACTTAAGAATGGTCTGTATCCGCTATAAATTCTGTATTGAAAATTGCGGATAAAAATACTTGATGCATGATACATTTTAACTACATAGGTACTTTTAATAAGACTTGTTTATATGGGATTATACGAATTTAATATAATTTACATGGTACATTTATGTAATGAACGCTTAGATAAATATAGGTAAACAAATCGCTCACATTTATCGTATTTTTGAAGGAAGAAATTAATATCGGCAAAGGCTTTTAACCTAAAATCGAAGTTCGTTACTCTTTGATCCGAGGTCATCACAAAAAATGTATCAACTCAAATAACTTTTATAGGTTTAAAATTATTTTTTTAATTGCATTACAGGCAAAAATTATTACAAGATTAGAAAATTCATATTTCTGTCCCCCACACTAGGCTCTGCCTGTCCTATAGGGGAAGTCCTAGAGAAGAATAGACGAACGGGTTCTACTATCATCCTTTCGCACCGAAATACAACTTATATACTACTTACATGTCTTCTATGAGGAAGTGGTTGCTGCTTCTAGAAAGGTTACATACCGAGTTTATACTGCGAAACGCATTATTAATATCTAAACTTGGGGTTCGTTGGCATGTGACTCGTGCCAATAAAATATACAAAAGTATAGGTGCACAATTGACCTAGCGACACGGTGACGCGTGTGTGAGTGAAAAATGTGGTGTGAACATCGTGTTTATTTAAGCAAGGTTGAATGTAGGCACGCGTAATTTATTAGCGCAGATAAATTTCAGCCCTTACGCCGCGAAGGGTACACAACATATTACTCCTATTGATGATATCAGCCTGAAGGGCTTAAATGTATTGCAGTGGTTCCCTATCTTGTACCCCCCTCAATCTATGTGCGAGTATGACGTGCTCACTCATACTTATCTCGACAGCATACGCCTCTTTATTACGTCACATTTTCTGCCTTTTCAACACACATTTTTTTGAGAGTAAATTTGTTTTTATTTTAAATCCTAAAAGTGGGTATTCTATGTGTATTTACCTACTTATGGTATATGTTTTCATGTATTACACACTACATTCCCTCTTGTTTACGTCCTTGCTTAAAAATACTTATTTATTTTGTAAGCTCTGACGAATGGCAAAGGTAAAATTTAAAGTAATACGAGAAGTAAAATTTCCACATTACATATGAATATTTAACAGAATGTGTTACACAGTCATTAAAAGAGACAGTTTCTCTTTGACGTTACAATAATAATATTGCGGTGTCGTGCTTGAACAGGAATGTACTAATTTTACATATCCACTCGTAAAGCGGAGCAAAGGTTTATGTAATATGTAGCAATTCCGGAAATGGTATTCGCGGTCGCTTTATTTACCTTATATCTCGCTCATAATTTATTACGTCAAAAATACGACTTCTTTGTGTGTTTGTCGCTCGATCTACATCGTTTCACTTTTGTAACATTTATTAAACTACGATGGAATATATATTTTTTTCGATGGAAATATTAATAATATTTGGAATACTTAATGTTTTTCATATCCGAAATCTAAATAAATATTTACTATTCAGTAAAATAAAACGATAATAATAGTTAATAATAGTTAAAGAATGTGAAAATAAAATTGTAAATATCAGGTTATTAAAAAACATTTGGAATCATAAAAGTAGTGGCAGAGCATACTACGTTTCGCAGTCATTTGGGCAGTCCGTCTAGCGACAGCAACTGAAATAATAGCACTGTGCTGAGTAAGTGAGTAAGTGTTGCCTATCCCTTTTTCCTATCCCTTCCCAATCTTTTGATCCTTAATCATACTTCGGCAGCGCACTTGTAGCACCTGTGGCGTTGCTTGTATCGGTAGTCACTTACCATCAAGTGGATCTGTCTGCCGACCTTAACATTAAAAATGATTCACTGGCTTTATTCTCTGCGGTTCACAGATATATTGTGTGTTTAATATACTAAAGCATATTTCCTTATCCTCATCTAATCTTCTACTCAATTTTCTGTCATGATTCTCATCAGATAATCAAACCTACCATCAAATAGGACAACAGGCGTTTTAACATAAAAAGTAAAGTACCTCTACGCCTCTCTATTTTATTAGGTCGTCCTTTATTGATTTCCCTTTTACGTCTGTACCACGTCCTATACATTATCATGAATATACTCCTCACCGGTCATTAAACCTGTTAGTTGCTCGTAAACGGCTCGGCGAATGTTTACATGTCAACAAGTAGTAAAAAAGTTAATCAAATTCAATTATTTTTAATTTAGGTACTTGTTTGACATTGTGAGTAACATAAAAGAAGTTTTGTCACTAATTTGTTCTTTTCAATAAATTGATTGGATTTAGTGCCTCTTCCTCTTAGGCAGATGCAGTAAAACGTCCCTTCGTAATAAGGTGACATTATACAAGATCTGTGGTGTGCCTATAATGACTTATGCCAGCACTGTCCCCACTCATATCCGACTCATATCCCTCATGACACCCGCGACCCACCAAGGCTGTACAGCGCTGAAAGGGCTACGCTTCCTATCAAAACCTCGACGTACACGAAAGTGGAGGTACGCAGGCACTAAGACCCCGCAAGAATTTATTTACAGCACGCCTCTCTATTTATAATTTATTTACAAAAAAAAATTAAAAACTAATGTTTTGCCCTCGGTAACACAAGTAAGTTTTTTTTGTTGAAAAAATATGTACGAGTATAATACGTTTACGATTTTTTATAGATAAAAGACAAGTGATCTATAAAAAATACTTTACTGATTCAAGAATCAGTATTCAGTGAATTAGTTTCTTTAAAGCGTTTGGGTTTTGAGTACAAAATAATTTATTAACAAAAAGCTTTTCAGTAATAAAACCGTTATCAAGAATCAGATAATCAGAAAACTTTAAATTACGAGTGTATAAATACGCGAGGGATAAAATTACGCCATACTATTATTTTTCAGCTATTGTTAAATAATTATGTAACAATTAAAATAATTAATTAAGTCTACGGAAATATCGGTTCTGACGTAGGTAATCAATGCTGTTAATTATAACTTGGACTCTGATGTTCTTGAAATGCGGAAAAGGTCTTAAACCAATATCCACACCTTCTGTCATTAGTCACGTTTGTTGTCAGTGGTATTTACCGTGGACTAGTTTTTGGTTTCGAAATAGCAATTGATTTATTTGCGAACTTAAGTGCAAATCAAACTGTTGCTACCATACCAACGTATGTATAGCATCATCAACGAGCTCTACGAGTTGTTGCCTCTACGGCGATCGTCTGGGCAAAGACCGGCCGTCGGCTACGCAACCTATATTTATAGCAAGTAAACTGTGCAAATTACTGTGCAATATTTTGTATATAAAGGGTAAAATTTTCTTAATAAAATCAGTCTTGTACATACAACGAATGGAGTCTTATTGGAAACACTAATCGCCAAAAACGATGTTTTATTTTATTTTATTTTATTTTATTTTATTTAATTGAAACACCAATAGCACAACAAAATCACATACATTATAAACGACTCATTTACATTTGTGCTCCAATTAATGGTGTCTACAGCCTTGTATACTGAAATTAAAATTAAAAAATATATAAAATTTTAACAGTTAAAATTTAGAAAGTAAACAGTAACTGAATATTTATGAACCACTAAATATTTTTAAAATATCGCCGGTGTACCTTTTAATTTAAACATTTTTTGAATTACTTAATAATATTATTAGTTTAAAAAGTATTCAAAAATAAATAGTAGCCTGTGTTGCTTTATATCATTTTAACATAAGTTCATCTAAATCGATAAATTTATTTGTCGTTTATTAGATGAGCCTAGTAGATGAGTGGTTTGGGTGCTTGCCTTAAAGCTCTCTTCAATCTGACCCGCGTTCGATTCCTGGTAGGGTCAACTGTAGAAATGAAACTTTTCAACGTTGGCTCTGGTCTGGATTTAAGAAGTAGTTGCAGTAACCACCGCATTACAGAAGACTACTGTGAAATAACAGTACTATGTGTGCTGTTGCGTGTTGTAGTGTGAGTAAGGGTTAGGTACCAGAGCCCATTTCCTTATCCCAATTATACCCAATCCCACTCAACACCGCTATATCAGCATTTCAGGACTTGTGTTATAGGCGACGCTAGCCACCTAACTATTATCAAGTGGATCGTCGGCCTGTCTGTCGACCATAACATTAGAAAAAAAAACATTTAATTCAATTAATCATATTAGTACTGTATGATTATTTATGTATTTTTTACTATTTCAATTAATAAAGGACTTCATTTTGGGCACACATTTGAAACAATAGTGTAGTACTCGACATGAGCAGCTGCGAAAATGTTTAGTTGAAAAACTTTTCGCTATTCACATCCGTAAGGGGGAGGGTAAACTGTGTACAATGCGACCCTTTTAAGGGAAAGTAACGCATGCGAAAACGTAATTAAGAACAGTGGGTTAATTTCCATTTTACGTGGCCATACGAATTAGCAGTATTGTTACTAAAGCAGATATAATATACCTACATTAGATATACCTACTCATATGATTAATTTAAGAACCTGATCAAAAAATGATGGTTGTAAATAAAATGGTAGAATCTTTCACGCGTTTTTGTAACTTAACAGAACAACTTTGAGTTCATGTTTTTTTTTTCAAATTTGCTAATACATAGTATGTGTATGTACAATATAATGTTAAAACATTATGACTTTATCACTTGCAAACAATATTGTGACGTAAAGGAAGATACTTAAACAAACTAAATATTTTATATACTTAGGTTTGAAAAACTTTTTATCATTTCTTGGTTTATGTTATGTGATTTAATATTGTTTTGAAATAAGTAATTAATTAATTTATAATTTTTTTTTTGTTTATAAAATATACAACACTTAAATATAAATATAAAAACACTTAACAACTTCATAGAAAACTTTTGTTTTGTTTGCGAAGATTTTCTTATTGATAATAGTAACTTTTAAAAGGAAGTCCCTGTAGCTGAATATTGTGAGAGAAAATTGTCACGAATTTGAAATCATCGGCATGTTGCCTTCAATAATAGATAAGATAAAGTTACATACCGAAATAAACATGGCAAATTATTCAATAATACCGTCACTAGAGTTCTATTTCAAAGTTTTTTGTCGTATTTTTATTTATACACTAGCTGTTGCTAGCGACTTTCTCCGCGTAACGTTTAGAATATAATCTTTGTTGGTTTAACATATATATAAAAAAATGCAAAATTAAAAAAAAATCAAAATTCAATATAATTTTATTCAAAATAGGATTTACAAAATCGCTTTTCGAAGTCGCTAAGGAACTCAAATTTTTATTTGTTAGTATATTTTCCTGGGCTATACCTATTACTGTGTAAAATTCTTAATGCAATCATTTGAAATCGCAGTTTGCAGAAACAGCACACAGCGTTCGGTTTTAATTGTTCCCGTGGCTAAATACCCGCAATCTGGTCCAACTCTAGTAAGCTCTAGGGCAAAGTTTCATTGTGGACGTCTTAGTTTCAGAACCAAACCATTGAGTACGTGATCACATTTAATATTATTCCATACGTTATTTGTAAAACTAATTATAATTTTGATGTAATTTTGAAATACGTTAGTAATAAATTATTTACAATAACTTTTAATCTATACACTAGCGACTTCGTCCGTTTAACTTTATAAAATACTAGCTGGTGCCCGCGACTTCATCCGCATGAAAATCAGTTAATTCGTTTAAGAGTTATGGAGGAACATACATAACATACAATACCTACACTTACAGATTTATTATTAGTATTGATTAAAAGCCTACGTTACTCGCTGATAATATAGCTTTCAATAGGCGAAAGATTTTTTTTAAAATAAGTTCAGTAGTTTTTGAGTTTATACATTACAAACAAAAATACAATTCTTTTTTTATTATTAGTAAAGATATAATAAAATCGTAAACGAGCCGCGTCTTTACATTAACCATTAAAAAAAGAAAAAAATGTACATGTGGTATTTATGTTGCCGAGGTCAAAAAATGTAGTCATAATTCCTTGAGTAAATTATATGTTAATTTAATGGTTTTGTAGATATATTTTTTTACACTTGACTGTACCTATCCAAAAACACTGTGTAAAAAATTTACTTCAAAACATTAAAGTTTAAGGGTGTCATCTCAATTAATATATACACACTTTAATTCTAGCTACAAAGATCCTCCCTTATTTGAGTAGCTTAAGGTTGTTATACTTAATCCTAGCTTGATGTACCACAACTTTATGTAGCTACAGGAAAGCCGCACGTAATAGTCGGGCGATATTACACAATTATGAATCGTGACGTGTGTGGAAACGCTTCTTCTAATTCGTATAATATTGCATTTTTCTTGTTCCGTTTCGTTGTAACACCTTTGATCGAATAAATATTAAAGATAAAATAACTGGAGCGTAAGTTATGGGAAATCCATGAAATATTAATACCTTCATTTTCGTCTTAGTTCCAACTTCCGTAGGAGTAATAACTAATACTTAAGTATCGAAATTATTTTCGAAAGATTTTTTTTATTTTGTGACAGTAAAAGAAGAATTCTCGTTATTTTTAAATTGAGTAATTACAAATGCAATTAATCGGTTTACCAATGTAAAGGCGATGCGATTAATGGTTTCACCCGATGCATTACATTTCGGTTCTTCATGGTAATTCTCGGGGTCTATTTTTGGTTTTTTGATTTTTTTTTCTTTTTGTTCCCATAAAATGATCAAGTGAATATATATATTTTATAATATATAATTATTTATGTTTTTAAATAAATTTTAAATAAATATGTGGTAATATTTTTATTGTATATTTATTTAAAAGTAAATAATATTAGTAGTAGGTACAGTAAGTAATTTCAGTTTAATAATAAGGGCACACTTGACTGTATTTTTTAAAATTGCTGTCATCGTCAAGTGTTTTTCGTCAGAATGTAAAATTATTTTGTGTAACTGTTTACATACCTACTTATGAATGTTAAAGTTGTTGAGCGCGTTTTCCCCGAACGGCGAAATTAAACATTTTACATGTTCGTGGGTTATCAAAAGACGTGGTTCTTTATAACGCTACCGTACTTTAAAATGTAAGCAGAGATTTCCTAGTAAGGCGTGCCAGTGCACGGATACGCTCTCTTTATAAAAATATTCACAGCCAGAGCAAAGACGGAGAGGTTTTCTTTATTCACGGTGCGCGCACCTGCCGCCGCCTTGAGCTGCAATGAAAATTTGTCGTCTTCTTGCCAAATTTGAACTTATTCTTAGCAAAGCAATGTTTTAGCTCCGGAGCTCTCATATTTTGATGATGTACACTCGACAAGTGCTATTTCATAAAGTTTCCTGAAGCTAAAATGAGGCAGTGAGGCCCCGTTGAATGACAAAGCAACCTTTTGAGAAAATTCGCTTTGCGTCCGTGAAATGACTTTGCGTGTTTAATAATGTATATTGTTGATTTATTTTGCTTTATTAATATAGATGTTAAGGCAAACTGTTTGATTGTTTTTTATAATAAAAAATTATTTAGTTATAAAGACTAAAAATGTGCCTGTTTAAAGTTGCTAGAGTATACTGATTGTAAAACATGTGTTACTAAAAGTTACTTACTATACTATACTTACTATTCATGAACAACTAAGGTAATATTTTATTCCAAAAAATCCAAATATATGTTTCTTGTTCATAATAATCTTAATATTTGAAAATTGAAAGAAACACCTTCGTTTTATCCCTTAAATATTCAGGTTCAAACAAACTAAGTGAATGGATAATAAAATTAATTGTAAGCAATAATTTTTCTCGTTTAAAAATTGAGTATTTATATTCAAAGTTATTTTGCAACGAAAATTATTATATTTTAAATATTCTCTTTAAAATAAATACCATAAAGCCAACGATCAAGAGATTAAGGCAGTACTAGTCGGCGGACTCGAACTCATCGGTGCATGTGGCTAAAATTCATTCTGTCTCACACAGCACAATGCGCGGAAAGAGCAGTCGAGTGAGATGCAAAATTATACGTACCAAAAATGAGCACAGAAACAAACCCTTGGGCATAATTTTTTTTTGACAAAATTACTGCATATATCTATTTCGTGTAAAGTTATTTGAACTCTTGAATAACTGATCAATGCCTGTGGCTAAAGTATTATGGAGTTTTTGTACACTAGAGTGACCTATTCACCCTCAAAGTTCAAACAGCGGAGTAATAATAAACTTAAAACTTTTGTATGGAGGAAAGCTGACTTGTGTCACCTTAAGGCCAACATACTTTTTCGTAGTTCTTTGGTTAAGGCTAGGTAGACAAACACGTCACATACAAATGACGATATGACGATTAAAATAAAAACCCTGCCGCGCTATCCCAGGCGGCTCGCAGCATTCAAATTCAATTAAATCATAACATGCAGTGAAATTTATCAAAATAAAATTGATTTGGCCGTATTCACCTTTCAAAAAATGGTTACAAAACTTGAGTTTTATTCAAGGGCGGATCCAGGGGGGGGGGGGTCATGGGGGTCATGGACCTAGCTGGACCAATAATTAAAATGGTTAAACATAATGTTTTTATATATTTTTGTCACAATATAGATTTTATTTGAAGTACTTTCAATATATAATTAATTTAATACAATACTTTGTTTGACGGCAAACGCATTATTCGGGAACGAACGCATCGAAAATTACCGCGCCACCGCCACGGTGCCGCCTGACATTTCGTGTGACACTTGCGCGCGCTGTTTCGGCTAATTTCTAGCTAGACCTAACCTAAATCGGAACGACTAAACTTTAGTAATAATATACTAAACGCAACAATTAAAGGATATAAAAAAGTTGCAAATTTTTAGGTGATTTTCAACAGGCTGTAACTTCGAAGAAAATGGTCGTACGGTGCTCATTAAAAAGGGAAATTGTAGCTTCCAGTCTCTAGTTTTTAAATCCGAGACTCAAATATTTTTTTCGTTAGCGGTTTATGAGTAATCCTCAGAAATCCAAAGAAAAATTTTTTTTCAAAATCTTTGCTCATCTTGAAATTGCTGTAAAAACAGTAACAATATTTTTTTGTTTAATGGCACTATAAAGCTCTTTTAGAGAATTTAATTCCCTACATCATAACTGAGGTCTATACGATGATTTGTCACTAAGTTATCGTCGTTCAAAGCGAAAAATCACATTTGACTTTGATAGTTAATTACTCAGGCAATAATGGTCGCACAGAAAATTAAAGTAGAGTTTTGTGAACTGCAAAACATTCCCTACAAGGAACTTCAATCGGATTTTGATGAATTTTTTTTTTGAAACTGAAAATTTTGACCGAAAAAAAGAAGAAAACAGGCAATTTTTCATTTTGTATTCCTTAACAAATTATTCCAAAAAAAAACTCAAAAGTTCAAACGGTTTTATTAACAATAATCCATATTTTTTTCATTAAAAGCCTTTAATTATTGAAAAATAAAAAAATCTTTTAATTTTTTTTTCTATACAACAGGAAAAAGTATCGGAAAATATGTGAAAAATAAATTTCAATTTTTTTAATGATTAAAGACTTCTAATGAAAAAAAAATTATTGCTAATAAAACCGTTTAAACTTTTGATTTTTTTAGCAATAATTTGTTAAGTAATACAAAATGAAAAATTGCCCGTTATCTTGATTTTCAGCAAAAACGATAAATTCAAAAATAAATCGTAGCACCTTGAAACCTTCAGGGTTTTTTCAGGACATATTGAGGTTGAAAAGCTATAGAAAGGATTTTTCGAATCTGCATTACTTATATGCAAAGTTATTGCAAGTTATCCAAATATCCTTAGATTTGCAGTTGTTTACCTTTTTTCAGTCAATATTTTCAGTTTGAAAAATAATTTTTCATCAAAATCCGATTTAAGCTCCTTGTAGGGAATGTTTTGCAGTTCACAAAACTCTACTTTAATTTTCTGTGCGACCATTATTGCCTGAGTAATTAACTATCAAAGTCAAATATGACTTTTCGCTTTGAACGACGATAACTTAAGGTGACGCTCCCAAAACGCTTTCTGTAGGCGCACAGCGCGGTACTGAGGAACACTCGCATGCATTCCCTTTCAAACACAAATACGGTTCGAATAAGGTTGAATATCGAATGATCCATTTCTCTGTATTTCTTGCATAGAACTAAAGGACGTAAGTCTCAAATCAAATTTAATTTATTATGAGAATAATAATCGTTCTAGGTAAATTTTGTCTTGAGAATAACTAATAAACCTCATTTTCTTTCTATGAGTATTTATTTTGCATATGTAACTAAAGTTGCTTCTGAGATAAAAGAAAAAATATCGAAAAAATGACTCAATTTAAAAAAATAAAAGTATCGAGTCAATTTCCACTAATTGTGTTTCTGTCTTGACATTGACTAGAAAAAGGTGTAAAATATAATATTATTTAAGTTTTACATTGATGTGATATTTGGTTTACTTACAGTTTTACGGCAAACAATCATAATGTTTAGGGAGCGGGGCCTTAAGTGACAAATAATCGTATAGACCTCATGAGGAGGTCAAGTTGTAGGGAATTAAATTCTCTAAAAGAGCTTTATAGTGCCATTACACAAAAAATATTGTTACTGTTTTTACAGCAATTTCAAGATGAGCAAAAATTTTGAAATTTTTTTTTCGTTGGTTTTCTGACGATTACTCATAAATCGCTAACGAAAAAAATATTTGAAGCTCGGATTCAAAAACTAGAGACTGGAAGCTACAATTTCCTTTTTTAATGATCACCGTACGACTATTTTCTTCGAATTTACAGCCTGTTGAAAATGACCTAAAAATTTGCAACTTTTTTATATCCTTTAATTGTTAAAAGGATTGTGAAAGAAAGCAAAAATTCAGAATTTATAGTTACATTTACGACCCCTGGCAAAAAGAGACAACGAAAAAAATCCTTAAACTGTTATAATTTAATAATACCTAATGACCACTTTCTACGCCACGTAATTTGATCTTTTAAATTGTATCCCAGTTAATGCGTGATTAATTTTATGACATTTGATTTTCCGTTTAACTTGCGTTTAATTAAATTACTTCACTAAATTTTCACACTCAATAATGTAGGTATTTAAATACGACGATATTACGGTTTTCTCTTTAACCGCGGAGCATTCGTTTAACACTTTTGTTCATAATTTCACCTGCGCGGACGACCGCCATTTTGGTTCAATTTACGTGCCGGGATTTATGCCTACTTAATTTTTATTTTTGGAGCTTAAGCTTACTAACCTAACTAACCTAACCTAAAATCTTAGATAAATTCACACAATGAAAGCAGGTGTATCTTCATGACACAGTGCAAATTTTGTAAAAGCAAACTCTTTTAATTTGATTTTAATGCTCTTTAAAATAAAATACGAGGGCAAACAACAGAATGAATGCATATAAAAATAATCTTCGTTTTCGTTTTAAAAAGCACCCAGCGAAAACTGGAAAACTTCGATGCAAAACTATTGACTTGGCCACGACTATGTGACCCCCCCTGGCGCCAAAGCTGGATCCGCCCTTGGTTTTATTGACTACAAACTGAGCAGATTGAGTAATGGATACATCTGAAACTCAATTATATTATCAATTATAATGTAATACCTTTAGCCGTCATACCATACGGCTAAAGGTGGAACATGTTCATTGCCACATTTGTATAAGGGGATGTGATTTCGCATTTTCCTACTACACAATAACATGTGTAGGTATATATGTTCATATGTTGTCGCACTTTCCGTGACTCGACATAGTCGTCATGACCTCTAGTCACGCATCAACCTTGACAACCACCAACGCTATTTACTCCAACATTTGCATCCACAAAGCTTTGGTGCTCACTGAAACATAAATCATTGGAGCCTTCCCACGCTATTTGCTTCCGTTTTACGCAAACGAATGTTTATCGATGCATTCAAATTCTTTACATTTTTTTGCAAATAACATTCTCGTCGAAAATGCGCTTTCATGCTCTTATATAAAAAAAAAATGGTTAAAAATAAAAAAATGTGATTTTGTTTTACCGAATAGCTGCATAAAATTTAGTTGTGCAGTTATGCGAAGTCGAGACACAATGCACGTTTATTTGTACACTGTTTGGTAGACTTTATACGAAGCAATATCAAAGGATTAAATAATTGTATTTGGTCTGTAAATATACTGACTATGAAAAGATTGTAGAAGTAACAAATATAAATATAAAATTTTACCATTCCACAAATCAAAGCACGTATAAAGACAGTTACATACTATTCAGACTGAAAGCGATAAGCGTGACAAGACTTTCCGACATTTCTAACAAATTTTGTCGTACTTATGGTCGTATCGTAACCATGTAAAATATAGCTTATGTTAATCGCCGACAAAGAATTTTTTAAATCGGTTCAGTAGTTAAGTATAGAGTTCATTACATTTCATTACATTCATACTATTCATTCGTGTAGTTGGTTGGACCACTGTTTGGTGACGCAATCAGCAAAGCAATTGGTAGTAAATGCATTGGTTGAATATGACACTCTCTGGTCAGATCATTTCCCTCTCGTTATTGAATGTAATTTTAACATGTTAACACAGAACCTTCCCTCTAAGGCACCTTTTTATAATAAGAATGTAATTTGGGGAGTTAGAAATGATGAGCAGATTGCAAGTTATACCAGAGAGTGTCATTCACGTTTAAGATTAATTGACTTTCCTGTCGAATGTAGAGAATGTGCAGATTTTCACTGTAATAATCATGATCATAGGCTTGTTCTTGACAAGATGTATTCTGATATTGTTACTGCCCTTCGCGATGCTTCCCTGGCGAGTCGGGAGGTTGCGAGGTCTGGTAGGAGTGGGCCGTGCGTAGTAGGGTGGAACGTGCACGTCAACGGTGCTCACCGGGAGGCTAGAACGAAGTTCTCAGAATGGGTTCTATGTGGCAGACCTAAGTGTGGAACTGCTTTTGAAGAAATGTGTAGAAGTAGAAAGGTATTTAAATCGCGTTTGAAATGGTGTCAAAACCATCAAGAACAAATTAAAATGGATTTAATTGCCAAAAAACATACTAACGGTGATTTCCGGGGTTTTTGGAAATGTACTAGTAATGTTAATACAAAGCCTGGACTCCCGGTGTGCATCGATGGTGTGAATAATCATAGAGATATTGCGAACATCTTTAAAGATCATTTTTCCATCCAGTCTTCTTTGGGTCAGGTGGAAAGGGTTCTTTATGATGAGCTGCCAATTGAAATGGCAGGGGTAAAATTTAGTGCCAAAGATGTGAGAAAAACTATTAAAAAAATGACAGGAGGAAAATCTCCAGGTCATGATGGTCTAGCTATAGAGCATCTTCGATACGCCGGCCCACATGTGGCTGGAATATTAGCTATGTTCTATTCACTGTGCGTGGGCCATTCTTACCTGCCATCTGATATGATGAAAACTGTAGTAGTACCGATAGTTAAGAATAAAACTGGTGATTTGTCTGATAAAAACAACTATAGACCTATTTCTCTGGCTACGGTTGTGGCAAAAGTTTTTGATAGTATGCTTAATACACAGTTGGAAAAATATGTGTCTTTGCATGATAATCAATTTGGATTTAGACCGCAATTATCAACTGAAAGTGCCATACTTTGTCTTAAGCATACTGTCCAATACTATATTTGTCGCAAAACTCCAGTATAAGCGTGTTTCCTCGACTTATCCAAGGCGTTTGATCTGGTTGCATACGATATTATGTGGGAAAAATTGGAAAATATCAACTTACCATCTGAAATTGTTAGTATTTTTAAATATTGGTATGGGCACCAGGTTAATAGTGTGGCATGGGCAGGAACAATGTCAGAAACATACAGATTAGAATGCGGAGTGAGACAGGGCGGTATCACCTCACCCACATTATTCAATATATACGTAAACGCACTGATCGAAGAGCTCAGCAACCAGCGTCTTGGTTGTCACATTGATGGGGTAAGTGTCAATAACCTTAGTTATGCAGACGACATGGTGTTGTTGAGCGCTTCTGTCTGTGGTTTACGTAAACTTCTGAACATCTGTGAGAGGTATGCGTGTAGGCATGGGCTGAAATATAATGTCACCAAAAGTCAGTTCATGATCTTTGAGACGACAACTGTTAAAAGCCCTAATAAAGTACCATCTGTGTGTATGAATGGCACTTCCCTTGAAAAGGTGGACCATTTTAAATATTTAGGGCACATAGTCACGGCCGACTTAAAAGACAATGCCGATATTGATAGGGAACGAAGGGCTCTGTCCATAAGGACAAATATGCTAGCGCGCAGATTTGCAAGATGTTCAAAAAATGTAAAACTAACATTATTTAAAGCATATTGCACATCGTTGTATACTTGTGCTCTATGGGCAAATTATACACAAAAATGTTACAACGCCCTTCGTATCCAATTTAACAACGCGTTTAGGGCGATGTTAGGGCTACCCCGCTTCTGTAGTGCTTCAGGAATGTTCGCTATGATGAGCACTGATTGTTTTTATACAAACATGCGTAAAAAATCTGCGTCACTTGTTAGACGGGTGCGGAGCAGCTCTAACAAAGTTATTGCAATGATCGCTGATAGGCTAGATTGTATATATATCCGACATTGTAGTGATAGACATGTTGGTGTTAGTTTTTAGCTATTTATGTACTTATTATTATTATTTCTTTTTTTAATATTGATTATTAATATGTATTATAACTGTATAAAAATGTAAAATATGGGTCTAGTTACCTGAAAATAAATGAATTTGAATTTGAATTTGAATTTGAATTACAAACAAAAACACAAAAATATAAATATTTCAGTTTATAACATTAGTTTAGATGTAAATAATAAGCAACTTCGTATTTTGTAATTTACTAGGTATGTATAATTACTCGTATCTACCATCTACTAGAACTTACTATCACAGTGGTAACGAAATATTAATTACCTTAACTTGTGATTTCTCAAGTGTTTTTGCGTCTGAGAATCCTATAAATCAAAAAGAACATTAAAAATATATATTGAATACTATCTTCATATGATATCTCAGAAATTTTATGGTTTTTATGTATTGCTGCGACCAATAACTACACAACGAGTGATCATGGAATTACATATTAACTATATAGATAGAATATACTAAAATAATAGAAGTTACGAAATACTCAAGGAATTGTTTTAGGAAAGCTACGAGAGGCCATCATCGCCACTCAACTGTGTTTTCGGCTGTTTTCGGTCATATTGCGAGACGTTGAAAAAATTACAATGCGTTCTCGCCCTCAAAAGATTTGACGTTATTACGAAAGGAACACGGTAAAGGCGGCGATTGTACTGTGTTATTCATGAAGTACCTCACACCTTCGCTTCCGTTTGGACTCGGAACGAGTGGTCCATTTTCCCCACCCAATTTTTGAATAGACTTAACTTTCTTTAACTCTTTTAACGAGTTTGTAGATTATTCGAGGATATAAGTCGCATATTTTTAACTTGCGAAATTTAATTTACAAAGATGTACTTTTGTGCACAACAAAATATTTCCAACAGTTTTGTATGTGTAATTGAATAAAGAAGATTGTCTTGAAAGGAAATTTTGAGAAAGGAAATTGGGATATGTCCCAAAACCTTCTAACTCTTTTATAAAAGAGATAGAATTTTTTTTGTTACATTTTTTTTTATTTGTAACAGTATACTCATTTAAAAGTCTCATTTAAATACTTTCTTTACTGCTTGTACAATTCCGCGTGTACTCGCAAATGATATAAAACCACCGCTGGACTGTCGCAAATAAAACTCAGTGATTTCACATCTGATGACGGATCTCAAAATCTTTAATTGCTTTCTATATACATTTGTGAAACACACAAAACATATTTATACCGAGTTCACACAATGAAAAGCGACAGCTAGATGCACGTTGCGTTCTAGGTGGTTTCAATAAATCGGTAGCGCCATCTAGCGACCATCAGCAACATCTGCAACGTGAAATATGATTTAGCGCTAATACCCTTCAACACTGCTGGACATAGGCTTCCTCATAATTTCCAATAGAACCGCTCAACATGTAGCACTGAGCATTTTTGGATAAGAAGATTTTATCGGAGATTCTTTAACGAATAACATAAATATTCATATCAGTTCAATATTTAAGACCAATTAAATGATTTTGATGATTGTGTGGGTTTGCTAGAGGTATTAAGTAGTACGTTAGGTAAGCTGACCATCCACTTGATGGTAGATGCAACATGCAACATACAACATACAAAATGGTTCGTCTTAGTCATGGTGTGGATTAGGCGATATTTTGTAGGTACTTTAGTATTTCAGGATAATATAAAATACATTATAATAAGATCATAATTATAATTATATGTGTTAAACTCATTTACGAAGAGGTACCAATTCAAATACGGTAAATTAGCAATGATAAATGCGATTAAATGAACAGCCAGTTGTGGAGAAAAGCTTAATTAAGGATTTAAGGATTACGTTGCCCACGGAAGGGTACGAAATTTTAAAAATATTTTCATCGTAATTTCATAACTCGTGTTTATACTTGAGGGGCAGAAACCCGAAATCTGCATATTAAAATTTTATATCTTTTGTATTGTATGGCGGTTATTGAGATCAAAATGATGTTAATGCAACTCACAGCCGCATGATACTCTTAAATGCAATGGAACTAGAAATCCTCTTAGTGCTCATATATTCATTCTAAATACCCTCAGGTAGTATTGTCGAAGCGAAGCGAAGTCTCTCAGCCTTTTCACGAAAATACTAATATTCATGGGGATTTAATATGTAAAGCTACATCGTAAAGCATAATTCTGCAGTAAGCATATAAGAGTAGCTTCAGATTTTATGCTCAAGTGGTAACTATTATTGTAACTTTATTGTGTGTTATGGAAGTACTAAGTACTCTACCTATATTAGCGATCGCATAAAGTTTTTTTTCTTGTTTTTTCTATTTTGGTAATTTTAAGAAAGAAGAAAGAGAGAGTTTTATTCACTATTACAAAGACACAAACATAATAAAAATACAACAAAACAGAAATTAATAGTCAGGTAAAAGATGTGTGTGTCCTCGCAGCAGTGAAACGGACACTGGCTATATTTCGTGCTATATTTTGTACTATATTTCCCTACAAATGAATTTAAAATTACATAGTTTTTTTTAATAAAAATAAAAATAAAATACTCCGTGTATGACATAAATATATATGCAATTAAGAATGAATAAATTAGTTTTAGCACTAATAAAAAGTTTCATAATTTGAAATTGTCAAATCTGCATATAATAAGCTTCCAAATATTTATTTGCCTAACTAATGTATTAATTTGAGAGCGTCTCAGATGGAATGTTGGAGACTATCTATGTACATAAACTTAATGCCTGCCTGACCAAGTGCAAATATCCCACTGATATCTTATCACGGATCACAGATTAGGTATAATCAGAGCTTCATTTGGCTAATTAATTAAGATAAAATACTACAAAAATAATAGGAAAGAATTTATCCGTATTTGAAGTCAGAAGTCACTACATTTTTATGGCATATATTTGCAAGATATAAATATAAGTACCTACAAGAAAAAAAATTAACAAAACACCAAGCTTGATGACCATTTGTAGTGGTGAGTTAGTACCTTTATAATGCAGCACTTATAAATCATGAACATACTATAAACTGTAAAACATATAGGTACGACGTACGTGTATGTATATGCATATTAATAAAATATATGAATAATATTAATTTTAAATGCATTTATTTATTTATTTATATTATTATGTATAGCCAACGCAATAGTGTACATAAAAAAAATTCAAAACAAATTGCATTTACAGGCTACCACAGCATGCATTATTCAAAGGCTTATAAAGGCATCTTAGTCATTAGAAATATGTAAAGAAAAAAACTCACGAAATCTTTCTAATCAAGAGAAATAAGCCACTGTTAAAAAAGGACTGAAGTTCAAATATGATTTGTAAATTACAATAATAATTTCAAAGCTTGTTTTCAAAGACGCCTAGGAAAGCAAAAAGCTTAACGGTGATCACGTGACTGGGAGCAGGAAAGTAATGGTATATCGACATCTCAATTTCTAAAGAAATCTCTGCAGCTTCTAGGATTAAATTTATCTTCCGTACCGGCTACAAAAATGAAGTTGATCACGATAAAATTTTATAACATTAATCTGTATTTCCAATACAGTAAATAAGAGTTCAATTGTAAAAGTAACTATAATTTTGAAGTTTATACCTTAATTAGTAAATATCATATTGAATAATAACTTGAGTGCTGTTTGTTTAGAGAAAATGAAGAATGTGTTTGAAATATATTGGTTACAAATTGATTCAAAAAGACTTGCGTTTGAAGAAAGTAGTGTTTATTAACTGATATTATCAATCTATCATTTTTGCTTAAGTATCTACAAAAGTAAGTATATTCATAATAAACTATCCTGGAAGTAAAGGTCATTTTGGCATATAATTAAAGTTTTTATTCAGAGTCACAAGCGGGCTAAAACGAGCATTCCAATTAGTGCTGGGTGCTGCTCATTAAGATGCGGATTCTTGGCGCTGACTCCGATATCCGAGCTACGTGATCAGGACTTATTCATTTGCAACAAAACTCGATCATGTTCATTCCGCGTGAAGTGAAATTGCACTTCTAAGTTATTAAATAAATAGTGTTTGTAGTCTTCATAATTTTTGGTATAAATAACTAAATTTACAAGTTTTGACCATTTTTTTTTGCTGTTAAAATTTTTGGTACTTTCACATACCTATTCATTGGACTATATGGTCAGGAAAGCACTTGCAGTACCTGTGTCGTTGCTTCACTACATAGTATAAAACAAAGTCGCTTCCCGCTGTCTGTCTGTCCCTATGTATGATAGATAAACATTTGATGATGTATTTTAGATCTTTAAAACTACGCAACGAATTTTAATGCGGTTTTCACTAATGTATAGAGTGGTTTTCGAGGAAGGTTTTAGTATATAATTTACAAAGTTACGCGGGCAGCAGGTAGCATGTTATAGGCAACGGTAGCCACCTACTATCAAGTAAACCGTCAGCGTGTTTGTCGACCTTAACATAATAAAATGACACAGAACGCAAACATGAAATCAATTAGGAAACTTTGGTGAAGTAATAAATGAACAAAGGTTTATTACTGATACATCTATAATACAACATGACATGTTTTGCACTTGCCCTTTTGATATGGATACAGCATAAAGCCTCTTAATGAATAGAATGAAGTCAATGTATGTCTAAATTGTCTAATATGCCGGCCTGGTCGGCCCATTACGTTTCACAAATAGACCATTAGGTCCCAAACCCTTTGCTATTTCAAAAGGATGAAGGGTTAATTTACGAGCTCAAAATTTAAATCTACGACCAACTTGTTTAATAGTTGCCTTAAGGGTTAACTGTGTTGTTGAACTATATTATTATGAAGAAGCTCTTGTGTAATTTTCTCGTTGAATGCTGCTATAAAATTCTAAAAAAAAAGAAAGAATTTTCCTGGAATACTTATTTCGTTTCTAAAGTAAACTTAATTTTTTAACGATTCCACTTTTTATTGACTTTTTTAAGTAACGTTATAGTAAGTTTTTAAAATGATTGAAAGTGAGTTTATTTGGTTGTTTGTTACGCTTTCAGGCGATAACTACTCAACAGTCCATCATGAAAATTTCCCTCTGTTACAGTAGTACAACCAAGAAGTACTACTGGTAGTACAAAACACGTTGTCGGGGACACAGAAACGGACATAGGGTACATTTCATTTTCAAAACGAAAACGGATATTTTAAATGTACAATTACGAATTGTTGACATATTGAAACTGGCTGTTACTATAAATGCAAGTTCGATACAATCAGTAATCGGCAAACAAACGTTGAAACTAGTAAATCAATAAATAAATTTGAAGCGAAAGCTGGTTCCCAACTCGTATTAAACTAGAAGCAACGTACGGAGTTTGTATGAACGAGTCCCCGGCGTCATTTGTCCACAATTAATAATAGAGGTCTGCAAGTTGAATGGCACATGTTGTTGCATGGGCTCTTGCCGTGCATGCTGAATACAGATGAGCTTATTTATGTAAATTCCTCGCCTCAACGTGGATGACGGCCCGGTCTCCGTAATCCCGGCCGTCGTTAGTGATTGATGCCATCGCTTGACATTCTCCTTTGCTGGCGATCATGAAACCTAACTAAGCTGAACTAAGGGTATTCTTCATCGTTATGATATGTATATCTCTTTTTAAAGGTGGACTATGTATATTATAAATATAATTCAATGTAATTCTTTAAAAATACCAGCGACCTGCCCCCGGTTTCGTAAAGAGTTGAAATTTTCATAAATCCTTTCTAAGCAAATTTAAGCTTTCTAGACTTGATACTTAGTTTTGGCTGTGCGTAGATAGAGTCAGTTTGGCGGTGCGAGGACACACGATTTTATAAGTACAGTATAAAAATGTAAGCTCTACTTAATGATATTTAGTGGTTTTTTTTATTGTTTCTACACAGATTATAATTATCTCTGGTTTCGCTATCTAGTTAATTTCTAATTAGTATCATCTAGTTCTTTCCCTTTTGCATCGATAGTAGGTATACTTACATTAATAAATATTTATTGTATAATGTACCTATACTTTTAAAAATGTATATAAGTTTACATTAAGTTTACCACAAAGGTCTAAACATTATGAACGCAAGATTACCCCCGATAACAGCACCCCTACAAACGTCTGCAGATGGTGAGATTTCAACGACATACGAGTAAATACCCCTTAAATCTTTTCATGAAACTTCGAAAGGTGATATTTTCCATATTTTTGAAAATGAATCAAACGTTTATTTTGTTTTGTAATATTTAGTTTACAGAGACGGCTTGTTTACGATTAATATGTGTTTAGATTATAGTAAACTTACTAGAAGCAAAAGACAGCTTGAAAATTTTCAAATTGTAAACCATCTTGTATTTAATACAAAGCAATCGTTAGATATGCGTCGTTATGATCATGATGATCATGACCTATTTTTTTTTTTTCGACCTAATTCTCTTCAACTTATAAAATATGAAAAAAATATAATTATTATTATTTATTTAATTACACACAAAAAGAAAAACAATAGATGGTACTCATTTGAGGTGCACTATAAACTCAACTAGTTTTCTAGCGTACACCTGAGTTGTCCACAATAACAAAAATGTACAAGAATTATATTGGTATGTATATATATAATATGTACCTTCTTCTTCTTCCAGTGCCATCTCCTATCGGAGGTTGGCTATCATTATGGCTATCCTAACCCTTGAGGCGGCGGCTCGAAATAGCGATCTGGTACTTTGGCCATACCATTCGCGGAGATTCTTGAGCCAAGAAGTACGTCGTCTGCCTGGCTTGCGTCTACCTTGTATTTTCCCCTGCATGATCAGCTGCAGGAGATTATACTTCTCGCCGCGCATGATATGTCCAAAGTATTCCAGTTTCCTGACTTTTATAGTTTTCAAAACCTCAACCTTCTTGTTCATTCTCTGCAAAACCGTTTCGTTCCTCATCCGATCTGTCCAGGACACCCGTAGCATGCGCCTGTATACCCACATCTCAAAAGCTTCTAAGCGTCTGGTCATTGTATTGGTGAGTGTCCATGCCTCGACACCGTACAACAACACAGAGAATACGAAGCACCGGACCAAGCGCATACGAGTCACAATCTCTAGGGAACGGTTGCAGAGAATGTGGCTCAACTTCATGAAGGAGCTGCGTGCCTGTTCTATACGACACCTTATCTCAATACTGTGATCCTCTTGATCGTTCACTATGCAGCCAAGGTATTTGAATGAATTAACCCTCTCCAACGGCTAAGCACCCACATAGAGTGGAGCTGAGTACCGGTTATTAGGTCTGCCTACTGTCATATATTTGGTCTTCTTGGCGTTAATATTCAGACCGTACCTTATGCTGGTTTCGTAGACACGATTGAGTAGATATTGCAGGTCTTGTTGCGAAGAATATGTACCTAAAATCAATAAATAGATCGCTTTAGAAGAACTACAACTACTTTCGTAAGTACTTTTGATATTATGATACGCCAATAAAATCAAATGCAGGGATTATGACAATCTCAACGAAAAATTAGCTAACTAACGATTATGGTATTGTACTGTTTAAAGGGTCAATCTAAGGTCAATACCACTTGCATTTTCGATTAGACTAGCTGGTGCTCGCAACTTCGTCCGCGTGGAATAGTTATTTTGGGAATCATTTTGGGTATCTCGCACGGTTTTCGCAGCGCACGCAACGGAAGCTCTCAAAGATGAATAATTTTTCCCGTTTTTTTTCCACAATTTCGACTGTTTATTCGCTTCTATTAGTCGCAACGTGATGTTATATAGCCTAAAGCCTTCCTTGATAAATGATCTATCCAACACAAAAAAGAATTTTTCAATTCGAACCAGTAGTTCCTGAGATTAGCGCGTTCAAACAAACAAACAAACTCTTCAGCTTTATAATATTAAAGTATAGATTAAGCATCTATGTAGGTTTCTTCATGCATGCATATTTCCATAATGATGCATATATATATAAAATATCATGGAATATTATGGAATATTATGGAATGAAATGATATATATTATATCATTTCATTCCATAATTACCTATTCGATATTTTAAAGGTAATTTTGTCTAAATTTTATATTTTGTGATAATATTTTCATGGAATACCTACGTGAATAAAATCATAAGGGATTCCGAGCACAGTGGTTGAACAAAATGTTATAGCACATAATGTACCATTACGTGATGTCGTCGAGTGCGAGATGAGAGATATCAACATAAATAAAAGTTCTCGAATTCAGTGTTAGAATCACAGTAAATATAATAACATTGTAAAATCTACATTGTACGTGTCGTACGTGTGTTTTTTGAAACATTGTATTCATTTCCTTATTATAGTTAAGTGCACAAAATGTATTATAACTATACATATATTATATTATACATATTATGTACAATACAATTTTATTAGTCCGGATTTGAGTCCCTTAGGACTCTAATTTTTTACCTAAGTTTATAGAATATAATAATATGTAATATCCGATTGTTAGAAAACTAAACGAGCAGGGCATTTAAAATACTTATGTAGCATAGCTACTCAGCAGGTGGGTGTTGGCAATGAAGGTAGGCGTGTATCTTCCATATCGTTTATTATTATCCTTCACAGGAACTAAGTATATATAAAATACAAGAGCAGCAATACATATATAAACTCTGACTGCCTTAAGCATCTTTTCCAGAAGCCATATGCTTCCACGTTGACAGCCTAAACCAGAATGCCGCTCCCCGATTGAGCACTTCCCGCCGAGCACGTGTGTTTTACTTTTTCTCCATAGACAAGCGGAAATATCCGGTTCAGGTTTGCCAGTATCAAATAAAGTGCTTTTATAATAATCCAAAATGTAGTAAAATTCAGATAAAATACTTTTAAATTAATGAAACCTAACACTCGACCATCCTGACTCCGTGCATGTCCCCATGCACGCAGTTAGAATGTCTCTAATACATAACCTAACACTCGTGCTCGAGTCGTGACAGAAATTTGCGGGTGCACTCTGACTTAACTTGTCAATTACGTCAATTGGTAACAAATCATTAGACCATATTTAGTAAAATAAAAAAAAATGATTAGCATAGTCACGGTAACAGTGCAGACAACATTATTTTCCCCGAATTGGTAAACTAATTCTGTACAGAGGCGATTAATAACCATTTTATACATAACCAAAAAGAATACATCATAAAGACAAATAAAATAACAATAACAAAGAGACGTTTGCATCAAGTACCTATTTCACAAAGGTAGGAAATTATTGCCTAAGAGTAAATAATCCACTTTGTTTGCCTAAAACATGCCAGTTAAGGTGTTTCAAAGAAGTTAAAATGAACATCATGTTACGCCTTTATATCAAGGCATACAAAAACATTAACAATGTGATTACAATATTAAGAATAGTGGGATGCCAATAATAATTATTTGCCACTACATTACTTGCTTACGTTACATTACTTGTTAACCCATTACATAGCTACACTGTTATATAAAGATAAAAATTTACACCCGAAAACAAAAACAGAACTGTTTAAATGTCATTTAAAATGCAGAAATTCGTCAATACTATACTTAATTGTAAATTTCTTTTCATACATATAGGAATTACATACAGACAGTTATAATTTATAACATAGTTATGTCTTGAGAGTTATAGTTAGTTTCTCGCAGAATAACCAATACTTAATATGAGCTATCTATGAACCCTTCCTTCTCACAGATATATCTACTCATCCAAAATATATAGGATCGTCGTTGAACCATTCCTTTTCACCAACAATCCCATTCAAAAGTACGAGCTATCTATGAACCCTTCCTTCTCATAGATATATTCATCCAAAATATATAAAAATGGAAATGAAAAATATTTATTGCATGAATATTTCAAATAAACTATTAACTAAGTAACAGTTTGAAAACATTTTAATTGCAATCACTAAGCTTAGCTTACAGAACATAGCTAGTTAGTTAACATGAGTATGGTTGTGTGTGTGTGTGGTTACGCGCGTTTTGTATCCCTCGCCCCTCTCCCTTTCCTACCCCCTCGGCACTCGCGGAGAAAGGCAATTACCTACACACGACCACAGTCCACTAAAAATCGCACAAGTGCACGCAACACGCTTTTTGAGACGTCTCACTTTAATCCGCTTCGAAGGACATAATCGCAGTTTTAATATCGCGAGTGAAGTGAACAACAGTGTAGGCACCAGCCAAGGACTGGAAGGTCAAAGTATCGCAGTTCCGCAGTGAGTTTTGATTTTGATTCCTTTCCATTTACCCCCCATCTATCCGGTCCATCCGCACCGGGTGGTATTTGCGCCACCATCTTTCTGGTCCAATCGAGCCGGATGGTTACCAGCTACCATCCTTCTTGTCACTTAATTATTCTAACGGAATCATACTATTAGCTCAGACGTCCTATAGGACATAACCGACCTTCCGCCCTTATAAGAGTTGCCTTACAATAGTTATATAGGTATTTCTATTTTTATCGCTGTTATTATCGCTGTTATTAACGTTATTATCGCTGTAAAAAAAATCATTCAAAATATTGTAAAATTAATTATATATATACATAGTTTTTAAATTCATAGTACGCCGTAATCGCATTAAATTCAATTAAAATATTGTTAAGTTAAATTCGCAGTATATAATAAAATAATAATATTTATTTTATTATAATATAATAAAAATAATATATGTGGGTACCTTACTTACTTCTTAGAATAATTTACATATCTACATACCGCAGTTGTTTCGCGAGTGAATGAGTTACCCACATGTTTAAAATATTGTAAGTAGCTGTATAGGTATTTCATGGTTATTCAATTATTTAGCCAAACATACCTACATATTGTAAATAATTGTATATTGGTTCTATTGTATAAGTTATCTGATTTAGTTTTTAATAAATATGTCTCAACAAGGAGATGCGTCGGACGATAGTGCAAAGGTCAAACGCGAAATAAGAAGATTAGAAGCAAAACGAAATATCCTATTTGAACGGCTGCAAACTAGCTATCAATACGCAACAAAGGCTCATCAGGACGATGAGGCAAAACATAAATTTCTTAGATCGATAGCTACTATTGATGAAACCCGCTCAAGTTTTCAAAATATTTTAGACGAATGGGTTGATAAACAACTCACTATCGACCCGAACGCAGCTCCTAATTATCAATCTTTAAATTCAATGGACGAACTCATTTGTCATATCAAAAGTGTGCAATCTGAACTGTCAATCCAAAAACCAATGGTGGAAACCGCATCAAAAAGGGTCGTCACTTTGCCTCCGATAGAAATAATGTCATTCGATGGAGACATACGAAACTGGTCCTTATTCTATTCTAGTTTTAAGTCTATAGTTCATGACAACCCATCGCTGACAGATTCAGAGAAGCTTTATTATCTTCTTGGTAAGCTCTCCTCTAGGGCTCAAGCAGTCTTCGCAGGTATTACGCCATCCGCTGATAATTATAAAATTATAATAGACTCATTAATCGATAGATATCAAGATACGCGCTCGCTCGCATCTACATACCTAGATCAGATATTAAACTTTAAATCTCAAGGTCCAGCTTCTTCGCTAAAGTTCCAATTATTTATTGACAATTTCATAACCGCTGCAAACGGTCTTCGTAATCTTAAACTTAATAATTTGGAAGATTTTATTCTGTTGCATATTGGATTAAAGAAGTTAGACGAAGAGACCATTCGCGCATTTGAAGCGCATTCGCGAGATGTCAAAATGCCCGCCTTTCAGAATCTCATTGATTTCATTAGAAGTCAGAGTAGAATATATAAAAGCACGCAATCAAGTAGTGATAACAATATTTACAATAGACCGAAGAAACCGGTTAGTGGTCGCATCGATCCCCTCCCGAACGCTTATGTTGCTAGTACATCGCCGTGCAAAACGTCTCGTAAATGCCTCTGTGATAACGCTTATCATATGCATCTATTTAAGTGCAGTTCGTTTCATAACTTATCGCCCGCTGATCGATTTAACTGTGTAAAGAATAGAAACGGGTGTATTAATTGTCTCAGCCTAGAACATAAGCTGCAATTCTGTAATTCTAAAGGGAGTTGTCGTATATGTAATAACAAGCATCATAGTTTGTTGCATTTCGATAAACCAATTAAATATAATCGGGATGCGCGTGAGTCGCAAGATCCGCAAGTATCTTCCGTCCCTGTCACGCAAACAGAGACACCGCTGTGTACAATATCGCTTGCGTCCTCACGTTCACTTCAAACGAAACGCGACTTTAATTATATGAGTAATAGTACCGTTCTGCTTTCTACTGCACAAGTTATAGTTTTTGATATTAAAGGGAAACAACACATTGTACGTTGTTTGTTGGATAGCGCATCTCAAACTAATTTTATTACTGCCGCATGCAGCAAACGTTTAGGTTTAATTAGCAATAAGAATACGCATTTAGTAGTTAAGGGCATTGGAGGTGCAGAAAAGAAAAGCACCGGTTCAGTAAATTTTCGCTTTTATTCTAGATTTAATTTAAATATATTTTTCGACGTGTCGTCGTTAGTCGTCGATCGCATAACGGACAACTTGCCATCCGCTCCAGTCGACTTGTCCGCTCTTTCGCATTTACATAATTTGCCGTTAGCTGATAGTGAATTTTATACGCCTGGTCCTATAGACATATTATTAGGCGCTTCGATATTCCCGCATTTATTATTACCGAATATGGTACATAGCAATAATATTAATATACCGCCCGCTGTACAAACTATTTTAGGCTATGTTATCATGGGAGATGTGCCCGCACTCCCGCGCGCTCGCAGTAGTAATAGTATCGCCTGCTGCTCAGCAGTAGTAGACGATTCTGTAAACGACCTTCTTAAACGCTTTTGGGAGCTCGAAGAAGTCTCCGCCCCGCTCGCCCACACTCAAGAAGACAATGAGTGTGAGAACCACTTTCGCGCCACCACTGTTCGGGAGGACAGTGGTAGGTATACTGTGGCGTTACCGTTTCGTAAAGACGTCTGTTCTTTAGGAGACTCCTATAATGTCGCACACAGACGTTTCCTGTGTTTAGAACGTAAGCAACAAGCGTCGCCCAATATGCGTGTAGCTTATAACGCTGTTATTCGCGAGTATGTCGACCAGGGCTACTTGTCTCCAGTCACATATACTGACGCTGTAGATACTCCCACTTACCATATCCCGCATCACGGCGTCATCCGCGAGGATAAGTCCTCAACAAAACTCCGCGTTGTTCTCGACGCAAGCTGTAAGACCAGTACGGGTCTTTCGCTAAATGACATCCTACATACAGGACCCAATCTACAGGGTGATCTTTTTAATATAATTTTAAACTTTAGATTATTCGCTACCGCTGTATCCGCCGATTGCCGCCAAATGTTTCTTCAAATCGGCATGCGTAAAGAAGACCGCAGATTTCAACGCATATTGTATAGATTCCATCCGCAAGAACCAATTCGTGTCTACGAATTTAATCGCGTTTGTTTCGGACTACGGTCAAGTCCCTATCACGCGCTCCGCGTTGTACAGCAACTTATCACAGATGAGGGACTTAAGTATCCAGCTGCTGCTACAGTCGCTTCCGCAATTTATATGGATGACATTGTATTCAGCATCATGGACGAGAGCCATGCTATCGTCACTTGCAAAGAGTTAATTCCGCTGTTTAAATCTGGACAACTCGAGCTAGTAAAGTGGACCAGTAACTCGACAAAGGTCCTATCCGCCATTGCCGCTTCTCATCGCGCTGCTCCCGACATCGAATTCGATAAAACCATACCGCAGAAGATCTTGGGATTACGATGGGATATATCTAGGGATTGTTTCTACTTTCAAGTTTCTATCTCTAATGAAACTTGTTCTAAGCGTCTTATGCTTTCTACAGTAGCACGCCTGTGGGACATGATGGGCTTTGTGGCTCCCACCGTTTTGTACGCTAAACTTCTTATCAAAGAACTTTGGCTGCTAAAGTGTGACTGGGATGACACACCCCCATCGCATATAGTCGAGAGCTGGAAGAAGCTGTGCTGCGAACTCCCTAAGCTTAACTCCATTCGCATACCGCGTCACCTGGGTGTAGTGCAAGGTAGTATTGTCAACCTTCTAGGTTTCGCTGACGCCAGTGAGCGTGCCTATGGAGGCGTCGTCTATTTACACGTTAGTAACGAGAGCAGTAGCCTAGTCCGGTTGGTGTGCGCCAAGTCCAAGGTCTCGCCGGTGAAGCCTCTTTCTATAGCGAGACTGGAGTTATGTGCTACCGTGCTACTCTCTAAGTTGCTTCGTTTAGTATACGACAACTATTCCGTTCGCTGTAAAATTAATAAGACTTACGCCTTCACTGACTCCAAAATAGTGCTTTGTTGGATTCGCGGCTCTCCAACTCGTTGGCAAACATTTGTCGCAAATCGCGTTGTCAAAATAACTGACAACATACCAGCCACCTGTTTCCATCACGTGGCAGGTGTCGATAATCCCGCTGACTGTTTATCGCGAGGCTTAACCCCAAATAAACCAGTCGATCATCCGCTATGGTTCCATGGACCACCATGGGCATCGCTCAGTCCCGCAGAATGGCCTATCGAAGAATTCGATCATCACTCGTATAGTGACGTGCCAGAACAGAAGGTTTTCGCGCACCCCGTGTGCACGCCTGTAAGGCATTGCGCCTTATATGAGCTTGCTCTCCGCACCTCCTCATGGAGTAGGCTTCTACGAATCACTACATACGTATATAAGTTCGCAAAATTATTGCCTCGCCGCAGCACTATTACAGTGACCGCCGATGATATTCAGTTCGCTGAAAATAATATGCTGCGCGCTCTGCAAAGCCAGCACTTTGCAGAAGAATGTCACAAAATTAAAAATAATGAACCGTGCTCGCCAGTCTTTAACCGTTTGAGGCCTTTCGTTGACAACGGACTGATCCGCGTAGGCGGTCGCTTCGTCAACTCCGCGCTGTACTATTCACACATGCATCCAGCTATTTTACCGCGCAGTGATCATGTAGTGAACATGATCATTGATTACTATCACGTAAAATACCTACATGCCGGGCCAGAACTATTAATGTCACTACTGCGTCAAAGGTTCTGGATCTTATCCGCACGCCGCATTGTGTGACAAATGTGTAAGTCCACATGTGCAATAGATGTAAGTTAGTTTATAAGGTAATCTATTTTTAAGTTAGATTATAAGTCAGACTATAAGTTAGATCATAAGTTTCATGTATATTCTCTTTTCGCAACTATCGCATTGTTCATTTTTCTCAGTTAATTTTAAGTTAATGTAATATATTTTCGCAGTCAATATAAGTTAATGTGTAGGTCGCTGTATCTCGCTGATTTCCGCGCTAGGGGATATCATTTGTTAAAGGCAACCCTTTAAGGCCGGGAGGATGGTTACGCGCGTTTTGTATCCCTCGCCCCTCTCCCTTTCCTACCCCCTCGGCACTCGCGGAGAAAGGCAATTACCTACACACGACCACAGTCCACTAAAAATCGCACAAGTGCACGCAACACGCTTTTTGAGACGTCTCACTTTAATCCGCTTCGAAGGACATAATCGCAGTTTTAATATCGCGAGTGAAGTGAACAACAGTGTAGGCACCAGCCAAGGACTGGAAGGTCAAAGTATCGCAGTTCCGCAGTGAGTTTTGATTTTGATTCCTTTCCATTTACCCCCCATCTATCCGGTCCATCCGCACCGGGTGGTATTTGCGCCACCAGTGTGTATCCATGTATCCAAAAACATGAGCTATCTGTGAACCCTTCCTTCTCGTAGATATACTCATCCAGAATATATAAGATCATTGGTGAACTATTCCTTCTCACCAACAACCCTATCCGAAAATATGAGCTATCCTTCCCATGGATATACTCATCCGAAAATATGAGCTATCTATGAACCCTTCCTTCTCATAGATATATACTCATCCGAAAATATGAGCTATCTATGAACCCTTCCTTCTCATAGATATATACTCATCCGAAAATATGAGCTATCTATGAACCCTTCCTTCTCATAGATATATACTCATCCGAAAATATGAGCTATCTATGAACCCTTCCTTCTCATAGATATATACTCATCCAGAATATATAAGATCGTTGCTGAACTATTCCTCCTCACCAACAATCCTATCCGAAAATATGAGCTATCTATGAACCTCTTCCTTCTCATAGATATACTCATCCATATAATCATTATTCAAGTACTGCTTGATAGTCGTTTTTAAAGGGTATATATTACTATTATATTATTATTATTCTTACTATTATTCTTTTGTATAGTTTGATTTATTAGTTTCCCTTCCATTAGTTTTATTTTGTTAAGGAAACAGAAAATGTCTTTTGTGCTTGTTTTTTTTTTATGCATGCTGAGTTAGCCTATAAGTGGAGTATACGATATTATAAAATAGTGTTTTGAATGTGTGTAAGTGTATGAATTGTTGTATACTGTGTTGGCTTTCTAATAAATAAAATAAACAGATAAAATTATTTCCAAATATCCAAATTTGTGTCATTTGTATATTTTAATCATTTGATTTGATTTTAATGTTATTGATTGATCATAGATAATAACATGTAAGCTGTTCTAGGTATTTTTGATCTCATTAACATTGATGATTCATTCATTTATAATTTAATTAATCTCAAATAATTTAAATTTCTTTGTGCTTTCCTATAGTTTAAATTCATACTAGTGATGTTCCCTCCTGTGAATGTTGTATGTTATGATCAACTATGTCTTTAGTTGCTAAGCCTTTTCACATAAATAAATAAATCTTTCCTTAAATACTTTTGTAGTAACTAATTTTCATAACCATCAACGTTGTTTGCATAATAGGATCTGTCATCAACAACACCATCATCATTCGGTAATATCATAGACCCATATCGATATCATATAACATAAATATACAATTCATAATAATTTTTATGGACAATTATCAGCTTGTCGGTCACCAGTGGTGTCGATAAGCCTTTTTGAAAGCTCTTTGAAAAGTTGGCGAGCGCTGGGACCCCACGCTATAAAATTTTATGTGAATCTACTGACGCTTTCTGTCCGTAACAACAGTGACCTTCCGCCTGTTCTGCCGTGTCATACCATTCTCACGCAATTCAAAAATACAAATTTGAGAAAAACTACTTAGAAGGAAATTTCCTTGTTTCCCTCATATCTGGAGAAGTTAACTTTTTAGGTGAATGGGTCTCTGCTATCATTACAAAAGGCTTCTTTCTTTCTTTTTTTTTTCTAAATGTAATACTGAATGTATGTCTTCATTTAACCTGTTTTAGTTTTGAAGCAACATAGAATCCCATACAAATCGTATAGCGCGCCGAATATGTCTTTGTTCGGCTATCACTTGTATTTTATTTTAATAAGTACGGGAAACAGGTTTTATTAGTTTGTGATTGGAAAAAATACTATTTACTACGAAATAGTCGATTATAAATATAAAAGTCGATTACTATGATTTGCAGTCTTCTATAAAGGACTGTTAGTTTTCCTTCAGAAAGTAATGGCTTGTAATGCCGATCTCTTTTATGTTAGGATACAACATTGGGCAATTACCAAACTCTCAAAATATGATTTACGTATTATAGATACGTGCAAGTGCCATATTAATAATTAATATGAAAAAACATAAATGAAGATATAAATGATAGTACACTATATAATAAGGACCCCAATAATTCGATTAAGCTTTGTTACGCGTACTTCATGTATCCTATATCCTATATCCTATATCCTATATCTACCGTATCTTAATACGGTAGATCGGTGGGACACGGTAGTGTTCTTCATCCCTACATGCCCGGCGATTGGGGTAACTTTAAATAACGGTCATTACCCAAAACCTTCGCTACTCTAAATAGTCTCTCGTATGAATGCATGAGTTTAATGATCAGGCCAATATTTTGGAACACTACCTTGGTTATTTAACCAAGTCGCCATTTTTATGACGTAACCCTGCCTTGATCGTAACGTTGTTTCTGTTCGTCTTGAGTCTTATCGACCCGACTACCGATCCAGTCGATCGATTTGCTTATTTCCCGATCCAATTCCTTGTCATAATTTCCAGGGCTCTGTGCTGTCAGTTAGTCGAGGATCATTCTATCATATCTTACTTGCCAATGGAATTTCGGTTTGGCCACTGTAAGACGTTTTTAATAGCCTTAATTATTGCAACGGTATCTTTAGAAGAAAGGTAAGGAGTACATGACCTCTTAGAACGTCGATCGACACTCGCGGAGTCCCTTCCTTCTGTGTTATGTCGCCTGACTCGCGGCTGCTACCATGATGTGCGCCGGCGCCGGCGCTTGCTAAGAGTCACGCCGAGCCGCGGAGGTGTTCCCCAGCACGCTGCTGACGCCTTCTGTCGCGCTACCGGTCCCGTGGTACTCCTTCCTCCAGCAATCATAGTCGCTCTCTCCGCCTCGGAGTCACAAGCCTTCGTCGCACCGTCGACAGAGCCATTGTCTGAAAATCTCACGAAAAAGGAAAAGACTTTAGAATCTTGAAATAGTATTTTAATGTTATTGAAAGGAATAAAGTATGGATAGAATCTTTAGTGAACTCAACGGTCTACAAAGTACAATTATTATTTTTTTGGTATAACTGCACCATAGCAATCTGTAGGTATATATACAAAGTACAATAAATTAACTTTGACAAGTATCTATGATTAAGTATAAGATTATCTCTGAAATTAATTATATTTGAATAACAGTTACTTAAAATCGTCGAGGATGTGTTCATTACTTTAGTTCTTCATATGTATACATATACTAGCTGCTGCATGCGAATTCGCCCACGTAACTTTATGAAATATACCCCTATGTCTTTTCTGGTGTCCCAGACAAAGTGCACGCAAAATTTCACTGAATTCCATTCTTGAAATCTATTCAGAAGTTTTTGCGTGAAACTCACAAACATCCAGACATCCACACATTTATAATATTAGTTCGGATATTTTTAAAGGAGGTAGTTTGACAACCTTCTTTTTATCCTAAAACAACTCTCATTCCAGCGGATCGTTTTGCGATTTCGATAGATACCCACTACAGCACAAACCGCTTAAAGGAAAAAGTAAATATTTGCATTTTGGAATATCATTTGATAAATATTCTTGATGCTATCAGAATATTAACATTAAGTATGTGATTAATGTAGCGTTCTTTTTTTTTTTTTTTTTTTTTTTTTTTTCACATTCCGTTGTTATTGTGCCACAATAGTAATAAAATAAAACAATTAAAGAAAGAGAAACTAGACGGGTAGTTATACAACTAGAAAGATACTGTAATCGTTACAATACAACACTTACTAGTATAATTAATTATTGCATATTCTTGATATTACAATAAACTTGTTCGATTTATCGAACTGTCCGCGATTGAAACTCGTTTGGCATTCGCTTGTATATTAAATTATTAATAAACCAACGATATGAGCAACACACATTGGTAAAAATAGAAATTTACGAGCTATATATAAAGTTAAATTTTAAACCAAGAACTTTACAACATCGGCAACAATATATCTGCAGGTTACATAGAATTTTGGGCGAGTACTTACGTTTTAATTGTTTTTCCACTTCTGAAATGTAGCATAGCTACTCAGCAGGTGGGTGTTGGCAATGAAGGTAGGCGTGTATCTTCCATATCGTTTATTATTATCCTTCACAGGAACTAAGTATATATAAAATACAAGAGCAGCAATACATATATAAACTCTGACTGCCTTAAGCAACTTTTCCAGAAGCCATATGCTTCCACGTTGACAGCCTAAACCAGAATGCCGCTCCCCGATTGAGCACTTCCCGCCGAGCACGTGTGTTTTACTTTTTCTCCATAGACAAGCGGAAATATCCGGTTCAGGTTTGCCAGTATCAAATAAAGTGCTTTTATAATAATCCAAAATGTAGTAAAATTCAGATAAAATACTTTTAAATTAATGAAACCTAACACTTATTTGAAAAAACACTTCGGTAGTGGTAGCACTTACCACTACCAATTGGTAGAAATTGGCAACACAAGCGACAGCCATTCTGCGCTGGGTTGTCGAATTGTGAGGACGTTTGCTTTACCTAGTCGGTATTCTATAATAAGTAAATAATAATCATTATGTAGCAAGAACAAATAAATAAGTGTCCTACTATGTGGAGTATTATTCACCATGGCCTAGAAGAATTCCAACAATTTCAGAAGTGCGGTAAGAGGGGCCCTTGAGGTATGTACTTGTAACTTTTCTGTTCACGAATTTCTATATGTATATAGATATATTTATAATATCTATGAAAGACTCGAATGATACCTAATTATATAACATCGTATTGTAAACATTATAATACGAACCTACCTGCTAAATTACTTAGATTAGTGATGGTTTACATTTAAATTGTTTCACAAGTACTGTAAGACTTACTGTTTTCAAAGATTATACATTACAAAACGGACAGTAGCTTTCGTACATTTCCTAGTTGGTCTGTGAGAGCATGCTACTTTCTTTTTAAAATAATACTAAGGGAATATACTTTTTTTTAACAATATCGTATTATTGTTGTAGTATGACTATACTTCATGTATAGTATTGTTTTATTAATATTTAACTGACTGGTATGAATATTTATTTGAGATATCATAAATTATAGCTCTGAGTTTACTTACGTATATTTTAACTATGAGTTTCGCATGGAACATATGCGTGTTTCTTTTATCTATGACTAGCTGTTGCACACGACTGCGTCCGCGTGGCTTTATGGGGCGTGGCTTATGTCGCTGATGATGTGGCTACCTAACAGTGTAGGAAAATTTCAAATTGGTCCAGTAGTTTCGGAGCCTATTCAATGCAAACAGATTAACAATCGAATCTACCTCTTTATAATATTGGTATAGATAAGGTAGTGTTGTATAAACTTAAAAAGAAATGCTCTTCTTTACTGTACTGCGAGATAATTACCTACCTACTTATACACTTCACTTTCAACAAAATAAAAGAATTTGTTTACTTTACTTGAATTCATAAAAAGTTTACTGAATTTTCGTTTGGTAAAATACCTAACGACTTTTTATTCTTGATTGTACATTGACCATCTGAAAGTCTGACCATTTGAAAGTAAAGGCCTTATTTCGATAGGCAGGTACGATTACCTAGTTATTACTTGCACTGATAATATTGTGATAGGGTAGTTAAAAAAAAAAAAAATAAAAAAAAAAGGAGAAAGAAAAGAAGAAGAAACGAACATAAGAATTGTGCTATTTTGTGGAATCCTCTGTCCTTTTCTGTCCCCGCTTGATACATCGTATTATAGCTATTGTATTCCTTCACTCGTAAGTTCAAATGTGATAATCATGACAAAGAAAGACTGGTAAACATGTGCAAATTTAAAGGTACGAATGCGGTCGATTGCATAATAAACTTAATAATATTATTCTAATCAATGCACAAGGGTCTAATTTCTACTGAAATATCTGCGAGGTATTTCCATGAAGTTTGTTAAGCTTAGCGGAGTGGAGAAGTCCAGACGCATTGATTTTAGTGGTCATGTGCTCTGATCGTAAGTAGCTAAAAAAATAAAAAAAATAAAAAAAAAATATATATATCTCAATCTAATTCTTGATAAGTGGAACCCCCACACCCAAAGGTTGTATCCCACCGTCACCCGACGTCGGGTCGGGTCGGGTTTTGGTGGCTTTGGGTGTTGACGCTGTTCAGGCTGACATTGAGGCTTAGGTGGTGAGGGACGAGCTTCTCACGATGGAGCTTTAAATGAGTCAATCCTTCACAGGAATCATGTGGACTTAGTTCTATACTGCGACAATTCAGGACTTGAGCGGGTCATAAGTAAGTTTGAAGTTGTCGCCTTAGATGGCTTAAATTTTTAATCTTCTTACTAAACTTACATAGAAATCATTTGCATTCGGCCTACACGAGTTTTATTTTATTTTATTTTATTTTATTTAGGAAAACAAACAATTACACAATATATAGTAAATATAAAGAAGGACATTCATATAAATAGAAGTAATCGTGCAATCAACAACATTTTCCACGAATTGGTACATAGATTTACAGAGAAAACAACAACAATACACATCCATACACAACAAGAAAAAAACACCAGAATACAAATACGAAGAAAAGAACAACACCATAAACTAAAACAATTTAACAATACTATTTTTATATTTTTGCGAGCCAGTGGAGAATGGGTCTAAACTTGTATATAAACAATTGTACTTGTGCATGATACGATTTAAGGGTGCACGTTCACCAGCGTTGGTTTTACAGTGCTTCGGCATAAATAGTTTATGCGTATAGGCATCTCTTATACGCTGTGAACCGCTTGGCAACCGATAAACAATACTATTCACCAGATAGTTACAGTCATAGCGGTTATGACAGATGTTATACAAGAACATAGCATCCAGGAGCAATCGTCGCAGTTAGAATTAGTTGGGTAAAATGAAAGAAATAACACCACATTTATTATATATAATACATATTTATAACGTTATTTAGATAATTACAATATACATTATGTACAAATAAATACAAGCGCACGTATTTACCATGTGACATGTGACGAGAAAGCGCATGCTTTCGGATGCCACGTCGGCTGTACACTTTTACGTTTTCATATTTCCTGCGAAAGCAGAAAACCAAAAGTCTGCTAAAAAGAGGCTGCCACAGATTATCGATGTATACCACAGATTCATTAACAAAACGACTCGGCGTTACCGACTTCTTCAAACAGTATCGTCTTCTCTACAGCGAACGAAATGTAGTCAGTAGGATAGTAGGCGAGTTGGCAAAGATGGCATTACAAAGGTCTTAGTGATGCGCCGGATCATTAAGAACGTATATCCGCGGATACAATCCGGATACGGACCGTAACTTTCTTACTCAATCGGTGTCGGCGAGCGTGACCTTGAAACTATAGTTGAAGCCCGCCACTTGACGCTTTGGGTGACAGGCAATACATGTTTAGACCTGCATTGTGCCAGGTCATTCTTTCTAATCATTTCATTAGAATTTAAAAAAAGACTAAGTCTTGGTTTTCTCATTGTAAAAGTAATCTTATAAGTTGCTATAATTCTTAAATATTTTATTATTTTAATAAGCTGACACAAATATTTGTGATCATAAAGATAGTTTAGTTAGTACCTTTGAGTGTAGGTATTATTGGTATGGTAGCTTACTACGATAAATGTTTGCAAAATAAAGGTGCCAAATATTTGATTTTAAGAATTAAATGATAACAATAACAATATCTGAATATAATTTAATAGTTCTTCATTGCTACTCAATTACCTATAATTATAAGATTTCATCAATGAATTGAAAATTAATAAGACAAAAGATTCGTAAGAGACCCGTCAAAAAAAAAAAAAGGCACATCACTGGTGGCTAAATGAAATACGGATACTACAATTACCTGCCGCAACCAGGCTTACAGATTTGAGGAAGTGCTGATTTTCTTGGATATCAAATCTCCAAAGCCAGCATAAGGGCTGGAGCAAAGAAAATACAGGCGGTCTTTGAAAATCCTGGGCACACAAATGTACACCAGGTGCGGCGGTTCGTTGGATTGGCAAGTTTCCTTACTAAACTAACTAAGGCAGATTAAAACGGGTGGTATCAGATGGTGAACGAAGACGAGTATGTCAGATTATTATATTGGCAGGACATTTTTCAAATAATAATAATAATAATAATAAGCTCGGAATTTGGTTTCCGAAAATAACATGTAAAACAAAAAAAAATGTCGCCACATACAAAGTAAATGTAACAATTCTAGGTGTCATTGATGGGTTAGTAAGTTCATAATAGAATAAAGGTACTTGGAGATATGTTCGCGATAGTAGGTTGTAAGAACTGTTTTACCATTTATATGCCGATGATTTGCAATTTTAATTATATGAGTTGTAAAAGTGAACAAATACAAGATGTAATAAAAATAAAACAAAATAAAATGGATACCTAGAAACTATAACTGTTTGGTAATAAAAAAAAATGTGGTTAGTCCTTAATCCAAATAAATCTAAATTTATGTTATAAGGTATAAAAAAAAAAAAAAGAATACTTATATAGAAAGCTTAGCCGCGTTTAACTCTGATATGACCATTAATGGTGAACCTGTTGTCAGAGTGAGTGAAGCGCACAACCTCGGATTTGTGATGAACGGTAATTTGCGTTTTGAGAAACTAGCGCTTGAACTAGTCCAAAACTGCTTTTGCCGCTTGAAAGCTTGAAAGTCTTGTACAAAATTATAAGATGTTTTAAGTACCTACCGATTTTAGGTTAAACTTAAACTTTGCGAAACGATTATTTTATCTAAGGTGAATTATTCTTTTAGTTCTATATGGTAACTTTTATTTAAGAAAACAGATAAGTAAATTGCAAAGTTGTGTTTCTACGTGGAGGCACAGATTAAATAATAGTTAATGTAAGTGCCTCCTAGATCGCACATAACGCCTTTCCTAAATAAGTATAATATTTTGCATATGAATGCCAGGCAAGTTTGTTATGCAACGCTAATCTTCGATTAAGTAATGAAATATAATTCATTACTAATTGAGGGACAGAGGGGTGAATGAGATCTTGAGCCAAGTGATTCATTCTGAACAATAACTGAGCAATAAATGAGTAATAGTATGAGCAATAACTAAAGACAACCAAATAAGAGGTGGTGTACTGTCATTTTAAAAATATGATTAGTTGCACCCTAAACAGAGTCACGGCTTTTAATTCCTACAAGTAACCGTACTACAGTGGCGACACTGGCGACGTGTGTTCCGCCGGCGTGAGTCTGTCAAGTGGGCTAGCGTGGGATCGGCGCTGTGCTTTGCATCGGCTGATACTGAGCAATGGCACACACTCAAAGGAATTTTCGTTGTGTATATGGGAAAGATTTGTATGTATTTTATTTTTGTCTTGTTATGTTTGGATGTGTTCTGTATGTCATGTGTATTGTGTATACGAGTAAATGTTTTCTATTCTACTACGATTTTAGATGGTCTACAAAATAAATATATACATTTTTATTATAAAGATAACAAAAAGAATTTTACAGTATTTACAAACTAATATCTAAAGTGTATACAGAAATAAGGTATAAAGTTTATCTATGTACAGTACAAATAGGATTGAAAAAAAAAAAAATTAGTAGCTTGGAATAGCGGCTCCATTGTCAAACCCAAGCAATTTCGCTGCAGTCTTGAATCGGTGTCGTAAAATAATGGTCCCTACAAACTAATTATAATTTTAGATAAAGACAGACACCAATAGTGTCTAATATTGAAGGTCATCCCGTAGGCAATACAAAATAAAATTATGTTTCCAATGATAGACTCAAGGCGTGGGTGACACCACTGAGAGGTGATAACGAGACTAGTAGTAAGCGGAAGCAATGGGTCCTGGAACGTTTGGGTCAAGGACATGACACGAGTAATAATGAAATGCAGGGTTGGACTGTTAGTCCTAAATTCTAAAATCTACTTTTCTATCCCTAAATTCGCAGTTTGGTTACGAAGTGAGTGCAGTCTGATGTTGATCGGGACGGGCACCAGCTGCTTGAAAAGGAGACATGACAACATCGGTCTCGGGCATCTACGACTATTGGTAATGGCAGGCCGTGTCCCTCGGGTGGCAAACGGTAGCTATAATACAATTGAAAAGAGAGCCCCTCGGGTGGGCAACGATGGCGAGCAGAGTCAGTGTAGAGCGGACCATACTCCCTCGGGTGGAAAAATGGTGGCTAAGTGGCTATAGCTGGATAATGAGCAGGCTATTGAATTGGGAAGAGCGCTGAGCTGAGATGGGCTGAGCTGAGCTGCGCTGCGCTGGCTGAGCTACGTTGCGCTGGCTGAGCTGGGTTGAGCTGGGCTGAGCTGAGCTAGGCTGAGCTGAGCTGAGCTAGGCTGAGCTGAGCTGAGCTTTTTATTGTGTGTAATAGTGGAGTGTCAAATGTGTCAAATAGTGGTGAAATGTGTAAGCGTGTTAAATCTAGAAATATGCAAGAAAATTAAGTTTAAGTAGTTATAATGTACCTAACCAGAGAAGGTTTTCATTAAAGAATTAAGACGTTTAGCACTTAATTTTACTATGATTATACTGTATTATACAATAATTATAGTGTGAGGTATTTTATGTAATCAAGTAAAAGAAACTAATTGAATTGATATAATGTGATTAATGATTTTGTAAAAGTACCTAAGTACGATTTAAGTATTGTAGTACTATGTAGATGTTAAACTGCTAAGGCTTGTTGAAAATAAAATCTAATCCTAATAGTTATACAATAAACTAAACTTATAAATCACAATAAATTTACACAATAATTATAATAAAAAGCATCGGTCCCTTTGGTGCAGGGTCCCAAGCATGCTGGCTGAATTACCACGTATGTGATTAATTAAATACAGTTTGATATAATGTGACTAATAACTACAGACTAGTGTAATAAAAATAAAAATTAATTACTGTAGTAGTAACAGATTAATTAATTAAGATAAGCTCTGCATTCAAAATATTTGCTATAATAATTATGATCAAAATCGTGTTTTGTGTAATTTTAACTTAGCTAGAATCTATATAATAGTGCTATTAATATACACTTTATAAAGTTTATGTGCATTGTAAACCCAATAATAATTTAGTCACTTATTTATACAAAAATATATGCAGCATTATTCGCTGTATTTCAAACTAATGTAAGTATATCTGGAAATTATGTACATAATATCTGCTATCATGTTGCATAGTGATGTATTTCAAATTGACTCAAGTATACCTGAAAACTATGTACATATCTGTTATTATGTTACATAGTGAGGTATTTCAAACTGATGTTATCTGAAAATTATGTACCTACATAATTTTATTGTTCATTGTTATTATATTGCATAGTGATGTATTTCAAACTGACTTAGATAAGGGTATCTGAAAATTATGTACATATCTGTTATCATTCAGTGTCATTATTTTAGATAGGGATGTATTTCAAACTGACGTATATCAGAAAATTATGTAAATAGCTGTTATTATTCATTGTTATTATGTTGCATAGTGATGTATTTAAAACTGACGTATATCAGAAGATTATGTAAATAGCTGTTATTATTCATTGTTATTATGTTAGATAGTGATGTATTTCAAACTGATGTATTTTTACTCTTACTCCGAACTAAGTATGAGGACCTACTTACTTATTTCGGATGACCGAGCTTGGCTCCGGAATGAGGACATTCCTAGAACAGAATGGCCATCTGTTAGAAAACTAAACGAGCAGGGCATTTAAAATACTTATTTGAAAAAACAATTGGTAACACTACTTCGGTAGTGGTAGCACTTACCACTACCAATTGGTAGAAATTGGCAACACAAGCGACAGCCATTCTGCGCTGGGTTGTCGAATTGTGAGGACGTTTGCTTTACCTAGTCGGTATTCTATAATAAGTAAATAATAATCATTATGTAGCAAGAACAAATAAATAAGTGTCCTACTATGTGGAGTATTATTCACCATGGCCTAGAAGAATTCCAACACGATGGGTGAATAAAATTTTGGAATCCCAATTGTAGAAGGGGTGGAAAAAAAAATAAAAAAAAAAGTTTTTCAAATTTAACAAAAAGCTATTAAAATAAAAAAAAGTTTCAGACAAATATTGTATGTAGAGAATTTTGTTTTACATAAATATGTCTATATAACCTTTTATTGATAAAATTAAAATTAACAGTTAAGGAGGTTGAAATTTCCATTGACATTTTGATCAATTAGTTCTTTCAATGTTTAATTCTTTAGCCGCCAGAATCGGATTTATCCAACAATTATTTTCGTGACCATTTGCCAGAACCTCTACTTGTCCTCTACTCCTCTACTCTACTTGCATATTCCTCTACTTGTATAATGTTTATATTTTTAATCATTGCGTTGCTTTCTCTCAAAAAAAGTTCTAAAAAATGTCGCTAGGGGCACGACAACTCCTAGAAAACCAAGCGGTTAAAGAGTTAACAAACCAGGCATCAGACAAAGAAAAACTTAAATAATTATTATTAAAACGGATATTTAGTCGACTAAATAAATATCTTACCATAGTTTACTTAGAATTTAATTTTCATTTAATTTTTAAGTTTCACATACACATGTTAATTACAAAGTATTTATCAGTAGATAATATATTTAATGAAAACATTACCTTCTGTTCAATGTGGTATTGTGGTTAAACAGTTTGCTTGCAAGACTCTGTTCACTTATGTAAATTTTGTTGGTGCGTGCAAACGTATTCACGCCTGCTGCTTTTCTGATCGTTACTTTGAAGCACTGATGTGTGCTTTTTCCAGTTTCACTCCTGTTATTTCATTCGCCAGTTGTTTCTGTATTACATTATTTTATTGTTTATATAAACGATGACGCTTGAAGTCCATAGTGCTAATCTTATTTGCTGGATGTTATTTATTGAATAATATAAACATTTCAGTTTTCATTAAAATTAGAATTAGGATAGATTAGGTGCCCTATGGCTTTCCCAATGAAATACACACTTAAGACACTATAAGTATATATATTATATAGGTATTAAGTACTTTGGGTAGCCACTTGACAAAGTCAAGTCAGTCAAGTACATAAATATACTGTGTCTTAGGAGTGCATTTCAATAAAACCAAATAAACCAAAAGGGAAATACGAAATATAATAAATTTAACTTTAGTTTGTAACGAGTATAGAAAATATATATTCACTATTCGAATGTAAATAATAAGTTTTGGTGGAGACAGGGAGCTGATTGAATTTCAAACTCATTTTATTCAGTAAACTAAATTTACGATGTCACTTGCCCAACTATCGACCAACGAAAGAATTTTTATCTAGATTGAATAGATTGTATACTCTTAAAAACATACATACATTATACTCTTAAAAAGATAGGACCGAATTTAATTGTGAAACAATTATTGTTGCCACAGAGAATACTGAACAAATCAGAAGAAGCAATCGCGCCAAAAAAATCAGCCAGTATTATATACACGTACTTAGTCTAATTTGGAGTAGTTTTTTCCTATTAGCTATAAGTCACTCTGTAGCAAGGGCAACATAACTTAAGCAAACATTAATTTTTACAACTTAAGCAAACTGAAAAGTATTGATCGAATATTAAAATAATGTTATTTTGAAAACTTTAAATAGAAAATTGATGTTATAAACATGAAATAACCAAAAGGTGTAGGTACTATAATTCTGCCTCTAGGCCGTATCCCAGTGAGATTAAAAAAAATATAAGAAAAATCCTTTCGCTAAATTAATTAATATTCAAATTAGGTTTCATTCAAAAGCACCCTTTCTATAGCAACCGACAATTACCGGATACAGGAAAACCAATAATTGGTATACCTACGTAAGAGTATCGGGTAAATTTTTTTAACAAGAATCCAAATTAGTCATTTACAGAATAACCTTTTAACAGCCTTTCAAATTGTTTCAAAATGAATTTTCGAAGTTACAAGGGTCTTTCATTAACAAACTTGAATTGCGTAAGAGAAGAAATATGAGCAAACTTCGATCATTGAACTTGGAACGCTCGAACGCTCTTAAGATATAGATTATTACTAGGAAATATGTTTTTAATCTTAAAGGAGAAATTAATTTGTGTTTTTGCCTAACACATAATTAAAATGACAAATTCTTTTGAATATTAATTAAGTTTATTATATTAAAGTTTCGCACATGTCGTGGATAGAAGCAAACCAAAGATACGGTAAGTACATTCTTACATTACGTAATCGGTAAATGAGCTACATAGAGCTACATGCCTAAATATATTCATCCCCACAACTTCAATTCCAATATCGATCACGTGTAATAATAGTGAGTCGACAAATAAATGTATTCAAATTTTTCAACAAAAAATGTGTCCATATTTTTAACGTATCACTTGTATGCAAGACAGTGTCATTTAAGCATTTAAGTGACTTAATGATACTGAGATCATTGGACTTAGTAGGTATGTGATATCCATCCCCCTCTGGGTACGCTGGGACCTTGTCGCGGTGTGGGGGGGCTCACCCTTGGGCTGGCCTCGTGTGCTAAGAAGGAGTACAACCGAGCGTTCCGAGCGGGCTCCCAACAGGGAGTCCGTAGCGGAGCGCTCGCGGGCTCCCTCTCGCAGTTGGAGGTCGGCCGCACTCCTAATGTTATTGTTTGTTCCGCACACGAGGTATGTGCGGATTTTTAAGTTGCGGGCACTCGCCATTGGTGTTCTTCGCACTCGAGTACTATTACTTGAGTGCGGACTTTTCTTGAGAGCCTGGCTGTCTGGAGCCTCGTCAAAAAAAAGAAAAATGGTATGCGAGATCCATGCGCGGATAGTGAGTCACTAATCTTTCTTTTTGTTTCCATCTAAGGTACATGTAATCATATATCCTTGATTAACATATAATTCTCAGCCACTCTCACAGTATTAGGCTTACGCCTACATTAGGCTTACGTTAATAGAGTAAATAATCTATCGACATGTAAGCTAATTAATGCTAATGGAAAACAACGCTGGACTACATATGGAAAATTTTACTAAGTATTGTTATTAAACAACATAGTTAGATACCAGATATCAGCGCTATATCTCTTGATCTATGGAACTCGTAAGAAAGCTCAACTTGACTCAACGAGATATGGAGAGGGCTATACTCGGCGTTATACTATTATATTTGAGATCGAATCAGGAATGAGAAGCCAACATAAGCGGGAGGATCTGTAAGTTGAGGCGGCAGTGGGTAGAACACTTAGTACGGAGAGCCGATGTCCGCTGGGGCCGGAAGGATCTCAAGTGAAGGCCACGGACCGGAAGCGTAGCGTAGGACGTCCACCCACAAGGTGTCCACCTGTCCACCTTGTGGCGCCTACAGATGACAGCCGCGGGTCGACGGTGGATCCGGGCTGCTTCTGACCTGTATTTTTGGAAAATTATAGATCTAGGTCCAGCAGTGGACGTCCTGTGACAGAGATGATGAGTAACAAGTGGGTATGATTAGGATTTATTCCGCACTCTTCGAGACTTGATTACCGTTTTTAAACTTAAAGTTATTATTTTGGCTAAATATGTAATTTTTTATCGTACATAATACATACTAAATTGCTTAAAGTTTACTCTTATTTTTACTCTTACGTATTTTACGAAATCTATTAAAATATAGGTATACCTACTTTATCTAATGGAAAATATTCATTCCAATATGCCGCTTCCATAATTTTTATATTAGCTTCTTATATTCACAAGATATACAATACATTAGAATCAACACACGGACCTCGCTTTTAACAATTTTCACAATCTACAAAAAAAAGTCAAAATAATTTCTTCGTAAAATCATTACTGGTTCATATTACATAGTGTTTAAGTATTATAGTACAGATGAGTAATCTAAATAATAATTCAAAATATATACCTATCTAAATAAATGTACTAAAAAGTAATTTTTCTTGATAACTTTTTAAAAAGCTTTAGTTAATACTTTAAGTTAGTTGCTTTAACTACTTTAAATAAAGAGTATTTGAGTACGAAAGTCTTAATCCGTGAGTAGAACTACCATTCACTGGTAGCAGGATAACCTTAATCTCCAATTCTAACTCTCTAGAATAACGAATAATATATTACTCTCTAAGACTTGTTTTCAACGCTTTGTGATTTCGTTTTAAATGTACATTCGTATTTTGGATATACGGTAAAAGTTCATTTTACATATTTCATATTCATTCATTCATTCATATTCACTTTTTCTACGGGAGCTGACGCCAACGAGTCCATGTTACACTGGATCGCTCCTCGTCTGGTCGTCTCTGCATCAGCCTCACTAGCTCCACGAAACATATTTTATCGACGTCAGATCCTGTGGCCCTACTTTCTTCTCTTCTTTTTTTTATTCGGACCCATAATACATTATTAATAATAATATAATTAAGTATATATATTAATTAATATTATTATTAATATAATTATATTATTAATTAATATAATTAATTAAGTGCAATATTAAGGTTTGCTCTCCGAAGTATTTCTATATATCCTTTTATTTACACTAAATTTCTATCATGTTTTACAATTCTATAGATGGTAGGTATATCCGTAACCTCAACACGGTATACCCGCAACATTTTATCTGAATATAAAACAATTTTGTAGTAAACCACATCAATATTTTTCTTGAATATTTTTCCTGCGATCCACAAACATCATTCAATAAGAATAAGTAAGTCTACATTTATTAGTCTTCCACGACCCTTCAATCGTATTCATGTTGCTTCTTAATACCTATAGCTCACAGTGATATGTCGTTACGAATTTTGCAACGGTAAGAATCTCCGCGCACAGATCTCGACATACCACGCTGACTGACTTTAAGCTCTTTTACAATGCCACACGTGTCTATTATACAACTTATCCTGTGAAAGGGTATTCTTACATTAACATAAGTACAGTTACAGGCATACTCAAATTCGAATCATGCTTATACCAATTCAATTTGTAAATTTGAGCGAAAAAATAATAATACTTAATTTTTTTTAACATCAATTAAAAATAAAAATTATTCATGAATAGATTATAAAACATTTAACGCAAGATAAAACAAAGAGATTCGGGTAGAAGGTGAGAAGTTGTTACCAAGGGGCTAATTCCACTAATTGCACTAGAAAACAAATTGAACGCGAATGTACCGCTCGGTGGTTTCATTATTCTTAGTTGAGCTTCCATTTTGGACGATATTTTGTAACACGAATGCAATAAAATGCATCTCAATAAAATAAAATACGTAGCTTCTCAAATTATTTCTATTTTATTTTTAATTAGTTTTTTAAAGTTCAGTATACGTTTTCAGCAGCTTTGATAAGGTTCTACACAAATGAAAACTAATAATATTCATAAAAGTTTTGAATGCTGTTAAATTTGAAGAACTGTTCTTCATGTATTAGATCTTAGCTATATGCATGAATCTCATAGATTATATAGAGAAATAAAAATAAATTTACATACACAAGAAAGTTTCTGAGTGACAGTCATATTATATAGATATTAGACATTCATTAAATATATTTAAAAAAAATTATGGGATTCACAAAGGCGAATGACATTGACGATTTGACCTTCACCGATATGACCTTTAGAATGTTTATATATATCATACTAATTCCACACGGAAAACACAAACGTAATCCACACCTCAACGCAGTCACTGAGACACTGTAGCTCCATATATTTAGAGTTCCGAGGCGGCGGAAAAAATTCAACAGGCCTGATAAATGTGGTTTTTTGTACTTTTCATTAAAACTACATTGAAAAAAAAATATAAAAAAATCAATACATTTTTTTAAAATGATATTGACTTATTATCCTAAATTTTTAGGATTGGCGTGTGTTTACACCTTAACAGCAGACAGATGATGAATAAAAATAGCGTTTCCCAATTGGCAATTTTTTGTAATCTTCCACTCTTCGATTGATGAGTTTCACAAATAAAGTGTTGCATTACCCTGGGATAATATTACTGGCAAACTAATTACCAGGAAAAACAATACATCACATGATCTCTCTGTGGAAAAGTTTCAATGTAATCAATGGATTGTACGCAAACGTTTACAAGTGGGAAGAGCAAAAAAGTACAAAGTTTTTCGCAAAATTTTTATGTTTCTGCCTCAGGACAAATAAGAACTACAGACAAAATTTTGCGGACAACATAGTGAAGCCGTTTTTATAAACATACGTGCGTAGGCCGTTTACTTTATTAAGATTTCGTAACCTATAAGCTATAACCAGTCTAATATGCTCTTCAATTTTACTTACGTGTGAAATGTGATTCCATTTTTGAAGACTTATTAAAATAGTACCTAAATATTTTAATTTGATAAATAACTATTTTAATATTTTTATTTTATTTTGATTGCATTTGTGTGCGTATATGTAGTTATTTATGCAAATGCATATGGTGAAGGCGTAGTTTTACCGGTTTAACTCTGCCCTCCACACGCCCCTTTCTTTAGTTCTTATTTTATCTGAGGTTATTGTAATATTTCCAGGGACGTTTGCAGTGAAATAAATTGTGAATGAACAAAACGTAAAAGTTTTAGTAGCCATTTGCTTACACTATTCAAACAGCACGATATCTGGTTAAAAGAGAAGTGCAGGCGAGGCGCGGTAAAGGTAAACATGTGTGCAGTTTTGGCACCGGCTACCGACAATATATCACACGACATTGACACACGACTGCGAGCTGCATCCGCGGATGTCGCTGTCTACGCTTCCGTGTCGCTATGAGTAATACCCTCGCTACCAACTGACAAAACATCTACACGTACTGCCCGGATTTTTCGTTCTCCAAGCTACACATTTTATAGCTCTAGTGAAAACAAGAGAGTGATAAATGTTTTACGGGGAGTTCCTATTGAAATTTTATCCTGATTCTGTTTGGATGTTTGTGTTGTCGTAAAAGGTCGACTTCATCGAAACGCCACCTGTCTTCTTCCTTCTTGTATTGTTGGTTTTTATCACCAATTTATATACCTACGTACCTACGGGCGGTGCCGTAAAAATAAAATAATAACTAGCTGTTGCACGCGACTTCGTCCGCGTAACTTTATAAAATATAGCCTATGTTACTTGCTGATAATATAGCTTCCCAAAAATGAAAGATTTTTTCAAATGGGTCCAGTAGTTTCGAAGCTTATCCAATGGAAACAAACAAACAATCAAATCTTTCCTCTTTATAATATTAGTATAGATCTTAGAATATAGAATCTCAAGCTATAGAACGCGCTTTAGCGAGTATGAACGTAAGCACGGGTCTGAACAGTATAGGTCGCGCGTTCTAATAAGGTCAGGGCCATTGATTTAAACTATAGATGCGGCGTAGCAAGCAAAAAGCCCCGAAATCTGTGGTAGTATTAAAATCATACTTACGAACTTACTGAGAGATTGACACGCAATGCCAAATGAATATTACTTTTGTAAAAATAAACTAGTTAAAAGTCTTCTGTACTAACGCATCAATGTATACTGCACAACGATATTGACTAGCTTACGACTAGCGAGCGACTATGTGCGAATTCGTCCACTTCGGCTCGAGTGGACGAGTTTTACTACTACCATTTTTTGTGGGCTACGCCGTGTCTATACTCCCAATTATACTTATATAGTCTTTGGTCAGGGCCCGTACTATCACCTCTTAGAGCGATGCAAAGACGATCGAGTGAGGGAGATGTCGCTTTACATCATGTATTGCGCCATCTCGTTTACTCACTCGTTTTTGCATCGCTTTAAGAGGTGATAGTAGGGCCCCAGAAGGCGAAACTAGTGGGGGCAATCGGCGCATGTGTACTATTGTGCACAAAATTGCTAAGGGAAATGCATTTTTTTTTTCTTATTTCGTATTTTTTGCACTTTACTAACTCAGCGGATTATAATCAGCTTATAATTATAATTAGCTTAGTATTATAATACATTTTTTTTGAGATGTGTATCCACATCTTAAAAAAAAAAATGTATTTAAATCCCTGTTCCCATTTCTAAAGTATCATTTTTTTTTAATTCTGTTTATATTACTTTTGGTATTATCTTAATATTGTTACATGTACTATCGTACAACAAATTTTCGTATTAAATACTTCATTATTTCTTTCCCCCAAGTATCTGCACAGTTTGAAGTGGCAATAACTCTCGCAGCAGCAATCGCAAGTTAGTAATTTAAGAGCAAGTGTTACGAAACGAACACTTCGAATAGCGTGTATCGTGTAAGTTTAGATGAAGAGATAAATTTCCTTCACCGCATCGAAGGCTCAAATAACATCCGCTTAATTAAAGTTAATCTGAAGTGGTGTAGCGCAACGACACGATTCCATTAGCAGGCAACATCGACCAGCTTTATCTAGGTCGTGTTATTGCAGCCAAACTGTTTATAACTATATGCATTTAGTCAGCAGGACTCAAATGGCCCCTAATTTCGTTCGACTTAATATTATGGTAACGTGAAAAGTTATATGAAACACCGAGATTTACCTATTACCTAAGAAGACATTATAATTAATATCATGTACTAGCGACTCGCACCCGCATTCGCCCGGGCGCATTTTTATATACAAAAATCTGTGTGAAAACCGAATAAAAATCGGTCTAACCAGTTTTTGAAGCGTACAGAAACAAACTTAATAAATAATTTTATATAAAAAAAAGAGTAAAAGATTTTTCATTTAAGAGAATAATATATTTCTTATTTATTAATAATAGAGAAGACATAATTATTATAGTGTCACTTTATTATGGACCTTTTTATAATATACTTACATAAATTAGTTGGTGCCCGCGACTTTTTTCGCGTTAAAAAATAAAAGATCAGGCGTTAGCCTGATATAAAAATTTCTAGATAGATGGCGCCCGCGGCTTCGCCCGTGTGGAATATTTAGCCTTTGTCCAACCTGAAATTCTACTCTACATACAAACGTAGGTAACTTTGTAATATTATAATATCCTTACATAAATAAACTGATAATTATTAGGTATAGTACGTTTTAATTTAGGGACCGATTTTATCTAGGTCAAACAGGTAGCAAATATTATAAATAATAATTGTAATGGACGTGTTCAAACTTTATTATTTTCTGTAATAGGCGTGTATTGAAAAGAGCTTTTTCAGAATTAATTTCGTGTTACTGAATATAATTATTTATTTTCAGTCTTCAAATTACTTTTACGTAGTTGGACATTGATGGAATTAATTAAGCAAACTTCTGAAAGTCTAACGAAGACTTTATTGAAAGAGTCCGATAAGCACCGATCATTTATTTCATTTTACACTCAGTTTGAGTTAAAAGTCTAGTAATCTGTTTTAAAGTTCTAGTAATCAACGTTAAATTGACGAGCTTATTGGTCGAGTTTTTACGTCTTGTATAAGGTGCTTGCGTCAGCTCTCTGACTCTGGGTCCCATATGCGATTCCTGATGGCAGAGCCAACTTTTGATTTGAACTAGCAAAATTTACTCTAATGTGGGTGACCGGAATTTCCCCTTCAGTTTCCATGGTTCATAACACAGGCCATTCTTCTTACTTCTGTAGACATTCTTACTTCTGTAGACATCCAAATTCATTCAGCCATTTTTGCGTGATTGAGTAACGAACATCCAACATACATTCATCCTCACAATCCTAGTAATATTTATAATACTACTATACTCGTATTTATAACCTATGTAAACTCGACAAATAAAGTGGTTTATCATCCTAAGATTGAATATTCTTTGTATGTTGTAGAATGATAAGGTCTGTTTTCCTTTGAAAATTCAAAGTGACAATTTCTATTGCTATCTTTATTAGCGATGACAAATTATGTCAATCAGTAATCAGAATTTTGAAATGAATGAAATTTGTATGAAATGAATGAAATCTTTATGTTGACAACTTCTGTAAAAATATCTAAGTAAGTACCTATTTAATTTAAACAGAGATATTCTGTTTGCCGCAAGGGTTTACTGTCAGATCCATTTGGTACATCGCGACCTTTACCATCCCACTAATGTAGTATTCTAAAACCCAATTACTTTTCAATTCAGCCTACACTGATGTGATGACAATGGCTATACTGAAAATGTCCCTAGGCATTTACAATTCCATTACCTCCAACTCAATCATTTCATGTATAAACTAGCTAGAGATCCAGTTAAATCGAGTACCTAATTACATTTTTTTAAGCCACGCAATATATATCTTATATATAAAGACCATGTGTGTATGTATGTCCCCGTATGTCTCCTATAGATGGACTCCAAAACCACTGAACCTATTTTGATGAAACTTTCAGACAATCTTCAGATTAGTGCAGCGGGTGTTCCTGTGAAGTTTGGTAGCGATCGGACGCGGACAAAAACACTAGTCTTAAAATACAATTCTGATTATCTTAATGTAAGTTACAGATTTTTTCACTCTTGGCTCATATATATAATATTTTTCGTTTTTTTTTTTAAATTCGATTTCATTGGCGCTACGTCTCAAATACCAAACGTCTTGTACCCGTGCTACATGAAAAATACTAACATTTTCTATTACTTACAAAATTAAAAAAAGGTTTTGTTGAAGTTATAAAGGCATGATGAGAAATAAGCTCAGTAAGTCAATATCCTCGTGTAAAAGCATTCTAAAAAGGTTCTATAAGAGGGACTTTATAACATATGGCTTATGTGGAATTATCGATGTAATGCTATTAGTATGCAACTTCCCGTGCTCACGTAAACAATCTCCTCTTAGCTACCTGACGAACATTGTTTGTTTCATAATTGTACCACGATGCACGATTTTGTCGAGAACACTGTATACATAGGCAAAGTATGTTGGAAATTATTGGTACCCACATTATTTAGACAACTGAATTTTTTTGGGTACAGAAAGTGTGAAAAGTGTGAAAATAATTTATTTAAATTCCGTCTCTTTGTAGACCGAAAACATTTTATTTTATTTTATTTCAAAAATGTAATGCATGTATTTATATGCAATATAGTATAAATACCTACATGTGAGTACATAATATAATATACAAACACACATATAAAGAGGTATGAATATTAAAATAAATTAATGAATAAATAAAATTAAAATAATTTTTTTTAATTAATATAAGTAGGTGTTGACGCCGTTTTACATACACACGCACACATGCCACACACGCACGCAAACGCATAATATACCCACATATTATTTATATTTTTTATTCCCCTTTTTTCCCTACCGCCAAAAACAAGACAGACGCTAAAAACGCTTACAAGTGGTCGCTTCGCTCACAATATCAGCAAAATTATATATACTCAAAACGCGTGTGTAGTATGTGCAAACTCTGAAAATCGAACGCTAATAATTAATAAAAAACTCGTGAAGTGTGGTGGAGACGAACCAGCGCGAAGGAGCAGGCGAGCCTGTTTATTGGGTAAGTCTGTCTTGGTCCCATCTTTCATCCACCAGTAGGTATGTATCAAAATCAACATTTCATAAACTCAGTATATTGTATTCTTTTTAATATTTTTAAGTCTACCCTAATTGCCTTTTTTAAGTCTACCCTAATTTAATGGCCTTAATTAATTAACAAACTTTTGCTAACGACTTCATTCCCTTTAGATTGAGTAGGCAATGTATTCATGTATTTTCCAAATTAAAGGAACGAGTAAGAAAATTTAGGGACTAAGGAAAAGGAAATAATTCTTCTTTTCTTGAGTAAATTAATTTTTAAATGTGTATCTTCTAAACGCATGGGACTCAATATCATCGGAGAAACCAAAGCAGCGAGAATCCGCTGGCTCGGCCACATGGTAAGGATGGGAGAAGATCGCGCAGCGAAGAAAGCCAACTTGGGGAAACCTGATGGCCGTAGGCCCGTGGGGCGCCCTAAGTACCGTTGGAAGGACGAGGTGCAGAGAGACCTGCGCGAGCTGGTGACAGCTGACTGGCGCGAGATAGCTCTGGACCGGGATCGCTGGAGACTTGTGGTGTCGGAGGCCAAGATCCACTACGGGTCGCTGAGCCAGAGGAGTAAGTAAGTAAGTAAGTAAGTAAGTAAGTAAGTAAGTAAGTAAGTAAGTATCTTCTAAACGATTTAGATGTAAAACCATTTTAAACCTTTGCAGAAACCAATTATCATATTCATGAATATTAGCCACGATGAAGTGATCGGATTAAACTTCATACTGATATCAAGGCCTCAATAAACACACATAAATCACTTCTAACTTTAAATTGATTTTAAAATATATTTTTTAAAGATAATTCAAATTATTTGGGATATTTACATAAACTACATAATTGCATCCCTAAAACTATTAGTTGAGATGATAAAACTGTGCTATTCGCCCAGAAATATATGTATTAGTAAATGAAATATGACCATGTGTGAATTATTTTAAGTAACATTTCATTAAATGACTGTAGTTTTTTTTTTGTTACATGAGTAATTAATAATATTATTAAGTTTAAGAAAAACTATTTATATTATTTAATATATATTATCTACTATGTATAATATGGTTTTAAGATTACTGGAATATAAAAATATATTAATATAATAAAAGCCATGTGACAAATACTAAATTTTATAAAATAAATTTTATCAGAAAAAGGAAAAAAATATTAAATTTTATTATTAACTAGTTGGCGCTGAAAAGCTGAAAAAGGTAGTCTTATCCTGTGTCCCGTATGTCTAAATGTTTACCAAGTTTCATGAAACTCAAATAATTCGTTTAAGAGTTATGGAGAAACATACATACATATTATACCTACACTCACCACTTAATTACGGATTTATTATTAATATTGATTGATGATAAACTGATGAATATATTTTTAGATTCTTATTGTGTTGTTAAGTATATATTTATATTATTATTTAAATAGGGACTTCTACATTCCAAAGCGAAATTCAATAAAGTCTCAGATTGTCCTTAATAAAATAGAAAGGAAGCAAATTACCAAAGTTTATCTATCATACAATTTATATAGACATTATTACTGGCTCACTAATGAAGCGTACAGAAAAAGTAATTTTTCTCTCGCATAAGCAGTAACCCTGCGAGTTTCGACGCCAGGCAATATCATTTTTCACGCGGAATGGGCTGAGTTCGCAAAAAAAACTGGGAAGTTGAAAAAAATTCTGCTTTTTGTCAGATGAGACTACAAGAAAACTGACCTTTCCAATGCAGATCTTTGCCCCTGCGCCTTTTGTATTGAAATTTTATTTAGCACAAAAGATTCCTCACCCGTTTTGGTAGGGATCCCATTACACATGCCAGGAAGACATGTGAGTACACAAAGGGGATGAAGGAACGGTGTGGAACGGCCCTCATTTATTTATTCAGGACACCGCAATGGCGAAAGTGAAAGTAATTCATGCGTGTTTCTTAAAAAACGGAGTGGCTGGAAGATATAAATTAATGTTTAGGGATGAATAATGGAGGTACTTATACAAATTGCGTATATATAAAATGGATTTCAATAAGATTCTATTACTTTTATTATGCTAATTTCGTTACAAATATTAACGTTAACTCTAATATTTAATCTCGTAAGTTTAAAAATTATTTTATTTTAATTAAAAATTTGTGTCTAGGAGTAAATTTATAAAGGCTTCAATTTTTAAGTTTCTAAAACATATTGTGAACAAGAACATTTTAAAACTTATTGCTTATGTTAGCTTCAGTCTGCAGTACAGATATTAAAAGTGATATAAAACCATTGCTTATTCCCCTAAATGTAAGTATAGAATAGAATAGAAAACAGTTTTTTGCAAAACACGACACACAGAAATACATTAAAAGATAAAAAAAAGCAAATTAAAAATAATTTAAAGGTAATTTTTTTTTTTCACATTTAAATGAAAATACATGATTAAATCCCATTGAGTGTGCACCATAGCAGCAAATACGTATTTGGCTCAGCTTAAGCTGATGCAAAGCACAGCGCTGATATTACACCAGTCCTAGTTGGCAGATTCACGATATGAAATTAGTATCAGTAAATTTTAAAGAAAGGTAAAGTAATTTTAAACAGAACATGATTTCTTTATAATAAAATTGTCGTATCTTTGTCATGACTATTCCACCATTGTGTTAGTTCACGAGACGGCAACTTTGCACTGACTAGTATATTGGCACCTTCTAGTACATACATGTTTCCTCACAACGTTTTCCTTAACCTCTAGATCAAAATATTATTATTTCTAACCCACACAACAAATAGTTAAATACGCAAAATATTAGGTCCGACCGGGATCGATGTTTATTGATCCCGGTGTTTATGATGCTGCATCGATGTTTATTGATGGTAAGTGGTTAACAGCTCTATGTTTATGGATTGTCCTTTTCAAACAAATTTGTACAAGAACAGATTGATTTTTGTAGGTCATAATTGGCCGTCATGTAAGTAGGTAGGACTCGTTCGTTGGTTTTGTTGCTCGGCGGGATAAACGAAATTAGTAGAGTCGGTTGTTTACTATAGTAATTTAATGCTTTTGGTTGCTACTTTCGAACAAAATTAAACCAATGTACCTACTCAATTACACGTGTAATTTTGCGGAGTGTTTTGCCAGTGTTATTTACTATGGAAAGGGCCCACCTATAAACATCGATGGCTAACTGTCGAATATAACAGATGTAACGTAACATACTATACTGCAAGTACGTTGCTTGCCATAGTAGAATTGAGGGTGAGGTATGAGTAGTAGGTATGAGGAAGTATAGGGAAATGATTCCATCATTTTGAGTCTGTAACGGTATTAGAGTTTACTTTTGATTGCTGGCTTATTATGAAAAGAAAGACGTGTTGACTTGAAGGTGATTTTATTTCAACTGAAAACGTTAGGCTTGTAACACCGATTTAACCGTGCATTCACACATGCTTAGGTATCTTACATTCGTTCACGCACACAATGATAAATTAGCTAAACAGAGTCTTTAAAAAATGAATGACCAGTATAATTATACAACCTGTGTATTGGGTCCGTTTTTGCAACCAGCTACAACAAATAAGTTTGTTACTAAACAATGTAGATGGTAACAGTTTGTCCCGCTATTCATAGTTTCGCTTGTTTAAGCTCCACTTTCCGGACTTTAACAGTATACTCGTTTGTAGTCGCCGTGTGTAAAATATTTAGTGAAATTTACATAATTTGGTTAATGTTGTTAATTCGAGTGCTGTAAAGATTACAGTTTAGTGTAGAAAATGTAGAGTTTAGGATTATTAGATATGTTTCGTTTATTTAAACTCACAATAGAAGTGGAATGAAGAATGACTGCTGACAAGACAATAATACAATGTTCTGTAATGAGTTCGTTTTTGATTCGTTTACATATATAACCTACCATCGAAACCTATGTTACAGAAATAAAGATTATAAGCATTTTATATATTAGTTGTGCTTAAATGAATTCTTTGTGATTTTCAAAATTCTCGAGTAAAATATAATTTAAATGTTACTAAAATTTTATAATAGATTATTCCTCTCTTCAGAATAAAATAAAATTAAAAAGGTTTTTTTGGATTTGAATACGTTTATTATTTAAACCCCATAACACCAATGAGTTTTAGATGTTTTCGGAAGATTATATTAAGCACTTAAACATGAAATTATCATCTAAAAATATATTAAATTAAAATTAATACGTGCGTACTATTGAAACTAATAGTAGCTACGTTTTAACCACAAGATTTGTCAACCCTAACGCCCTACGACAAATATTTTTAGAGCATGTGCAACCAACTCTCCTTAAGTGACAATATCTTCTTGATGATCAAAGGTTTCAACACCTCTTATATCATAAAATGAGTAGGTGAAAAAAGAATATCCGTAAAATCAAAATTATTTTATTAAGATGCCCCAAAATTATGATCGTGGCAAATTATTTGCTACCACATTAGATGTAAATGACTAACACGTCCATGTTATCTCGGCTGCAAATTCACTTTGGCCAGGGTCGTAAAAATGATACATAGTAGCACTTCGGGTCCGGAACGCCTCAAGGCTTAGAAGCTTTAGGGGGCCGGCATCCGCACGGAATGCGTGTCCCATAAACATAATCGCACTCATCAACTGGTTAATATCGATGGGAGACTGGGCATACACTTTTATGGTGTCCCGTTTACGATCTGTGATAGAATTTGCTTGCATATAAAACTTTATGGCGCGTATGCCACACATGATCGCTTTGCGCAATATAAAAAATGTTTCGGAACTTTGATTACTTTTTCTAACACTTTGATAGCTGACTAGCTAGATCCCGCGACTTCGTCTCCGTTGAAAAATAAAAGATATTTGCTGCCATTCGTTGGATGGATCATTATTTTTAGATGGTTGGTGCCGCGGCTTCGCCAGCGTGCAATATTTACCCAATGTCCACCAATAGTTGAAATTCTATTCTAACTATTGGTGAATGATTTTTTTAACTCGGATGAGTTTCACTGAAGATTTTCACCGAAGATTAGTACCTATATACAAAGATTTAAATCTTTGGCTATACATATATAAAAAATAAGACTTATTGTATTACAATGTTCTATATGTAATTAAAAGTCTATAATGATTTATAAAGCTTTGATATACATCCAAGCAATAGCAAATTGAACAATACATTTGATACTATAAATACTCGTAACATTGAGTTTTAGAAAGCTAAATACGTTGTGAATAAAATATTAGTTGGGACTCGGTCGTCAAATAAGGTAACAATTACAAAAGATTACTTTGAACCCCAATGTAATTTCTATATAAATGTCTTTTTCTGGAGGTCATATTGAACTATTCTGAGCCGAAAAGCGAACTAAAAAAATACTTGTATGTATTTTTTCAACCTAACTGGGAATCATCTGGTTCCCAGTAGAATATTTTTCGGAGATCAATGTAGTCTTACATTTTATTCTTAGTATATTTTTTTATTCGTTGAATTTTTCAATATAAGTAGCTACATATATTTATGCTATATATAATAATAAGATCTTTGGAACTTCTTTAGGTTAACATTTATGTAAACGATTTATTTCGTTCTGGATGAAAGGTACCCTATGTCCTTTCTGGTGACCCAGACAACGTGTACTTATGCAAATTTTCATGGTGATCGGTTTAGTAGGTTTTGCGTGAAAGAGTTACAAAGATCCATACATCCATCCATCCGTACATCCATACATCCATACAAACTTTCGCATTTATAATATTAGTACGGATTAGTACGGATTATTGTTTCAATTATTATACAAGAAATATTAGGTATATATATTTATATACGATACAAATACTGGTTGTGCTGTGTTGTACTTTGGTGAAGAGCAAGGAACATTTATATACTCTGTGAGGAGATATCAGAGACCATTCCTGTATCACGCTCCACCTAAACCTTACTTCTTGGGTTGCCACAAGCATAAACCTGCCTAATAAATAAAAAATTAAAAATTAACGTTAGAAAAATGTTTCTACAAACAGTTTGTTGGTAAAATAATTTTATAAGTTTTGTAAAGCTGTGTGTGTTATTTCTAGTTTTCTTAAAAACTTCGAAGTTGTACGTAAAAGTTGTTTTTCTATAAAGCTAGACCCAACACGAGACGCCTGACGCTGAGTTAGAGGTCGCCCAATAACTTATACAAACTTTAGTGGCGTCCATTCTTTGCTATCTATTTTTCTTACATGAAAAAAAAATCACAGTAAACTCACTCGGAAATTGAGCTTCTCGCACAACATATTATCCCTATAAATTTACCTGACGTCCACGATATTTCAGACGTTTTCACCGACCTGACCTCTTTTAATAAATCCATGTATGTACGTGGTTCGAATGCCTACGGGCCTAACGTTATTTTCAAAACAAGTAATTATCTATGTTGTTTTCGAACTGTTTACGAAATCAGACCGCTCTTACAGACCAACAGTAACCGCCGAATATATCAAGTAACAGATATTACACTGTCATACTCTTTGTGTGTGAGTTAGTGTAATATTAAATTACTTATAAAACTTATCTGACCTTGTATCTTTTAAATGTAACTTATATAGCATATAATTAACAAAGAGAATGGTTCTGTAAAATAATATCAAACTATTTCGGTTTTATAGTCGTTTCGCACTTTAATAAAGCCAACTTTAAATTTAAATATATTAAATTGTCAACCCGAAATGTGTATTTTTCCATTAGTATGTCCCGTTTTAGATCAAGTGCACTATAAAATATTCAGAATGTACTGACTGGATAACACAACTTTACCCAAATGTTGTATACAATAATTTTTAAAAACGACATCCATAAACATGCCTAAATCTTCGACGGCTGTGCGAACTATCCGTAGTGTCGATAAGTCGTCGAGTGAAAACCGCAGCGGAAAACCGTATCAATATATTTGTTGGTTTAGAAAGAAGTTAGCCGAGAAACTGAACAGCGAGTTTAAACATTAGCATTGCAATCCATGGCAGTAAATTAATAATATAAGTAATTTGGTTTATATATTTTTAATTAGTTATTTACAAAATGTTTCTATGTGTGTCGACTAGAAATAGTTTCATGAGACTAAAATGTTCAAGTTGTAGGGATTATATTGCAATATCAAAAATTTTGATAAATGAAATTTATATGTATAAATAATTTGATTAATTAATTAATTAATTAGTTATTTATAAATGTGTCAATATTCAAGTTTGGTACCTACCTTAACACACGATACGTTCGCTTTGTATGGAACAGGTTAAACCATGCAAATATATACAAATTCAGCAAAGTCCGCGCATATTGTAGTTTGTTAGCACAATCGCTATTCAAATGTATCGTGTATGCATGCATTTTGTAATTCTCAAGTTGTTTGGGAACGAACAAAATTGAAAACTTCATATGATCCGATATTACAGAAATTCACTTGGAAACAGTAATGTCTTATGTCATTGAAATGAAAGAATTTTCCATTCTATTAAGCTTTTGTTGGTACTGTATTATTATGCAATATTCAATTTGTACTTTTATGGCATTTTCTTCTATCGGATTCTCTACTGTATCATATTAGCTACTCTTTTCTCTTATAACCTCCACATTTTTGAGATTCACAATGTCTAGGTTATTTATTATGATTTCATTACGTTAGGATTAATTATTTTACCAATTTACTAGCGGCTTGACATGGATTTTTCACAATTTTACCGGCAATTTTTCCAAATTTTTCTCTAGAAAAAAAAAACCTTCCGCGAACTTAAACGAAAGTCTTTCGATTTTTTTGCCTTTGCGTAGGTACAAAAAAAAAATTTTTTTTAGTACCCTAATAAATTATTATCATCATCATCATCATCATCATCATCATCATCATCATCTCAGCCGCACAATGCTGGACATAGATAATAAATTAAATGATAATAAATTAAGTATAATAATAAATTCTCATACTTTTTTTGCCCACATCAATATCTATCAAAATACGAACAATAAAACTTCAGTGTGTTCGGAAAATCTCTTCATATCAATCAATTGATGTTGCCCAGCAAGGGTCGTCGTAGTGTATAAAAATGGTAGGTCGGAAAACGTTCATGTATTAATATTGTGTTTTACCTATATTTCCCAAAAGACAGGCTGTCACGCCCACTCACGGAACGATCACAGCCAATTATTCTTATAACCGCATATCATCGCTCATGTTTCAACGCAGGTCGCAAAATATTATGACAAAATAGGAGAACACAATCATTATATAAAAGTACCCAAATATCAATCGCTGTAAAAAAATACAAGACTACGCTTACATACCGCTGAAATGAAAAGACAACATTGTGCTAATATGAAACGTGTAATAAATTATACAAATTGAAGGTTTTAAATTTTTTTAGCGTTTTTTTTTTTTGGGGAACTTTTAAATTTAAGTATCCATAAATATCCTATTTACACCTGTTTTACTTTAGTTAGGTTTTAATTATCTTAATGAGTTTCTTTAGAAAAGCCAAAAAATGAACGATACTTATAAAAGCCATTATTAATACGAAAAACGGGCAAGAAATTTAATATTTATTTACTAATATATACTTGTACTGAAGTACAATACATTATATATAAAACATATAAAAAAGACATTCGAAATATTTTACGCAGATACTTTGTTATTCGTGTACATTTCGTGTAGCATTATGCGGCAAATAGGCTCTTTTAACTCTTTACACAAACACTTAAACACCAGAGCACACGTCCTGTTATTTCTACTGTGTTTTTTTTCTAAGGAGGTACTCACTGCCACAGGTGATCTGCCCAATTTGAGTTTTTATTTACAACTAGTGACCTGCTTCCGGTTTCACTCGGGATTAAATTTCTATATAAACACAAACTATCCTCGTTTATCTCTCTTACCATAAGTGAAAACCGAATTAAAATCTGTTGTGGAGACCACAGACTACAAATATACTTAGGTACATTGTTTTTCCTTTATATATAAGATAGAAAAAGATGGCGTATCTGTAATTGTAGAAATATCATTTGTATTACTTAATGTGTCTATAAAATTACAAGATGGCTTTGTTAGTAAGTTAGAAAACGTGTTTACAATAAATATTAAAGAAAACCTTACTTCACTGGATATCAGACTGACCTTAAACGTGCCCCAGAGCCCCTGCAAATTAAAAATACTCTACTTGAAGCGTGAGTAGCAATGTTAAAAAGCATAGTTCCAAGCTCAACACATACAACACGGACTTCGGTGTTCCGTCCGACCGTAAGCTGAAAGTGTACAAAGAATTAACTTGTCCGAACAAAACTCCTTATGCAGCTAAAAGAAAGAGCGCGTAAGTCTGAAGTGACGCAAGTTGGACATAGGTCAATCCGTGCCGCCCGCTGTGTAAGAATGATTAATAGTCGTGGGGAGTCCGGGAACAGAAAATAACTATTTCTCATCTTTTGAAATGGCTGTCCCAGCAAAACTGCCACGGGCAGTCGTGTTACAGCTAAGTGCCTTACATCGCGGCTCACTTTGAATGCTGATTCCATTATACGGGTTGGTTCTCTTGCGTGCTGCATAACAAATATAAACTGTATACTGGATTGGTGCTTTGTTCTCTTTATTAAATTCAAATTAACAGCTTCATACAGTTGTCCCACAAAAGTTATCCTAATGCACTTAACGTACTAAAAAGTTATTCTAAGTACAAATTCTAAGTATTTTTACAATAGTAATACGCTGTTTAAAAATTTGTCCACTTACACCCGTATGCAGTAATATCCCAGTGGAACGAAAGATACTGAAACTGCTGGTATACATAGGTTCGAAACTTGAAAGGGTTTCGACAGTTCAGGCAATATTATAAACTAAAATAAAATTGATAATACCAAGAATAAACAAACAATACCTAGTAAAGTCGGAATTTCTCATAATTATCTAGTAGATATATTTATTATAATTATAATATTAGTTGGATTGAGCGATTTATTTCACAGAGATTTTCAAAACAAAGTGTTTTTCAGAGGCAGTTGTTGAAGAAATTAAAATATCAAAATTACCAAAAAATCGCAAAAGTAAACGTCAAACTGTAATTAAGTTACAATTTCATCATATAATTAGGTTCTATTTTTATTTCTATATTTAATTAATGGAAAACAACATTGACGTTATTATTTTCTTTTTCTTATCTCATTCTCCCTGTTTTACTACCTCGTGTTAAGTATATCTCATTATATAAGAATAACTAGTTACATTTAGTTTAAGGTTTTGTACCATTGTACAACTGTAAGTTTGTCCTAAAATGCAGACAGTAGATATATTTAAACATTTGTAAGTTGTATGTATCCACAACAATATGAACGTCTCGGAGCAAATCCTCTTATCTCTGACATATATCTTTAGCTACAATACGCTGAGCGTACAAGCAAACAATCGTGCAAAGATTCATATAGAGTCGCAGCTGCGCGATTAACTCGAAAGCCCAAACTACACTACGACGTATGGCCACATGAATTTGGTGTAGCATTAATGTTAGTTCAAATGCATATTGGTATCGAATGCACCTACATGGTCTTATACAATTAAGAATATGTACATATATGCTCTCAATATTACTCAAATGGGTGGTGATTTCTAGGTATAGTAGGCATATATTAGCGCTAAGCATAACATAAATCTTTCAACAAAATAACATAAAACTTTATATAAATATTTAACAATTATTCATTATTTGAAAATCCTATGTTAAATAGATAAAAGGTATCCTATTATGTTAATTCAGGTAATATATTATCTGTATGTCAAATTTCATCCAAATACATTACGCCTTTTTATTCCGAAAAAATGGTTCCTGTAGGATTTTCAAAAACAATCTACAACGCGTACGAAGTCGCTGGCACAGTTGGTTAATAAATAAATTTTATAGGTATTTGTTTGGATTCTGGAGTAGATTTCCTAAATTGCCGAATACTTTAAAAGTACACACGCTAAAAGAACTATATACTCGTACATGAAAATGTAATTCGAAAAGTTCGTGGCTTCAGAGGTAAAAATCGTTAACTACAACTTACTTCATCTGTACAATGCTCGCTCGGTCAGTTCTCAAATTTTGGCTCATCTCCAAGGCGACAACTCATTAAAACGAGTCTTCGAAACAAAAGATAAATTTTCTAAACTTTTTAAAGAGGAAATGTATTTCAACAGCGATTCAAAAGTAATTTCTTTTGTTAGATATTCATTATTTCGTCAATGTGGTTTTGATCTATTTTATATCTACGAGTATTTTAAGTGGCATGACACACTGCACTTTGCAGACATGAATTTTATTTTCAACTAAAAAACCCTACAGCAAAACAAAATAACACACAAATAGATACAATATTATTATCTATACTTATTATATATTATCTATATATACAAATAAAACATTATAACAACAAAAAACATAAAACCTAAGTTAAATTTTAATTCTAAACCATGGGCCCTCCTCCATCTGGGGTTCTGTGTGTGTTTGTGTGGGTGTGTGCGTGTGTGTGTGTTACAAAGTGATTGCTGCCCTGATGTTCCTAGGTGACGATAGCTGCCTCCCTTAATTGGTTATAGTTTGTCTAAAACCATTTTAGAAATTGTGTTCGTAAAGAACACTAAAATGAAATAACAACGTTTGCTTCGTGCCGTATTTCGGGACGTGAGACAAGTCATGGAGTTGTTTACAATCCACCCAACCAACTGGTTTCCACTTTCATCTCTAGCTGTGTTTGTGATAAATTTTATTTATATTTTGTGGTTTGTTATGTTATATTTTTGGTTTTTCAATGAGCATCATGTATACATTTTTATTAATATTGTTTCTTACCGGGTTCGCATTTTTAGGTACACATATTGTGGTAGATTTTGAGGGAAGGAAGGGATGCCAGAGCCCATTTCCCTATCCCTTCGTAATCCCTTATCGTTAATTTTACTATGGGCGACAGAGCACTAGCAGTACCTGAAGCGTTGCTTCTGTTATAAGCGATGGGAGCCACCTACCATCAAGTACACCGTCAGCCTGTCTATCGACCTTAACATAAAACATAAACATATTTCATCGGAGTATTTTGGTTCCCAAGCAAAATTTCAAAAGCCCCAAACGATTATATTCAGTGAATAGCAAGGGTCAAAGGTTAATAACATCATTTTTATTATCATCTTGTCTCAAGCTCTTTTCAGACAATATTTTTTTACAATATTGAAGCTTTAATAATTTTCTATTTAAATAATATTTTTAGAGTTGCTTTTCGAGCAAATATAACAAGAGCCTAGTCATAATTAATTTAGCTTTGAGTTCTTATTTCTTCAGTTTAATTCTAATCTTAATTTTTTTTAGACTAGAGTCAGTTATGTTTTCAGTTATGTAAAGAAGATAAGTAGATTTCGCTATTCTTCTTTAAACGTGAGTAGTGAATCCTCTTACAATCCTTTCCTTGGGTTTTCATTTCTGCTGGTTTAACTCAATGGGTTTAATAAAGTGTTCACTCTATTGAATATATCCTCAAATAGTAATGTTTTACGAACGGAAAATAAAAATCAATATGAAATATAATGACATACATATACGCTCTTCATGTCGGTTCTGGCGAGCCAGATTAGATAAGCTCGCTTATCCCATTTTAAGGGTCAATATCACTAGGAGTGAAATCAAAAATTGATTGAGTGGAAAACCGTTTTTAATGGATATGACGTGCAAGCACCCGACATGCATTTATTCGCTCAATTGACTTTACAAACTCGATTAGCGTCATCGATCGTTCTCGATCTGGTGAGAATAGACGCCAGGGCATATATCCTTTACTATTTACATATGCAAGTTGAAGCAGCGTTAACGTAAACACTATACATATCGCCGCGCCGCCGCCCGCTACAAAATCGCTTGACAAATCATGTATAAAGCAATATAAAGCCTGATATACATTGCCGCCTGACATTATACTTTTGCCAAACGTTAGATCTTTATTTCTAGATCTCCCAATTATACTTATATAGTCTTTGTTTTAGATAGCTCGCTTATCCCGCGTGGAATATTTAGTTTATGTCCTGAAATTCTATAATAACTGTTGGAATAGAACCTTGTGTAAGATTATTTTTACCTCCTACGTACAAACATACATAAACCTTACCTCTTTATAATATTATTTTTACTTACTACATACAAACATACAAACCTTACCTCTTTATAATATTAGATATAAAATTAGTTTAAGGCACTATTTCTATTCAAACATTTGGCATGTCGGGAGTAATTGTATTGTGCACTGAACTGCAAGCATCAAACACATAAGTACGCAGAGTCTACGAGATACTAAATTATAATATTTAGTGGCAGTTAACAAAAGCAGCTTCTAAAAAAGTTGCGTACGATGAGTGGAACCGCAGACAATAGCTAGTTGACGTATGGCTTTAGCAATTAAGATAGTTCTGCGAGCAAACCGCATGCTCACATTTCACTACAAAATTATTAGATTTTGAACTTTGTAACTCACGTGAAGGTTATATTCCAACTGTTAAAGATTCTTTGGTAATTACAGTCATTAGAGAAATAATTACAATTTCAGTCTAGATATTGTTAGTGTTTAAATGAAATATAGTGTTTGGGAGTGTAACAATAATCTTAATAACAGCATTGTATTTTTTTTTCGCATTTATTTTCGCACCTTTTATATTTTTATATCATTTGCTTATATTTTATTTGTAACAAATGGATATTTTTAATTGATGTTATGGTAATATACACTTGATGGTAGGTGGCTACCGTCGCCTAGTAAAACAAGCAACGCCATAATTAAAGCTTACTTTGTTGGCGTCACTGTAAAATATATAAAGTAAACTAGCTGTTGCACGCGATTTTGTCCGCGTAACTATACATAATATAGTCTATGCTACTTGCTGATAATGTAAAATATTTTTTTAAAACGGTTCATTATTTTTTGAATTTATTCATTATAGGTACAAACAAAAATAGAAATCTTTTCTTTTTATAAGTAATAAAAAGTATACTTTTTTATAAGTACTTTTTACTAAGTAATATTATAAATGCGATAGTTAGTATCGCTTTTGGATGTTTGTAACTCAATAATTCAAAAACGTAACGGATTTGGATGAAACTTGTCACAAAGATATTTTATTACCTGAATTAAAATACAGGATATAGGTTGTCTAGGAACTAACTACAGTTAGTAATATGTAAATACATAAATTGAACTAGTGGGAATAGACGAATAATTTCACACTTATAAGACTTCCAGTCTAGAAGTAATAGTTATGTGTACCTTTTTACAAGCTAGGCATTTTTATTTCAATTTAACGACCATGAAGAAGTTCAACTGTAAACTGAAAAGAAACTTCCAACGGTAGTATTTATGATGCACTTGGCAGTTCGAGTAATTACCGGTACTTCACAATAATAGAAGAACTCTATAAGAGTTAACGATGTATTAAGTAAATAGTTTTCAGGCTAGACACGAATTGGTTGGTTATTGGCTATTAGTTTAGATTTTAAACTGAGTTTACTTGTTCTTTCACCTTTACTAATGCACTAACAAGTATAAACAACAACAATTTTAAATTTAAAATACTAACTAGCCTATGTTACTTGCTGATAATGCAGCTATCTATAGATGAAAAATTTTTTTTTAAATCGGTCTAGTAGTTTTTGAGTTTATTCATTTCAAGCAAAAATATAAAAATACAAATCTTCAATTACAGTTCTTTCTTCTTTATTTTAAATAATTTAAAAACAAGTTCGAAATTTTAAAATTAAGTTTGAAACACAAAAGCTGTCGTAAAACCTGAAAATTAAGACAAAATGAAATACTTTTTGCGACAAACAAGTCCCAAAAGTCCCAAAAATTACTAAAACTAGTAGAAAAACAATCCAATAAAAGTTTTGGTAAATTGACGTGAAATACCTTTGGGCAATAAGTTCGCCACAAAGGCTTACGTAGTTTTAGCGGATTAATAAAATCTTTGCGTAAGTATTACATTTAAAAATGTGTTAAAAGGAGGGAAAATAAGAAAGGAAATAGAAAAAGAAATTGAGTCTTTAATTAAACAGCAGGTACTACTGCTGATAATTACTGATGTATTAGGTACGGTTAGCACTAATACTAACAATGTAAAATAAAATATACATAAGGTACAATGGAATGAAAAATTTTTGTAAAAATAAGATGTCGATTCGCAGAATACATAAAAAAAATCTTTTCCCTTAACAGTGCCTCAATTTTTTTTAAAGAACATAAAAAATCTAAATCATGAAATTTTATATTCTGAAAGCAATTATATTTACAGCCTCATTATCTGTAATCCCGTAGATCGCAAAAGTCCTCATTAGATCTATTTTTAAAAATAACGCGAATAATGAAGAATACCATTTCTGGGAAAGTAACCTATTACATGAATTTCTCACAGTTACTTTGTAGCTTCAATAAGTAGCAGTAATAGACTTCTTCTATCGAGCAATTTAAATGTTTGCACACTTTTTTAAGATTATTATACCTATTAAGGCGCTTGCCTTAACGCTCTGACTCAGGGGTCTATCTATATCAATAGAGAGATTTTCGATGCTTAGACTGCTATAAGCATAAATAAATGGTCTCGCTGCGCTCGACTAGATAGAACGCTATACAAAAACAACTTTTTATTTTAAGTGTGTGTAAAAAATCGTCACTTTTATCACTTTTTACCCAATTTTATTATATATTTACACAGTTTCACAACGCAAATTGGCATTTTATTATGCCCAAAATTTAATAAAACATTCGGCACGTATACACATCACAGACAGATTGCAGTGTGACTAGCTTGGGTACGCCGAATTCGGCGTAGTATTTGTTGCCGCATGTGGCAAGTACGACGGCGGTATCTAGTCGAGCGCAGCGAGACCAATCATTTATTAATGGCTATAAGTTTACACGCCGACGAAGCTGCTGGTTATAGTTAGTTTTAAAACAAATATTAATTATGGATTTTTAGAACTGAACAAACCTCCGATTCAGTTTCGAACCGCTATTATTTCTTAATTTATTTTTATTAGGAGTAATATAATCTAGTTATGCACTGTGGTTATAGCGTTAAAACGGAAGCATGATATCCTTTTTACGACCGGTGCGTACTAAAAATATCGATATTCTATAAGTTTAGTTGCAATTAAAAATTTAAAAATTACCATCGAATCCGGTTTGATGCATTTAATGCAAGTTTAAAATAATAAAGTTCTAAATATGCCCACTCGTATTTTAATAGTTAAAGTTAATGCTCATGCCTTCAGCAAGTTTATTATGAAAAGTTATTTTGATGGCGAAGTTTTATATTTTATACACTTGGCTACGTTTATACATTTATATACTGTATGAAAACTATTAAATAATATATTATCATTCACAAATATCTATCTATATGGATATATAGATAGGTATGTATGGTCAGAATTTTTTTTATATACTTTAAAATATTCATAGAATTTAAAATATTCACTATTGTCTATCTCTATGTTAGGTTAATTCTTCTAAGTTTTTTGATGTGGTTTCCAATAGGTATAATTTAAAGAATTTTTTTTATTTTTATTTCTCGGTTTTTCATGTGATTTTAACAAAAGAAGTAAATTAAATGTAAACGTGGCGCTTTATTTGTTTTTAGATGTAAAAACATTTGTTCCTAACATGTCTGTCTATAGGTGTCTGAAGTAAAGAGTAAGCCATTCTCTTTCAGTTTCCCAAATTCCGAACCACGTTACGTTATTGGATACTCGACCTAGTTACGTTAAAGTAAGCCAGTTGTTAGTCTAGGTAAGAATTCAGGGTACTAAATGGGATGATGTCACGTCGCCAGCACTTGTTCTCAAGTTTTCTTCTAGGCACTAGAGCCCCTCATCCTGTCTACAAGTTTTCACATAAACTGCGCAACTTCACCTACACAGCTTTTACATTGCCGCTCGCTGTTTAACATATTGGAATTTTTGGAAAGTTCTGCACGTGTGCAGCGAGTAATGTACGACGCGTGGTGTGTCACAGGTAAGTATTTTAATAAAAAATATTTTTAACTGTGGTAATAATAATTTAAATAATTTGTTTACAGAGTCTCGAAACATACTTAAACATACTTTTTTCACGTAGATTTTAAAACAACGTTGCTTTGTTTTAAAATCGCATGTAATCTTTTTTTTTTTTCAGGTAAATGGCCAGCACTCCAAGTTCATGAGCATTCTTGTTTCATGGGATTGTGTCAGCCAAAGCAATATGATACGATCACTACGATCGTATGATGCCAAATAAGGTGTTAATAGTATTGCTGGCACAAGCCTCTCCTTTCAGTGGAGATATTGGGCATTAGTCCACAATACCAACCCTCTGCGGATTGGCAGTGGGTTCACTTGTCTTCGAAGATTGCTAATCTTTTTTCCCTAAGGTTTCCTCACAAAGATACTATAAAAGAAACTGATAGTTTTTACTAGGGTGCCGAGGTGGGAAGGTGCCGAGATGGGAATAAACCGGCAAGAAAATTATAGATATTACTGGGAAAATATCGTGTAATTTGATAATGGGGATTCAAAGCAAGTTAAAAAGTTGATATGTTTGAAAGCATAAAAATACTCGCCCTAAAGATTCTAAACATTAAATACACATGTAACACACATAATTTATTCATAATTGAGTAGTAAAATTTTCACAAACTTTAACATTAATATGTTTAAAATTACATAGCAAGTATATCAAGTGTTGCTAATTAACTTGAAGTTCTTAGTACCTAAGTTACACAATTGCGGCTTTGTTCACAACTTGCTTGTTCTTACGGCTGTAACGGAAGCTCATTCATTTCAATTTTGTGTAAAACACGTGCATTATAGGAATGAGCTGCACAGCTCACTCTTAATTACCTCAGCGCTCACAGAATATTTCTCTGAAAATAATATTTACTTTAAAATTACCTTAATTATTGTTTATAAATTACTAATAAAAAATAACACCTGAGAAAATATCTGATATCTTTATGGTTGTAATGCGGGTTGCCCTAATTTTTTATATTTTTACACTGTTTAATACCTCGAGACGAGAACCAACATATAAGTACCTTATGTTAACAGGTAATAATTAAGTTATCTGTGTGCCAAATTTCATACAAATCCTTTAACTCGCTTTTGGGTGAGTCACAACTTTCGCATATAATAATATTAGTAGGGTTTACCTTATACAAATTATGTTCTTTCTCGTTATACCTCACTATTAGTCATTTTAACCAATAGATTCTCACAAATTTAATGTACGTGAATGCTTTTGCAAACTTTGAATTGTATGCAAAACTGTAATACGATTTAGTTTAAAATCATTAATGGAATTTAGCTCCAACAGAGTTAAAAACTCGAGTTACTGACAACTTTCATGTTTTAGTAATCCAAAGATAGATAGATTAATTAACAGTTAGTTAAAACAAATTATATTAGAATATTTTAGCTTCGCTTGTGTTATCAAGTAGATGTATGATCGTTACTTAGTTCTTGCTAAGATCGTGATGTCACAAGTGTTGGCTCTTGCTTGTAGGTACTTTATTATTTATCGTAGGTATATGTATGTGAACGTATGAACCCGAAAATCGTATTTTCAGGAACACAGTAGAGCCGGCTTTATAAACATTTGTGTGCGTAGGCGAGTTCTGTATTGCGATTTTGTATTGGAAGCTATAACCTCAATTTTTGTTTTTTTTTTTTTATATCCTGTATTATTTTACAAATTATATATAAAAACCTTCCTCCTTTAACTATAAAGATCATTCGTTAAAACCGCATTAAAATCCGTTGCGTAGTTTAAAAGAGCTAAGCGTAGGTATGTAAAAAGGACATGAAGCGACTTTTTTTTTAAAACTGCTTTATACACCTAAGTAAACATTTTACTATTCACTAGCGAAGCATAGTTTGATTGATTACATTTGTGTTAATGTAACCTGTATGTATACTGCGAACTACGAATAAAATAATACTCTATTTATTCGTAGACTGCGAAGGCGTCGTTTTATTTACAGTACTTTACAGGTCTATATCGTTAGTTCTTATTTTAGGTAATTCAGAACGATGTATGATTGAAACCTAAAAATCAATTGCAAACTCCAACAGAATTATAATGTAATGTTGGAGTGGTCAAACATGTCAGCGGTTTGCGTAACATACCACCGGTACCACATGTGCCATGTTAAATCTACTACACAGATGTTGCATTTAGTAATGTTGTTACCAGTAATGTAACTAATCTTCTAATGATATACGAGAATGTTAAACATATTATAGTTAAACTTAATATAATATAGGTATATCATACAATTTTCGATGGATTCAATCGAGTTTCCCAAAAAGTGAGCCTTAAGATGAATAACCGAAGACGAAAGTTATGTATAATCTCCATGTTGTGCCCACCAGTAACATTTGGGAATTCAACTCTCGAAGTTGTTGAATACATTTACTTGGGACAAACAGTCCAATTAGGTAGAACCAATATCGAAAGAGAAAGGTCAATCGGCGAATCCATCGCTGATGGGCAGCGTTTGGGAGCTCCGAGACATCTTCTTGTCTAAAATTTCTCAGTGCCTCAAAACAAACGTTTTCAAACGTGGTATCTTCTATAGGCCTCGTAAGAAAGCTCAACCTCGCTCAACAAGCTATGGAGAGGCCTACTCGGAGTTACACTACAAGATAAAATCAGGATTGACGATATCCTAGACAAACCAAAGTTACCAACATAGTTCACTAACATAGACGACCACTTACAAGGTAGACAGACTGATCTGATAAGTATCTGTGGGTCGACATTGGATCGGTCCTATTGGAAAATCATCGGGGACGCCTGTATTCGGAAGTGGATTCCTGTGGCTAATATGTTGATATATCACACTTTTTAATTACCTAATTATTTCATTAAAAATAGTGACTTCCATAATCTCAATTTAAAAATAAACTAGCTATTTCTAGCTTTAAGCTCTTGTTATATTTTGAAACAAAAAACGGCAATGAATTGAATTCATTCCATTATACCAACGCCTATTTTGTAATGTAGGTTTACTCGTAGTTTTACAGTTTACGCAGTCTATATGTAACATTCCATTTATATTTCTGTTCGTCACTTTTACATAAAATATTTAACAACCTAACTTACAACGGTGCTCATGCTGATATATAATCTGAGTTTTCACGAGCTCTCTAGCTTTTCGGATGCACATATGTATCGCAGGTTTTTGTTAAAGCCATCATATTATATTTCATATTCATTTCATTCTTTTCCGGTCTCGCTTTTTAGTGATTTTATAATTTCACAAGATCCATACACAAAAACACAAAATATGGACAATTTCAAAATCAAACAAAACCATCGAGGCTATCATTAACACCAAATTCATTCAAAGAGTAATCACTCTATTTACAATATCACTAAATGCTCCAGGGATATTATAATGTAATTAACATTGTCTCTTGATATTGTATGAAACACAGACGATTATTGGTATTATAATTCATGTCCGTACAATGACTAAGTTAAGTTAAGTATAAGTTAAGTTATAAGTTAAGTTTATAATATCGCGGCTTTTACAATCTGCGACATCTGCAATACGAAGAATTCACGATTAAAACTATTTATAATATGTCTATGTGTCAACAAGAAGTCTGTCTATGTGTCTTTTATAAGATGTGTGCTTAGGAGCTGCATGAGCTCATATCGCCTTCCCCTTTTTTCCATCGGATATTCATACGTACGGCCGGTTACCATCCTCATCTTGTCGAAATTCCACTTTTTTGGACCAAGCTCTTTAAAACATCCTTTATAATGTGCACTGCCAAGGTTTGGAACTCCCTACCGGAGCTCATATAACAGTCGATTGAATAGGCATTTTCCCTCCATCATAGGCCACATCTTATCTTTAATATAAAAAAAACGATATTCAAGTTTTTTCTTAGTTTTTTTTACCGGACAATGCTACAACAAATGCAACGCTTAACGGAATCGCACCAATAACTTTAAAATGTCTAGACTCGCCTATGGTAAAATATCAAGTCCATTTTAAGCTAAAATCTCTTGTAGCAAATTTTACGGTCGGCGGATATACGTTTCCGTTCTGTTCACTGGTCACGTAGTACGCATGATTTCACATTACATAAATATAACTTGTATTGGTAACACGTGGAGCGTCGTCATCAACTTTAACATATATAATGTAATAACTAGCTGTCCCAGAGGCTTTGTACGCTAACGCTTTTTACAGGAACCTAACATTTTTCCTGGATAAAAAGTGGGATAAAATGTGGGAAACGACTTTGACATAGTTAAGAGAGAAGTAGAAATAGTAAAGGAATAGGACAGAAAATGTAGTCTTTTCTTAGGATGCTTTGGAACCCCCCCTGGGTACGCCGGGACCTTGTCGCGGTGGGGGGGCTCACCTTTGGCCCTGGCCCGGCCTCAGGTGCTAAGGAGGCGTACAACCGAGCGTTCCGAGCAGGCTCCCAAGCGGGAGTCCGTAGCGGAGCGCTCGCGGGAGGGAACCCCCGCGGGCTCCCTCTCGCAGTGTTGTTGTTATAGTTTGGTTTCCGCACGACTTGTGTGCGGAATTTGAGAGGCGGGCTCACTCCCGCCATTGGTGTTAGCGCAAGTGTAGCACTCTGTAAGCGGATTTCTCCTCGTCAAAAAAAAAGGATGCTTTGGAAATACTCATGAATGGAAATACAATTACAATATACCTGACTATATTATCTCGTTTTGGGTATTTTTTAATGGTATGAAATTTTTTATATTTATAATATGTACAATGGTAAAGATACACGTCCAACACACCGACTTCACTGCGGACATGAAATGAATTCTCTAAAATTCAAGACCCATGTGATCTCCGAGAGTATCTAGTGGTTGACGCATTAGAAATGCATAAGCGATATATGCTCGTTGCTCGATCGTGGAATGCATTTTTCTATTATATTGCAAATAAATATTTCAAATACATACCACATTGCGCAGCATAAAAGAAAATTATTCATCGATATATAACGTTGAATAGAGAAGAAATTTTAATGAAAGAATAAAAGACTACAAAGGGGAAGAGGAAATATAATAAAAATTCTCAAAACTTATTGAAGACAATGATGATTATTATGTCATAACAAAAGTAAATGAAGAGAATTAAAGATACTCCGTTTGTAATTTGTTCTTTCTGTTTCAATTACACAAAAGGAATAAAAGTATCAAAGTACAAATTGTGAGGGATAAACTCGGATTATTTTTCTCCACTTTGTTTCCTTATTCCGGAAATTGACATAATTACTCGAAAAAGTTTGGATCGACTCATTTTGTCTAATGACATTGTAACATGATGTTAGTTTGATAAAGGATAAAGGGGTGTTTTATTGGATTGGTTGTTTAGGTTTTGTCTTGTTTGTGAATTACGAACAGTTAGCATTTGATTTACTAACTTTATATGATTTATAATGTTATTATAACATTGAAGGTGGAATTTGGGCACAGAATATCAAAAAGTACGAACTTAAGTAGGTACAGAACGTTTGTACATTGTTCCCTGCCAGTCTAAGTTATAATACCTACTTATATCGTTCGCGCCAAGCCAGTGAATTTTTGTTTTATAATTTAACACAATTATAAATTGTAAATATTTTGATTCAATTATTTAGGGAAAAATGGAAAAAAATATATTTATTAAGGGTATATGAATTAAATTAAAAAAAAAGGGTGTATGCAAAATTTCATGATGTTAAGTATACTTAAGGCGTTAAAAGGTAACCGACAGACAGACAGATTTACATTCATATCCGTAGGTAATATTAGTATGGATGGTATGTTACTATCATAGCAATAGGTAAACTAAACTTTAAATTAAATGAATCCGAATGATCGCGGAATGAATTCGCTCATATAATGTTTAGGGCGAGGTCACATTCGAGGCGTAAAACGGTCGCGGTGACACAACAAGTTGAGCAATTACTTGAGGAAACGGATTTGGGGAACCGCGCGACAGCCGCAAACCCACCGCCTGGAGCAGGCGAGCCAGACCGTTCCCACCTCACACTATATTGTAACATTATGAATTTAGTTTAACAACTTATTGCTTTGTATGTGCATACATTTATGTGTTAAGTACTCGTGAGATTACTAGAATAATTGATATCGAAAATAAGGTAAGTCTGTTTCGGGACTGATTTTAACTTAATACGCCCCACACAACATTCATCATCATCATCATCATCTCAGCCATAGGACGTCTACTGCTGGGCATAGGCCTCCCCCATAATTTTCCAATAGGACCGGTCAGAAGCAGCCTGGATCCACCGCCGACCTGCGGCCAATAACACATCATTAAGCCTGTAAATATGTCTACAATATTAAATTTTATTGTATATAATCAAAAAGTATTTCATGAAATAAATATATTTAAAATAATCGAGGTCTAATTTTACCAGAACGGATAATAGGTAATTGCTTTTTGTGTAGGCAACGATGCTTAAAAATATTAAAATAATAGATAATAATAGATAGTTACACAATGTTATGAAGTGGAACAATAACCTTTACCCACCACATAAAAATAATTATACTACTATGTAATATTATGTTACATAATAATGTAACTTAACAGTAAACAATAGTGCTCAAATTAATTTTGAAGTGTAATTTCCGAATTTGCAGACCGGTTACTAACGTCTGAGCAGGAAGTGATTTATGAACGTCGAGTTAACATACACTGATGTTAGAACCGAGCAAGTTTCTATGAAACCCTGTGGGAAATTGATAGAATTGGGTGTAGCCGAGTAAATATTCGAAATGTTCTCTGGAAAAATGTAGCATTTCATTGGTTCAAGCAATTTCGAGCACATGTTTTCGGGAAATAAAAACTGTACTGCCGACATGGGAATATCAAAAGAGTGACAGCGCGGAGTGGTCGCGATTTCCCGGCACCGAATTTCGCTGTCAATGCCGATATCATCCTCTCCGGGCTTGATTGGACCGTAAATGCTAACAAACTTCACACACAGGAAACGTCCAATTCCGTACTCGCTCTACAAAGCATATCTACTATCATCCAAAGACGAGTGTATTTTCTTATGTCCTATTATATCTATCTATTACTAATATTATGAAGATGTTAAGTTTGTATGTAGGAGGTAATCTTCGAAAGTGCAGTTAAAAAAACAATAATAATAAATAATAATAAAAAAAATTTGGCTGATCAGTACTCTGTACCGTATGTAAGGACGTGCTTCCACTAATATGCTGTTACACTGCCAGCTATACAAGACCTCTGACTTGTGTCAGAGGAACCCTAGCCGGTAGGACAAAAAAAATCTTTGAAAATACTAATCCGATTTAAAATCCGCAAGTACGATCAGTTATTTGTCAGCCGTCAATGTATGTATGTCAGGCGTTACATCTTTTATTTTTCAACGCGGACAAGGTCGTGGGCACCAGCTAGTCTATACTTCCTTACTAATCCGTTCTAATATTATAAATGCGAAAGTTTGTATGGATGTATGGATGGATGGATGTATGGATGTTTGTAACTCTTTCATGCAAAAACTACTGAACCGATCACCATGAAATTTTGCATAGACGTTGTCTAGGACACCAGAAAGAACATAGGTTCCTTTCATCCATAACGCAGACGAAGTGGCGGGCACCAGCTAGTATTTTATAGAGAGAGAAGATTTGTATTTTTGTAATGAATAAACTTAAAAACTACTGGACCGATTTTAAAAATTCTTTCAGCTATAGGAAGCTACGTTATCAGCGTGTAACATAAACTATATTTTATAAAGTTAAGCGGGCGAAGTCGCGTGAAAAAGCTAGTCTTTAATATTTTACTAAAAATTTTATTACTAATATTATGTTCGTAAATGTTTTAATATTTGTTACTTACTCGACCCTTTGAACAGATTATTTTGTTATATTAAATTATACACGTACAATGATATTATATTTTATACCGGTAATTCATACACAGGAATTCAGTAATATTAGTTGAACTTGTTCAAAAAGGCTGAATGGATTATGGTTTTCATAATATGAATTTGAATATATTGACCGTTTTAATCATTTTAAAAAAAGCAATTTATGTTTATAATATTTTACATAACATAATATTTATAACTATGTACTTTAAAGAATTATTTAATTTTATTTTAAAGATTTTAGCAGGGGCTTGACAATACCTTTAAAATTATGTATTATTTTTAGTACCTATTTACAGCTGAGTTAAAATGTTTAAAGAGTAAGCTGTAAGTAGATCTTCACTAATTCAATAAATGGCCAATCGTAGCCCCGGGTAACAGTTAAATACTTACCCTACTATTAAATTCGTAAAAAGAGTTGGTGAAAGTATTTTTATTATTCGCGAGAAATGTTTGTTACAATAAGAGAGATTTGTAATTTACTTCTCAATCAACGGAAAAAATCTTTCTTTGATCGAAATATTTCTCAACAATGGACTACAAATTATGCGGTTTAAAAGAGTAAGTACAGAATTCTTGGAATTCGCTTAGAGTAAAGGGGTAGTCAAAAACTTCAATCTTGCTTGGAAAAATCCCTTTCATGGAACCGGTATTATGAAGGCGGTGGATGAAAGGAACAAATGGCGCGAAATAATCTGCGCTCTTAGTTCTACGCTGCTGAAAATGAATTTATTGCTCCGTAATACGTACACGTATCCACCCATTTTATTGACACTTTTTAAATTAATGTGCATCAGACGTGTCGCTAACTGAACAAAATATAAACCTAACATTTTAGACATTAAGCTTTTTCCTAACGTTATAACTCTTCCATTATTACCTAAGTATATTACGAAATTAGTATGCTGTGGTAATATTTTTAAACACTGATAAAAGTATGATAATTTCTAAATGTGTTTGGGTTTTTGTTACCCAAATGAACGCGGATTTGTAGAATCTTTGAAACACCCGAGTCCTGAATATTATAACGTCTAAATAACTTGAAAATATATGTATTGAAATATATTCTCGAAACACTTCAATATCTTGGAAGTATTGAAGAATTCAGTTAATTTTGATTCAGCAGCTCTTTAGTTTTAGACTTCAATTTATATTATGTGAAGATCAAATATTATTGGCTCAGTATTATTGCATGCATACACCAGATTTGACTAAATTTTGTTCTAGAGTAGTTTACTGAAATTTTTTGTGGAAAAAATAACAGACAGCTCCGCACAACAATTGTAAAACCGTTGCCAAACTAGTTCTGCGGCAGTAACAACTTTCAAAAAAAGAAGAAAAGGTTATCAAACTGCGTTGTTAAAAGTTTCACGTAGTTCTCTATGGAGTTTTCGAATGCACTCATTATTCGGACACTGTCCAAACTTTCAACGAGTGATTGAAAAACTAATTTTTACTGTTTGCTAAAAGAGAAATATACTAATTATTGGTGTAGTTTGAAAGAATTTACAACACCTAAATTTATAAGGTGGACAGACGATCTAAATCTTTTTTTTTGTAGTTTTTGATTTATCCTCATTATTAATTTTTATCATAATATACTTAATTGTAACTTATAATTATAACGATCTAAATCTAGACTGCTTCTGATTGAGCACATAATTTTATGTACATTTTTTATTAATTGATTAATAAATTATAGATTAAGTGACACTTTATTTATTAAAATAATTACGAAGTAAATTGAAAAATATAAGCGATTCTTCTCATCAGAAACCTACCAATAAATAGCCCGTCAAAATCGATTGAGCCATTAGGTTACATAAACAAAACGAGAAAATATATAAATAAACGCATACTTACTTAGGTTTCTATTATGTTAAAATGAAAACCTAAAAATTATGTCCAAACAATTTTCATACTTTTTTTAATTAAATTTAATATTTTATAAAGTTTTTTTTTTAAATATTTTAACTGACACTATTCTCAAGTATATTATTATAAAAACTATAGAAACAACTGTTCAGTTCCTTTTTCTCATTACTTAGCTTATTAGTTCCTTTTTCCATTTAGTTTGTTTAGTAGATATAGACGTGACGAGCTCATCTGACATCAATAAAGTAATTTTAGAAACACTTAGTTTTATATCTACTTTCGAAGTTGTCGAATTTCGAATAGTGGAAGAACGCTACTTACATAAATTATTCCATGTAACGTCAACCAATATCCGTTACGGCCCTAATATCCTCGTAATGATGTTATCGTATTTGTCAGCGGTGAGTCAACATTCTTTTCCCTGCGAACTAGTAAAGAATTCATTCCACCTTCCGAATTGCGGTCAGCTCTCGAACAACCCTTCAGTTAATGTTTACCGCCTAACCGTATTGATTACAAACTGCTTCGTAATTACTTAACACCAAAACAAATGTCGTATTCCTGTGCCATTTGTATACACACATACACATACTTAATATGCCCATAGAATTCCAATATGACTCAACACGTTTGAATTTAAATATTGACAGACTTTAAGTACGATAGTAACTATTATATAATCTGTGCTTTAAGTTTTCAAAAGTCTTGTGAAATCTCCGACATGTTTATTGACCACAAATGGGTAGTAATTCAAATTGGCTATTAACTTAAGAGCGTGAATTTATGTAATTGCCGTCATTCAATTAATCATATACTTGAGACTAACAGTCTGTCCCTCTAAGGCAAAGGACACTTTTCAATGTGGGGTGTGGTATGGTTCATAGTATTTGTAAGATTTTACATGACTTCATGTAGTCATATGGAGTAGTGCGCACCCTATAATAATGCGCACATAATGCGCACTTATAATCCAATTATAATGCGCACTGCCAGGGTTTGGAACTCCCTGCGTCTGTATTTCCGAGCACATAAAAAAAACCCTAATCTTTTCAAGGTTCGAGTGAATAGGCATCTTCTTGGTGAGCTCGCTCCATCTTAGGCCTCATCCTTGCCACATGGCTGGTTGTTGGCCAAGAGCAAACCCATCTCTTATATAAAAGAAAAGATATCGTCAATAAGATCTTGTTTAGAAATATATTTATTTATTTATTTTTATTTATTTCTAAAGACGTGATATTAAAAAAAAATCCCAGAGGTAAACTTTACTTACTAAGTAGTTCTTATAAAAAATCACCTCCTTGATTTTTTTTATATTTTTATCCAGTATATTTCAATTTCATAAAGGATACCTGAGAAAACGTATTAGATATCCAAACACTGTTTAAAATCTGATACCCTTGAAACATCTTTTAATTACACACTATAATATTCAATGTGAACACAAAAACTTTAACCGCATCAAAATTTTTTAACTTTGTTATTGTAAATGCATATTTACCTATCAAATATACATTACACTATAATATATACTTGGAAAATGTTTACTGAAACGTGATGTTTCAAAAACTTTGATCGGTGAATCAAGTATGGTTGAATGCACCCCGCTTCGCTATTATGCTCTATTTTCAATAGTTGTTGGTAAGCATAGGTTGATTAAACAAACACCAAATGCTTTAATTTATATACAATTCACATGTGAGCACTTTTCTCATATAAGTCTTTAGAATTTTGAAGAAATCTCTTTAAGAAAAAAAGTCCTACGAGAAATAATCCCTTCGGATCCGATTTCTTTTCCAGACATCTATCACATTGAGTTACCTTGAAATTATAAAATTACAATTAAAATATAAAATATATAACTAGCTGATGCCCGCGACTTCGTCCGCGTTCTGGATCAAAGGTACCCTTTGTCCTTTCTGGTTTCCCAGACAACGTGTATGCAAAATGTCATGGTGGTCGGTTCAGTAGTTTTTGGGTATAGATAGATACTTAGTATAGATTTGTTAACTAAATTAGCCCTTGTTGTAATAAAATTATAAATTCGCAAATAACATAGCTAACCACGAAACCATCGATTTCACGACGACCGGCAGCGAGAGATCGGCGCTCACAACGTGAGACAGAGCGGCGCGCTGCTCTCCCCAATCGGTGCATTTAACCAAAGTGTGCTGCGCAGTGTCAACCGCGCAACTACAGTGGTGGCATTCCTCCGTCGGCTCTCTCACGGCCACCCGGTGAAGGTAACGACCGCAGCAACCATGCCCCGAGAGCACCTGCACCAGGCGGAACGTGAGGGCTCCGCGCCGCTTCGCCAGTCATCACTCTAGGGAGGGCGAAAGGCGGCCCGCACATATATCCATCCTTCGATCCAATTGCCATGACTCTCGAATATTTGATATTTAATGTGCCAGAACAAGGTGTACCTAATGTTGCGGAACTATATCTAAAAATAATGTTTAATTCAATAGTGGTGAGATAAGCGGGAGGGAATGTTTCATTATTCTAATGCCCTCAGTGGGCGTACTCTAGCAGGTGTTGCGAAGTAAATGTAAATATTTTATTGTGAGGGCACAAACAACGCCTGAGAGATCAATAAAATTTATTTATTTTGTAAAATGCTCTCCCCTGTCTGTTTTATAGATTTTGTACATGAATTATTCAAACATGAAAATGGAAGAGTAGCAGTACATTTGTTTTAATGTTTCGCCTGATGAAACACATAAACTTTTAACCTTTTTTGTATGCGGCGAAAGAGGTAATTTCAAAATCGAAAATTGAATCACAACACAAACCTTTTAACTCGCCAGCCGTACGGAATAAGCTATCATGTTGTGTGAACCCATATAGTTGAATTGTTTTATTTATTTTGCTAATGCTTGGCAAACTTGAATATACCCGCTTTGAAAGGGCATATTTAAACATATTCTAGTACCTAAATTCGTATACCTACAGGGTCAAATATATAATTAACAAAAAGGCATTGTAGAAATAAAAACAATAGTTATACCTACTTTTGCGACCTCATTTTATTCACTAATTTCTTAGGCTCGAAAATACGACTTAGACTTGGAAATCTTTGGACTTGGACTTAGAGAGAGAGAGCTAGCCATAGAATAAAGGCAAGGAAGGCAGAAGATAAGATGGCGAAACATATTTAGAGAACTATCTGTGGCCGCAACTTGGTGGACGCCAAAGTTCATTTTTTGAAAATCTGACAAGAATCTAACGTTTTTCCAGGATAAACAGTTGTTATCTAGGTAACTATGTGTTTATCTAGGTAATGAACTTCCTGTGTGACAAATTTCATCATTCATTCATTCGTTTTTGATATTAGCGTGCACAAACGTAAAGATCTAAAAACTATTTTTTTTTACCTCTGTAAAATATATTTTTTAAATATTTTAGCTACAGACACGGCTCGTTTACGATTTCATTATATGCATAGATTTAATGTGTGCATATTCACAGAATTGAGCAACTAAAAGAAATAAGTATATTATTTTACAACGAAAAAAAAATAGTGTACAACACTAAAATAAATGGGATTTACTGTTGGTACACACTGTCAACATCAGGCAATAAATAAATACCTACCACTTTCAAACTAACAGTATACATTTGTATGTATTTAGAAATGAAGTTAAAATATATTTTTTCCCTCTCAGCCAGATAACATCCAGTTACCACGGACAGGTAGAGAAGGTAAAGTTTAAAACGGATGTTACGAAAAACCATTGGAATACTTCCCGTAGGCTATCTCTGTGTTTGACAGTCGGCAATAAGTATAAGACCGGGGCTTGAAAAGTTTTCACTTGAATTCGCCGAAGCAGAAATCGACATCCACTGCGTTTCTAAATCTCATTTAACAAATCAATATTTTTTTTATGCATGATAATATTCTACTGGTGCCCGCGACTTTGTCCGCGTTGAAAAATAAAAATATATAAGCAATATAATGCTTGACCTCAGGTTGCTATAACACTTTGGTTAGGCGTTAGTTTTTTATTTTATTTTAATTGATCCCTTGGGAACTGTCCTATTTTCTGGATAAAAGGTACCTTATGTCCTCTCTTATATCCCTGACAATGTGTATGCAAAATTTCACAATGATCGGTTAGTAGTTAGGGAATGAAAAGGTAACAGACAGACAAACGAGAGTTACTTTCACATTTATAATATTAGTAAGTAAGGATAAGGATAAATTTGTAAAGGGAAAACAGTACAGACCTATATCTCATTTGTTTTTGAATCGATTTTCTTTTCCTTTGTTTTGTTTAATGGGTGTTTTTCAATGAAAAAATGGAAACAATTTTTTTCACCCTCCGGATAATTGAATTGGATAATTAAACTGCTGGATTCTTAACTTCATTTGTTATTTATTATTTTCCTGTGCAGGAGATTATGGAAAATCACCAAAACATTTCAGTAACTCTAATGATGAATTCGCCAAAAAATAATATACTTACTCGCTTTATTAACATTTTTGGGAATGTAATTTGTAATGAACATTTGGAACTGAGTATGTTCATTTTGCACTACAGCACAGTTCAATTACGACGACACAAAAGCAAACTATTTTTTTAATGTTTTTCAAGCAAGTCAGGAAGATTTTGCCCACTTTAAAATTCCCTATTCAAATTTCACGTACGTGGCTTTCGCAGCACGCGTTCGTTAGCGAAATGCATAATGCAACATCATCTCATAGTCGTAGCCGGTCGAGCTAAGAGTGAAATTTCAAGAAATGTTTAAGCTATTACTATTTACATATTTCACATTTCATGTTCATTTTAACATTCATCGACCCGTACCCGTGCGTTTTCCGAGCAGCAGTGAACCAAGCTGGAATATTATTTTATTTGTTAACCGATGCTATTCTATGCTTTTGTAATAAATATTTTTTGTTTTTAATGATAAACTATATTTATAAGAATTTAAAGCTGAGCTTTATTTATTAGCAACCCTAGTTGCTCTAGTAGGTATCCTAAAATATAGTACTAGTGATATTTTGGTATAACCAGTATGGTTTAAAGGTCATAGGTGTCAAAGGGGAATGTATAAGAGTCAAAAGTGACAAGAAAAACCGAGATTATTTTCTGGACAACGTTTTTAACCTTTACAAACGAATTTTTATGTTTTGTGATCATCTGAGTATGATTTGAACGCTTGCAGCTAACACAAATCAACTCATTTAGTATAGACGGATTCCATATCATCTTTTGCGCTCATTAGTGCAACGTTTGCATTTGTGTTGGATTATACGTAAATTTACGTATATTTTGATTTCATTTATGAGTACAGGATAGGTACCTGTATTTGCACCTGTGTATTTCTAAATAATTACCTACATTTACCTAATTTCCTCCTACATTTAAATCATAATTTTTCATTGGTGTTTTGATTTGACTCAGCACATCGTTCAGCCTAATGTCACTAGGTACGATGAATGGAATTTTATTAATTTATTTTAATTTAATTTTATTTATGACAAAAGCTAAATATGTCTACCTACACCAATAATACATAGGTAATATGTAAAAAGTTAACACAGTTAACATAGTACCTAACTTAATAATTTGTTTCATTAGGTATGTAGGCAAATAAACTAGCCGTTAACCGCATATATTTTATGAGGAGCAGTGAATTTTGTAATCCAGACCTTAATAACATTTCAATCTGAACATTGGTATTTCTCCTATCTGTCCCTTAAATTTAATAAACCGTATTTTCTCCAAATGATCAAATTGCTCGTAAAGTTCTTACGTGTAACTCAATAAAATTCATTTCGTGAACAGAGTGGACGGGAAGGTATAGTAGTTGCGAACGCACTAAAAGGTTTTCGCGTGTGAATCTAAAGTGGGCGCAGTCTGCGCAAAACAATTTCCTTAATTACATTTGTTACAAAACTCTGCATTAGTGGATACAGTTATAATTTGGAATTCTGTTACAACTGTGGTCACTATGGACTTGATTTGGTTCTTATTTATTTACTTACGCATTTTTTTTCGACAGTCACTTGATTATAAATGCGAAAGTTACCATCCGTACTAATCCGTACTAATATTATAAATGCGAAAGTTATATGGATGTATGGGTGTTTGTAACTTTCACACAAAAACTACTGAACCAATCACCATGAAATTTTGCTTACACATTGTCTGGGACACCAGAAAAGACATAGGGTACCTTTCATCCACTGTGTACTGCTTAGTTATGTCTGTAAAAAATAAATTAATACCTACCCAAGTCTAGTTCTGGAAGACAAAGCGAATAACCTTTATGTGTATAGCGTTCTTTAATTCCCTTGTCATTCTTTATTAGCCGTAAAGGATGCGAGCAATTCTTCAGAATTGAATAATTCTTGGTTCATTCAATTTATTTTGTTAGAATATCATCAAAATCATTTTCCAATTATAATGATCGTTAGCGAATAAGGTGTAACTTTCTCAACTCAACTCTTATTAATTAACGAAATGGAATTTCCTTCTTGTAAAGAAAAAATTCGTTGGAAACAACTAGCAAGCAACATAATTGCCAAAACCTAATTCATTTTGTGTACAAATTTAATTAAGAGCAATATTTAAGAGCTGTCCGAGTTTGAGAAAACAGAAAAGTTATTTGTCGGAAAGCCCCAATTAAGGGCGAGGCTTTCTGGACGTAATCCAATAAACCTACTCATTTAGTGAACGGAATTAAAGGTAAATAATTTTAGGGAACGTTGGGTCGCGGTTTGTGACAGTTTTGCTTCCCAACAGAAGGGTTAAGGAACACAACGGACAAACCGAACTGATTATTGTCGATTTCAATGATCAGTACGAAACAAATAGGAATTTGAAACGGTTAATTCAGTTCACTAACTACAGATTGTGCACCTGTTCAAAATCAATAACATCGCGATTGTTTGAACTTACATAACGTTTTATTGTGATAATTTTTTTATAGTATTTGTTTATATAAACTAGTGTTGTTTTTTCTTTGTTGTTTTCTTACTCTTTATCATTTATCTATAGTTCTTGTTTTGCGACTCTGCTTGATTTATATTATGTAAGTATGTATTGACCAGACTGCGTATACTCTTCTGGAATATTTTTGTTAATTTTATTGTATTTTATCTTTTCTGAAAAAAAATTTTTTTTTTAATTATGTACACTGATAAAGGGATTCTCTCATTCCGTTAGATATTGAAAAGAAATCTCAACCTACTAACTTCAGTTCCTCAAAATTCTATTGGAAACATGTTCACATTAGATTTGAACTTACTTTAAAAAAAAACTTCGTTGTACAAAAAAGTCCTCATAAATCATTAAACTTTATTTTCCTTCGTGCTTTATAAGATTACAAAGTAAAGTAGTAAATTAAGTAAGTAATTAAGGTGACACATATGAAAATTAAGTAATATACTATAAGTAGATTTTTTCCCGACTTTCACTAAATAATTAACTAAGTATATAGAAAGTCGCAGAGTAACCGGAAAGCTAGTATATTGAATTAACCTAATGAGGTAACAGAAAAGCGACAACGTAATGAAGCGACGACCGCATATTGTTCTCTTGGATAAAATAACAATTCTCTTCACTAACATTTTACGCCTCTGACAAAAGAAGGAATGAGAAAAAAATGCACGTAGGAGAGGACTCAAGTGAAACAAACTCAGTAATTGAGTGCGCCTGCCTCGGATGTTTGCGTAGTTAGAAAAAAGTTTATATCAGCGGCGATTGGCGTGCTGCAAGTGTCGCCCTAACTCTGCTAACCGCATTTTACAGTAACAGTGTAGTGTAAAGTCAGTAGAGAATAGTATTTTACATGATTCTAGTCAGTACAATTTCTAAAAAAATGCAGACCATGCAGCATCAAAATTAAAATTAATTTGATGATTATGACTGTATAAACGTATTGATTAAACCAATCAGAAGTATTGTATTCTGTTTATAAACATAGGGAATATTTTTATTAAACGTATATATTATATCCCATTTGTCCATTTCCCTATGCCGTCCTAATCCCTATCCTTAATCCTACTGTGGTCAATAGCGGACTTACAGCACCTGTGCTGTAGCGTTACTTGTTTTACAGCTACCTACCGAGTGGCTGTCGGCCTTTCTGTCGATCTTAACATAAAAAAATTGTGCCGTAATATTGACTAATAATACCAAAGTAAATTGAGATTCATTATTGTGAATTCATAAAATAATTACAAAAATATGTTTTCGTAAAATATGTATGTTACAAAAAAATGGTTACGTAATCTACTCGTAATAGAAATCCAAACAATAATAACAAAAATCGTGTTTGTATGCGTAATGAACATATTCTACTTGAATATTCAATTATTATTTTTCTTAAACCTTGCTTAGGTTTGTTTAGGATATTTAATGTTATATAAATACATACAACAAAAAGTATATTACAAAAAATCATTAACTTATCGTTGGTTCATCGTGTTAGTGACAAACAGTTAGCAGAAAATTGAAAATATTAGCAAAATAATTTTAATTTATTATTTTTTTAATCAAAATATTATATCTGACGACCCAACAAAACTCATAACTTATACTTAAGGCTCTACGCCTTAAGTATAAATAATAAAATACGTAGATATCTAAAATTGAAATGTTTTAAAATGTGTCGTCTTTATATACATTTTAACAAATGTATTAAGCCCAAGAAATAGAGAGGAGGCAGGAAACTATACCGTACCTATATAATAAGAATAAAACTAGAAGACATATTTTGTATGAGTTCTCAGGCGTATTATGTACGTTGTGCTTTTGCTTATTTCCCTTGGGATGACTCAACTGATATAGAACATAAGTTCTACAGGTATTGAGGTGCAGAATTATTACTGAACTACACGTACCTCTAGTTTGTCTTTTTATATTCATCTTATTTTATAAACAATCTTGAACTGTATTTTCATTACAATAAAGAATACGTCAAATTTTTTTTAATGGGCAATCTTTGAAGCTACTGAACTGATTTGGAAAATTCTTATTATTTTATATTTTTAACTAGCTGGTGCTCGCGACTTCGTCCGCGTGGAATAGTTATTTTGGGAATCATTTGGGTATCTCGAACGGTTTTCGCAGCGCACGCAACGGAAGCCTTCAAAGATGAATAATTTTCCCCGTTTTTTCCACATTTTCGAATGTTTCTTTACTCCTATTAGTCGCAACGTGATGTTATATAGCTTCAAGACTTCCTCGATAAATGATCTATCCAACACAAAAATAATTTTTCAATTCTAACCAGTAGTTCCTGAGATTAGCGCGTTCAAACAAACAAACAAAATAACTAACAGACTCTTCAGCTTCATAATATTAGTCTAGATAACTAGGCTCAGACCAAGTAAGAACTATATAGACAGAATTTGCAGACAACATAGTGAAGCCGGTTTTATGAACTTTCAATTTTTGTTTATTTTTATTGAAAATATAACCAATATTGTTATTCCAAGATGTTATTCCATCATGCTTTTTATTTTTTAAGACTGGTTTTTGGAACATTTCACTGTGCAATCCGGCATTTTCAAATTGATGCAATCGAGGCCTAGTTTGATTGCATATGTGTAACCGTGTGTGTGTGCACGGCGAAGGCATTGTTATGCCGGCTTAACTCTGACGTCCACAGGGCTCTATCTTTGGTTCTTGTTTAATCTGAGTAATAAAGTATGTTTTTAGAACGAAATGTTTAATAAAAGTAAAGTCGCAAGAGAAAGAGCCAAATTAAATTATAAATCGTAAAAGTATATCGAGAAGTATACCTTTATTTAATACGAGAAAATTGAAAAGCAAATCACAAACCTTGTGAACAGATTTTTTCCTCAATTTTTCCAGTCTTTGTTTTCCAGAAACACGAATAATTTATTACGCAAGTAAGGAAGCATAGTAATTCTTGTAATATTGTCCTAAATGTTTCCGTTGTGAAGGAAAAATCTTATTTTCCCATTGGGTTGGCAACAGTTCAATTTTAATAATTACCCGCTTTCTCCGTGTGATTGCCTCGTTTGCATATTATTAATTAACGTCGATAGCACTATGGAGTACGAAACACGTCTTGCATAAATAAATTGACAATGTTTCCATTAACATGTTTCTAAACCATTCCAGACGGTGTTTTTTTATGCTAACGACGCAAGACTGTATTATTCCAACAGGGATAAAGAAAAATGTTTTACCTACCTATATTTATACTTAGACTTGTCCGCGTCGAAAAATGAAAAACATAATGTCGAAAGATGAGAAAATTCATGAGTAATATGACAACGGTGTTGCCGCCACCATTTTAACGCGATGCAGCTATTTTTATTATTATTTATCTTAGAGTAAAACATTTAAAAATTTATATTCACCTATGATCCGAATTTTTATTTATTTAAATAACTACGGACAGGAAAACACAACCGCCTAAAAATAAATGTAGGTATCCTATACTTGAGGAGATGTCCTATTCTAATTTATTGTATGGCAACCTATACTTGCAACACTTATCGCGTTGCGCTGGGTTGCGTCTGAGGGTTGCATCTACCATCAATTAGTTAGATCGTCAGTCTGCTTGCCGAACTTAAATTTTAAAAGATTAATTAAATATTCTCATAATATAAACTCTATTTAGTTAATATTTTTTAATTTAACTAGCTACACGCTCCCGGTTTCGCCCGGGTACAAAATAAAAACTATCCTATAACTAACTTTTAAGTTGGACCATATTACACGTGGTCACGAAGTTTTATCAAAATCGGTTCAGTAGTTTAGAAGTTCATTGGCGTCGAATATGTGACACGATTTTTTTTATAAATCTAGAGATTAATTAAGTACTTAAGTACATTATATATTATAATTTTCAATTTTATTTAATGACCTACAAATTTTATGCAGACATGTCTTATGAAGAGTGATTGATTATTAATGATTAGAGATCGAGGCGATTGATCTCTTAAATGATTAAGAGATCAATCGCCAACCAATCGGTGGTTCGTTTCAGTTTATATAAATAAAAATATCCAAGTTCGACCACATTGTATTACAGAAGTGTATCATCAAGTGTCTCATCAACTGATTAATAACATATTTTATCCGCATTTCATCGGTAATGCGGGCACTTTGAAATGTTAACTCCGATATAAAGCTTTTAATGTTGATGAAAATACTGAAAACACACTTTTGATGTTACTATTAAACTTTTATGGATTTCGTAATATTTTTTCAGATAATAATTACTGAAAAGTAATACGAACCTTTTAACGATTTTTTTGTGACCATTAATCAATGAATGGATGTCCACCTTACTATCAGTTACCCATTTATTTTACACATGTTAACAGAAAATGTTAACAACAAAATTTGTTTTATAACACTACAGTCATTGTTAAGGGTCCCGCTCGAGACATCTACTAATAAATTTCACAACTAATGTGTTTTAATTACTCCACAGGTACGCAATTCTTTCATATAAATAAGTAGTATAATAATATAGTAAGTAGTAGTCTTAGAGCTTTCAGCTAATTTTTTACGCTCATTTCTTAAATGCTTAAATTTGAGATACATAATTTCTCCTAAGTTTAATTGTATATTCACTACGTCTGAGTCTATACGAACTTCTGTTTGTGATTCTGCCGACTATACTCCGGAAGAGCTACGCAAATAACCCGTTTTGCATTACGAATATAGAATAGATAAAACAAAAACCTTAGTCGAGCGAGTGTATTCAAAAGGCCACTGGTTCATTCATAAGAACCGTCGTATATTTAATTTAATACAATGAGCAACGCCGTTTAACTCACGCTTTTAAATAAATCAACCTTACTTATTTGAATATTTTGTTTGGTGCTGGTTTGTTTTTCTTTAAATCAAGACAATTACTATAGAATATCATAAAGAAATTAAGTCCTGATTGATTGAATTGGCAGGCAGGCTGACGGCCCACTTGAAGGTTGGTGGCTACCGTCGCTAGTAAATGCAAGCAACATAAAGGTAACAATTGCGCTGATGTAAAAGATAACAAGCTATAATTAAAATATTATAAACTAACCCTCGACTTTCTATTGAGTCTAAACACGCTATATCTGCTGTAAGTTGCTGAGGAGTTAGTTATTCCGCAGACTACTTGATGCTGCAGCGCCAGGTCAAGGTTACCATGTCATGGAGATACTACCGAAGTAACAGTATACCATTTTTTTTTAAATTTTACATCAGTCGAAGATGTGAAAGTTATTGAAATCACTTCGTTAACTACAAAATGACCTGATGGTCTTCAAACGCCTAATTTATGAAGGTCTGTTTCAAACGTCTTCAAACAGATCTTCATAAATTATAGCTTTTAAGCAACAACAAAAAATAGGATCAAAATAGGTAGTTTCATCCTTTTAGGAGCTAGAGATATAACACTCTGTTTTTGCGTCGAGCGACGGGCGTTAAAAAGAAAATAGAGGAAGTGAAACACAAAAGTAAACCACGAGTTTACTTTTGTGTACGAGTTTTGCTATTTTAGAATTGTTTCTATACCTGGTGGGGTGGGGTTACAACATAACTTAATTTTATTACTCGCATGATGTAGTCAATAAAAGTGTATTTCTCGATCTAGTCTAGGTTATAAAAGATTTAATGGTATCTAAGATGTTTCTTAAACAGATATTAATTAAAAAACTACTAGCACTCTTGACTTGTCTGCAAATTTACATAATTAAACTTAGTTCCTTCGGTCACGAAAGTTTCATGCATATTTGTATTTTTAAATAAAAATTAAGATAGCAGAAAATTTAATAAACAGTATTAATGTTTTATAAAACTGATTTGACTCCATTAAAAAATGCTTACTAATGCATATTGGAACATGGAGCTGCAGACGTATTACGGTAAAGGCAATAGCAATATACCAGTGAAGCAATTTATTGAAACTCGTACTTTCTCGTCATCACATGTAGTAGCAGTTGATTAACTCCCTAATGCATGCATTATAATGCAGTTTTGGCATGCTAACTGCCTGTTAAAACTGCATTTTTCATACACTACGAATAATAATAATGATTTTGTATTCGTTTCAAAAATTATCATCTCTGTAGCTCAATTTACTAACCTTTATTCAAATGATTGTTTAAAAATTATGAAGAAGCTTGCGCCCGCGACATTACCCGCGTGAAAAGTAGCCTATCCTGTGTCCCTTATGTATGTCTAAATGTTTATTTAGCAAGTTTCATGAAAATTAGTTAATTCGATTAAAGAGTCATGGAAGAACATACATACATACACACATACACATACATACATACATACATACATACGTAACATACATACATACATACAATACCTACACTTACAGATTTATTATTAGTATTGATTTACAAGGCAACTCAGCTTTTAATTAAATAGTGTTAACTAAAACCGAGTCAACTGGTGACAAAATAAATCGAGAAGCGAAAGCTACTCGTATTGAACTAATTCGGAACGCGTAATCATTAACACGTTAGGTGTCGTTCGTGTTCTCTGTAACTAGAAATGTTGATTAATTAAAGTGAAACGTTAGGCGAAGCAATTTAAAATGGGTAGTATTCTCAAGTAGGCATCGGCATGCGTGTTCAACATATTAGCGGTAAACTTCAAACTAATCAAGAACACAGTCCCGCTCGCGTTACGCGTGTATGTAATTTATTAGCGTTTATTCCCATATAGCAATCTGTAGGGATACCGTTTCATTACGCAGACTCCGACCGACGAGATCCCTGCTCTAGTCAGCTACAGGAATCGGGACGCAGCGGTCGTTCCCGGCCCCGCTCCTTTATGCCTGTACTGCACGTACCAGACGTGTTATCTCATATCGCGCTAAATTTGAATATCGCGTGTTTACCGCTCAATGGACGCTTTTGACCAAAAGGATTGAAATTGAGAGCAGTATATAAAGTGTTTTGGAAGCAATGGAGTTTTGAATATAGAATATCACGTTCTAACTGTGGTAAGTTTCCAGGCTTAAAAGGCTATGAGTTAATGCTTTTATGTAGATTTGCGTGTATAACCGTTCGCAAATATCTTGGCACCTCGAAAGAATGGAATACCGCTCGCTACGGTCGGCAATGCAAAGACAGTAGAAAAAAGTTTATTTATATATAATAATAAAAATCGTTAATGTGTGTAATTTTTATTACTTAATATGTATAATGTCATACATTTACATAGAAGTCAAGGTAAATAGATTGTAGCAAAGTTCCAAGATATTTCAAAATGTGTTGTAGGAATTTCACAGACTTTAATTTTTTACTGAAACAGGTTAGTTTACACTGCAGGAAAAGTTTTACATGGTCGTTGAAAACTTTCTCAAAGCCGATACCTAGCCGGTAGACTTTTGCTTATTATGCAGGTCAGACTATTCGATTGACTTTCAAAGTTGAGTAAAAGCCGAAGTTTTAATTAAAGTTCTTTCAAAATTCTCTTTAAGGTAACCGAAGCTATAAAATTGCCCGCCGATGGAAGGAAAAGGAGTGTTAATATTTTTTTTATTTATTTAAACAAATAAACGAATATTTATTAAAAACATTTAAAAAAGTTAAATGGTGGCTTGCTCAATATTTTCTTTTAAATATTGTGTATTTTTTCGTTAAGACGTTCTACAATTTTAATTTTGTATTTCCATCAAGTTTTAATAAACGCGTTTATCTACACTAATGTTCATAAAGAGAAAAGATATTTTTTATGCTAGTGTGTTTGAATGTTTGTATGTTTGGTTGTAATGCATAAACTCAAAGACTACATACCTGATATTAAGTTGCCAGCATTTTATTTCAAAAAAAACTGCGATCCCTACGAAAAATATTACAATGTAACCAACTCAAGGTATCAAGTTTTGCTTGTAAAAGTATTTGGTGTACGCTGTTAAAAATATTGATGATACATAAAATAATGTACCTACTCATCCTCACTTTACTCACCAAAAATTTCGCGAGTCTATATTATGTCTATTACAGTTAAGCTAGAATAACCTTTTTTTATTCAAAAGTCAATTAAAACACGAATGAATTAGAAATGAAAGACGAAAGATAATAAACATTCCTATCTATGGTGACATTAGTTCTTATCCTTATCCAATTAAATTCATAATCAATGTTGATTATATACATGTATCTTAAATATTTCGTTTAGAAGTTGCGACGGATATAAAAATGCTATACCTACTTAACAAATGTCACGGTGTCGCAGACAGCATTTTGATTAGCCTATTATGTACCTACAGTAAGTCTTTTTAGAAAATAATATTCATATCTTAAGATGATGTTCACGCGAAGTCGCGAGCAGCCGATAGCCTCTAATATTTTTTTAAAAAATAGTTCAATTGGAATTGATGTCTCAAAAAAAGTAATTACGTATAAAAAAATAAGCTACGAGCATGTAGGTATGTACACAAAACAAAAAAGTCATAAGGTTGAGTTCATTAAAAAGTCACGAATCACGTGTCAAACATAGGTTTGAGTTCAAGCATCAAGCTTTGACACTTGACACTCGTCAGCTCCCGCATCTTTTGAAAGTGATGGATAATAATATGCATACGTATATACTAATAAGTATAAACACATCCTGTATAGTAGGTAAATAGCATCTGAGGTTACGGAGAACAATCGTTCATCAGGGTTTCCCTTTACATTTTCCTGGCGTCAGACGATCCGATATTTCAGCGAGCTGCTTTGAGTTAAATTTCAAAAGCGAAATTTAAGTGTTTGGTACATCAAAGAGTTAGTTGCTCGTATATACAGAACACAACTAAGTGTGTATATAACATATCTTTAACTAATTATTGTGATCATTAATTTAAAAAAAAAAACATTATTCTAATCCAATCATTAATCAAAATTTTTTAGTTCTCTTGATTCATTTAACTACTTATCTATCTAGTTAGAAAAGTTTATCTCTTGTTATATTTTGCTAATAGCTAGTGCCCTAGACTTCGTCCGCGTTGAAAAGAAAATATAATTATGAATATCCAATTTTTTTTTTTTATATTTTGAACCTAACATTGTTCCAGGATAAAAAGTATCCTATTATGTTAATCCAGGTAATAAACTATATGTGTGCCCAAAAGACATAGTTTAAAATTAGGACATTTTTTTAGTTATTTTAGTGAATTTGGTAATAAAAGTTCAGTAATTAATTTCAGTAATTTCCTGTGGATATTTCAGATTTTGTAAATGGGGATAACATTCGAAAATTAAAAAAGGCTTTTATATATACTTCAAACTTTTTTTGTACCTTCAAACTTAAATATATATTACTAGCTGTTAAACGCGACTTTCTCAGCGTAACCTATGTACCTATGTTACTCGCTGATCATGTAGCTTTCTATAGGTAAAAGAATTTTTAAAATGGGTCCAGCAGTTTTTGAGTTTATTCATAACAAACATACAAAATACAAATCTTTTCTCTTTATAGTTATATTAACAGTATAGATAAACCCCACTATGAAATTACACGATATTATCCCAGAAAAATCTATAATTTCTTCTTAACTAATGGTTAATTAAGCTTCTTAACTAACTAAGAACCTTTAAAACGAAAATAATTAATAAAAAAGTGAAGTGAAGTCTCCATACAAAAGTGACTCCTTTCATCCAGATTCGTTGAGCCGTTTTTACATACATCCATCCTCACAAACTTTCGCATTTATAATATTGTAGGATGCTATTAACAAAAAAATGAAATAAAATTAAAATTTATGTGTGACTAATATTTATTAGTCTAGAAATAGACATAGAAATGTAAACGTGTAAGTAATATCCATTGGCCATAAAGAGTGAATCTTACATTGAAACGCGAACACATGTACGAGTAGTATTGATAATGTGAGACGGGCCGGGTGTAGAAATAGACTCTACCGGCCAGGAAGTAACTCGGTGAAGAACAGTTTGTTGTTATAGTTATTTTATTGCCAACAAAGATCCAATACATGTGTACATTTCATTACGTATTTATTGTTGTTGCTTCCTGTTTCCTTGCGATTCTAATATAAATTTATAGTAAACAAGTATACCTATATAACTTTCGCTAGCCCCCGTTTAATCTGCTTATATGAAGCAGATATGCAGATATGCAGAGCTTATATGCAGATTAAGCGGGGATAGCAAAAGCGACTTCAATATTTTAATTATGAAATAATTATTTGATTTGAGAATAAAAGTATTTTTAACAACCGACGCTCGACGCAAAAACGGGGTGTTATAAGTTTGAAGTGTGTGTATGTGTATCTGTCTATTGAATATTAGCTCCCAAACGGATGGACCGATTTTGATCCGGTTTTTATTGTTTGAAAGCTAAAGTAATCGGGATTGTTCTTAGCTATATATTCTGTAGATCTGTTTAGGCGTGTGAAGGTCTTCAGCTCATATCCTAATTTATTACATATATTATAATAATTGATCCTACACTTACAGATTTATTATTAGTAGATATTGATTACTGTTCAGATTTAATGTTAATTTAACATGGCCTTTAAATTTGACTTATAGTTCTTGTCATCAGCGAACGTTCATGCTCATAACTCACGTGATTATCGGATCTCGAGCAAATAATGAACCGCCTGGGAGTTGATGTTAACGAGTAATACAAAGAGGCATGCATACATACAAGGTGTATGGGAAATACAAGAAATTTAAGTTCAGCGATTGTGTGGGACGCTATACCTATGCTTTTCTTGTAGAATTGAAGGTAACTTTCATATGATCCATCGACTTGGTAGAGTGATAGGATAATATTAGTAAATTATGGATGACATTACTAATGTAACTATGTTAGGTATGTTCAGAGTTGAGACTCTTTGTCACTCTGTTTTATCATTATTTTAACTGTTACCTTTAACATAAACCTTGGTTATTTCATTGTCATAATAATAAATCATTCGATTTTATTTTATTTTATTACAATATAATATATTATAAAAAAAGTCTTTTAGCCGACAGAAGGCCATTTTATCATGAAAAGTAGATACACTAAAGACTACTTAAATAATCTGTATCTTTGTTATATATACATACATTGGATATATCCTTACAGTCAGGGCCTAACGATAATGGTAAAGACGCGATTAGAAAGCCTTAAGATGTTTCCCAAAAGAGCAAAAGAAATAAGGATCCCATTGATAGGGAGAAAATTAATTGGACTACATTCGCTTGAAGATTAGTGACCTCTCGCTGAAGGGGGCCATTTGTCAATGTAATCATCTTTTCATTCATACTAAGGGAGGTCTCACACGATTACCTGCCATTGAATAGAATATTTTAGGAAGTACTTTCATTGTGGAGACTCGGTTGAAAAACATGCTTTTTATTGTGATCGTCGCTTATTGTCTGGGGGAAAATAATTGTAAGAGGTAAATGTACGAAAGCCAAATTATTCGAAGTATTTAATTCTGCTCCTAGACAACGACGTTATGTAATGATTTACTTTCATATTTATTTCTTTCTTTAATATTTTAAAAGGAACTTTCATAGCAACTTATGAAAAGTATAAATAATAAATACCCTTAGTATGTAAAACCACAAAATAATTTAATAATTATAGAATTATATAAATATTTGGTTCTTTTGATTCTTTAAAAGAAAGAGATTTCATTAACGTTAAATAAAGTAGAGAAATTCTAATAAAAACAGTACTTTCATTAAAACACTGAATGTTTTATTTTTTATTTTAAAATAAGAAATCGTTTCAATTCTTAAGAACTCATTTTCAAACTTAAGCAGCTCACCAATTCCATACTACGTAATTCCATGACTACTAATTAGTTATTAGTCGTAGCAATACATAAAAACAAAAAAAAAAACAACAAAAAAAAAACAGATTAATTTTATATCTTGTATCATTATTTTCTAAAATGTGCAGAATATGTGAACTGCGAAGGGTTGAATTTTAGAAGCCAAAAATGTATTTTCCATGAAAACATCCTAGCTATAACACCACCATTTGAAATTGGTATGTCAACAGCTACCATCTATAAAGGTTTTTTCAATGTATTGGAAGTTCTGAGGAATGTTTTATTACTTTTGAGAGTTCAATAAGTGCGAGAATGTGTTCTGTGTAAGTTAAGACAACAAATTCTCCCAAATACCTATTACTGAATTCCCACGCTCGAACAGAGTGTCCTTAAGCCTAATCAATAACTGAAAACATAACTGAAGGTGCTAAAGTTTTGATTCTTCCGAATAAACATATCTTAAATGTAACTGAAATAAATTAATTAACGAAGTAGTGAAAATTGGAGAGAATAGGAAAGCAAACAATTAAGGTAATTCATTCTTCACTAGCCAATGAACTAGGGTTCGAGCAAAGTTTTCCAATCTTGTAGAAGACGCCCATTATTCTCCGTAAACGTATTTATTCGAGTAAACGCGATAGTTTTATTAATAAATTATAATAATATTAGCTATTGAGTAACTCTGGAAGATCGTGTTGAGAAATAAAATGATAGAAGTATTGTAAACTGAGCTTTTTCAATTTCAAACAACAAATAATCGTGAAACTGTAGAATAACGGAAAAATCTTTAAAACTTTTTTTAAAGAAACATAAAATAAAAACCCCCAAACAGGAAAATTTACAAGTCGTATAAGAAAAGAAAGTCAGTATTTTACAAAATATATAACGGCACTTCATAAGCGAAGATAACTACGAATAAATAATAATGGATGTATGATAACGTGTATTGAAAATTTTACGGTAATCAGTTTAGTAATGAAAGCGTGAAAACGTACTTAAAAATAAGCAAACTGACTTTCCGATTTATAATATAGTCAGAATAATTGTAATATGATAAAACTATGATGATGAATCTATTGTAGTCTTAAAATTATTATAACAAAATTGGTCCCGAAAGACAAATTTTGAAACCCGGAAACATAAAAAAATGGTGTGAAAATTTATCTAAAATAAGTAAACTTTAGTATCATTCTTTAAGTAATTTTAAGTAATTTTAATTCTTTAAGTAATAACACTTTTAAAATCGCTAAAATAAACATTGCCCGGAAAATATATAGCCAATAAAATTTAATTAGCCAATATTAACAATGATGAATCGCTCTCAATGCTCCGAGCATTAGCCTAATTATATTGTGATTTCTGAATAATCGCATGATGAATGGGCTTATAGCAACTTCTACTTTCTACGTTTAGGTAAAATTTAACCCCGGTTTCAGCTAACAGCTTTATAGCGTTGTCGCGAATTAAACCAATTAAAGATTTATTTGTCAAAGAAAGTTTGCTTATGCAAATGAGGAGTGTCTTGTAGAACGTTCATATCATGACAAACGAAATTATTTGTTGATGGATTTCCTTTGTGGGATAAACTCTGGACTGCAGACGTCTTCTTCGATTCCCGGTCGGATTTGAGTCTTTTTAACACCCGACACCCGATGCAAAAACGGGGTGTTATAAGTTTGACATGTATGTCTGTGTATCTGTGTGTGGAATCGTAGATCCTAAATATATGGACCGATTTCAATCCATTGAAGAGTGATGTAATCGGGATCGTTCGTAGCTATAATTTATGAAGATCTGTTCAGGTGTTTGAAGACCATCAGCCCATTTCTTAGTTTCTAATTATAATTTCTTAGTTTTTAGTTCTAGGATTTCACTAACTTTCACATGTTTGATTGATGTGAAATTTTGTAACTGTTACTCTGACGTTGTTTCCATGACATGGTAACCTTAACCTAATGCTGAATCATCATTTAGTTTACGGGATACCCAACACTTAGCACGGGAACTTAGCAACTGACATCAGAAGCGTGTATGAGCAGATATAGCTCAATAGAAAGTCGGGAGTTAGTTTATAATTTTTAATTAAAGCTTGTTGTGTGGTTAGTACCAAACATATCTTGCTTTATCAGTTATATAGAATATGTATCCGTTGTACATATGTATACTTTTGACTATTAGGATGTTTTGCTATGCTATGCTAGTCATCTCAACAATTGGTCGTTTTATAAGCAAGACAGTTTTCGCTAACGATTTGATTGTCCGGTGATTGGGTCATTTTGCAGACATTCTGATAACCTTAACCACTTTAGTTATTGCTTCAAAGGGCTGACAAGGATTGTAGATAAGATATATTTCTTAGGTCAATGTCGCTCGTTCGTTTTGTATTCGAAAATATTATCATTAATCTAGAGATTATGTACAGAAAATTTAAACGCTTTTACGGTATCCATAGGTATACTTTAATATCTATGTAAAATAAAGTATTAAACCAAGCAAAAGGTGCACGGTGGAGTAAAATATATAAAAAAAGTCTACACCGGGAATATTTTCTTTGGGGCTAGTCTTCGTCGGTCCACGTTAGCCCGCATGGCTCGGCTCGGCTTTGAGAAAAGTTAAGCTCGAAAGGTAATTTTGTTCTTTATTATTTTTGAGTAACCCTCGAGAGTACCGCTTTTGTCTAAAAATAAAAACTTCAAACAAAAAACAATTTTAAATTTTGTTTAGATGTAAAATAGCAAATATGTTATTTTATCGTTTGTCTCTATCTCAAAAACATATAATACCTATATATTTTTTACGATAGTACACACGTACGTATGTTTTAGTGTAACAAGTGTTATTAACCACTCTCTTACAGATGATATTACCAAAATAGTAAAATATCACCAAGAGTGCTTTTGTGGTTAACCAATTCAACCTCGGCTTCTTCTTTAGCCGTCTGATTCGTATCCAGTCTGATATTGCATGTGTTCCTAGAGGGTGGTAACCACCTACCAAGTAAACTATCTACAGGACGCCAACCAGTATTTTATTTTCTAGAAGCAGCTGCTAAGACAATTTGAGACTGTGGATGCACAATGTTTTTGACATGACGTCGAATCAATATGGGCATTACTCGATTGTTCAATATAAAATGCGGAATATACACAATTCTATTCATCGCCCGTTTTCCGATACTGCAAGGAGAAGAGCATTCAGAATGTCCAAGCCTGGCAGAGAATCCGATATGTCCATGCTATAATTTCAAGGAAGGTATGTATTTAAGACTATTGTGTCGCGGCTTTCTTTTTAAAGTAATTACAACTTGATTAATCGTGATTATATTTTCAGGGTTGTTTTTGGAGTGTCCCAGTGCTACTCCAACTGCAGTTAAAAATGTCTTGTCAAAAATAAAAGGCACAATACAATCATTATCAATTTATGATCTCGAAAGTACAGTATCAGAGTTAAAGCCTGAACTGTTTCCATCAAAAGTCAAAATCATCAACTTGCAAATCTCACAATCAAATATAAATAAAATAAGCAACAGTGCTTTTACATCTCTACGTGATTCGTTGGAATCCCTAAGCATAGTTTCCAGCAAGATTAGCCGGATTCCATATGAGTCATTCGTCGAACTACACAACGTTGAAGCGCTCGATCTACAACTAAATGAAATTGAAGATATTCAAGCCAATACTTTTAAGTACTTGAAGTTAAAAAAACTGAATTTAAAAGGAAACAAAATAGTCAATATATCTGAGAACGCTTTCAACTATTTGGAGGAATATTTAATTGAAATAGATGTTACCGAGAATTTTTTAAAGATTTTTCCATTAAACACTCTTAAAAAATTGATCAAACTTACCAATTTGAGACTTGCTTGGAACAAAATTTATTCAATACCTAATGATATAAATGCAACAATACCAAATTTACTTTCATTAGATTTAAGTTCAAATTCATTTACTAAAATAGAAAAAAGATGGTTCCAAGCCATGCCCAAAATTAAAACTTTAACATTTTTTAGTAACCAAATAAGTGAAATAGACGAAGAAGCATTTATTTCGTTAGAAAAATTAGAAACATTGGACTTGAGTAGGAATAAGATAATTAATATACCTAAGAATACGTTTCAAAGGAATCGAAATATTCGCACAATAGATTTAAGTCACAATCATTTACATCACATCAATGGAGTATTTTCAAATCTTGTTTATTTATCTGAGATATTTTTATCTGAAAATAATATTCTAGAAATATCAGATGACGCTTTTAAGAATACTATTGGATTAACTGTTCTAAACTTAGAACACAATGCTATCCAAAAACTGCATGAAAATTGTTTTGATTATCTACAAAATTTGACTCAACTACACATGGGAACAAACTTTTTAAAGAATCTTCATCGTAATATTTTTCAGTCCAATAGTAAGTTAGTAACATTAAGTTTAGATAATAATAATATAAACGAATTAGATGAATTAATATTTGATAAGCTTGTCGCGTTAAAGGAAATACGTTTACAGAACAATAAGATAAAACATATTAAACGCAATGTATTTAGTCCTTTGCCTGGACTTCTAGAATTACATTTACAAAATAATGTTATTCAAAATATAGACTCACATGCGTTTATTACTCTTAGAAATCTTCAGCACATTAATTTGCAGGGTAATCGCTTGACCGCAATAGGTGATGTATTCCCTAATAGGAACTCATCATTAGTATCAATCCAACTCGGAGCTAATTACTTATCCTTGTTGAAAAATAGCTCTCTTAGAGGACAAGTGAACGTGCAAATTATGTGGCTTAGTCAAAATAATATTAAGGTGTTAACCTCGAATCTTTTTAATGATTTGTTAAATATTCAAAGGCTGTATCTAAAGAATAATAGTATTGTACATATAGAAAATAAGACTTTTATGCAACTGAGAAAATTAAAATTTCTAGATATAAGCAACAATAAGCTTATAAAGTTAAGCAATGAGACATTTTTTAAACTTGAAACGTTGGAAGAATTATATTTACAGAGCAATAACATAAACCAAATAGCGAGGGACACATTTCATTATCTGAGTAAACTTAAAATTTTAGATTTATCACAAAACGAAATTATTGTTTTAGATTTCGATGTTTCATCATTGCCAATTAAACAAATTCGTCTTAATGACAATTCTATATCAATTATTGAAAGCAATTCATTGAAAACTCTACCAAATCTAAGTGAACTAGAAATGAGCAATAATCTTTTGACTTGGGAAGACATCATTCAAATACAGATACCAGGTCTCAAGTCGCTGATGATACTCAAAAACAACTTCACTCTATTGGATAATAAGACATTTACGCATTTGCCATCGTTACAAACGCTTTCATTAGAAATGTCAAATATAACTACATTGCCCTCAGCAACATTCATTAAAAATCAGAATCTTATAAGGATAAACTTAGCAATGAATAATCTAAGAGATTTGCACAAAGACGTGTTTGCTTACACAACGATATTACAAGAGTTAAATTTGAGGGGAAATAATCTCACGGATTTTCCTCATGTGGCATTATTTAACGTGACATCATTAGAAAATTTAGATTTGTCTCATAACCAACTTCAAAGTGTAGATTTTTTCAAGTTCATTGGATTACAAAATTTACGTACACTGAATTTATGTGATAACCGCATTTCAGTATTGAATGGCTTTAATTCACCGTCGTTAAAAAATTTAATACATTTAAATCTAAGTAAAAATAGGCTGTCTGTTCTACCACCCAATTTTTTCCAACATTCATTAGGCTTAAAGGAAATAGATTTATCACAAAATCTTTTTAAATACGTTCCAAGCAATGGTTTGTCTGAAGCAGTGCTTCCAGCGCTCACTACATTAAATTTGTCATCGAACACATTGGTGCAGCTATTGCAAACATATCCAACGAAGCAATTTCCACTCCTACAGGAGTTAGTTGTTACAAATACGAATTTAACAATAATTACAAGTAAGGACTTTGAAAATTTTCCGGCTCTTAAAAGACTAATCTTATCTCAAAACTCCGTAATAAGACTGTCTCCAGGTGCATTTTCAAAATTGCATAATCTGGATTTGCTCGATTTGAGCGGAAACAAACTGGAAAACATTCCGAGAGAGCGACTCCAAGGGCTTTATTTGGCACGACTGTTAAATTTCTCACAAAATACAATCAGAGAACTTGAAGAATTTACGTCCGACTTGCAGAGTTTGCAGAAATTAGATTTATCATACAATCACATCACAAGAATAAACAGAGATATATTTAGAGGGCTTCGAAATCTCGCCGAGTTATATTTAAGTGGCAATTGGTTGTCAACCATATCTTCTGAATCGTTTAAAAATTTAAATAAAATTATATACATCGATCTGAGCCACAACTATTTCGAAGTTATACAGATTAAAATGTTAAGATCATTGGAAACCCAGATAAAAACATTGTCATTCGATGGTACGTGTACTTATGTTCATATACATATTTTTATACTATATTATATGGTTAGTAATGGGTAGACTAGGACTAAGGTAGACTGAAAGTTTTCCTGGCGATGTTTTCCTTCGCTTTTTTAGCAAAAGAAAAAAGCTTGAGTAAGACACTGCTACTTCTTACTACTTTAAATAGACTATTCTTACTAGATCAGATAAAAATAAATTATGCGTTATTTGATTTAATGTTTAATAAAGTTTTCTTCCTATATAAATGTTTTTTGAAAACTTTCTAGATTTTCTCATTTTTATCAAAGGAATACAAATGTTGTTTTATTTTCAGAAAATCCATTGACTTGCAATTGCGAATCGCAGGAAGTATGGAAATGGATGCAAGATCATTACAAAATTGTTTTAAAAGCAAGTGGGAACTTACGTTGTGAACACCCTGAAGATCTGCATGGATATAGCTTCATCGAACTACCATCTCAAAAACTGTGTGACATGCCAATTGTAATTCGTATTGCTATACAAGATATTCAAACATACTCTGTAATCGTGTCATGGCAAAGTCGAAATCAAACTGGCTTAAGCGGTTTTCAAGTGGCTTATTTCGGAGAACAAAATCCAACCATTGTAAGTTCCTCCGATTTTAGAATTCGAGCAAAATTGTTTCCTCTCTAATTAAATTAATGATTTCCTCTACCTGTAAATAAATTTGATATTGTAACTTGAAACAGAGGTGTTTTACCAAAGCGTATAGCAACCATTACAACAAACATTTGAATATAAAGGCTGTGCATCACTTCAATGGACCATAAAAAATATTTATGTTTCTCGCCCGGATATTCAACTGTAAATCCTTTTAAATCTTCCTCTTTAAACAATGGCTCATATTTGCTACATTTTGGCTAACAAAATTGTGTATTCGTTCAAAAAATTTATAGATATTTATTATTTATTCACAGATTCGTGGGAAAACTTTAAGCGCTGCAGCAAGGTTAACAAGACTCAGCCATCTGACACCTGGTTCGCGGTATACAATTTGCGTATTAGCTATTGGTAGTTTTAGTTCTTCGACAGCTACTGATTCGTCCGTCCCCGATGCGAGAATTGCTCTCTCGCCAGAGAATTCGAGTGTGAATTTATACGGAGACGAGCAAACATTCAATCATTTGCGCTCTCACATGAATGATTCCCTAACAAGCAAGTGTACTAGTGTAAACACCATAGAAATATTTGGCACTGCGTTAGATAGTCCATTTTCGAATACGTACATGGGGATTGCTGATATATTAACCAGAAGACTCAGTTTAGTGGTCGGTTGCTGTATGGGCTTCATAGTTTTTGTTGTATTAGTTTCCGCTTTAGGGTACATAAAAACCAAAAAACGTCCTGTGGTTGCAAAAGCCGACGTTCAACAAGCACCACAGTATATATCCTATGACAATTTCTCAGCTCCAAATGTAGAAGTCCAAACTACAGATATGGATATAAACACTCTAAGTGATAAAAGTAAAACAGCTCAAACATGAAGAGACACGACTGTCATCAAAGGAAGTAATAGTGTAAACTTGTGACGGTGATGTGCGAATGTATTTTTTTTTACGATTTGATTCCCCTATGAATAGGATCGAGCAATGCCACTCAAGTTGAGATGAAACCTTTTATACCCTCATCGTCTTTGAAACTTCTTCAGCAAGTTTGACAGACAGGAATGAATTATTACAACTTCAAGCTATCAATAACGAAATGTGTGATAATCGAAAAAGTTTTACATCGAAAGGAGTAAATACTTTTTTTATGGCCACGATTTGTTCACTGTCCGTTAATCTAAATAGGTTCTTGTTCATTATGATTGTTATTTACTTTAATATATTTATTGGTATAAAATAAGGATAAATTATGTCCTTTGATTTTGTCTTAAACAACCTTTATTAATATACATAACATTTGTAACTATATCTGCCAGCAAAACCAGATAATTATTGGTTAAGTTCGTTATAATTATCTTTGATATGTAAGATGAACATAATAACGGCTTATTTAACTGTATCTGCCTTTTGAGGTGGTGAGCAATGTACGAACGTCAATGTCAAATTATATATATGTTTTAAAAACTGGTTCTATCATATTTCAAACATTAACGGTAACGGCAAAAATATCAAAGATTTTTGTTTAAAGGAGAAGTATTAAAAATCCCAGCCTCATACTTTTCACTGTCTTGTTGGCGCTTGGAGTCGTCAATGACTTACGTTGGCTGTTTGAGCGCGGTGTAGCCAGTGAACTTTGAATACAGTTCGCTGGGTGTAATTGTGTAGCCCCTTACATATCTAGATGTTTTGAATAAAAATGTTGATTACTTTACATAATTATACTTACTATGTTTTATCTAAAGTACAACAGATGCTTAATTTTTTAGCGTGTAAATATTTCCAATCGCCGTACCCACTATAGATAGGAGCAGTGTATTTTTGAAACAAAAAACACTGGTTTTTTTTAAAAGAGAATTAATTTTATTTTTATTTTTAATATTGAAGTTTTGGTGATACGAAAAAAATGTACTAAATTTTGTCTAAACTTTGATAATTCATTTTTTTCAAGCTTTTTAGTCCAGCTTGAAGAAGTCGAGCTAGTCCAGAGCTAGTCAAACGAAGAGTAGGTTTGAGAAAGTATCCATTTGACGGCACTAAGCGCCTTAAAATTGAGAATCACTGTAATTCTTTTTACTTTGCCTACTCTTTTGAATAAAACATGATTCATTTACAATATTATCTTCAAACGTCTAACGTTGCACCTTGTTGCAAGGCTAAAAAATTATTGTGATTTTCATTAGTTTCTAAGTGTGAATAAATATCTTCGAATGTGCATGTTGTGTATAGATATAATCCATTAAAATAAGACTACTTTATTAGTTATAAAAAAATTATTAATTACTACATTGTACATAATTCTGAACCAAACGTATATATATACTTTAGATTTAAAATTGTCTATCTGTAGATCTATTGAACACATAGTATAGATTGTACACAGTATTGCGTATAAACACTGTGTAAGTATTATTTATGATAGTATCGATGTCGTTAGTGCATCGATAAATTTAATAATACGCCAAATATATCTTAATAATTCTATCTGTTTTAATATTAATTGCGAACAGATTAAAAAATGTATAAAGACTGTAGTATTAATAATAAAACTTTCAAAGTAAAAATTTGTTTATTTTTTAATCTGTCCACCTCGAACTTACAGCAAGATAACCTTGTGGTATGTTTCAGTACTTGAGTATGAAATTATCAGTATGTAGTACGTACAAGTATGTATGTACATGTATGTAGTACCCCTGGTCAAGGCAAAATCACTAATGCCAGTTTTCACCAATAATCACCTAAAGCTTGGGAAGTTCCCGAGCTTTAGGTGATTGTTGGCCATACACGGCAGTAACATTCACAATCCTGCATGAAGCGCCGGACTGCAAGACGGCTTAAAAGGTAGGCAGTTGAAGTTCTCCAACTCTAGGTATCTGTTGGTGAAAACGAGCATAAATTTAGCCTTTTAATTTTTATTACCAATTTAAAAAAAAAAAACAATAAGAAGATGGAAATAATCTTATAGTTCTCATACTTGGCAAAATGATACTAAAGAATTTTTTTTTTTTAAATCGATGTTTTTTAATTTTATAATGATTCATGTGAAAAAAGGTATAGTAATTACTGTTTGGAGTAATCACTAAAGAAAAATATAATCATAAATCGAAATGTGGTATGTAATGGTTCTAATACTTCGAACCGAAGCTACCAATTGTAGCTAGAATAATCTAAACATTTTCATGAAATCGTCAATGAAATCGTCTTCTTAGCGCAAGAAATCAGATGCCTGTACAAGTAGTCTGCAACTAACAGCCCTTTATGTCCGTATAGTTGCTAACCCTATTAAATGGATTAAATGAATTATTCAGCGACAAGAGTCGCCTCCGGACGATTCTTTGGAAGCATCATTCAGCTTCTTTCCGAGCATTCAAATTACTATTTCTTCCTATTTCGCAAATAATTCTGTGAAGTAAGGTATACAAATTCAAATTGACTGCATTATGCACACCACACAATGGACCTTTAAAAATATATTTTATTTCTTACGTGAATACCTATTGTAATATTTTTACTCTACAACAATATGGTACTCTCAAGATCAATTAAATTCTCTCAAGATCTAAAGCGCTTTTCTATCGCACAGGTTCTAGCCCTATTAAGTGTTTGGGTGATTTCTATCTCGCAAATTTTGATGATCCCAATGGTCACTATAGTTGGTTGGTTAAAATTGGTTAAAGTATTGCTCACGGAGTCACAAAAAGGATTGGTCAATCGTAGAAAGAAACTTAAAAATTCGTCCGCATTTCAAAAAAAATTGGCTATAAAAAACACATTATTTCTTACACGTGAATACATATAGCCTATTTTTGAACATAATAAAGGAATCGAAGAAGTCAGTTTTTTTATATGTAGGTACCTATTTTGTTATTGAAGCGTTTATGCCATGCTACTGAAGTATTTTCCATATAAATTTTTTCTAGAAAAAAATGTCGTTTGATTCAAATTCAATAAATTTAAAAATAAAAATATTATAATTAAGAAATAGACTGTTGCTTGCTGACACTACTTTCTGCAATATACTTATACTTTTTGACGAGTTTATAATAACTCGTATCTACCTATGGAGTACACAATGTATGGAATATACAAAAGTATGGCGAATTTACAATCAGCCAAATAAAATAGCAATACAACAAGGTAACTCACAACGTCATCTATCATGTTCACATTTTACGTCTATAAAGTAGAGATCTGTATTCCGAGTAAACCCTTTCAATTCTTTGGTTCAGTTCCCCAGCTGCACATTACATCCGTTATCCATTAACGCCAGCTAAAAGCGCAACCGTAGCTGGAAGTTTAGCAATAAAAACATTTAGTAAAAACACAAAAAGCTATTGTTTTCAGCGGTAACGTAACGGCTATTCGAAGGATTGTTCGCGCGTTGTGAAATGCGGTCGAACGCAGCGGCGACCCTTTGATATTCTCACGCTTCCCGCTTCTCGGTTGCGGCTCTCTTTATACGCGGCGACTAATGAAATATGAATACGGCTTTGAAGTTTACTGATACGTTGCAGTTTTTTTTATTGACATCGAAGTAAAAAAGTCTTCGCTTAATTTTCATTCAAGCATACATTTATTGTTTTGTAATAGTTTTCATTAATATCAAATAGTTAGTAAAACAGGGAGAAAATTCTAATACATATTTAGATATATATATACAAAGATTGTTGTTTTTCGATTTTATTGTATACTTACATACCTTAACCTTATAATTAGTGATTTACAGGAAGTTAAGGAAGTTCAGAATTGTTCCTGAAAGCCTTTTTAATGAGGGATTTATAAAGTTTTATTAGCTTTTATAAAGTTCGTTTATTCTAAATAGACCACAGTCATAGCGGCGATTAACCTCTTAACTAATTGAAGCTAATGACTAATGAGTTAGTAGAGTAGAGAGTAGACTTGCGCATGGTTTGTTTATGATTATAAAACTACTAAGCTGGTGTACGCATAGGACTTCCTCCGCGTAACTTTATAAAATGTAGCCTTTGTTACTCGCTGATAATGTAGCTTTCTATAGGAGAAAGAATTTTTTAAAACGATCCAGTAGTTATTGAGATAATTCAATACAAACTAAAATACAAATTTCAAAAAAAAAAGAACGTATAACCTTTATGTTTAAAATTGTGTTACTAACAAACTTAACAACGATAAATTAATATCGTTATTTCTATCTACCACCGGTTCGTAGGGAACAGGCCTAACTTTATTGAGACAAAAGCGCAATCAGGTTCCCGCAAAGCTAACAAATAATGAGAGTGATCAGAAACTTCTTCATGGAGTGCTTCGATTGCAAATTATATAGATTTATTATTATTTGCGGGCTAATGTGTCTATGGCGCATAAAATAAATTGTAGCGACAGTAAATAAAAGCCCGAATAAGCATTAATTTATGAGCTATAATACAGAGTGCATTAATACCTATATGATTTTATTATAATTGTGTAAACTATACATCTGTGTGATACGTAAAAATATAACACATATTTTTTCCATAACAAAGACCTCAACACGATGTTCGATGCCCTCAACCGAGTTTCCCAAAGGGTGGACTTTAAGATGAATATGGAACAGATGAATGTTATGTCTAATGTCCATGTTTTTTTTTAATACTAAGTTCGGTAGACAGGCTGACGATCCACTTGATGGTAGGTGTAGCGTCAGCCATCAAGTGGATCGTCAGCCTGTAGCCCGTCGCCTATAACACGTGCAACGCCACAGCCGCTGTAAGTACGCTATCGACTATACTGGGATTAGGAATAAGGGATTGGGATGGGATAGGGAAATGGGATAGGCAAATGGGATGGGATAGGGAAATAGGCAGCGAGTTTAACAGACTAAGATTTATGTAGCAGAACTTAATGGAGGAAAGCCGTACGTCTCGCAGATCATTTTTGGAATCGTTGGGTCGTCGAATATCTATTCAACGTTACAGCCACGTCGAGAGACTCAAAAGACCTATCATCGCAATGTGAAATTGGGCGATATACCTAGTTATTATTGCTGATGGGAATTTACCACGTGGGACATGGCCTAAAGGCAAAGTAACGTGATTATCTCAGTAACATCAAATTGTACATTTTTATTTCGAGATGTCAAATTAAACTTTTGATATGGGACAGATCTGTTAAACATTTTTTTTTAGTTTGTATTAAAATAAACTAAAACAGAAACTTTAGTAAATTTGGTCCAACTTTAAAAAACAAGCCCTGTGGTTGTTGTTTGTAGTATATATTTATATTTGGCCAAATCAATTTAGAATAACAAAGAAATGTGAAAGAGTGAAATTTCCAGTAAACATAAAAGGATTTTTGTGTTAAAATGCGAATGCAAACATACCATTCACACCTATAGGTACATTATATAAAATATTTTAAAATGAATGAAACTTTCGTCACATAGGTAAGTATCGCTAAATATTATTTACTGATAATTTACTAATCTATACCTAATATCATTATAAAAAGAGAAAATCGTAAAAGAAAAGATTGAAGATAAATTTAAAAACTACTTTACAGATTTTAAAAATTTACCATTAGAAAGCTATATTATCAGCAAGTAACATATGCTATATTTTATAAAGTTACGCGGACGAAGTCGCATACAGCAGCTAGTATTTTATAAAATTACAGGGACGAAGTCGCGTGCAACAGCTAGTAATATATAAAACTATACAAATATTCTTAAAGATTTGAGTTAGGACAGAAATCCACAAGTTCTGAAGAAAAGCAATTAAAATATCAGTTACAGTTAAAGAAGTCGGAGGAATGATTTCTCTAGGTATATTATGTTTCTTCCGCATTAAATGGTTTAACCAAGAACAACGCTAATTATTTTAGATTAGTTCAACTCTACTAGGAAAAAAAATTCTTGTTCTGTATAGCTGTTTCCTATTTTTAGTCTCTAATCAAATCAAATCAAAATATTTATTTAACAATTGGGTTTCTACAAGAAACTCTTATGATCGTCATTATAAATTATAAATTTACCAGGGATTCGGAAAAAAGCCAAGATGACGATCCTGAGAAGAAACCTCGAAAGAAACTCAGGATACTAATCTATATTTGTCCAAACTATTTTCTGTAAGATGGTAAGAGACCGGATGGGATGTCTCTGATTCCATGGAGATTGGGTAGAATGCTGGTGTGGGATGCTACCTGTGTAGACACACTAGCCCCTTCGCATCTCCATGGAACATCGACAAAGGTAGCAGCCGCAGCAGAGGCGGCTGAAAGGGGTAAAATTCTTAAATATAGTGGTCTCGGCGCGGAATATGTTTTTATACCGTTCGGGGTTGAGACACTCGGTCCGTGGGGCCCTGAAGCAATGGGCCTCTTCAAAGACATTTCGAAGAGGCTTGTTGATGCGACGGGAGATCGGAGAGCTGGCGCTTTCCTCGGCCAACGTATTAGTTTGGCCATTCAACGAGGAAATGCTGCCAGCGTCCTCGGTACAATGCCGCGGGGTCCATTTTTGTATTGAATTTTGTTTTTAGGTATAATTTATTTAGTTATTAGTTTGTAAATATTGTAAATTCATTTAATCATTTACGAAATACTACATTATTCAAATATTCTAAATAAAAACTTTTTGATTTTCTGTAATAGATCTACTTAAATTGATTGTCAGGTTGCGAACATTTTCAGAAGAATCCAGACTAGCTTTAATTAAGTATTCGTTATTACTTGTCAATTAACTATTAAATATGTAAGAACTCTAAATGAAATTTAAAAAATTGCATTAACCAAAATAGCTGGGAGAAACCGTCTGCTGGACATAAGCTTTTACTTTAGAACTCCAAAAAGCATGAAAATCTAAATGAACAGTAGAAAATTAAACAAACGAATCGTCTATCAGAGCCTTTTCGCAATACGGTTTACAATGCTACTAACGAAATTGTTCTAGACCGAGCAACCACAATAATATCACACACATGCCCATTTGGTGGAATCGTGACATTGCACAACGGTTATTGATTAGTTAGTATGCGTAGTGATGGAAGGAAACAAAACTAGGCGCCGCGCGAATTGGCACAATCCTGAGATATTATTTTACGCAATATATTGTTTTAATTGAATTTCTATCTTTAAACCATATACTTCACTATGTAACGTTATGAAATATTTTATTATTATAACGTGTGGTGCAAATGAAAGGTACGTATAAAAACATATTTTAATATAATAATAATAATAATAATAAATCATTTATTAGATGTAAGTTTTAACAAAACATTTATCCTCGTCAACATTACTTAATTTACAATTACAAACTACCACCGGTTCGGAAAGCTGCTTCTAGGGGGAAGACTTTTATAAATTTTTATAAAAGTCAAGAGAGAGAGGCTGACGATCCACTTGATGTTAGTAGGCCACAGTCGTGCAAAAAAAATAGGATAAAGAATCCACTATATAGAATACTAGCTGGTGCCCGCGACTTCGTTCGCGTTCTGGATGAAAGGTACCCTATGTCCTATCCTATGTATACCAGACAACGTGTATGCAAAATTTCATGGTGATCGATTCAGTAGTTTTTGCGTGAAAGATTTACATACATCCATACCATCATCCATACATACAGTATCCAGTAGTTTTTGAGTTTATCACGAACAGACAGACAGACGGACTTTGTTTTATAATATGTAAGGACAAGGATAATATAAGGTAAAAGGTGTGAAGGTGACATTCAGGCTGACATGATGGCATTATAGATAGCTACCGTCGCATATAACACTAGCAAAGCCACAGTTTCTGCAAGTGTACGCCGACCATAGTAGGATTATGGATAAGGGATTGAAAGGGAATATGAAAAATGGGCTCTGGAATGCCATTTGCTCTGGCAAATGCTCTGGAATGTAACTATGGAATGGAATGGAATGAAACACAAGAACACCACACATCCTGTTACTTTACGGTAATCTTGTGTAAGGAGGTGGTTACTGGCGCCAGATCGCCTGCCCAATGACTACGAAACACAGTGTGCCCTGTTACTACTAATTTGAGCTTTAGGTACCTAGCTTATCCTATTAGCTTTTATGTACAAGGTTTAGAATTTAAATTGTACATTAATTTAGAAATTCATCGGTTTAAAGTCGTGTTTTTCTTTCCTCTTTCTACGGGCGATGCAACGAGAACCGTCAGCCTGTGTAAATTGACACTCGCTCTCTCTACAAAGCAGCTAAAAGCAACCACAGAATTTTTGAGATTAGCAATATTTTTAACTTTTAATCATAATAAAATTTTGAAAATATATTATTTTATTTTATACCTCTAATTCGACTTTAATAAATACTATAGATATTGATAACTATTATAATTTTTTTTGCATTTTTTTCTGCAAGTTATAATATAACTTATGTTTATTTCATATATTTTTGTACTTTTACTTTGACACTGGACTTTTTTTTTAGGAACCAATGATAACTGATAACATTTTGGCACGATGAAATGTGAGTGCTATTAGTGCGATGTGTTTCCCAACTCAGCGCAAATTATCGGAATAAATGAGGAAGGCACAGATGCGGCGGCAGTAAGCTTCGTACATCAAACCGAAATCGGCCAAATGACGGGATATTAGCAATGAATACGGGCCGTATGCAACTTAATACGATTCTGATGGCGCCTTATGAACGGCCTTTTATTTAAAGTGTTCATTTGTTAAATACAACCACTCCGCTAAACGCACGAGTCATGCAGTCATTACGCAATCATGTTATTCATTTATTTACTTATTTTTTTTTAACAATTTCAAACTTATTTGAATTAAAAAATGCAATAAAATTTTATTTATATTGTATCATATAAAATACCAGTTTGTTAAAACATAAATTGAAAATTTTAATTGAAATTTTTTGTGATATTTCGTTACAAAGCAACTTTATCGTAACAAAGAGTGAAATCCACACCATAAACATTGGAACTAACTGAATCCTAAATATTTTTCGTCGACACACACACACGGCGATGGTATAAATTCCTATTTGAGTGAGAATAAAAATGATACTGTTGACTTTTGTAGGCTATTGTGTAATAATAACGTGTATGTGATAAAAGAGCGAAGAGATAGAAAATATTGTAGTTTTAAAGTCGAAAGTATCAAGGGACAAGACGTATATATACTTATCTAGGTATACTTAGTATTATAAAGAAAGAAGATTTGTATGTTTGTAATGAATGAACTCAAAAACTACTGGACCAATTTTGAAAATTCGTGCAACAGCTAGTAATGTAAAATTGTAAGTCTACTAGAAGTCCTGCGACGGCTCAATTTTTTATGTTAGGTACATTTGTATACTAAATCAATTAGAATTATAAAGCAAAAAAATAATCTGTGCACCTGTCTACCAATTTTATTTACAGAATATCTGCAAATGTAACAGAAAAGGGACGGATATTTTGCCCACATAAATGATTAAATATATTCAATTATCCGCTCCATAAACTAACACACTTGAACTGTTATATATGCGTAATTCGATTTATTAGCATCCATATGTCTAACCTACCAATCTCGCATCAAGATTTGTGCATGCATAATTAATAGTATTAAATTGTTCTGACGAAACGTAGCCACTTAAAATAGCTTATATGTATATATTATCAGCTTAACGTTACCGGATTAATTTTACTATTATTAATGAAAACTGGGTTAATTTCTTACCTGCTATTGTAGAATTTAACAATTTCCTTGGAAAATTCATTATATATAGTATTACAATCAACGTAATTTCATTGTTTTACTAAAAATATTATGTCATTTTTAATATTAGGTACTTAATTATTATTATTACCTAGTTAATATTGATAGTTATGAGACGAATTTACTTGAGCAGTCGTAAACTGTGAAGTCTCTGACTTTTAAAAGCATTGTTTTTTAAAAATCGTGGAATTTAAAAATGATTTTTATGTGTCGATATTTGAGAGAGGGAGCCCGCCTCCTATCCCTCTTGTAGAAACACGAGCAACAAGGGGACCAGCCAGAAGCAGTGTCACCTAGAAAGGCTAGACTGGCTGTCGACCTTTGTTGTAAGAACACCTGTATTCGTAACGAGCTGGTGCCAGCGACTACGTTCACCTTCAAAAAGATAAATAAATGACTAATATAACGTGACATCTTTATCATTGTACGACTGTGCCTCCACGGCGACAGTGGCGCACAATTTTTTTAAATTTATAGGTGATCCCTCGGGAACCAATCATTTATCCAGAATAAAAGTATCCTATGTGTTAATCCAGGTAATTAGTTATCTGTGTGCCAAATTTAGATTAATACGATTCGTAGAGAATTAATTCACCGCTAATACAATCTTCTACTCAATAAACTTCCGTTTGCTAACTTAGATTTAAGCAGTGTGTTTAAGTAATTCCCATTTTTGAATAATCGTTAGAATATGCGGCCGTGAGTTAATTGACAGTAAGATAAGATTCTACAGTAGAAGCTTTCTTCATATTTTATAACATTTTTCTGGTACCTACTTCTGAAAGAATGAATGGAAAGAAGAATGCTAAAGAATAGTACTGAGAAATAAAAAGAAATGGTAAGTTCGAGATAGCTATATCTCGTATTCTGAAAATGATTTGATAGACATGATCGTCTTATACTTATTTGTGTGGTACATTATTTTATGAGACATTTTTTATTCTAAGAGTGTTTTTGGTATTAAAAATAGCAAATATTATCACCAAAATAAACTTATCTTAAAAATCATCAGTGTAAAAAAACAAATATTTGCGAAGCATTTACATTTATATATATATATTTTTTTCGTGCCCGCGATAAAACGGTCCTAAAATACAGTCGCAGATCACCATTTCATGTTAAGTTTTTTTAAGTTTACAATAAAAAGGTCTTTGTTCTGAAAAGCGGTCTGATGTACCCATTTATCTCAATAAGGCTCGTTTCGATCTTAAGTCACCCTGACGTCATCATGATACTTGACCCATATACAAGTCTTGGAGAGTTCATATTATATTACAAGTGCTATTAGTATTAGTAAACGCGGATGTTATGCTCCATTAGTACCACTCATCTCAAGATGAACGGGCATGCAAATACTAAATAGGCTAATTAAGTATTTTTCATGACCAATACTGCCTCTCTCCGAATTAAGAAGCCTGGCTGTAAATAAAAAGAGTAAAATCGTATTACATTCTCTAATATAAATTATTCCTAGTTATTAAAAAAAGTAATTTTGCTAAAGTATTTTAGCATTAAAATTTTGGCATATTTATATTTACCTAGTTCTATAAAATACTAGCTACCCGCTCCCGGCTTCGCCCAGGTTTAAATTAAAAACTATCCTATCTTTAAGTTAAACCATTTTTTTTATATATAAGTCAGGCAGCGCTTGGCCGCGATCTCACTTGATTTTAGGTGCAGATGCGGCCGAAGATGGACCACGCTTACCTAGTAGATGCCCATTTACCCTACGTTTGAAAACCCCGAGGTTGTAATTGTGGGGAAACACAGACGCAGGCAATGAGTTCCACTCCTTAGCAGTTCGGACCAGGAAGGTGAAACTGTAACACACAGTTACGAAGTTTTATCAAAATTAGTTCAGTAGTTTAGAAGTTCATTGGCTTCAAATGTGACACGTAATTTTTATTATATAGAGAGATAGGCGTTCCGCTATAAATATCTTTCGTCTATATTATATATAGATAGACTGTATAAGCTTTCGAATAGTATCTGCAAAAGGATTATTTCAGCACTATTTCACAACTGCAACTCGACAGTGAAAGCTCCCGCTTCTATTATTACAAAGTAAACAACATTTGAAATACCTGTATCGCTCGTCATAATGCATTAATTATTTAAACATTTACCTTTTCATGCGCATACATAATTAGTAAATCACATACAATAAACTACAGAAGCCTCTAAAATTTGAAATAAATGTATTTTAAATTGTAGTACGAGTTATAAATCATTGAAACGATACTTACTCATTTAAAATTAAAAAAAAAGATATTAAAAAGTGCTTGATAGATGGGTTTTTCAGCTCCTTTCTAGCCATTAAAAATGTGTCTGAAAACTTTTAATTAACATCACATTCGTAAAGGTCTAGAGCACAAACCAGTTTTAGTTAGTTTAATTTGGTTTTTACGTTTAGTTGGACATCCAAAAGAAACGAATGCAGACCAAAGTATCTAGAAAAATAATGTCATCATCATCTTAGTCGTAGAATGTCCACTGCTGAACATCGGGGAGGTAGGAGGCCTACCTCCCCGATAATTTTCCAAAAGGATTGTTCAGAAGCAGCTTTGCATCAACCGTCGTTCCACGGGCTTTATCAGGTCCTCTGTCGGTGGACGTCCTACGCTGCGCTTGTCAGTCCGTAGCCTCCACTCGAAAACTTACCGGCCCCAGCAGCCGTCAGCTCTCCGTACTACTTACTACCGGATCTCCTCATTCCTGATCACGCAGTGCAACCCCAAGCATAGCCCTCTCCATAGCTCGTTTAGCGTAGTTAAGCTTTCTTACAATGCACATAGTTAGAGACCACGTTTCAGCGCAATATGTCATCACTGGCAACACACATTGGTCGAAAACTTTTGTTTTAAGACACAGGAATTTTGGACGATAAAATGTCTCGGAGCTTTCCTTAATAATTATGAATTAAAATTTATTTTTTCGATCTGCTTCGATTTTCAACAGATATTAGGTTATCCGCAGTAATAGGCACGCAGTAAATGGATCATTTGCAGTATTGACACCCGCAATAATACATGCATGGAGACTGTTCTGTAAAATGTTTATTAATAAAAGAAAATATTAATTTGTCACGCTGTTGATTTTTTTTTAAACTTCAAAATACCTAAGGGAACCTAATATATATTTTTTATCAGTATCTTGAAATAAATGTCAAAAAATACTTCCAAAGTAAGGCCTTAAATAAAAACCGCTGTAATACCCCTTACCCTACTTCAATTAAATTTAAATCCAAAGCGTTTCCATTATTTGTAAATTAAATTTCGAATGTAGACAGCAGATGTTAAATATCAATTTATTGGTATCATATTCATAATGATATTACATGTAGTATAATCCGTTACTAATTAAATAATTTCCGCAAAATACCAAATTTTAGTTGCATAGATGATCGCAAATTGGTTAGCTCATATTTTACACTAAAAAGGTGTCTTTTTATCACATTTTATATTATTTCTTATTAGAAAACACTCTCATGAAGTTGCACATGACTTGATAGGTCATATGCCTGTTACACAGTATCATAATAATAAAAATATATTATGTAAGAGATTTTGTAATATATATTTTATCGTATTTTCTAAGTACCCTTGATGCAAAGTGGCTTTTGTCACTTATAAACATAAACAACACTAAGTGCACCCCTTATTGTGATAGGGTTAAAATTACGTAACAAGTTGATGATATAGAATAGAACTCTAGCATCCCTTACTCACACGGCAGAACAACAGCACAAGTGCTGTTATTTCACCAGGTCTACCATAAATATACTGTCACGGCTTTCCAAAATATTACTGCCACTTCAAATTTAATATAACCAAAATACTTAATTAATTGCCTAAAGAAAAGTAAACCAAAATATGAATGTTGATTCAGATAATATCCTTAATTGTCTTCCTTATTACCTTTATCGTGCAAACAAAAATTGAGATGTGTGTTTGTTTATTCTTTGTCAATGAAACATTTTCCTTATCGTCCGATTTGTTATTAGATTGGCATGGAGTTAGTTCCGCTCTCACCGGCAGGCAGGCTCACTCTTATTGTATTGTTATTCAGTTACCGAAGGGATGGCCACTGACGCGCAAAACGTAACTTGACTTGTTATGTCCTCCATGTTGTATTTCATTATTGCTAATACAATAACAAGACAAGAATGTATTGTGTGTGGCCATTTCAGTGGAATCGTACGTAATAAACGCACAGTTTGCCGGTTTCCATTTCTATTGTGCGAGGTGTCGCTTGTGAACTATAGCGGTGCGCCCTCTCATTTTCGGGTTTAATGGTGTATATCGGCCACGACTAGAACGCACAAAGGTTCGTTAGTGGGAATGTAGATGACGACCGTATTGGCTTTCATTATACCCCTGTCGATACCGACAATAGACAGTACGAACATGCCTAGCAGAATATGCCATTAAGAACAAGCGAATGCTGATATACCTTTTTGTTGCGAATATAAAATTGTGTGAAGTTAAGCACTGAACTAGAAACCAATCGACTTGGACCACCTTTGAAAAGTTCTCATTAACTTTCTAAGGAATTTTGAGTCAAAGTTTAATTTGAGTAAAATAGAAAGATGAGCACGCCTATTACCATACAAGAAAATATCAAAATCTGTTAAGTAATTTAGCCATAAACAGGAAACAGATACTTTGTAATACTTTGTAATACTCATATAAATTATTGATTAATTCACGTAGATGTAGAAACTGATGTATACAAAAGCAATAATATATCGTTCGTATTAAAATCAAAACACGACAAACTGAATTGCTCGTAGAAGGGAATTAAGAGCAATCGGAAGTCGGGTTTTATTCTGTTCCCCACTTGATTTGGTTATTGTCCATTGTCGTCACCATTGGTTTGCAGCCGACGAACCGACGACAGCACTAACAACGTTACGACATAAATGAGTCGCTCGTAAAATAGAATCGGAAACTAGGGTAACAGTTTTAATTTGTTCTCTACAAAAATGCAAACTTTAACTGCCAACGTTGAATATGTAGAACTAATTACAGTGTTGTTCTAATTTGTACGAAATGCATTTATGTAGGATGAATTAATTATTTTTACACTCTCTTCGTTGCTTGTGTAACATCAACTAGCTAGACTGTAGGTTTAATGTTTTCAAATGAAATAATTACTTAAGGTTCTGTTCACATAAAGAGACCGCTCAAACTCGCGTAAACGAAAGTAAGATCTCACTTGGACAGATTATCAACTGTTTAGAATCTCAAGTAGACGGATTCTAATATGGACGGAATCTTAAGAGGACAAGGTACATTAAAAAAAAAATAAGTATACTAGAAAATATACTAGAAGCAAAAAATTTTATTTTTAAAGCTTATTCACATGAATCTACCTCTGATCAAGTGAACAAAACGAAAATTAAGCAAACAAAATCTGTCAAAAGAAAAATATAAAACTTATAAAAACCATTAAAAATTCTTTTTGGCTCCTAAAGGCTTTTTCAGCTTGATAGAATTTACGTAATAGGGATAGGTTATCTGGTTAACTATAAATTAATGATCTATCACCATGAATGAAGTAATTATACAACTTACATATTTAGCTACTAACTATTAAAGAGAGTTTTACTGGTTGAACACATTGCTCCAGCTACTAACTCATGTAGTTACTGAAAGTATTCAGTAACTAGATCAGTTAGTTGACATCAAGAGAATATAAAACCTTGATATTCTGTCAAAAATTACCAAATCAAAGCGATTATTTCATTCACTTGCCAGTTATTAAGCAAAATGGTAAATATTTTTAACAAATGTGACTATATTTAATAAATATTTAAACTTTTCTCTGACCTTATATTCATTTATAGCCCGTTACTCGTTATTTGAATGTAAAACATGATAATGGGAGGCATATCATAAAAAATGAAAAATGAGGCTCTGATTACTTAGCTTAAGCTGTTATGGTTTTCCGATAATACGTTTATCTGCTATCACATTTACTCCTTATGCATTTATATTGTAATATGTATTTAAATTAAAATTAGGAAATCTCCTGAAATTCGGGTAATATGATACATAAATTATCTTTAATTTTTAAGTAAAGGTAATGTATGCTCAAAATAGAAGCCTTTCACAAAGAAAAGTTTTAGTATAAAGCGGAATAATAGATCTGAGGTGGATATTGACATGTTCGACATTAGGTTCCCTTTGTTCAAGTCTAGATTGGGGCTGGTATTTAAGTAGGCTAATGTTTTATTTACTTTTGTTAATTAGGTGTTAGTTAGTTTTTAGTTCAGTACTTAATTGTTATCATTAGTGTTTAGTTAGAATTAAGTTTATCATGTTATGCATTCAACTTAGGAATACAATTTAGCTAATTACTTATTACACACATTTATCTCTGTTTTCACGAATTTGATTATATTCTGTCTGTGTGCTTTGTTTAATAAATAATAAATAAATAATAACAGTAGTCGTAACAGTCATACTAGTAATAAAAGTGATAATAAATTGCCAGGATAGACTTCAAATATCTATCCACTTACACAAGATCACTCTGAAATCAGCACTCGGGTTGCTGTGTTTGGGTAAGTAAGAGGTATACATTTTGTAACATTTTAAGAGTAAGGAAAACACTTGAGACCCTACTTCAAATATAACAAGAAAAGTCAATGAAGATTGTAAACAACAACTCTATCTATGTTATACATTACAAGTTATCTTGGTACTTGATACTAATATTTTACTAGATTTCTTTGATGTATGGGGGAGATTGCAGCCAGTCGTAAGGTCCCAATAAAAAGTTGCCACATTTTCGTACTATTGCTTTTGTATAGCGCTCTATCTAGTCGAGCGCAGCGAGACCTTTCAATTATCTTTGGTCCCCGCCCATCAACGGCCGCGCTAAAGACGCTTGGTTTTAGCCGGTACGTATCCGGCATAACCCTACACTGCCGGGTATCCAAGAGGATTTCCCATGTTTGATTGGTTTGGTATTGATTGTGTTCTTAGCTAAATTTCATCATTTGATACATCGACAGAGCCACAACTTTATTTAACATCCAAGTTAACATATAAAATAAAAATGAAATATTCGTAAAAAAATTCTTCTTATTATTTTATACGAACGATAGAGAGAAAACTAAAAAACATTTTATTGCATTTATTATGTTTTCCGGATTAAATTTTCAAAACTTTTTAAAGTTATTTTATCGAAACTCTCATCCAATTTTTTTTCCATTTGTAACTTTTGTATATTTTATGCGACTCCATATTTCTGCTTTCACTGTATTGGCACAAATGCTTTGCTGAAACAAATGGTAACCTTACGACATGTACATAAGGATTCAAATGCAGTGTGTATTGTCGTTTCCACACATTTATCTGTGTAAATGCTGTGCGTCTATTAATAAACTGTACCGGATTGTAATGCAACATGTTGCAACGCTTTCAATAAATCGAAGCTAATATAATCAGTAACTAATAAAATTTGTCTATTTTATTTTCATTTGAAAGTCAAGACAGTATATAAGACAAATTACAATTTTGTACAAAGAATATTTGTAATTTGTAACAAATATTCTTTGTACAAAATTGTAATTTTAATTATTTTTTATAAAATTATGGCAAGTCATTATTCATACTTTCTTATGGACGGGCTCGTTAAATGAAATGTCGCCTATTAACACAACAAGTATGTGGCGCCATCATTCGAACAATAAAATAAAAGATATAAATATTTTAAATAATGGTTTTACCACTCATCTCTCTCTCTCTCTCTCTCTCTCTCTCTCTCACTCACTCTCTTTCCCACTGTCCTTATTTTTGTAATCCCATCCTCATTTTTCACAAATATATATTTATTTTCTAACGACGAAACGATAGAAGACGCTATTATAACGCGTCGTTCGCGAATTTATTACTGGCTAGAAAGAAACTATAACATAAGAATAATGTCTGTTGATTCAATTTTATGCGTGATCGCTCTTTCTAAATAATTCAATGTTTGATATTATATGTAATAAACATTAGAAAAGTTATATTGTGGTAGACCCTATTCCACCCGAATAACAGTGTTCTGTTCATAATTATGTTTTAAAACAGTTTGGTTAATTCCCTTGAAACCTAAAAACAAACACTAAACATATATATTTTAAAATGGTGCACGTTGAATGTTTGATCTAGTTGTGTAAAAATCCCAAACGTTTTAGTGTGAGTAGAACCCCGAATAGCGCAGGTAATCCATTGTTGTCCAGTGGCCACAATGGAGTTTAGTCGATTAAACCCTGCCACCGAACACTTGCCACCTGTGAGAAAAATGTTGCTCCACACAATGGGAATGCGATGCAGAGATTTGTGAAAGCGAAAGAATAGTCCGCTTTGACTCGGCTACGTAATGTTTTTATTTATTACGTATTCTCCCCCAGACGAAGAAAGAGCGCAAGGAATTGTAGCGATTTCTATTGAAGCCAGATCAATGCTTGACCGATTCCACTCGAAGGGGGAAATTGATTGAGTAAATAACTTTAACAGGGTTAGAAATTAGGTAGCTGAGAAACATTTAATCAAAAAACAGCTATTTCATTGGTGAAATTGTCGAGCGAATTCATTTCAACATTTTTGATTGAATATCACGAAGCATTCCATTTACAACATTTTTATCTGTAATAGACGTGTTTGGAAAAAAACTGAGCTTGATCGTTCGAACAAAATAAACTGTGCTATTGATTTCCATTTTAGCCATGTCAACTTGTTCCGCGGTCGAAACGCAACCGCAACGCTCACTTGATTTTTCCATTCGATAAACTGAACTGAAACATAATGAAAACATAGTTTATAGGTTAACTATTTGAATGTAACAAAATAAATATTTATTACTATTATTATACCTATACTTGAATTAAGTACAAGTAAATCACGCTTACTTAAAAAATAATATAAAAATAAAAACAGATAATTCTACGTGACTGCTTGAACTTGTAGACTATGGTGAAGGTTAATATTTTGATATTCTGCCAGAAATCAATAATATAGAGGAAGTGTCCCATTACAAACAATATGCTTTATGCCATTTGGATTATCTTGGCTGGCGACAAAGCAGACTTAATTAATTAATCTGGCTTTAATCAATCTGGGTCACAGCACATTTAAAATTCGATTACAAAGAACCGTCTAACATATCATCAAAGAAAAGTGAAGTACTGCTAACTAAGTTATTAACGGGAAAATAAAACACCAAAACTAAATGCAAAGAAGATCTCGGAAATAAGTAAAAATCGGATAAAAATCGGAAATAAGAGGGAAAAAAGAGAAAGAAGTATTTAATTTTGCAACCTATGCAAAATACTAAGACACTATTCTAACATACTAAAAAAAAATCTTTATCAATGATAAAACATGTTAGTGTAAACCTACTTCAATGCTGCCATCAGTTCCTATTCAGTTGGATAATAAAATTTATATACAAAAGAAGAAAATTTCATACTCTATGAAACGTGATAGGAATCAGGCAAGAAATTTTGGTGAAAATCTCGTTAACTCTTGAATACACTTTCACACAAAGAGCTGACGTGTTCTTTCATATAAGTGTTCTTTATTTTAGTTTTAATTTATAAATGCGTCGGAACCAGCTTGCGGTTTGTTAATAATTAAAGGTTCGCCCTTATTTCATTCTTTTACAAAAGCCGTAAAATTAACTTGCATATTCGTACATGTCTCTTATTGTTGCTCAGTACGTGCTTCACGTAATAAATTAGGTCTACAAAAAGCAACATTATGACAGGCACGACGTAAAGTACCCACCTTTTACTTATTATCCTACATTTTTTTCTTATGTTGACGACTCTTGTACTTTGTTATAGAAATATTAGTTTTAGATCTAGCAAAAATTGTTTTCAATTTACTTTTACAAATTAAAACAGTTCAATTAGTTAACATTGAGAATGAAGTCAATCGTCGAATTCAGCTCTGACATCGGACGGATCGGATGGACAGTGCTCGTGAGGCTTCGAGACATCTTCTCGTTCGACATTCTTCAGTATCTCAGTATTTATCTCAGTATCTCAATAAGTTTTCATAATAGGTGTTGCAAGTGATGACATATAGTGCTGAAACGAGGTCACTAAGTATGGGCCTTGTAAGATAGCTTAACGTCGCATAATTCCTATTATATTAACGAGTGTTACCACGTAACTATGAAGCATAAATACATCATAACTACTTATTTTCATAGTAATTGTTTATTTGTTTAAATGTTGGATTGGTACAGGTATATAATATTATATAATTTCATATTTATATTATTATTTGATTGTTGTCGATTTTTATTGCTTACAATATTTACTAAAATATTTATACATAAGTTAATACTTCTATATACTTATACTTATTTATGTCGTAATTTCCGCTATATTATCTCGAAATTTTTCATAAGAAATTGAAGAAAAAAATTACTTCAAAGTAGATAACGTAAACGAAGTTTCTTTTTCCGTATTAAATATATTCATAATACTGCTTTGATTCCAAGTGATAAAAGGAAATTATAATTTCGCTCGTCAACGGAAAAATATATTGGTATTAATTTACATATCATAATTTTATATTTAAATTTCTTTTCAGTTTAATGAAAAGAATTTAAATTGTAATAATAAATAAACGCTCGAATATTTAAAAGTAAAATAATAAGGAATGCAATTACAGTAAAAAAATCGTTTAAACTCGTTCTATGAAGTGGCTTATGGAGTTGACTATCTTATCTCTACGTTGTGTTCCAATGAGTGAGTAACGGATTTGACAACACGAACTCATCGAAGTCCATCTCCCTAACTCTTCCTAATATCGACTTGCAACACCTGTATCATTGATTGTGCTTATACCTAGGCGACGGTAGGCACCCACCACCAAGTTGCCCGGCGGCAGCCTGTCTGACAATGTTTACATTTAAAAAAACATAAGGACAACTTTCACCACCACACTCGATCCTCCATCCAGCATATCTCTTGACGTTATTGGTTTAGCGAGAAGATAACCAGGTAGCCTACGGGGTGGTCGAAATGTCTGATGTGATTGCATACTGGCTTACATTATATTAAATACACAGTTTTCTATCTATTGTTCTATCCCCAGCCCAGCAATGTGTAATATTGTACATTACTACATAATATAAAACAAAGTCACTTCCCCCTGTCTGTCCGTATGTATGCTTAGATTTTTAAATCTAAGTTCGCAACAGATTCTAATGCGGTTTTCACTAATGGATATAATGGTTCTCGAGAAAGGTTTTAGTATATAATTTACAAAGTTACGCGGTCGAAGTCGCGGGCAGCAGCTAGTGTATAATAAAGATATATAATAATAAAATTTTATAGGTATATAAAAATGTTAAGTTGGATTGTGTATGCTTAAAAAACGTACACAACCCAACTTGACCGATTTTAATTCGGTCTTCACATGTGGAAAGAGAGATAAACGTGGAAGATTACCTATATAAAAATTAAACTCCGGGCGAAGTCAAGAGCAGGTCGCTAATAAGATATGATATAAAGAAAGTGGCAATTAATTCTATAGTCATCAGTTAAGTAATATACTGTTCCTGTAAGGAATTCGAAATTAAAATGGCTTCACCTTTCAAATTAGATGACTGCAGATTGCCTCATAGAATCCATTCTCGATGTCATCTTCAAAATAACCATGATTACAATTTTTGTATAAGTAATAATACAGCTTCCCAACAATAGCTCATTAAAAACATTTTCATAGAGATATATCCTGTCATTGAAAAAGAAAAACGCGGAAAAATATTTGTGAGAATCGCCATGAATGCCCGAGGGGATAAGCAAGAAACCATTTTAACGTCAATCGCCGGAAACTCGCAAGAAAAATCACATTTTTTACGTTAGGTAACTTTATTTTTAATACAAACATTCTTGACAGTGAAATTTTACATTAATTAGACCAAGGAAAACATATTTTAAAGAAATAAAGAAAATCATTATTTACCTATTACGCTTTATTTTTAGATTTAGGACACCAACATTTTAAGATCTTAATATTGACAATTAATATATTTTATTTAATAAATTTAATAGTATTTCAGCATCGTTCAAATTCGAAACTGATATAGATAAATTAAGAGTCTTAGGAAACTTAGGGGATCAACTAGTATATTTATAATTTCAAAACAGTTAAACATGTATTATGCCGATATTAGTAATGAATACTTTTTAGAGAACTAGCTGGTGTCAGCGACTTGACCCGCGTTAAAAAAAAAATTCCTGTGAAGATTTCTGATATCGCTGTAAAGACGATGGCTGCCAATTTTTAATATTTTTCATATCATTTTTTCAGGATAAATACAGGTAATAAACTATCTGTATGCCTAATTTTATCCAAATCCGTTAACTCATTTTTGCGTGAATGAGTAACAAACATCCATACGTAGGTACTCACAATATTGGATATAATATTATAATATGTTATGTGTAAGTACTCAATTCAAATCTGAGACAAAGTTAGAAATCACTTTATATCAACAGAAAAGTAATTCTATTATGAAATTTCCTTTGGTTGTGGGTTATAAGATTTCGTTGAGAGTGCAAAAAAGTGTCCTCGCTTCTATAAGCCGCAGGCAAAGTTTCGGTATTAAAATTTCTTCGCGATAGGATAGCCAGTTAATTCTGGAGACTATGGAAAGTAAGTAAACTTAGTTGCTATCTCACCGTTTCATACCTTATTTTTAAATGGTTTAGGACTACTTTTTGTTTGATATAGTGTAGCCAAAGATATTATAATATAAAATCATTGAGTGTAGCGTAGCGAGCAGAAAACAAACTTCCACACACATACTGATTATTATTTATTTCTGATTAAGATTCTAAATTTGATTGTCCTTGAATATCTATGGGAGTAAAATGTTCTTAAGATCTTAAAAAAAAAAAAAAATTCAGGTAAGTAACTGGACCCAATGATATGTTACATTGTTATACATTAATTATTATATTATAATGAAAGAAACAGTTCTTGAATTTTTCTATATCCAAATTATCAAGCGCGATGCTCCAGAGTTGTGATTAACAAAGCCTATGAAATAACACATTGTCTTAGTAAAGGTCGTCAGACCGTCAGACAGACAGAGGATGAGGTCTACAATGGAGCGAGCTCACCCAGAAGATTCACCCAGCCTATTCACTCGAGCTTTGAAAAGATTTGGGTTATATGAGCTCGAAAATACAGACTTGATGGTAGCCAATCACTATCAAATAGACCATCATTCTGTCTATGGTAGACACGGACGTATAAAAGGGTAGGCTTATCTAATAAATATATCGTTGCTTATAAAATAAATATTTTTTAACCTTTGCACATTTTATATTCATTTTTGTAAATATATTTACAATTCGTCGGTTATTACGTAAATTTTTCCTACCAAAAATGGCGCCGAAACAATAAATAAGCTTTGACCTTTCCAGACTACTCTTACGACTTAATATTGTAGAAATAGCTTCTGAAACATGAATTATTAATTCTGCGACTATTTAAATATTGAATATTATCAGTCTATTGAATCTTATTAGGGAGAAAGTAATAACATAACAAATGAAATTTTATTGTTATCTCTTAATATAATTTTAATTTGTTCACTGTACTTCCTTACATTAGCTTCCCTCTGTATGTAAGTTGTACGCTTAAACTTCGCAGCGGATTATAATGCGGTATTCACTAGTAGAAGCAGCGTTAAGTAACTAGCTGTTGCACGCGACTTCGTCCACGTAACTTCGTAAATATAGCCTTTTTTAGTCGCTGATAATGTAGCTTATGTTTTCTTTATGTGAATAAAATTTTAAAATTTGCCCGATAGCTTTTGAGTTTATTCATTACAAACAAAGATACAACTCTTCTCTCGAAAAGACTCAGAAGTACAGGGAGCAAGCGTTTGACCTACTGAGCCTGTCATATCATTTCTTCTATATCTACTTTAATTGTGTTATAATATTTAACAAATGAACAAAAAAAATCATTCGACAATAAACGATCGCGTTATTGACAATTTTGACAAGTGTGGATCAGACCACTCAAGTGCGGATAGTCGGTTGTATCGCTCATGCGTTCAAGCCTTTGAATTGTCAGAGTCATATTTATAGTACCAGTCTCGCTCGGTACCACCTTTGAGCATTTTATTTTTTTTCGATTTTGTGGCATTATATTGCATTTTGTCATTTCAAAACAACAGTTTTTTTTTTTCTTGAGAAAAAGTTTTTAAAATATTAACAAAAATATCTGATAAAAATTAAGATTTTTTCTTTAAAATTATAGTAGATAATATATTTTAGGCTACAGATGTAGCGTTTTTCTAAATAGTAATTACTAATCTTTCTGGCAATGATGACTAGATGTCTTTATTGTAGAAAATGTGCATATTGTACATAGATTTATAATCATATTTATTAAGACAAGAGTGATCACGATGCACTTTTAATATGGCCGCGTTAGTTCCTCTTTTGATAACACGTCTTCACAAACGTCATTAACAAAATTCCTTATCCTTATCCTTTATCCTTTATCCTTGTTATTGACGTTTCCGGTACACGATCGTTGGACAACACATTTCAATTAGCACAACACTTTGGTGGGAAGGAGTATAGGGAGGGCTACTTTAATGATATTAGAGGAGTATTTGATTTTGTTTTTTTTTTTTTCGTTTCAGTGAAAATTGGTTGATCAAGAGATTTTTTTCTTTACCTAGGGTTATTGTCTTGTCCTAGTCTTGTTTTGTCAAGGCTTTTTATATCGGTACTTTTCATACGTCTAATGGATCTCCTCATTCGTGATTTGATCTCGCTGTTACACTGCGTAAGATTTAAAGTTACCATCTATTATCAGATCTTTTTATGATTACTAAACAAAGTGTGCTTTTTTAAGGGGACAACGAAACCACTACATTCGTTAAGAAAATATTTTAAAAATAGCTTGCTTTCTTTATAGTAGGTACTCGTATATTCGGCGGAGTTGCGGAAGAGTGTTGGTCCGACCTCGCAACTTCGCCTCATAGCGGACGCGGAGGAGGCCAAGAGGTTTAGTCGGTCTTCCCCAATACCACCTCGGGGCAGGAGTCCGACATAACCCACCAGTCTGTCCCCAGGCCGGTGGGTATCCATGATGGATTCCTCTTGTAAAAAAAAAGGTACTCGTATATTATTAGTTGAAGTCTCTCCGATAGTCATAACCTAAGGGCATTTACACTCCGTTCAGATTGTTTTTACGAGGATCCACAAATAAACACGCACGACCCTTCAAAACCTTGTTTACTACCCGCTACGTGCATATTGAATTTTGTCGACGACTTTTATTAGGTACGTGCTATCTTTCAGTAATCATTTTAGTTGAAATATATCTCGAGATTTATATTTTAAAAGCGAAATAAAAGTTCAAATCATTATTTTTTTATATTTCAGCAATTACATATAAGTATTACTTTATTAAATAACTAGCTGAAACAAGACCAGCTTCGCTGCAGCGTGCGAGTGAGCTTCCGCGTGGTACTGGACCCTGCTTATTTTATTAATTTATTTTTGTAAAATAAAATTAGTCTAAGTTACCCCTTAGCAGAAACAAACAGACAGACATAAAGTTAAATAAATATTTTTACATTATGAATACCGTATACTTCATATACATTTATTAAAAAATAGTTATTTTGACATTACAAATACACTTCATTATAATTAATATTATTAACCTGTACTATAAGAAAATAAAATATTAACCGTGAAATTTTTAATATAAATTAGGAATAAAGATACCTACTTGCGAATATAAAAAACACGTCAGATAAGCATGGCCCATGAAAAATTTAATAACTTGACAAAGTAAGTAATTTGTGAAGAAAAAACATTTCATAATAAAATTATCTAATTTAAGCCAAACATGCGAAATGCTATCTTGTACGCCATTTATTAAAATAACGAACAGAAATTCAACACGAGTTTTATTACAATAATATTTTCAGATATGGGATCCTTAATGTACGAATGATAATAAATCTTCAAGAATACAAATGTTCATATCCATCGGTTCATTTGCAGACATCATTAGCGATCGGTTAGCAGGTTCATTGTCCCAGCGTACGGAGAAGGCTCTATGCCAGCTCACAGATATCTTACCAAACAAATGAAAGCATATAATAGACCCCTTATCATTTTTGTTGCGTCTATAGAAATTGCAGCTTTAACATATTATTGATAAAATTCATCTTGATTTTATTTTTAAACACTGCCTGCCTCAAAGTTAAGTAGAATATTATTGAATGAATTCTGAGAAAATAAGTTTCAATACGATTTTGAAATACTTATTCTTCGTAGGTTCGCCGGTCGATCGTGGTCATTATTTCAGGTGTTGGTGGCAAGGTTCATAACGCCGGTTGCTAAGCGGATCGCATGGCCTCCTCTGTTTACTTGATGGAACCTTCATGGTGACTTTCATGGGAAAAAATATATGCAGTGGTTTCCCCTTGCCTTCTGCATTTAAGCCTTTTAGGGGTAATTTAAGCCCCAAGGCCGTTTTAGCCTCTTTCAACCGGTTGCCCAGACAGGTGAAGAATGGTTATCCCGCTATTTACTCGGTCGCCAGAGCCTCGTCTGTTGTCTAGCGTATTACACAACGGAGCAGTAATACGCCACTCCGCCGCCCTCCGCATCGTGCAGGTGAGGTTGACAGTAGGGTAGGATAACATCTTAGTTCCTTTCTCCCCTTACTTAGAATACTTACTTATCCTTACTTACCTGAAATACTTAGAAATATATAAATTCACTATCTGGTGCCCGCGATATCGTCCGCGTTGCATTATATATAGAAACCTTTATCGTTTAACGGTATTTCCATTACATAGTGAAAACCGCAATAAAATCCATTGCGTAATTTAAAAGATCTAAGCGTACATTTGTAATGAATAAACTCAATAACTACAGATTATGAAATTTCTTTCACCTGTACAAAGCTACATTATCAGCGAGTACTTATAGGTGTCGTCAGCACATCATAGAATTGGGCATATCGTGATATTCCTGGGCAGATCATATTTCTGTTAAAACTGAGAGGGTCGCCAAATGTATTTCCATGTAAACTAACTTTTGGTAAAAGATTTCATACTTTCATACGATCTGCCCAATTCTACGATCTTCCCACGACATCGGCTATATTTGATAAAGTTAGGCGGGCGAAGTCACGTGCAATAGTAAAGATATGCTCAATCATATGTGTTATTACCAACGTACTATGTATAATTTATAAAAGATCACTCGAAATCACTTATCAAGACTAACAATCCGGCGTCTTCCGACGTACATTCCCACCCTCATCTTAAAACGACACATGGTCCGAATCAATTTACGCTTCCGACCTCTACTCCATCCATTACATATCGTATAAATCCCATAAATCTATTCGGTATTCATAATCCTTTTACTACTTATTCATCGTTAATGACTTATGGACTTATTACATATTGAAATTTGCATACATTTTTAATAATTAAAATTTAATATAGAAATTATAATTAAATATTGATTTTGATGTAATATGCAAAATATAAACAGTTTATGTAATTTTAGGCTGTAGAAATAAAAACTGAATTGCGTTGCTCTGAAAATAAAAAAAAAATATTACTTTATTAAACAAAATTATATTAACATTTTCTATTTTACAAAACTTAGCTGAAAAGATAAACAACATTTAATGAAATTAAATGTTGTTTATCTTTTCAGCTATGTAAGTATGTAATTATCAGCTATGTAAGTATGTAATTACCTACATGTATATTTATCTTTATTTAATCGACTCGTTATAATAAGATTGGTTGGCCCTTTGAAGAATACCGCCGTGGAATACCACGGTTAATTTTGTTACTAATAGAAATAAAATTGAACAATATACAATACGTATTTGACAATGATAAATTGGACGAATTTTGTTAAGGCCGAAAGCTGTAGGTAGGTATATGAAATTTGTAATCATGTTTTGTGGAAAAAAAATATCAAATAACGTTAGTATTTGTCAACGTAAATTTTAGATTGAATCGTTCGTCCCAAGTGGCACAAAAGCCTCTGGCTTTATTTCTTATCAAAATGGTAAAAATAACTTTCGTTTTAAAAAATAAAACCAAAGTGAGACTGGCTAGAAATTGAAGTAATTACGTCGGCAGATAGGGTCGATGTTCCAAAAATATTTCGAGAATATTCCTTGTTTTTGTTGTTACTCGTGAAAGTCTTCTACAATTTTATGTCCAAACATTTAATTTGATAAACTATCAAGTGAATGTCAGATAACGTTCCGTACGAATTTCTCTTTACATTTCTCTTGTATCTCAAACTCGGACGATTTATTTCAGTGTCATTGTTCTGACGGATTAATCAGATTTCCTTTTTTTATTTTGCGTTAATAATGAGACGTCAAAACAAATGTTAAAAAGAAGTTAAAAAGATGTAAAATCTACAAGTTTACAAATCTTTATGGAATCTAATCTGAAATATCTAACTAAATAATCTTTTTTTTATATTAAGGTCAACAGACAGGCTGACGGACCACTTGTGACTTGATAGTAGGTGGCTACCACCGCCTATAACACAAGCAACGTCACGGGTACTGTAAGTGCGTTGTGCTTGCCGACTATAGTGGGACTAACGATAAGGGATTGTTATGTTAACAGGCTCAAACATCTCTTACTCGATCATTTATACGTTGAAATTTTGATGACATTGTTAAAATTTACTTTTGTGTAGATACTATAATTATATAGAATGTGAATTTAATATGAAATTGAAAAAAGGTCTATTGTTAACTAAGTCATGAAAACTTCGTACGTGTTGAAAAATGAAAAATATGAAAAATGGACCTCAGAAAATACTTTAGGATTATAGATGAATAGGTTGTTTATGCTAATTATGTTAATAGTGTATAAATGTATCCAATTTCACACAATGTCATTAATCACTTTACATTTAAACACTAAAGTTAAATTTTCTTACTAAAGTTATTTTTCAACAGCGCTCTTAAAGTACACACTTTGTAATTTTAGAAGTTTTATTCCACTACTAATTCTTCATTTTAAACGCGAGCTGAATGAGTTAAAAAGCCATTACCGGCTTCTAGAAATAAATCATTCGCCTTCCGTTGCAACATTCGCTTCAGATGGTTTAATTTACATCGAGGGTGAGTTCCGCTTAACTCCCGATCCGCGTTCTCCAAAATTTAACGAGTTGTTGACTTCGAACGCGGCTGGCCATAGAAATTACATAAGCCTATGTCGACGCCGACCCCTTCAGAGTAGGAAATATCAGTTTAAAAATCACATTCTGACAGCTCCAAAAATAGAAAGGTTTTAAAATACAGATACGTTTCTTGTTTTCGTTTGTGCTCGCAGGAATTCTTGACAAACAAACATTCAATCGATGTACCCGCATAAATCAACGCGAAAGCGATAAACGCAAATTGACAACTCAACTGTCGCCGAAAGGATGAGGGTACCGCCTCGCCCGCCGCTAAGGAAATTCAAGATAAATTTATTTACGTTTCACTGACATGATGCAATATTCTTCTAAGTATATAAAATGGTTTTCTTTTCGTATTATCTCATTGGATGCTATTTGGAGTGACAGAACACACAGCGTCTTCGCAAGCATAAAGCCGTAAACGAGCATAACGTAAGTTCCCTTCACAAAGAGTGCCGTAGAAATCAGTGTTTTTTTTTTATGTTATGGTTATGCCCTAAATAATTATATAATTAAATAAAATATATATAACAAAGATTTTAATAGTAACAGCAATGTATTTTTTATGTTACAACCAGCAAACACGCTGACGGTCCACTTGATATTAGGTGGCTACCATCAAGTACCATCAAGCAAAGTCACAGGTGCTGCAAGTTCGCTACCGACTACAATACAGTAGGATTAAGGATAGGAGATTGTAATGGGATAGGGAAATGGGATCTGTCATTCCCTTACTTACCCACCGAAACAAATGCTGTTATTTCACAATAGTCTTCTGTACCTAAGGGTCTTCTGTTCTGTTGGTTACTGTCACCAGATGAGCTGCTCAAATGACTGCGAAACTCGATGTTCCCTGCCACTACTTTCCAGATCCAGACCAGAGCAAAATTTTAAAATTCTATTTTCAAAGTTGACCTTGCTGGAAATCGAACCCGAGAACCCTGGAACAGAGCGATAAGGCAAGCACCCTAACCACTAATCCAACGAGGTCATAAAACCCTAAAGCTATTATCTTAAGGAATAGCTGATCAAGAGTTTAGCCCTTAATCAGGGTCGGCAGCGCTCTCAAATGCCTTTGTTGCAATATAATGTAGACTGTGATACCGTTCACAAATTCACAATAATTTGCCAAGACCAATGTCCGAGTGACTCGTCGTCTATTCTGATCATTCAACTCTCAAGCCAAATCGTTCATGCATACATTGACAAAGGTCCAGCGATGTCAATCCTCTTTGAATAACTTTGCACTCTAACCTACTATACTCGTTAGAAACGGTTTCACTCTATATTTTACTCCTACATTTCACATTTCAATGCATTTTTATAAAAGTGTGACGGACATTCAGAAAGCCTACAGTACTGTGCAACGCCAAAGTATCATAAATAAATAAATATAAATATATTCACACATTCCACACTGCACCATCTAGTTCCAAAGTAAGCAACTTAATGCTTGTATTATGGATAACAAACAGTTGATATATAGGTAACATACAATACTTTTTTTGTAAATATATTAATACATATTATAAATACAAAACATCCATGACTCAGGCACAAAGTAGATTCAAGCATCCCTTTTATCACTCATCTAAAATCTAGAAGATTATTCTTATAAATATAATATAATATATAATATTCAACAATATAATTATAATATTCAACAACATAATTATAATATTCAACAACCACCACATAAAAAGAGCATTAGTATTGAAAACAATAATAAAAAGATATTTTTTATAACACAACTTAAAGCAAACCCATTATGAGCAGTAAAAGAATAATGGAATTTTCAATGCGAAGTTACCTAGTTTCGCGAAACAAATTCACCAAACTAGGTAACGTGAACGTAAAATAAAATCAATTTCGATATTCGTGAACCGTTACTTTGAAAAATGTTTCAACGTGAACGCTTCGCTGAAATTTTTAAGTGAACCAATGAAAAAAATTGATGTGGTCACTCAGTTACGCTACGCGGTGGTCTACAAAGCGGAAAGCGAGCTAGTGGTATACTTCTAGGTATATATATGGATAGTATCAAAATATATATTTCTGCTTTTTAGATAAGGTTAAATTAAAACGTGTGAATTCACAAATGTACGTCTATCGACTCCGACACGGTTATGGCAAACCATTAGCTGCTGCGCGGTACCTTATCGCGTTTTGTATTCGCTGCTGTAACACAGCAGCGTTAAAACAGAGGTGTAGCAATATTTGAATATGCATAACTCACTAACAATTTTTTTAAATCATGTATAAATGACAATTATAAATCTATAAATGATAATAATATAAGTATATATATATATATATTAATGCTCAATTTATATAAATGATCTGGTAAGATTTTGTAGTGTTCATTTTTGTTAGAAATACTAATCCGAAATATACTAATAAGTTGGTATTAGGACTTAAAGGTCCTAATACTAACTTTTATATAAAGACGTCAACCTTATTTCGTACTTAATTCAATATTCCCTTTTCTCTTCATCTTCTGTTCTTCCGTATATTAGGATCCTCTCTCAACACGTAATATTTTATCTGTGATAACAATAACGCTATACGTCGCCACACTGTCTCCGGCCGAGTCGTTAAAACAATCGTAATTAAGTTCCTAATTTATGAGTCGTGTCTGACGTTAACAACTTATTTTGCGTTATCTCGTTACAACATACATTGGTTAAATGACTAAAACAAATACAGCGGCAATTTAAAATTTAACAAATTCAACATTGGTTTTCCTTAGTGTATCGACACAATTACAAATATTCGCATCACCAGATATTCTGAATTCATTAAACTTAAAAAAATAAAGTTTGTTCGTTATTTAATTGGCTATTACATCCGCACTTAATATTATAAATGCGAAAGTTTGTATGGATGTATGGATGTTTGTAACTCTTTCACGCAAAAACTACTGAACCAATCACGATGTCTGGGACACCAGAAAGGACATAGAGTACCTTTCATCCAGTCATCCAGAATGCGGGCACCAGCTAGTTACACATAACATCTTTCATTGATAATTCAGGGATCTTTTGGTTAATTCTAAACTTCTTCAGAAGCCTTCTCATCTATACTTAATATTATAAAGAGGTGAAGTTTTAATGTACTACAGTGGCGCCCATTTTTTATATTTTTAGGGGATCCAACGGGAACCTAACATTTTCCAGGATAAAAAGTATCCCATTATGCTAATCTCATGAAACTTTACATGTATTTGGGCATTCGCATTAAACAACAATGCAATGTTAGTATTGGGTCACTATTCCAAATTATATTATCAAACCCCATGCTTACCTACTAACAGTTAGCGTCAATACCCTATCGAGGCATAAATAGGAAGATAAATAAAGGCAAATTGTCGAACAAGTTTATGTTAATCCCGTAAAGGGTCCACTGAGATAAAGTCCCAGAGGATTACAGTGTCGGAACTCGGCTTTAAAACGGACACCCGTGACACTATCACCGACAATATTCTATGGATTGTTAGCAGATTACCAACGTAACATATTGGTAATTAGATTTATACTCTTACTAATTGATGGACTCCAATTCATTATCCTCTATGTCAATATGAGTACTAATTAGGTAAACAATGGGTATTGGCCATGTTTGGACGCGTTAACAAATTAAATTACCGTGAAAATGTCATTGAATTTATCAAAAGTGGTTAACCTGATTTCAAAATGCAATATATTGGAAAACTAGTTGGTGCCCGCGACTATGTCTGCGTTGAAAAACTGAAATATATGAGTTGACATTTTTATCAACGGTGGCACCCAATTTTTATATTTTTAGACAAACTCTCTGGAACAAAGAGGCTTTTTCAGGATAAAAAGTATCCTATATGTTAATCTTGGGTAATAAACTATCTTTGTGCCAAACTACATCTAAATCCGTTAAGCCGTTTCTGAAATTAGCATGCACAAACAGACAAAAATTCCAAAAAAATATTTAGTGTATAGGACGGCTCCTTTACGATTTTATTATATGTATAGAAGAAAAGTCATAATTTTTCAGTGTCTCAAAACAAAAGTTTTCAACCAATATGTATAGCCAGTGACAACATATGTCGCTGAAACGTGGTCTCTAACGTTGTGTATTGGTCATAATTATAATGATCGATACACAACGCTGTGGAAATAACAGAACATTCAGCAGGCTATTTCTTAAATAAATATTTGTCAAATAGAAATGTCTCTACTGTTACATAATATTCTGTGCCAATATTAAAAACATTTTAGCCGATTCTCTTGTAATGAGGAGAACGGCAGCTGGAAACCTTTTCAAAAGTAATTCAATGGGAACATTATTATTATTATTATCAATGTAAAGGTATAGTTGGTCTTCAACTAAGAGGCTGTAGGCTCAGATGAAATAAGAGCTAAAGATAGGCCCCGTGGACGGCAGATTGAAGCAGGTGAAACTACACCTTCGCGGTGTCCATACAAAGTTACACTCACACAAATGCAATCCAACTACGCCTCGCCTCATTAAAATATTGTATAGTTAAAGGGTGTAAAAACAAGTCTTCGAGAAATTAAAAGCAGGATGGAATCACATTTCACACGTAAGTTAATTTGGAAACTAATATTTTCAATAAAAATAAACAAAATTTGAGATCATAGCTTGATATACAAAATCTCAATACAGTAAACGGCCTACGCACACATTTTTATAAAACCGGCTTCACAAAATTCTGTCTATAGTTCTTATTTGGTCTGAGGCTGTAGATAGGTGAACAAATAAAACAAACGATGAAGTCTTTAGAAAAATTCCTCAAATAAAAGCTTTTAAAAGCATTTAGCATTTCTGTACTTTGTCCTTAAAGAGAGGAACATTGAAAAAAAATGTGCATTTTAATGATTCTTTGACATAAAACCGGCATGAATGGGGCAAGCCAAAGAGCGGCGCTCGCGACTTTTGTCACTGAATTATTCATTTAATCCTTTCAATATCTCCATCTCGGGCGAATGCAAGCATGAGCGAGCTTTAGCCACTTTATGTATTTTACTTCTTACTATTGTATTGATTATAGTAGACTGGTTGCAAGGCGAGACATTTGTGGAATCACTTCGTTAAATTTAAAGAAATGGTATCATTTATTAAATGAAAGCTCATTAAAAACATGTGACACGAATCCTTATTAATATTATAAATGTGAATATGAGTTTGTTTGTTTGTTACGCTTTCACTCAAAAGCTACTGAACCGATCACCATGAAAGCTTGCAATACACGTTGTCTGGGACACCAGAAAGAACATGGGGCACGTTTCATCCAGAACGCGGACGAAGTCGCGGGCACCAGCTAGTATTTGTATATTTGGACAAGAATACAAGTGTTTTAAAACATTTATCATTGCGATTGTATAATATATTTTTTTATTTTGCAACAGTAGAATCCCTATGATAATGTGTATGCAAAATTTCATCATGATCTGTCGAGTGGTTAAGGCATGAAAACATAATAAAAAAACAACACACATTCGCATTTACAATTTTAGTTAGAATATTAACATAATTATGTCGTTTATAATAATATTTTAAAAATCGAATTATTAAACTAATCAGCAAATTTGTAGCCGAACCATTTTAACTAAACTTGAATTATTACTCATTAGTTATCAAATACTTAATAAGAACGTTTTGTAAGTTATACCCCGCACATGTAGTTCCTTTGTTCCCACACTTCTGAAAACTCTATCTAAAATCGATTGCATCATAAATTGTGGACCACTAGGTTCTCAGATAGAAGCTTAAACATTCATTAAAATCGGCCTTAACATTTCAGAAGCGTCTTTATGAAATTTACTTAGTTTGAATCGAATTGCAATGCAGAAATGCTCGAGCGTTTAAACTTCTTATTAATTAGTTAATACCATAATTTATTATACCACGCCAGATCTCATTTCTCGCAAACGTTCCTTTTGTTTATGTAGCCAACGCTTCTCAATGGGATGTTGTGTTCCAGTAAAAATATAATTTAGAAAAATAATTGTAAAATAATAAAATCAATACTAATAATAATAATAATAATAATAATACTAATTTATAAATTTATAAATATGTTCAATAACTTTGATAATTTGTTTATCTTCTTATAACTGTCTGGTACGTTTTTTTTTGTTTTTGTATGCTGTGTTCACATCTAGTAGGGTACATTCCAAACTAATTACTGTTTTTGTATGATCTTGTTTTTCTTGTATATGGAATTGTATTCGTTTTGTGAACCTTTAATAAAAAAAATAAAAAAAACTTTAAGTGTAGGTATTTTATGTATGTATATTCCTCAATAACTCTTAAACGAATTAACTGATTTTCATGAAACTAGGTAGATAAATGATAGGTAGATAAATAAATAAAATAAATAGATAAATAATAATACATTTTTGACGTACGGGACACAGGATAGGCTACTTTTTTCACGCGGACGAAGTCGCGGGCTATTTTTGAATTTGTTTACAAAATCAGCAATGCCTCAACTGTCTCGACCTGTAATCTCAGTGGTCGTGTTATAAAAGTTAGTTTTGAACTATAAATCAAGCAACATTATCTCGCTACTATATTATTTGAAAACAGTTTTTGTACAGCAATAATTCAGTTAACATAATATAAAAAAGAGTCAGTAAACAAAAGTGCCTTTTGTTTTTTTTTTAAATAAATAATAATATTTACTTAATCAATTTAAACTGTTATTAGTTTTCCACAACTGAGGAGTGTCATTTCAAAAGGACTTATTTCCACTTATGAATAAAAACGGCACCCTAAATGAAGTAATGATTGGAATCCATTTTTCGTATTCGTTTGCACCTCTATACCAAATTATTTATAACAATAATGTTTAATTCCTCTACATTTGACTTTCATTTCACGTGTCCAGAACAAATACGTTTATTTCCACGTAATTTGCTCACACCTTCTAAGGCACAAAAGATTATTTTACAAACCGACTTAATTCCAATACATAATTCGATTTATTGAAAAATCGGATAAGGTGGAAATAAGTCCTTTTGAAATGACACTCCTCAACTGTGTGACCAGTTGTGTATTTTAATATATTTTTTATAATATGGACTTTGAGTGGACCACCTCACTCTATATGGTCCTGTAGTGTCTAAGTATAGATAATCCAGAATGCTTGCGAACATTTTCAAGATGGTATTGGTGCTTCCCCTTACCCTACGCACCGGTACACACATCCCTTACGCATTGTCCCTTAAAAGCAATCAATATACAATAAATAATTATGTGTTATTGAGGGTCGTTAAGGCTTATAAGCGTTTTGAGTACATCTGATATGTTACAAAAATAACGTAATATTTAAGTGTAAACAAGTGTTTGTTTAGTTATTGAAAACATTGAGCATTTGAACGCAATTGAGCATTGAAGCAAAAGCAAATAAATTCATGAAACGCAAGCTACTACAATAAACCGCCATTCTATCGGGCGGAATTGAATTGTAAAATTACAAAAATATAATATAATATCATTCTTTATGATAATATAATGATTATGTAATATTTAATAAAAAGTGTAATATCTCAAATCTCTTTTTCTTTTACTTACATTTTACTTCTTCTATTTCAATTTCCTCCTCTCTCTCAAATCTTTTAGCTACATTCGTGAGGTACATTATTGGATAAAAAAACACATGTTTTATGTACTCTCCAAATTTGATCATGACTACTTATGTAAGAGACTACAACTAAATTTAAAGTAAATTTCAATTTATACTTCCATTTAATAAGCCCAAAATTCAACTTTAAAATGTGGAGCCACATCACGACAGCGACTTTAAGAATCTTCGTGATATTTCACCAGAGTTCTGGGTTTATACTTGTCCGTCCGACAAATGGAAGTCGAACAGGAAAAGTAGATTTCCCAATTTGTTTGTACAAATCGTTAGTTTCCATTGACAGTGCCACTGCAACCGATGACTGTACAGATTTATGTCATTGTTGCTGAACATAACAACTAAAACCATTTATTTGAAAAACTCAGATTTTGTGGCATTTTTGACAAATTGACACCGAACAAAAACTATCTATGAAATTTTGTATGTACACATGAAGTTAACCTTAATAATGTATTTAATGTAACATGTGATACATGCCTTTCATATAACAACTAGCGACATAATTGGATAATCACATCCAACGCTATTGGTTCACAATTACTTAACTACTACAATTAAGTGTACTAAATTAAAGACTGAATTCAATGTTCGCAATTATCTGAATCGTGAATAGATAAAATATATGTTGCAGTTTATTTTTATTGAAGAAATTCTGTTTTTATTGAACGTTGATGCTCGCATGCAACCGGACATTAATTGAGGCTCGTCGTTTGAAAAAAAATATCGGTATGGTCTTTGCATACCTTTGCATCTAAATTTTGTTGCTGGTTGACCCTGAAGATTGAATACTGTATATTTTTTACCCATTGCGAAAAGCAGCTCGACTCTGACATTAACTTCACTCCGACCTAAATGCTCTAGAGACATTTAAATCTAGTCGAAGTTTTTTCTTTGTCTTCGAACAACTGAAGATGTCTCTCTAACTGTCCATTGATTCCCAAGACGAAAAAGTTTATAGATAATTGTCATGGTTACTGATTTTTTAAGATAAATTCAAGTAATTCATTCTAAATTAGATCAAGTTTTTTGTGTATTTCTTTAAAACTAAAATCTAATAATCAACATCGGTACATTTAAACTTGTGAGTGTTATTTGTTTTTATTGTAACTAGACATGTAACGATTAGATATGATAAGAGTTCATTTGTGCTTAGGGAATGTAGAAGTAACACTTTTAGTGAATTTAATTTTAAAATCAAATTTAAATTTGATATATTTGCAATGTATCTGCGGAAAGAGTTGATCTATGACTGTGACTTAACATTTAACTTCTACTAACAAATGAACCCTGTCACGTGTGAGTTTAACACTTGACAAGTTAACTCTTTGTTTATATTGTCCTCACTTACGAAGTTCGTTGTTTACCTTAAGGGTTTGGTTGATTTGTTAAACACTTTAAACAAATAAAGAGAAAATAACAATCAGTTTCATTGAAAATCTATTTATATCTGGTTAACATAGAAGAATATTTAAGTAATAGAACTAAAATTATAATATTTCTTGAAAAATTGTTTGCTAAATCCATTTGTATAAAGGTACTTACAATTGAATCTCAACTTTCAAAGTTTTTTAATATAATATATGTCGTTTGATTGCTGTCACTTCTGCATACTTGGATAATACGTGAAAATTCGTGATAATTCATGATAAAAACAGTGAGAGCTTTTTTGGACGAGCAATTTATTGGCATTAGAGGCTTTTGACTGTAGAAGCATGTAATACACAACATTAGCTGAAGTTTTTTGGTAAATTGACGAAAGCAAAATTGCACTCCTAAGTAAAAATATTTAATGTTTTAAAACTTTTTACTTTGCATAGTCGAGACATTGTAAAACATAAAAGTGCTTCAGTGTCTGAACAAAAACAAACAGGGATCCAGCGGCGGTTGTCACGCAGCCGCGGAGTCAGCGAGAAATGGAGTAACCCATTTTAAACTAGAATGAATTGCACGTCGCGAGCTGCAGGTTCGTTGGAATGCTGCCCACTCACAAACGAGATTCACAGACGTACTGATTCTTTGTGGATGCGACGCCTTACTATCATCATATATTTTACAATTTACAAAAAACCTATTTTCACTCTAACTGTAGACTTCTTTCATTTTAAGGCCGGCAGACAGGCTGATGGTAAGGCAGGTTTTTTTTTATATGAGTTAGCTCTTGGCCAACAACCAGCCATGTGGCAAGGTTGAGGCCTAAGATGGAGCGAGCTCACCCAGAAGATGCCTATTCACTCGAACCTTGAAAAGATTAGGGTTATTATGTGCTCGGAAATAAAGACGCCGGCAGGGAGTTCCAAACCCTGCTGGTTTGGTGCGGCAAGTGCGTTGGCGACTACAATAAGATTAAGGATAGGGGATTGTAAAGGGATAAGGAAATTAGCTTTGGAATCCCTTACTCACTCACTAAAACACAACAGCACAAGTGCTGTTATTTTCGCTGGTTATTTCATGCTGTTATTAAGAAGACGCAATTCGAGATATTACACTTCTATTTGACGACACGTTTGGTCTAGTGGCTAGCTAGCTGTTAACCAAACGGTCGCGGGTTCGAATCCCACTAGGGGCAAATGTTTATGTGTTAAAATTTTACCTTTGTACCTGAGTCAAGGATGTTTTGTATTTATAATATGTAAGTATTTACAAAAAAAAATCTATGTAGTAGTATATCAACTGTCTGGTATCAATAATACAAGCATTAGTTGCTTACTGTGGAACTAGATGGTGCTTTGTGGAATGTGTGAAGATATTTATTTCTTTTTTCTATAAAATTATAAAAATTCTATATATAGGTACCTACTTCTATAAAAAGTGTCCTATATGTCCTATACCAAAAATCTGTTTCAACACACCTAATTTAAACAATAATTCGTTACTTCAGTTTGTGTGTTATTTCAATACTCGTACGTCACTCACATTGTGCTCATATAATTTGCCATCACAACTAAACGAAGCCATATTATACTCTATTTACGCGATATTGTTACTTGTCATTGAAAAGAAGCAAACGACTGAAGATGTATGTATAAGTATGTTCTATGTTTTTGACGTATTTGAGCAATATGTATAACAAAACAATGCATAAATTGATCGAAATAAACCTTTGAGTTTACAAGACTTCATCCACACATATATTATATACAATATACATATATAAATTCAATCTAATATCAAATTATTCAAATCTATACTAATGCTATAAAGAGAAAAGATTTGTTTTTTGTTTGTAATAAATTAAATCAACTAGACTGATTTTAAAAATTTCTTCTCCTTTCTACATTATAAGGGAGTAGTAACATAGGCTATATTTATTAAGTTACACAGATGAAGGAAGTCCCTTGAAAAAGCTAGTTTTGTATAAAATGTTTATTATAGCTTGTTATAAAATAACGACATCTAGAATATATATATTTTTTGCAGATTATATAATACTTAATATAAAAGTATCCGACTAAGCATTTATTTGCTTGTGACCTTTGTAGCATTCTTCTTTTGTGTTATGCGTAGCGGTTGTGTGTCACACAAGAAACATCTCAGCCACACCCACTAACTGGGCACAAACTACCACACCAATATTGACTTTTGCCTCTTGAAACTTCCTCTTTCTAACTGTAATTAATTCGTTTGAACTATTTTCTTTAAATTTATTGGTAACCATTTTGAGTAAATTGACTGTTTTATAAATGTCTCTAACGAAGTCAATGTCCTCAATTGATAAAATAGCATAAGAAAAGACAAACTATACCCTGAGTTTCCTTCGGAGTTTCTTCGCAGGATCGTCACCTTGGTTTTTTCTTTCCGAAACCCTGATAAATTTAAATTTATAATGAAGATCATAATAGTTTCTTGTAGAAACCTAATTGATAAATAAATATTTTGATTTTAAAAAGCATTTTTCAAAAAACTAAAAGCAGGATTGTATGTGCATAAGTAAACTTGGAAACTAATATTCTAAATAAAAATATGCAAAAATTAATGTTAGGTATAGCTTACAACACAAAATCTCAATATAGTATACGGCCTACGCACACATGTTTATAAAACCGACTTCACTGTGTTGTTCTCAAAATTCTGTCTTAGTTCTTATTTGGTCTGAGCTAGCATGATAGACCTTTGGGGGATTCCCCAAGAAAAAAGTAACTATAAGGGCATATAAGTACAATATAACTTAAATGGTAGTCCATTATATTCTAATGACTTAAGTAACATTAAAACAAAGATTTTATATTTAGCAGAATTGAAATTTGTACTTTGAAATCTTTTATAAATTAGTAATATTAAATTTAAAAGGGAACAGTCAATTTGCATAGCCTTTAACCTTTAGACTGAATCGACATATATTTTATTTAAGCTCGGATTTAGCGCGGTCTTGTTTTTAATTAGGAGAACATTGGTATGTGAATGAGAATGAGAAATCGCTAACTGCAACACTTGATAAATAAATTTCTCTAAACTTCTGGAATAATCAACCTTGAAAACTTCACAAACAACCCTATAAGGGCAACACACACTGAAGCAGTACCAAGAGCGTTCCGGGGGCGGGAAATTCCGGGGACAATTTTTCGGGAACCGCCAGCGAAAGCGAGGCGGAACGGCGCAGTGCGGTTTTAGCGGTATCATAACATGCGGACGCTACGCGTTACATGGCAGGAGCCGCACGGTTTGCGAGAGCGGTAACCTGTATTCCGTTGTACTCAATGCATGGGCCACACAGAGCAGTAGCGGTGCGATGCTGTACGGAGGCGGTATTTTCACGGACTAGTGTTTTCAATCACACTGGCCGCTAACGCACTGCTTTCCCGCAGCGGTATTCTCTGTGAAACGCACCGGAAAACATTCCCTTGCCGGACCACTTACCGCCCAATTGCTTACTTGGCTATTTAAGTCATTTTCTGTTACGCGTATGCAAAATTTCATTATGATAGGTTGAGTGTTAAGGCATAAAAAGTGACGAAGAGACAAACTCACTTTCGCATTTATATATGTATTAGTTAGGATTCTTATAACCGTCTAAATTGTCTTTATACGGGAATAAATCTAGCTATGGCTAACATTAAACTAAAATCTTGGAATACAAAATCTCATTACAGTAAATAGGCCTACGCATACATGCTTATAAAACTGGCTTCACTTATATTGTTCGAACAGTTCTGTCTATAGTTCTTATTTGGTCTGAGTGCTTTGTAAAGTGTATTATAAGTAACCGAAGTATTATCTTTAGAATTGATTCAAATTTAGTGAATTAAGTCGGAGTTTTTGTTATAATGGACACGGTTTCAATGGTTGAAAGTTATGTAAAGTGTTTGTATGATTTCCCATTATTATAAAATAAACTTAAGTAGTTTTAGTTTTTCTATTGAAATGGATTGCCACTGAACCAAATATTATTATTTGATAATATTAATAGTTATTTTTTTATTTTACATTTTAAAAATTCGTGAAAGGTAAACAAAAATCGATTATTAAACAAATAAAGTTTTTGAACTATTTCATCAGAATGCCAACTTATTTTTGAATGCAAGACATACAAAATTAAATTTACTTCACCTAACGAGCTCCTTTTTCACATAGAGACTAAGAAAACTACTTACTTCAGAATAGTTCTCTCTTTTCTTTTTTCAATTTTTACACAATAATTATTTTTATTTGTAATAGAAGTGCAAATCTGTTTTATACATCGACCTTAATAAAATTGCTATCTAATAAACGACGAGGATAGTAATTGACAGGCAATTATTTTTCTTATTTTCTGTATGAAACTTATCCCTGTGTTCACCTATTTCTTTCTGTATATACTTATATTACTAGTGAAGCGACACAGCTTCGCCAGGGCTGCAATTTTATAAGTTATGTGTTAAATCCTTTCCACGAGTAACTTGTGAAATAGAATTTCTATGAAAATTGACACATACCTACATTCTAATAGTTTAACTTGTCCTCAATAAACACACACAGGAATTTCCTAATGCGAGTTTTATATATAGCTATAAATATGTTAGTAATATATAATATCTTAGCAATATATATTACTTTTATAAAATATAGTTACCCTTATAATATAATTAAGTGGGTATCCGATGCTTAATAAAATAATGTCGATGTTAATTAAGGCCAATGTGTGCCTTCACATGCAACATATCAAAAGAGGTAATCACATCGATCTCCGATAGCGGGTAACAGTTACTCCAGTAGGCCACTCCATTGATCCCACCGAATTGCTATCCGGCTTGAGCCAATAAAGATCTTTTTGCCAATTGGAGAGGATCAGGGACCGGCCGAGATGTGCGATAAATTGCCGCATGTGAATATTGCTTGAATTATGTGCTTAGTATCGAATGAACAGTAACATTTTATATTGATATAAATTATTAGTATTTACAAAGAAAACAAATATTACCTACAATTAATTTAGAGGGCTTGGAAAACACTATTATTACATTTTCTGCTGTTGATTATGCTCTAGTAATAATTCTTCTTGGGATTTTTTTTTTAACTAGTAAGGATAATAAAATACGAAAGGCAAGTACTCTTACCATTCATCCAACGAACTCGTGATATTTTAAAAAAAATGGGGCATTTTAACTGTCATTGTATGTGTACATGTTTAATAAACATTTTAAGAATCATATTTATGACAGTTTAATATAATCACATTTATAAAAAAAAAACTGAAAATATAGGCCCTGACAAGACACACTGCTGTGATGACGTTGTTGACAAGCGAGTTAAAATATTCATTAAAACTGTTAACTGCAATTTTAAATTTTACTATTAATTAATAACTTAATCTCGATAACACTATGCAGCTTATTGAAGATAAAACGTTAACACTTCCAAATTGAAATTCCTTAGTTCGTTAACAACCTAACTTTATTCATTAACGTGTATTGTCTCAAATTCATCCGTCAGTCAGTTCCGAATAAATTGCAAACTTCGACATTTTGAACTCGGGACTTATGAATTTTTGACATATTCGCTGTTTATCTTAATCGTATAGAATGAGAAGTTTAATAAACGAAAGATTCTCCGCGAACTTCGACGCTCCCATATAACAATAATATTTTACAAACAACACGTTTCTCATATCTACAAAATACAGAATATTTCGAACAAATTAAATGAAACAGAAATGAAATACTTTAAGCCTCTAAACGCAAGAGGTATTTCAGATGACATATTTAACTGGAGAGGAATCTGAGAGGAATTAAAATTCAATTGAATTATTAAGTACCTAGTCTGTTTCAGCAGCATTCCGTTTTACTCTTGTTCTAAAATATAATAATACGTAATTTTCAAATTCTTCTCCGCAGTATTACGTGTTTATCAGTTAACAAATATATAAGTTGGTGACTGCGGTGGTATCTTAAATTCAACATAAATACTAAAGTCTGTCAAAATTATTTGTTACAGGTTACTGTATCTATCTTAAATTCAAAGTAGATATAATACCGACAGTAATAATACAAAGTAAGCTTACGAAAAACGACTGAAATGTTCTTTCATATAACAAAAATAATAATGGCATGTAAAAATACTTACTGCAAGTGTTTCATTTGGTTTTTATTTTACATAAATAAAGGTCCTCGGGTTGACGATCCAGTTGATGATAGGTAGCTACAATTGTCTATAACACAAGTAAAATCACAGGTGCTTCAAGTGCTGTCGACCATAGTAAGAATAAGAATAGCCAGGGATAGGTAAATGGATTCTGGCAGGTTCTGGCATCCTTTACTCACTTGCCGAAACACTACAGTCACAGCCACACTACAACTACAGCACACATGACATTTTCTCACGGTTATAAAGCGATGGTTACTGCCGCCAGACGGGCTGTAACTGCGCCAGACGGGCTGTAACTGCGCCAGACGGGCTGTGACTGTGACCGCCCAAATGACTGCGAAATGCATTTCTTTTACTTTTAAATAAAATTAAAAATAATTACACTCGACCGTTAGACATTGTAATTTATTAATGTAAAAATATGCATTTATACCTTCCGCATTTATTACAAAAATAATTATTCATCTTTCAAATTTTCATTGGAAAAAGATAAAAAGAAAATATTTAACTGTTCTCGTTAGCTTGCTCTCCTAGCTAGACATTCGATTTTTTCCTTTTTGAAACACGGTTCTTACTAAATAATTAATACCTTCTTTTTCTATTTTGCATATTTAAGTATCTTAAGAATAATTAAGGCATTTTAGGAAATAATCACCAATTCAGAGTTATTAGTCAAAAGCATATTAATTTAATCCTACACTCCAAATAATGGAAAGCTCTAGAGCTGTTGCTCGTGGATACACTCACGCTATCAATCGATTATTTTCTGAACTCTAGTGCTCATCCTCCCTACTTCCTACTAATATTATAAATGCGAAAGTTTGTATGGATGTATGGATGTATAGATGGTTGTAACTCTTTCACGCAAAAACTACTGAACCGATCACCATGAAAATTTGCATACACGTTGTCTGGGACACCAGAAAGGACATAGGGTACCTTTCATCCAGAAAAAAGAACTGCTCCCGAGGGATTATCTAAAATTAAGAAAACTAACTCCAGGCTAAGTATAATAGCAATAACGATGCCAGGCGATATATTGCTTTTTCAACGCGGACGAAGTCGCAAGCATTAGCTAGTTAATCCATAATTTGTTATGTTGGACTCACCTAATTAATGACATATATTACTCTGAATGTTATCCAGGTCCATTTAATGCCATCAGCCATTCATTGTTGCTTAACCTTACTCGTGGATAACCCACACTTCGCTAGAAAAACGTGTTCTTAATTACTTATACAGGAGTAATGGAATAATACCGTGCTAAATAATAGTTGAATAAATAGTATCCTCAGTTTTATTTAGTACAATTTCTATTTATTTAACGCTTTTCTCTCATTTTAAATGTAAATGTTGGCGTCCCGTGATTAGATAACTTTCGCACACTAGCTGGTGACCGCGACTTTGCTCGCGTTGAAAAAGAAAAAATATAACTGACAATATTATATGAGGAATATATCGTCTATACATCTAAATGACATTTTCATTACTGTTATACTTGCCAGGCGTTGTATTTCTATTTTTGGATGATCCCACATTCCTTTTTTTGAAATTCTATTTTAAAGATTGGTAAAAGAATTTTGTAAATCGGACGAATAGTTATCTCCTACATACAAACAAACAATTATACAAACCATACCTCTTTATAATATTATTATAGATGAAATCTTATAAAATATAAGCTTTCATCAGGTTATAACTGGTTATAAAAACTCGTCATGCAGGCAATTCACCTTTGACTTACTTATATGTCTATGAGCGTAATTTGTCATAAAGTTCGTCCCGTAAAGTAGTAAAAACACAGGTGCGAACAATTGATGCTAATATAAAATCTGACATATCGACAAAGTTTCATTATTGACACACACTAGCAGATTCGTTCCGATTTTTACGTCTGAAGCGAAAACTTACAACGCCTTATACAAGAGTATGAATTACACGGGACTTTTGTATCGACAATGGAAAACTTTTAACTTATCTCGTCGTCGCGTCGACTCTGTCTGTCACTTCGTTCACTCTAAATTGGATTAACATCAAGACCATTTCAAAGATAACTTTAACTTTAAAGTGCTTCTATTAGTTCATTCATCTTTTTTGTTCTTGACGTAATTAGATGTAATTAGAGCATTTATTTATGAAATATATAGTTGAATTTAAATTTTCTTTAAAATAGACATGCATTATTTTTTTTTAAATTATGCATGGGACGTTGTCCACAAATGTCCACAAAGACAATTAAAGTGGAACACTTTGAGAACAACAATAACATCTATTTTTGAAATTCTATGATGCTATCAAAATCTCGTGTGTAGGAGCAATTTTTAATGACTTATAATCTAATAATCCGTAGTGGATAAGAGTGGTGTACCTACTAAATCCCATTTCTCCTCAAACAGAAGAAGCCTGTCTAAATTCTAATACAGATAATCGTGTGTAGATGACATCGATGGTAGAGGAGATTAGCAATCTTTAATGACTTGTAATCTTATTTATAATTCGTATTTAAGAAGAGTAGTGTACTAAATGCTATTTCTCTTCAAATAGAAGAAGCCTGTCTAAATTCTAATACAGATTAGGTAGTACCAAAAGCACACAGGCCGTCATGGAAATGTTCAAAGAATTGATATAAATTTAGTTTGCAGTTAGAAAGAGCACCAACTTGGCAATTTACATTTTATGACAACTTTTGTTCGAAACACAGAGTTCTGTAACATGTTGTTGGTCGGTGTGTAGGTACCTACACGAATAAAAGTTTTATACTGCGTGGTATAATTTTATTGTTCTTAAGAGAAACGCTAGCTTGTTTATAATGTTATTACGAAAGTTAATTCAACACAAAACATTTGTAAATTTGAACAAATATAAAGTATACGCGACTGTACCTACTTGTTTCTGTGAACAGTTCCAAATTCACATTTATAATTCAAACCTACTGATACATCGCAAAAATAAATAAAATAGCCTGTTTTGTGTCTGCTTACGTAAAGATTTGCGAAACATATGTCAATATACAGGGCGTCCCACGACCATGCCACATGGAGGGAAAGTACCTTGAATATTGTAGATGGAACATTTTACTGAAAGAAGACATTATTTTAATTTACAAAACAATTTAAACTGCATTCATAGATTTTTAAATAATTACATGGTTGAACCGGGAATCGAACCCGCTACACGAGAAAAAAAATTACCCTGTAGCTTTATCATACCGATCGAAAGGCAAGGATTATTTTTTGCTAAATAACATAGTGTCAAAAATAAAAGGAAGACCATGAATTTTAACATTTTTAATACAAAATTTATCAATTTATCAAATGTTCAAAATGAGTCCCATACTGTTAAATACAACATTTTGTTACAAAACAACATCAATACATCATTTTATCATGCACTTTAATTACAATAGGGAAATGATGCGTACTTCTCAAGTGGGTACATTTATTAGTTATAGATACTTATGATAATGTCAGTTGTATGTCCTTACCGCCTTACGGCAATGTCAGCTTTTTATTTTTCGGAACAAAATTTCACATCAAATGTTAAAATTCATGGTCTTCCTTTTATTTCTGACACTATGTTATTTAGCAAAAAATAATCCTTATGATGAACCCTTTCGATCGGTATAATAAAGCTACAGGGTAAATTTTTTTCTCGTCTAGCGAGTTCGATTCCCGGTTCAACCAAGTAATTATTTAAAAATCTATGAATGCAGTTTAAATTGTTTTTTAAATTAAAATACTTAATGTCTTCTTTCAGTAAAATTATCCATCTACAATATTCAAGGTACTTTCCCTCCATATGGCATAGTCGCCCTGTATACTAATATTATAAAGCTGAAGAGTTTGTTTGTTTGTTTGAACGCGCTAATCTCAGGAACTACTGGTTTGAATTGAAAAATTCTTTTTGTGTTGGATAGATCATTTATCGAGGAAGGCTTAAGCTATATAACATCACGTTGCGACTAATAGGAGCGAGAAACAGTCGAAAAGTTGCGAGCACCAGCTAGTAAGTAAATATAGTGGTAACGACTTGTCCGCTCAGTAACATTCAGGCTGCCCAGTTTAGGACTGCTAAACAAAGCATTCCTTGTTATCTTAAAACAAAAATAAATTGCTAAAAATGGTTTACGTTAAATGTTTACTAAAGGTCCATAAAAATACGAACCAGCTAAGAACTCGATTGGGCTGAATTTTCTTACAATTAATTAGCCAATAGCTAAGGAGGCACTAAAAATAAATGTTAATTTTTTCAGGCTTTTCACACGGAGAACCCAATTTTGTTTTAATTAAAATCCAATAAGGGCCTAATATTTTTTAAATTAAACTTTATGGAATAGTCGATAGCAATTAAAGAGGTCTTCTTTGATGCGGGGATCTGTCGCGATTCATTGAGCAATTGAGCGACGTCGAAGCTTGGAAAACCCAAAGCCTTGTCTACTCCCGAATTTATGATAGTACCTACTTTATATTACCTTTCAGTTTTTCCTTCAAAAATTGCCTCGCCAAGTTTTATATTTTATTTACACTTACTTAAGGCCGCCCGAACTTTTAACGAAAGTTTATTATTAACAAAAAAAAAATACTTTACGCAAAAATGAATTTTTTACAAGTAAACATTGATTTCCAAGTACCAACTTGATTAAATTTTTAAATAATTTTAAAACATAGATGTATCAAAATCGAATTTCTCACTAAGTACTCGCAAAGTTTATTTATAATCTTTGCCAATATAGAGAATTCTAATCAATATGATATTATAAATTTCAACATTTTACGAAAATAACCTTTGGTTTAAAAATGGGCGTCACTGTCGCCGTGGTGGCGCCACCGACCGTCGTAACAGCGATAAAGATATTAGATGTTGTGTAGGTATTATATTTTACATTTTTCAACACAGACCAAGTCATGGGCACCAGCTAGTAATATATATTATACATAAAATTATAAGCGATATTTTATGAGAATAAACGCCGAAGTACATGTCCAGTAACTGATTTTTAATATCCAATGAAGCCTCATTATGCTCTCCCGTCACGTCGATGACTTCGCAAGAAAATTGTTCCCAGCCTTTTTGCATAAGGAGGTGGCCTCCAAATGTGAATATAAATACCTACGTTGTATTGAAAAGGCAAATCTATACTGAAACTTTGAATACTTTACTACTGTTCTTTTGCGTTGTCTTTGTTGGTACTGTCAGCAGAAAAATGACAAGAAAATAAGTAGTTTCGTTTCAATATGATAATAAGAAATCAAGAATTTCCAAGAAAAGGTTTGTTTTCTTTAATAGTAACATTGTCAACTGTTTTATATGTGGTAGTGATATCCGACAATTGTAGTGATACCATGTGTCGTGGTACCTATCCCAAGGCTCACCTTGGGATAGGTAGGCCATATCCAACAGTGGCGGCGCCAGCGTCGTCACAGCGATTAAGGTATTATCTCAGGTGCTATATTTTTCACTTTTCTATTTAAAATAATCAGGTGCGGACGAAGTCGCAGGCACTAGCTGGTGTAACTATAAATGTCATATCCAAGACAAAGACAATTCGCTATATAAGTATGATCAGGCATATAACTATTATCATCAAATCGTTAATAGCCGAACAAGACCCATTACTGGACAAATACCCCCTCCGTGTATCCAAACATATTTACATTATATTTACACAAACATTGAGCACTAAACCTTTAGAAATAATAATTTTTACTGCTATTAAAAATTATTATTTCTAAAGGTTTGTAACATAGATTAATGATCGGTCTCGCTGTGCTCGACTAGATACCGCGCTATATAACACAATAGTTCCGTGAATGCAACAACTTTTTATTGTAGTGTGTGTAAAACATCGTCACTTTTTATCACTTTTTACACTGTTTCATTATATTTTTACACAGTTTCATTACGCAAACTGGCATTTTATTATGCCAAAAATTTAATAAAAAATTGCTTGCAATGTGACTGGCTCGGGTACGCCGAACTCGGCGTAGTATTTGTTGCCGCATTTAACGAGTACGACGGCGGTATCTCATAGAAGGTTGTAACATCTGCCTGCACTTTTTAAAATTTATTTGTGTATTTTTTATAAGAGCTGTAAAATAAACACAATGCAAACAAAACGCAATGACGTTCCCATTTAATGATTAATGTTCATACACAGAACTAAAAAAATAACTTCAAGAAAATATAAATGGTATTAACGATTTTGATTTATGTGTTTTCGTAACATTTGAATTTAACTTACAACATAATGAGAAACTTGAAAATTACTACGTGACAATAACTCATAAGAGATGAAACTCTGAACGCTACTAGCAATAAAGTAATTTAATTTGTAACTTAAGCACACAACATAAGTAATAAGCGAATAAGTTATGAGATTACAACTTAATGAAACACATCTATTAAATTGAGATATAAACACGTACCTAACAAGATTTATTTTGTACTCATGTAATTAAAATATTTCTGTATTATTATATAATGCAGAGTGATATATATTCATGTATTAACATACTAATGTTTTCTAATGATTAATATTATCCTTCTTTTATTAAAAGCAATTATAATTAGTTTAATTATTCAAAAATAGGGAAAATATTGCAAAAATATTTAGATAACTTCCCTGTTCTGTATGTTTTAATATATTGTTACTATTATTTTTTTTATTTTTTTTTTTAAATCTACCTACGCCAACCAACACACAGAAGTAAAGGAATGAAAGAAAAATCTCTGTTTTATGAGCAAACATCGTATTTACAAGATTGTTCTATCTATATTAATAAGTAAAGTATTTTTAACACAAAACTTCTGTATCAAACAGGAAAATGGTTAAAAACGTATAAAAATACAAATATATTTAAAAGGTGCACAATTAATGAAATTTCAGATAATAAGTTTAAACATCAGCAAACCGAAAGTCATTGAAATGAAGCGTCGAATGCAACAATGGATGTTTTAACGGAAGAAACATTTTGCGATATTTTGTTTGTAAAATTCGACATGATGAAATATTCATGTCACATTTGTACGCAGATTCGAGCGATCAGCGAAGCGTGAAATAATGCAAACACGATAAAGTTATGACATCTCTAGTGGGTTGGACGCGATTGGTGTCGGTTACTGCAATTTGTCTTCCTTATACATTTTATTATATTCCATATCTCCCCCTTCGCGGATTTTCTTTATTCCTCTCGAGCACGTCTCGGTTCTAAAAATAAAATAAGACGCATGTCCTCTTTAATTTTTTGGATTAAATTCTCCTCTTACATTTTCACCAAATTTCGATATTGCCTACTGCTCATAAAGAAAAGCGGGATTCAATTTTACTTCTATATTTTTCTCACAAAACGTGTTATTTTTCATTGAACACTCGGAACGATCTTTTACGTGTTAATGTATGTTTTATTTTATTTCAGAACGTGCCCTTTTATGGAGACACACTGGTCCGTGTCTTAGTGAGTAAAAATACATAGCAAAAATTTATACCGAAACTCAAAGTGACATAATATAAAGAAGGCCAATAACCTTTTTTTTCAACGCTTTCAACTATACTGTGGAACTTACTTAATGTACAATCTTTACTGATATAATAAAGCTGAAGAGTTTATTTGTATGTTTTATTTATTTATTTATTTGTATGCTGAATTCTTGAAGAAGGTTACATGCTAGATCATCACGCTAAGACTCTTAAAAAGAAAAAGTTAGAAAGAACGCTAAAAGAAAACCAAGTTGCACCGCGTGCGGGCGATGAGAAGAGACGCGTTTTTGAGCTGAGGGCGGCCCGACCGACCGACGAAAAACGAGACCGAGTAAAGGTAAAATGATCTTGTAAAATTCAAGACGCTCTGCTTTACTACATAAATTCAAATTGCGGTTTTCTCTAAATTTTTTTTAATATAATAATAGATAATCTAATATTTTTAAAATACGTTCTAAGTCTCGTAATATCTTTCACTTAAATCATTAAGTTAGTCATACTTATAGTTATTAATTTTCATTAATAAATTTCTGGACTAAGACAGTCCACTAGTTTTTATTCACATCAAATTGAATATAAGGCATAATAAGACACCATCAGAGGTCAATAAGAAGTAATTTAGTATATTATTAGATGTAAATTAAATAATAAATAATTAAAGAAAACAATTTATTTGTTGATAAAATATATTTCTTAAATCATATTCGATATGATTGGTCTTGGTATAAGAAAGAAAATTAATTTCCTTTCGTACTATTTATAAGGCGCGCTAATATTAATCTTTTGATATTTTTGCCACGTATTCTTTAACAGCAAAATAACACAAAGTTTTCACGAAGCAATTAATATTAATATTATAGAAATCTGGATTGAATTTACAAAGAAATAACACAAACATTGCTTTTATAGTTCCATTGCCAGTTTATTTTATTATATTAAAACGTGGTAATAAGTTTGATTACTTTGACCAAAAGCTTTATTTATATTGTTTATAAATTCAACCACGTCTTAATTATTTATTTATTGTTTGATAATACAATTTCAAAGTCTTATTATGCTTTTTTTTTTTTTTTTTTTTTTTTTATGCTAAGGTCGACTGACTAGGTCCCCCCTATGTACGCCATAACCTTGTCGAGGTGGGGGGCTTACCCTTGGCGAGCCGCCTCGGGGACCAAGAAGGCGTACGAGCGTTCTGAGCGGGCTACCAAGAGCGTCCCGCAGGACCGCTCAACCGAAGTTCCAAGCGGGCTGCCAAGCGGTGGCCTGTAGGAACGACGGCATGTTATTGTTTATCTGAATGATGTTCAATCTCTGTTACTGTAATAACAGAGGGCGAACGCTCAAAATAACTTTGAGTTATCGGAAACCACCCACGCCTCTTAGGCGAGACTGAGCGTTCCAAACGGGCTCCCGAGTGGGGGCCTGTAGCAGAGCGCTGTTGGTGTTGTGAGCGTTACAAAGCGGGCTTCCGAGCGGGGGCCTGCAGCGAACGCACACGAGAGGGAAACCCTCGCCGGGCTACCTCTCACCGTGGAGTTTTCCGCACTCTTTGAGTGCGGACTTTTGGTGAGGCTGTCTAGGGAAGGCGAGCCTGTAGGCCCGTCTTCTGTAGATGGTCTAGGGGGACCTTGCGCACATGGTCGGCTAGCTGTGTGTGCCTGCACAAGGTCCCTCCGTATGGAGATTGTACTAGTGTCTCGCGACAATCTTCACGTTGGAGTTAGCCTGGTCAGCAATGGCCGGGCTGCCCTGGGGGTGGACCGGTGTAAAATGCCCCCGCAGAGCCCGGTTCATCCCTATATGTCCATTACTGCGAAACATAGACATAGTGTGCCCTGCTACTATTTTCCAAATTCAAACCAGAGTAGCTTTGATGTTCATTATTATCAAAATTAAATATAATATATAGACACAGACATACAGACGCGAAGAGAGACTTTAATTTACACTATATTTATAAACATGTACAAATGGAAGCGGCTCAGGTTTGCAAATATTTATTTGTGGGGTGTGCGATTCTAACCCCAATTTTATTTAGCATTTTTTATCATACCTACTGCAGACGTCCTTCTTATATTGTATTGTTATTATATTTGCGATTTTAATTAAAATATACTTAAGTAGATATTTATTTAAAACATAGGTAATATAACTACCAAAAAATAGCGAATTTTGCACTCTTTGTTGGGCACACCTAGAACGTTTATAACAAAACTTTACACGCAATATTTTACAAGGAAAGTTTGTTAGAAACCCAAACCGAACAAACATTATTATGAATAATATAAAGCTGAATGTGACAGATAAGGGGGAGCACGCGCACGATTATGATTACAATCACTTTAGCAATTTATTTGCTAAACAGACTAAACACTAAGCATTTATATTATAATAGGTATTATCTGACCCGGCCAACTTCGTACCACCTTAAAATGCCATTCCATACAAAATGTATGAGAAATTTATTTTTCTTTATGATTTTTTTTTTATTAATATTTCCATTGATTTAATAGTCATCCTGCTATTTAGGGGCGAGATATATTTCAAAAATAAAAGGTCATAAAAATCGGTCCAGCAGCGTTCTCGAGTTAGAAATGGTGTAACTAAAAAGACTTTGTTTTATATGTTGATTGATGTAATTGTCGTTAGTAAAATACATAATTATTTAAATACAGATATCAGAAAGTGTTTTATTTTATACAAATAGGAATTGTTGTAAAGAATTTCTTTTTACTAAATACTAATCCTTCCTAATAAGAAGAATTCCTATATTTGTGTTCTAAAAAACCTATTAAATAAATGGTTAGTAAATACCAAGTACCTAGCAAAACTAATTTAAAAAAGAAATTGCCGTCGTGTATCGCAAAGTTGAAACCAAAGAATTTTATACCACTAAGTATAACCTCGATTTAATTAATTGCACAGCTCTTATTTGCTCTAACACTATCTTACCTAATTGACAATAGTAGACGGATTTCAATTTAAGATAAAGATAGAAAATCTACTTAGTTACTGAAATTTTCTACAAATATGTATTCAACTCTGAGAGGAATACAAATAAACTAGCGACACTTGAGGGTTTCTATTATATAATACATGTAACTAATATCATAAAGAGGAAAGATTTGTTTGTTTCCATTGAATAGGCTCCGAAACTATTGGACCTATTTGAAAAATTCTTTCACTATTGGGAAGCTATATTATCAGCGAGTAACAAAAGCTATTCTTACTAATATTAAAAATGTGAATGTGAGTTTGTTTGTTTGTTACGCTTTCACGCAAAAACTACTGAACCGATCACCATGAAATTTTGCATACACGTTGTCTGGGATAACAGAAAAAACATAGAGTACCTTACATTCGGAACGCGGACATTACATCAAGTCGCGGGCACCAGCTAGTATTTTATAAAGTTACGCGGGCGATGCCGCGTGCAACAGCTAGTTATACATAATATAAAAATTTCGAAACAGTATGTAACCTTGGTAAACAATTTCGAAAATATAAATTGAGTATAAGGCCTAACACGCACAGAATATTCTGAAAACGCATACGTGCTCAAACATTCCGCTATTCCGGTATTCTAATAGTTTTGTCTACCTTCACGGCTGCATGCGGTCAGAATTTTCACACAGAACTAGAAATCCACACAATGGACAGATACGGCGCCGGTTCGCTACCGGTTTCGACGGAAGCGCACCGCCACTTAAACAAACTTTGTACGCGTGACGTTCACAGCGATAACCAATGCAACATTGTCTCTTCCATAAACCGCAACTCTATGTAAATATTCGCAGTATTGAACATTAAGTATTAGTATGTTTTGTTTGAATTACTCACTAGTGAATACATTTTAAGAATTGATATCTAGTTGATATCAAGTGTAACGTGTGTGTCTATGTGTAATCGTAGCTCTCAAACGCTGAAGCTGTTTGTTTGTTTGTTGGAAAGCTGACGTGATTGGAATAGTTCTTAGCTATTATGAAAATCTGTTCAGGCCTTTGAAACCCATCAACCCATTTCCTAGTTGATGAATAGTTTTCACTAACATGCACAGGTTCTATTTATGTGAAGTTTAGTATCAGTACATATGATGCGGCAACATCTAGTAGTCTGCAAGATACTTAAATACTCAACTACTTACAGCAGATAATATATATTTATAATAATACCAAAGATAACTGATTGGTCTCGCTGCGCTCGACTAGATAGAGCAGCACTATACAAAATGTGGCAACTTTTTATTGTAGTTTGTGTAAAAAATCGTCACTTTTTACCCAGTTTTATTATATTTTTACACAGTTTCACTACGCAAACTGGTATTTTATTATGCCTAAAATTTAATAAAACATTGAGTGATTCAGGTACGCCGAAATCGGCGTACTATTTTATGCCGCATTTTACAAGTACGACGGCGGTAGCCGGTATCTAGTCGAGCGCAGCGAGACCAATCATTTATCTATGAATAATAGTTTGTGTACCAGAGTTTGACAAACAGTACAACGCCTAAAAACCTATTGTCTTCCACTGGTCAAACAAGTAAAAAATTGTAATCAAAATATAAATTGAATTTTGTAAACAATAACTCGCAAAATTGAGCTTCATTTTTGTAGCAACTATATTTGATAGTGTATTTATAGTTAACAATTTATAGAGTGGGTAGAGTTCAAAGGTTAAAATTAATAACGAACATCACAAGCATCGGAACGCAATAATTTGAGTGATTGCATTAATACCCTAAATAAATCTGTAGCCTATTTCGGATGAGCGAAACTCTCATTCATTTCACTCAATTAGCTAACATGTTCGTTTTGAAATATTCATTTTGGTTACAAGGCGGATATTAAAAGTTAACAAGAGAAAGCTGGGGTCACTGGCATGTAGGTATGTGACAGCACAAATACATTAATATTTTTTTTTTAAATTTGTCAACCAGTGTAATGTAATTCAATCCCCTAGAAGAGGAGGGAAGAGGGGAAGGGAGGAGAGAAGTCGAAAGGATAGACCAATTTTACTTCATACTCAATAATATTCAATACTCAAAACGAATATTATTTAAAGTTCCATAAATTAAAAAAACAATGTAGTTATATAAAAATATTACAAACATTAATTAAATGTTTTTACTAGTAATATAGAATTACTATAAAATACCCACATATTATATATTCCGTCAGCTTCACTGTAGTGGCATAAAAACATATTAGTATTTTTGAAGTATTGTATAGTATAGTATTCCTCTAGTATTCCTCTAGTATAGTATTCCTCAAGAAACAAATGAAACAATAGGTAATGCCTTACAAACTTGGACGTTAAAATGTTGCAGAGCAGCGGACACCAGAGGTCGCTGATGTCGGCGGTTCTTCCTGAAAACGGGAAGTAATTAAACTGCTACTCAACTATTATCTGTGGACTCCTACAAGTCACGAACTTCGCCGTGTCTCGTTGTATGAAACTTTCCTCACTGAAATTAATCCTTACTTTAATACAACAATCTTTAACTGTTTAAAAGCTAGTCTCATTCGGCGGACCTAGTTATTCCGTTCTTTGTGCCAGTAGTGTAATTAAAATGTGTGTGTCCCTTAATTTACGATATAAACTAGCTGGTGCCCGCGACATCGTCCGCCTTGAGAAATAAGTCTTAGGGTCTCTTTCACCGTCTGTCAAGTAGGCTAACCGTCATTTAAAGTCACCTGTCACCGGGAATAATTTAGCTGATATACCTTTGTACGGTAAAAGTCCTAAACATTAAAAAGAAAATAATAAAAAGTCCTATCGAAGGATGCACTAAACTTAGTGCATAATTTAAGTGTATAATTTCTTCTTAGAATAAAACATAAAAAAATCTAAAAGTAACTAATCAACACTTTACTTGTAGTTGGTGAAAGAAACCCTTAGTTTTTTATTTCATTTTAGATGATCCTTTAGAAACACTTCTTGTATCCGTGACAACGTATATGCAAAATTTCATGACGATCGGTTGAGTAGTTAAGGCGTGAAAAGGTAACAGACAGACAGACGTAGTGACTTTCACATTTATAATATTAGTATGGATTGATTCAGAGTACACTACCGACCCGCCCTCAGTTTCACACTGGTGTATTTTTTTTTCTACAAATTATATACACAAACTTTCACGTTTATAGCACTTTCGTTTAGTGAAAACCGTATCAAAATTTGTTAGGTCGTTAAGAAGAAGTTAACTGAGAATCAGACAGAGGCGTACAGCGGCTTCACTTTACAGTTTGGAAAGAAAGTAATAAATATATGTAATTGATATCGTAGCACAGTAAATATTCGTAGATGTCATTTTTAGTTAGATTTTTAGTTCTTTCTGTAATATAAAATAAATACAATAAAAAGTTTTTGACTGGTGATACCAATAAACGGCTTGCTTAGTTACCTGTACACGAAAATCATAAGCCGCTGATGTGATTCTAGAATGAAACGCCTCATCATTTCATTTACTCCTAATTATTCATCATCATCATCATCATCTCAGCTGTAGGACGTCCACTGCTGGACATAGGCCTCCCCCATAATTTTCCAATAGGACCGGTCAGAAGCTGCCTGGATCCACCGCTGACCCGCGGCCTTTATTAGGTCGTCTGTCCACCTTGTGGGTGGACGTCCTACGCTGCGCTTGCTGGTCCGTGGCCTCCACTCGAGAACCTTCCGGCCCCAGCGGCCGTCGGCTCTCCGTACTATATGCCCTGCCCACTGCCACTTCAACTTACTAATCCGCCGGCTTAAGTCGGTAACTTTCGTACGTCTGCGGATCTCCTCATTTCTGATTCGATCTCGCAGTGTAACCCCGAGCATAGCCCTTTCCATAGCTCGTTGAGCGACATTGAGCTTCCTTACGAGGCCCATAGTTAGAGACCACGTTTCAGCGCCATACGTCATCACTGGCAACACACACTGGTCGAAAACTTTTGTCTTGAGACACTGAGGGATTTTGGACGAGAAGATGTCTCGGAGCTTCCCGAACGCTGCCCATCCGAGCTGGATTCGACGATTGACCTCCCTCTCGAAGTTGGCTCTACCTAACTGGACAGTCTGTCCCAAGTATACATACTCGTCAACAACTTCGAGAGTCGAGTTCCCAACTGTTACTGGGGTAGGCACAACATGGACATTAGACATAATTTTCGTCTGCATCTTAAGGCCCACCCTTTGAGAAACTCGGTTGAGGTCTTCGAGCATCGTGCCGAGGACTCCCATCGACCCCGCCAAGATCACAATATCATCGGCAAACCGAAGGTGAGTGATATACTCGCCGTTAACATTGATGCCAAGTCGTTGCCATTCCAGGAGCTTAAATGCATCTTCCAAAGCGGCAGTGAACAGTTTCGGAGAGATTACATCTCCCTGTCTCACACCTCTACGCAATGAAATAGACTGTGTGCTGTGCTCCTGTACTCGGACCGACATGGTGGCTTTACTGTATAAACACTTCAATACCTCGATATACCGATGATCAATGCGACATCGCTGCAGAGCCTCGAGCACTGCCCATGTTTCGATCGAATCGAAGGCCTTCTCATAGTCCACAAACGCCAGACATAGTGGAAGGTTATACTCTTCGGTCTTCTGTATATCTTGGCGTATTATTGGATGTTCCCAATACACAGAGCTACGCAGCGTTAATATCAGCTGTTACTGTGGATCTCGTAATTTGCGAAACCTGTTTCGGATGTAGCGTTATTTCATTAAGATAGTCACAAAAATGGAGCATGGCTATGTCGTGTGGACACAGCCGTGTGTTTCAGGTGAATTAACAAATAATATTTTTGTTTGAGCGTATTATACCTATGCATTTTATCTAAAGAATTCAAATATAATTGATATAGCTACAGCATCAAACTGTATATCATCTACAAGTAGCGTTTCTTAGAAAAACATGATTTTGTATGACAAATTCCGGAGGGAGCGGCCTAAATCTGTGATGAACGAATACTTACTCAAAGACCTTAATGAAAAAGACAAAAATAATTATATTAATACCTATGATTTTTTCCGATACCGGGAATCGAACCCGAGCCTCCTGGGTGAGAGCCAGGTATCCTAGCCACTAGACCATATCGGATGTTACGGAGTCGCTTAAATTGAACAATACTTTCGTCTTTATTACCTACCAATTCAATAAAATATTATTTATGTTAGTTTGTAATTAATATAGTGAGATTATAAACTTTCAATAGATTGTGAACGGACATAAAATTTACAATCTAACGCTTATATTTTAAACGTTGGTTAGAAATTCAAAGCTTCGCTAGTTTCACCAATTGTTTGTTGTAATCGAATTTTTCTAACGAAGCACAATCAGAGACGTAAACTTGCTTACTATCCACCTCCACCGTAACTGTCAGTTAATTGGCTAATTGTAATTCCGACGGTGTCGTCGACCGCAGCTAATTTGCGCCCAAATTCACTGGTTAGGCGGATCGAGCAGCTTAATTCATTAAAAACAGTAATGTAAAAGTGGGCCTGTTTTGTTGTGTACATATACCTAATATGGAACACGCAATGTAAAGCAGACAAGAAAAGTGCTTTATAAGTTTCAATTACAAATTCCATTCATTTCAAAATTCGCTAAGGCTTAGATTTGAAATAGGTATTGATTACTGATTGACATAATTTGTCATCGCTAATAAAGATAGCAATGGAAATTGTCACTTTGAATTTTCAAAGGAAAACAGACCTTATCATTCTACAACATACAAACAATGTTCAATCTTAGGGTAATAAAGCACTTTATTTGTCGAGTTTACATGTAATAAGTATAATTTTGGTGTGCACACGACGAATGTAAATTAATACAGTTGACAATGCTACGAATTTCGTGTGTATTCGTAGCATTGTCTGTTTGCAAGCAAAACTATTACCTTTTTTGTACAATTAAAGCGTCTATCTGTTTCTTCTCTGAGTAAATAGTGAATCAATATTTTAATAATAACTATATGTTTAATAACTATGGAAAAAAACAATTGTATACATTTATTGATTGGGTTTCAAGTGAGGCAAGTTTGGTATCAAACTTAGAGAAAATAATAAATACACATTATACAAAAAAAAGAAAAATTAATCATTATGCGAAAATTTCTAGAGGCTGCATCTCTGGATTGAAATATCGATTTTCAATTTACAACCACTGCCATCTATAATAACACGTCTTTTATAATATTTAAAAAAATGGTTTTTATTAGAAAAATTTAAGTATGCAAAAATCTTATGCCCGAAAAAAAGGCTTACCTACTACTTACTTACTAACTTAGATACTTTTATCTGTAATTTTGCAGGGCATGTTGATGAATAAATATTTGCTTAATTTAAACTTATTATAAATGCTAATATGACGTGCATATTAACATATTTAATTCGCATAATTATGTAATTATTCAACTAATATATGTTCGAAAATTAGAGTGGGTTGCATAGTTCATTACGCTTACTCTGTTGTCCTAATTATTCCAATATTATCAGCAATATTGTTTAGCCATTATGAGGTTACAGTAGCCAAGTTGTACACAGACAAATTGATTACTGTAACGTATCATGCTCATGCTCATATAACTAACAGGCAATTAAATTGATTGGAGGGATTTAAATTATACGTCACTTTATTCGTGAGCTTCACTTATTAATTCCTTTAATACAGTTAATTAATAACTATTTTATTTTACAAAATTTATTATTTAATATAAAAATAATAATAAAAAAATCCAAAATTTTCTTACTGTAGCCCTATTGCGTTCAGATTCAGTTAGTATGTAAGTCATTGTAAATTGTAAGTAGTATTTGACCTGATTGTTTTTGATCGGGATGGGACGATTCGTCGCCGCCAATTCGCCGCCGCCGATTCGCCGCGGCCGATTCAGCGCCAAGCCAATTCAGCGCGGGCCGATTCGACGCGGGCCATTTCATCGCCATTAGTTGTGGTCTTTTGTTTATTATGCGCAGATTGTAGAAAGCAAAACAATTACATACTACCAAAATAGTTGTTTGTCTCAAAATAATCGTTATTTAAGGGTTCATTGCTTTTTAAGCTATCGAATACTTGTTAAAAGGAAAAAGCAAAATATATAGGTTTAAGTTAAATTGAAGATACTAAGGACTTTTTTAATTTTTACACCTTGACTGTCAGTTATTAATGTTTTTTTACATATTGACAAGTCTTATCTATCGAGTAGATAAATGGAGACAAACCCCAGAGACGTGGTATTGCGTTCAATGCTACACCTTGTTGGACTTAAAATAATATAGGAATTAAGTAACATTATATTCTCTATTTTCCTTCATATAAATCTATACTTACTAATATTATAAAGCTGAAGAGTTTGTTTGTTTGTTTGTTTGAACGCGCTAATCTCAGAAACTACGGGTTAGAATTGAAAAATTCTTTTTGTGTTGGATAGATCATTTATCGAGGAAGGCTTTAGGCTATATAACATCACGTTGCGACTAGTAGGAGAGAAGAAACAGTCGAAAATGTGGAAAAAACGAGGAAAATTATTCATCTTTGAGGGCTTCCGTTGCGTTCGCTGCGAAAACCGTTCGAGATACCCAAATGATTCCCAAAATAACTATTCCACGCGGACGAAGTCGCGAGCACCAGCTAGTTAAAAATAAAGTTTTGTGATGTTGTTGTTGATACAAAAACGTGACAGGAAAATGTAAATGATTGGTCTCACTACGCTCGAATAGATACCGCCGTCGTACTTGTAAAATGCGGCATAAAATAGTACGCCGATTTCGGCGTACACGAGCCAGTCACACTGCAAACTGTCTGTGTACGTGCCGAATGTTTTATTAAATTTTAGGCATAATAAAATACCATTTTGCGTAGTAAAACTGTGTAATAATATAATAAAACTGGATAAAAAGTGATAAAAACTGACGATTTTTTACACACACTACAATAAAAAGTTGTATAGCGCTCTATCTAGTCGAGCGCAGCGAGACCAATCAATTATCTTTGGTGACAGGTTTAAGAGCCTAAATTTAGTAGGGATAGTTCCCTACTAATATAATAAATTTGTAAGTGTGTTTGTGAGTTTGTCTAGCCCACACGGACGGAGAAAAAAAAACAACATATTAAAATAATATATTAGATATGGTTGTATTTAAAAGTAATAAAAAAATGCTTATACTCAGATGGGAATAAACAAATTATAAAATATAATAATTCTTAAGGAATTGAAGGACATGTAGGTATAGTATGTGACACAAAATAAGTGACAAAACAACAGGGTGCTAAACAAACAAAAGGTTGGGTTATTTTCTACCTGAATGCCTGCCCTTTTTTCCTACTAAACTAACTATTATTGTGCTTTGTGAGAAATAATACTTACAAGTTCACTTCTGACACGTGTTGGACCATAAATCATTGCATAATAACAATGATAAAAAGGGTCCTTTTTGCACCGACAACACTTCTTTTGTCTATAAATTTAAATTTGCAACCGAATTTTTAATTTTTTTTATGACGCGCAGCTATAGAAGAAATACGTTTTTCTTAGCAATATTTTCAACTTCACATACTAAACTGTATAGCAAGAATTCGAGATCGACGAAACCATCAAAGAAGCAAATTAAACTTGCTGTGTCTTTATTGAGCGAAGAATCAGAAAGGCTTAAAAGAAATAATAAGCGTTCTATAAGTATGGCTATAAAACCTGACATAACAATAATTTTTTGACTACAGTAAAACATACTATCTGGTGCCCGCGACTTCGTCCGCTTTCTGGATGAAAGGTATCTTTCATCCATTTTGCGTGAAAGCGTAACAAACAAACAAACTCACATTCACATTTATAATTAATAGTAAGGATAAGAGTGATTTAGTTAACAATAAAATTATTTTTATACTAGTTATGCTCGCGACTTCGTCCGCGTGGAATAGTTATTTTGGGAATCATTTGGGTATCTCGAACGGTTTTCGCAGCGCACGCAACGGAAGCAATTTTCCCCGTTTTTTTTCACATTTTCGACTGTTTCTTCGCTCCTATTAGTCACAACGTGATGTTATATTGCCTAAAGCCTTCCTCGATAAATGATCTATCAAAAACAAAAAGAATTTTTCAATTCGAACCAGTAGTTCCTGAGATTAGCGCGTTCAAACAAACAAATAAACAAACTCTTCAGCTTTATAATATTAGTATAGATTAAATCAACTTATCAATCCATAATATTACATCAATGTGTATCGATACCTTTGAGTTCAATTGGTGTATAAACCAAAACCTAACTTTTCAGGAGAATATAAACCATTTACAATTAACGACGATTTTTTACGCCTTGAGTTGATAATAAATTATGGTCGTTACATCATAACAAAACTACAAAAAACATTCGGCTTTTACATTGATCTAAAACTCTATGACCAAAAATTTCTGGGATTGTATAAACATTTGTAGGCAAATTTCTGTATATATATCGTATATAGAGATCGATAGAGAAAATTTTTTCTGAGAAAAATGGCATATATAACTCAATTTGGCCAAAATGGTTTATATTTACTTACTTCGACATTTCAATTACTTCGATTGTTTAGACAAAATGCATTAAAAAATGTACATAAATATGACGAACTAGGGTACATGTAGTTGGTATATGGAATTATACCAACTCGGATATTGCACGAATGCGGCCCGTATTCGCTCTATTTATGTTCAGAATAGGTGGATAAATGAAACTAAATTAAATGGCGATTAAATGGCGATGAAATGGCCGGCGTCGAATCGGCCGGCGGCGAAACGGCCCGCGGCGAAATGGCGGCGGCGAAAGGGCGGCGACGAATTGGCGGCGGCGAATTGTCCTAGACCCGTTTTTGATGACTTACAGTAAGAGTTACGTTTTATAGAATAGAATAAAATAATATTTTATTTGTAGTAAAATACATTTGAGAACATACATAAGTAACATAATAATAAATTTCATAGGTTTCATCAAAATAGTTCGTCATTATGATCATAAGATCATAAGCGTCTACAATTTTACATAGACCTATTTAAATTTCCTTCGTCTGTCTGTCCGTACAGTCTGTCCTTCGTCTTCCACTCTAATCACTGCCAATCGGTCATTGATAATACGTCCTTTTGAAACTCGGCGCGTTTTAAATCCTTGGTCTCCTCTTTAAAATTCGGTTAATTAAAAAGTTTACGTTTATTAGTTGACATTTTTATAAAATTATATTAATACTAGCTGGTGCCCGCGACTTCGTCCGCGTTCTGAATGAAAGGTACCCTATGTTATTTCTGGTGCCCCAGACAACGAGTATGCAAAATTTCATGGTGATCTGTTTAGTAGTTTTTGAGTGAAAGTGTAACAAACAAACAAACAAACAAACTCACATTCACATTAATAATATTAGTAAGTATTAATAAAATCTCGCCATAAATATTCTTTAATGGTCTTCTACTGTGACGGGCACTTTGCAACCTATGTAAAGACTTTTTATTCAAACGCGGACACAAAATACACAGATGGGTGGCGTTGCTTGTGTTATAGACGACAGTAGAGGACCTTCAGCCTGTCTGCCATGCCAATCTGAATATTAAAAGTAAAAAAAGTAAATGCATATAAAATGAATAAGGAGTTCACAGTGAAAGAGCAAATTGAAACGAATAAAATCGAGCACAAGCTTCACGAATGTTAAACGAAAAAAGTGCAAATAGCTATTCAGGATTCAATATTATTCTGCGAAATTACATGTTCGCTTGCAGTTAAGGGAACGACTGGGAATGAAGTCGGTACTTCCAATTGGATAGCATATTTTACTAGCGTCTGGCGTCGAGCCACTGTCGACGACACCCCCTAATGTTTTCCTGTTTCTCCCTAATGTGCCTACTTAACGAACTAAACTTTCTTATCAAACAGACCAACATCTCACCGAGTTTCCAAGTAATATCATAAAATTACTGCTATGACCTATTCTTAAATATACCTACATACTACCGATACACAAATGTATACAAAATTAATTATATGTATAGTGTAAGTAAATATTCGAACATATGGAGGAATTTTGAGTATTTCCATTACTGTAATGGAAGCAAGTTTAGTAGCCCTTATGAAATAACAGCATTTGTGCTGTCGTATATCAGGGGCCGTAGTCAAAGTAACAATTTAAAACGACAACGAAGTTCGAAAACAATAAAATGTATGGGATTGATATATATATATATAGAGTCGGATTCTTTATTGCTGAAGGTCGTGCCCGCTCTGAATTGCCTTGGTGGCATCGACCACCAGCTGTTTCCACTCCACCCTATCCTCAGCCTTTCGCAGAGCCTTCGCGACTGTAAGACCTGTGAGTTGAACAACTTGGTCTGTCCATCGGCTAGGAGATCGACCTCGAGACTTCTTGCCATCCACTTTTCCAACCACCACCAGCTTCTCCAAGTTTTCTGGTTCTCTGCGGGCTATGTGCCCAAAGTAGTTGAGAACTCTTTGATAGCAGGTGGCGGATAGTCTTGTCCGAATCGCAAGCTGTTTGAGGATCGAGCTGTTTGTCCTCTTTGCTGTCCATGGAATGCGCAACATCCGTCTCCAGCACCACATTTCAAAAGCATCTATCTTTTTGCGCTCCAGAGATCGAATTGTCCAAGATTCAGCGCCATACAAGAATATGGAGAAAACCAATGTTCTCACGATTCTTATTTTGGTTTTATTTGAGATTTTTCTGTTTTGCCATATTCTCATAAGTTTACTCATAGCTGACTTGGACATTTGAGTTCTTCTTCGAATCTCTCTCTCACTTTCTCCCTGGCTGGAAAGTAGCGAACCAAGATAAATAAATTCGCCGACAAACTGCACGTCAGAGAGCTCTCCCGTCCGCGACAGCAAGTTAGCTCTGTCAACGACCATGACCTTTGTCTTTTTGCCAAGTTGTCGATAGAAAGCATCAATCTCGTCTTCCGACGCTGCAGATGTCGGCGCATACACCACAACCAAACTCATTCGACATGGTTTAGTGTTTAACCTAAGGGTCATTATGCGGTCATTCACTGGGTTGTATCCTAAAACATACTTATCAATATCCTTAGACAGTGAAAGCGCTACTCCATTCCTACTTTCATTATCCGGGCCTGAGTAGTATAGAATGTGTCCCGCCGAGGTTGCGCAATATCCTGAGCCTTCCATGTGCGTCTCCGTCAGTGCCAGTATCTCCAGGCCGTAGCAGACCTGCTCTTGACCAATTATATCTTTCTTTCCAGGCTGGATCATGCCTCGGACATTCCAGGTTCCCACTCTAATCTTTTTACGAAGTTGTGTTCGATGTTTTGGAGCTGTCTTATCACCAGTAACATCCTTTCCATACTGCGCCTGGCGAGTCACTGCAGTAAGGCCAGTAGCACATTTCACACCATGCGACCTGGACTCGGCATGGCGCCGGCTTGAAACCGGATTGCATTCCGACACTCTTTCTGTTTGCTGTACTTTCATTGCGGGTTTCTAGGGAAGATAGTGCAGTGGTTTCCCCTTGCCTTCTGCACCGCAGTGTTGTTAGTATTAGGTCAGTGCGTCCTGCTGCCAACGACCGACATCCGAATTGAGTGATCTATATAGATATTCGGACCCCCTTTCTCCCTTATGCTTGTCGACCTATGTCTCCAAAAGGGGTTGGCTACCCTAATCTCAACGATAGGTTGCTCGACGTAACAGGGTTTACCGCTAGTAGGTGGGAGTGGAGTTGGTAAGGAGAGGCTAGGTGGCTGTTCTTCTTTACGCAGCCATATATTGCGCATCACTCACCCTTAAACACCCTCACTCACCCTTAGGGATTGATATATGCCGTCGCTAAATCATGTGACACATCTCATACATTTTATTCTTTCGAATCGAATCGCTAAGGAGCGAATGCCACTTGTTGTATTACGATTAATCAATGACTGTAGAAATTTTGGTGTCGGATAATTTACGTGAAGTCTTTCTGCCGACCATACATGATATTAAATGATATGATTTTGAAGACTACGATACTACGACTAGCAGATACTACGAAATTAGCTAGGCAGTTTGTGTTTTCTCTTTTATTTCTTCTGTTATTCTGTTCTCTGTTATTTTTCGATTTAAATAACGTTTCCCTTCTAATAAATACTAAGAACACAATGAAAATGTATTTCAACCACCACCCCAAAGGCAAAACATTGAAATTCTCACATCAATGAAGTCATCATTATACTTCTTTTTGATGGGCAATTCGTCTAGCGAGATAATGGCGAAAATAAAAAAAACGAATCTTTACTCATTCTGCGGAGCGATCCCCTGTCGATACAATGGGGACAGTTTGATAGATGTGATCTCGATATTTGTAGTAATGCGACAAATGTATCGACCTTTGCCCGCATTTTGCTTATTAATGTTAAGCCGACTATATAATGATAAAATATGATTTCTGCGACGACGCGATCACACTGTTGTCGGACATTAACATAATTGAGTGGCATTACGCCGTTTTCACGCATCGTAGAACTGAAATGTGTAATTGCGTTAAAAGCAATGTAAACCTCACCGTGATAATAATTATGATTTATTTATTACGAAGAAAATGTACGGATATGACCAAAACACGGTCAATATGATATGACCACAAAAGCTTGACCGGATTTGATGAAATAATTGGTCAGAATCGTAGATGAAAACAAATACATGATTCTAGGAGCAGGTTTTTACAGACATTTCAAAATACAAAAATCATCATTAATTCATTAAAATCACACGCAAATAACAATTAATTATTGAGAAATTTTGACAAACTTAGTTTTAAAAATAAATACTAGGTTTTATAAATAAGTTCGCTGATCAGCATCTTGAACGCTTGCCTGCTCAGAATACCGTTGAGATTGCCACGTACTATACGCACTATCGAAAGAGCTTTCTTTCTTAGGATGGGGCCGTCTCTTTAGTATGAAATCTGATATTTTTTGAACAACTTCGTCATATTACCTTATGACTTCTTTATTTAGTACCAAGTGTTACTTATTACAGATACAAATGGTTTTTTTATATTAATTATAAATGAAAATATGAATATAATCAAAGACACTGCACTTGAAATAGTCCGAACGAAGCGGAAATGAACTACAAGAACTGAGTGTAACTAGAAGTTGTCCAATACAGAAATGATCATATCCAGAAGATATTTCAAATTGAATAACTAGTTAGTATTAAATACATAATGTTTAATGTAAACATAATATAAACAGTAAATATATTCCTGTAACAAGTAAATATTCACCTCAACAAGACATCCATCACGTGCTCACGGCGCTTAACATCGCTACACGAGTGTGGAGTAACGATGTTCTCCTACTACCTTTACCAACATTAGGGCTGACTCCCTATAGAATTAACCGCAGGGACTTATAGTGTATCAAGTGTGAAATAGAATATTTTTAACTCGAAAATGCTTCAGCATCTAACATTAAAGTTTATTTTTAATTATTCACATAACTTATATTTAAATTATATAATTATACTAGTTATTACACTCGACTTAGTCCGCGTAACTTTATAAAATGTTATCTTATGTTACTCGCTGATAATGTATCTTTGTATTGGTGAAAGAATTTTCGAAATGCTCTCACGCAACCGCTTTAACTTTTGTTAAGTAAAAATGAAACACATCTGTGAATTTTATAATTTGTTACGTCTCTTTATAAATAAAGAGACGTGTTTGGTTTAGATTTGGATTAAAGAAATACAATATTCAATTCACCGACATTTAAATCGAAATTGAATTGAAATGTGCCTTTAGGTTTGAAAAGCCAATATCGAATTTTCATTTTCTTAAAAAATGTATTCTAGAGAATTTACAAATCTAGATCGATTTGCACAATTATCTAATTAAGTTGTAAAATGGATGCGAAATTATCGAAATAATAGAATAAATGGAATAGCTGACAAAAATTCACCCACCACTTTATAGTCAGCTGACTTTTCTTAGGTTCACTATAGTGCTATAACTATGATTTGATAAATTTTAACGGGTGGAAATGCCAAAAAAATTCTACTTGTTTAGAAGGTAACCGCTGCTCAACCCACCCAGCTAACGTTCACAAGGCTTCCTGATACAACTCTCCTTATCATTTTACGAGTTTTCTCCTAAGAAGAAATGATTGGCGAAATTTTGTACCTGGATCATAATATCTGGACTATAACGATTATGTGCTAAAAAGCTAATGAATTACCTACATATTTTAGAAAACAAGACATAACTTATTAAAGAATTGTTCCACTAGCGTCAGTAAAGAGCTGTAGATTGTAATGAACTGCCTCAGTTGCTTTTTATTTAAACTGCATAGCTCATTGCTCAAAGAGTATCATTTATTACGCCGTTCATATTTATTATTACTGCACTGCCAACAATTTACGTATATTTTCTAGGCCATTACGTAATTGCATAAACAAATTGTCTTTATTACTGGCGACTATTTGTGTGGAATAAACAATAAGGAAGTGTTTTAAGAAAAAAAAACTTTATTTATATTAAGGTCGTCAGATAGGCTGACGGCCCACCTGATGGTAGGTAGCTATCGTCGCCTATATCAAAGAAATTCAACAGTTGCTACAAGTACACTGCCGAACATAGGCGACGATATAGGCGAGGATTGAGAATAAGGGATTGGGTGGGATAGGGAAAAGGACTCTGGCATCCCTTCCAATCCCTTATCCATATTTCTACTGTAGGCGGCAGCGACTTTAAGGTCAATTCCCAGTAGTCCGGTTGACCGAACTAGTGAGACTTTTTTCCCAGTAGTCCGATTGTACAAATCAACCGCAATAGTGAAACCATTTTTCTTTTTCATTCCTAGTAATCCGGTTAACAGTGCGGTTGACCGAACTATTGAGCCTTTTTTTTCCAGTAGTCCAACCGTACAAATCAACCGGAATAAAAAAAAAAAGTGCCATGGCTTCTCGATGGCACAGTAGACATGAATATGTCTCATATCATAAATGAAAAGAAAGATTTAAATGGTCCCTATCCCTATCCCTATCCCTATCCCTATCCCTATCCCTATCCCTATCCCTATCCCTATCCCTATCCTTATTCTTTCCCCTTATCCTTAATCCTTCTATGGTCAACAGGGATAATATATATATAAACAAACGAACAAACTATCCCTATCCCTATCCCTATCCCCATCCCCATCCCCATCCCCATCTCTATCCCTATCCCTATCCCTATCCCCATCCCCATCCCCATCCCTATCCCTATCCCCATCCCTATCCTTATCCTTATCCTTATTCTTTCCCCTTATCCTTAATCCTTCTATGGTCAACAGGGATAAAATATATATATAAACAAACGAACAAATTATAATTAATTCATTTACGTCATGGTAACGATTTTCGTGACACACATTCTTTCGAATTAATTCATTTACGTCATGGTAACGATTTTCGTCACACATTCTTTCGAATAGACCCCAGAGAAAAGACATATTCATGTCAAAACAAACCTGGATCAAAATCGGTCCATCTGTTAAGGAGCTATATTGCCACAGACAGATACATAGGTTTAACTTATAACACCCCTCTTTTGCGTCGGAAGTCGGGGTTAAAGAAAGTATTTTTAAAATTAAATAAGCAACTCGTGTGTACTTAGGAAATGTTGTTGCATTAGATGTTGTTCGCATAAAAAAAAGAAAATTACAAAGTGCGATGCTTATCAGCAGTGCATTGTGCCAGGATTGCCAGGCAATTTTCTGAGATGTAAACATCATATGAGTAACGAGTACGTTATCCTGTTATGTAGTGGTTTCATTTACTTAAAAGCTTACACATTTCCTGTTCGCGACGCATTTTCGGCTTGATGCCATACATGCTCACAATCACCCTGTCTCATTCAATTAGCTTATTCATTCAATATAAAATGACCGAACAAAAGGGATCGCTTTTCAATATCAAGCTAATGGTATTGCAAAATACTCAAACGAATATTTTGTTTTTAAATTGCGCACGTTCGTTTTATTGCTTCATTTCAATTATCCATTGTAGCTATCACTTAAAGCGAGCTTTGATCTTCATAATCTATTATCACTTTAAGTCTTAGATCAAAAATAGATCACTCATCGTAGACGTTATATCGAATTGTGTAATTAGCAATAACTTATCGTAAGATTTAATGTACATAAAATATTTTTTTAATATGACTGATATTAAAAAAAGAGGCTGTCAGACTAGCTGACGTCCACTCGATGATAGGTGGCTACCGTCACCTATTTACACAAGCAACGCCACAATTGATCAACTTAAATTAATTAATTAATTAATTAACTTAATTAGTTGATTAGTTGAATTTATGGTCTTCATCTCAGCCGTTGGATGTTCACTGCTGGAATGCATGACGACACGTTTGGTCTAGTGGCTAGTAAACAAGCGGTCGTTTGTTCGAATCCCGCTAGGGTCAAATGTTAATGTGCTACATTTACCTTTGTACCTGAGTCATGGATGTTTTGTATTTATAATATGTATGTATTTACAAAAAAAAAGTAATCTATGTAGTATATCAACTGTCTGGTATCCATAATACAAGCATTAAGTTGCTTAGTGTGGAACTAGATGGTGCTGTGTGAAATGTGTGAAGATATTTATTTATTTATTTATTTATTTAATGTTCCTTTACCATATTCTTCCAATAAGACGGGTCAGAAGCAACCTGGATCCAGCGTCAACCCGCGTCCCTTAATCGTCTGTCCATCTTGTGGGTGGACGTCCTACGCTGCTGCCGGTCTGTGGCCTTCGCTGAAGAACTTTCCGGCCTCTAGGGAGCGGCCGTCTGTCGTAATCTTAGTTACCAGTACTTAACCAACATGACCAATCCAATTAATTCAGATTAATCAAGATTTTGTATAAATGTCGGTTGCAAACACACAAACACATGTTGCTTCATTTACCATATATATACAACACAATCACAGAACACTACCCTGACATTGAACAATGAATGTCACCGACAATACATATGCCATTAACCTTAATAGGATAAAGGATTGGGTACATACAATATGACCATACGAAAATAATTAAGGAAAAAAACTATAATTTTGTGCACCACTAAGTAACTCGTGAACGAACATTTTCTCTAAATATCTAATCTCTGTCTGTCAAGATCAGAATGTGTTCTGACTTACTACTTAACTATTAAAGTACAGAATGTTAAGTAAAAAAAGGCGTAGTTTTGTAAGTGGAAGGGTTAACATATTTTTTACTTACCCAAAATACGTAATGTTACCCTTTAGATTACTTATTTATAACGGACATAATGTGTTTCTCCTTGAACGTACTAGAATAAATTCTTGTAATATGGGTATGATGGACGGAGAACATTAGCGTGATGTGTGATCGTTTACTGCTAGGAGTCGGTCTATTTGTTTGCATTACTAATGCATTGTAGCCGGCGTCTGCTATTTCGTTAACAACGGTTCGAATTAGTACAATGCCAAGAAACTGCAGTGATTTGTTTGAATTAGCCTTCTACTTTGTTGTTAGTGAAAGAAATATAAATTCATATTTTAAATTTACCCACGTATAGAAAATACCACTACTAAAATATGGATTGTTTGAATTTATAGTATACTAGCTGGTGCTCGCGACTTCGTCCGCGTTCTGGGTAAAAGGTACCCTACCTATGTCCTTTCTGGAGTCCCAGACAACGTGTATGCAAAATTTCATGGTGATCGGTTCAGTAGTTTTTGCGTGAAAGAGTTACAAACATCCAAACAAACTTTCGCATTTATAATATTAATAGGATGGATATACCTAGCATATAGTTATTATTATTAACGTGCAGAATTTAATATTCCGTGTGTGATGTCAGCGTAACAATTTTTGATGTCGTTAGCACCTGTTTCGAGATTGACGCGTGGCATACGAACACCGAAATATCATAAAACGAATATATCATATCGAACTTTTCCTACAATCCAATATTGTGATTCAATTCAGTGACGTTCTCAAAAACAAGTTACACATATTATTCAACAAAACAAATGGTTTATTTTATACATCATCAAGTAAAAATGAAATATTGAATGTTTACTAAGAATTATTTTGCACAAGTAATATTTAAATATTAGTAGTATTGTTAATTGTTAGTATAATATTGTATATTGTTGCTGCTGCATCTACAGAAGCCGTTTCAGACGTTATACTCGGATTTATCAACAAGTTAGCCTAAATAGCTTCAATGGTTGAGCCATTGTGTTATCCTTTCAAGAGAGAGTTTCAGAAAAAAAACAGTATTACTGTGTTCCTAAATAATGTTTATTAAATTTGCGATATCCTTATCCCTGATTTGCAACGATAATTTCATCTGAACGAGAATTTTTAAATTTGACTTTTTTTTAAATTTATTACGGAGAGCTGACGACTGCTGTGGCCGGAAGGTTCTCGAGTGAAGCTTTAGTAACTTCACGTGGATTTCATGTAACTTAAAATGACATATTAAACAATTGTAATACACATTCGAAACCGAGGCGAACCTCTAGTATTATATGATACCTTAGATCAAACCTATCTAAACTTGTTCGACTCGTACACGACGTAATCAGAGATAATAAGAATGTCACCCGTCTTCTTAGTGATAGATTAACACTCTCTCGAGACCTTCTTATTGCCGTACATCCTTTATTAAGTAACAAACTTACAATGCTTAATTGGTATTAATTAAAATTAAGTATATTCATCGAATGTAACAAAAACGGAAATGTATTTAAAGATTATCAAATCTTGGTATGTATGACATGAAATCTTGGTGGTATGGTTGACATAATCTTGGTATGTAGAACGCTATAGCAGAATATCCTATATTTCAACTTGATAGAGTAATAAAAAAAATTCTAAACATCATCATAACCTTTAACATTTGATACTTATATTTTTAGCCTCCCTCCACTTGGCTCCCACGTCTAGGATCCCATGGGATCCTATAATATATTTTTTTTGCATTTTGGCTCCTATGCTCATAGGATCCATTTTTATTTGCATTTATGATGCGTTACTTTCAATCCCATTGTCATTATATACATTATGTATAATGAAACAACAAAACAAAAATATCAGACAGTAAAAAGCCTCATCTTACTTATGGATTTTTTTTAAATATTTTTTTTTTAGATGGGCTCGATTTCATTTAATCCCGTGAAAAAATCTCTTTCTGAATAATATAAAATGTAAATACATCTTAATTCTCTTCGGATAATAGTCATATATAATGTAATGCTCGATTTGCCCTAGGGTTCTAGTCCTCTAATAACGAGACTTTAATAAGCTTCAAAGAAGTTTTCCCTAAAAAGGCCGCCCGTTAAATGAATCTGACTTTCTTTGTGGCAAGAAAAGGGAATCCCGAAAAAAGTCCCGGCCATTCACAACGGTTGGTTTACTTTGAGAGAGCTAAAAAGTTACGTACGCGCCGCCGGGAGCCCCGATAACTCGGCCATGGAAAAAATAGCCAAATTATTTTCTTCCCTCCAAATGTAATAACAGGTAGTATTGGAATAAAAAAAACGAACTGTAAAGTAAACTTTCATGAGAACCTAATTGGAGTAAAACTTTTAACAATGTTTTTGACTCAATGAGGAGAATATTTCGCCCAGTGTAGTGTATGCAGGAAATAAATAAATTGTACTTATTTTTCGTTCTAATTTCTAAAATCTAAAAATTTTTTAGACCAAATAAGAACTTAATTTTGAATAAGACAGAATTTTGCGGACATCATAGTGAAGCCAGTTTTATAAAGGCCCTATCTTATGTGCGTAGGCCGTAGGTACTTACTGAGATTTTGTGTTCCAAGCTATAATAACTGAGATTCTGTGTTCCATTTTTGTTTATTGGTTTCCTAGTTACTTGTGAAATGTGATTTCATCTTGCTTTTTTATTTTTTAAAGATTATTTTTTACACCTTTTCCCTACGCGATTCAGCATTTTCTCTAGTAAATATTTTAATAAGGCTAGCCGTAGTTTGATTTTACTGGTCTTACGGCTTTAGTTCTTAATTTATCTGAGAATTTTCTAATATAAAATTTTCTAAAATCAACACTAAAGTCAATTTAAAAACATCTCAAGGCAGTTACGATTCGTGTTAAAATAAATTAAAATTTATTTCGGCATGCTTCACTTTTGCAGATGAAAGGAACAGGAAGAAGCCTAATCCAATAAGAAAATTTTTCAAGTAACTTTGGAAGTTAACATTTTAAAAGAAACGAATTCTTGGAAATATTTTTATTGACGTTGAAAATTTAAATAATTCTTTTTAAGTTACAAGTAATTTGATTTACCCACGAAAGGTGGCTAACGTAATCCATGACTAATTTAATTTGTAAGTGTTTTCGTAATATTTGTGGCGGTAGGGCCAGCGACCTTTGAATACATGGACGCAGCCTAAGCGTCTCAAAATGACCGCACGTAAAACTGAGCTGCTGAATTAGTTCATTCAACCAGCAACCAATGAACGAACTTTTACAAACTTATTTATAAAATGGCGTAAGTAAAAAGTGCATCCTAATAGCGACCGAGACATGCTATCATTAAAGTTCCTTTTTAAATGCTAATAGTTTAATACTTTCTCTTAATGTCATATTCTATAATGTCATATTTTAGAAAATTGAAAATCGAACATTCAAAAATTAGCGTCGAAAATTTACGGTAACTAGTATGAAGGGACTGCTTCCATGCTCGCAGAGATATACTATTTCGTTGGGTAGGGCACCCAAGCAGCACAAAACACCATTATAACAAACGTCTAATAGCACAAGTTCATGCGCAAAGCATTATAAGCAAACCTTATATCAGCTGTATTTCTTTTATAAAACTCTTTTAAGTAAAGTTTGGGCCCCCCCTTTAGACAGCGTTGAGCTTTATAAAGGCTGTTTAATAGCATTACAACTATTGTATTACAACATTAATAAAGTCAGTAAAAAGCATATCGATATACTTAGGGCATTTTTTTCGACTTTTACACAATTAATATGTAGTTTTAAAAATTACAAATTATTAATGTAATCTTTTGCAATGCTAACTCTTTTATTTCTTTTGTAAAAAAACTCAATGATTTTAAAAATGCGTATGATGTTGTATTATGATCAAAGTGTTTATTTGTGACGTGACTTTGGAGATTAATATTTGAAGGGTAAGTATACCACTTTATTTATGTCTGTTATGGGCTGGTTATGGGTGAAATGAGATGCGCGCATCAATTTGTGGGGTAAAATATGCATGTTTTTGGTAAAAAAGAGACGCGCCTTCCCAAATGTGCTTTATTATTAAAAATATTTAAAAAACCTAACCTAGTGTCAATATGTGTTTTAAGATTTTAGCCTGTTTTTAGCATAGTTTTAACAAACATAGTTGCTTTTATAGACATCTTTGCACAAAACAAATGATTACTACGCTTTTTAATCAGATTTAGGTGACTTTAATTATTTTTGTAAGAAAAGAAAACTCAAAGCAAAATGTCGGCAAGTGAATTAAAGTTTTAGGCATTCAACAATAGCATAATAGTGTTGTTAATTTTAAAATGGTATTACACCTTTTCACACAAAAATTTGAGCTTGTATTGTTACTATATAAGACACTTACATATTATGTTCAGCCATATTACAACATTTCAGAAGTATGTTTTAATGCTTGTAGCCATTATACGCCGTAGTGACTGATTGTTATCAAGTTTAGTAGGGTACAGTAATCATATGGTAAAAACCATGTAAAAACGTAATTATCCGAGATTTTTCTTATTAACGGTCTCCAAAAAAGTTACTTACCTAAGTATTTTTTCGTTCATTTCAGAGTCAAAATGTCTGGATTTAAAATTGTTCAAACTACTGAGAAAGGATCGCAGAGATTATTTGTTGTACCAAGTGCTTGGGAATTTGTTGGGAATGTATGGGATTGCTGCGGTATCCAAAAAAAAGTGATCATTATAAATTAGTCAAAAATGAAAATTCCAAGCCCCACTCAGAATAGCCTGTCCTGTCTTGCATAGTTACTGTCTTGCAAAGGTTTCCCAACATATGAAGATGCCGATGAAGAATTAACAATAATGTTACGTGAAGAAAATCAAGGTGGTCTACCGACAGCTGACAACACAAATTTCAATGATACCTACCTAACATATATACATACATACATGTTGTACCTTTTTTCTTTTTTACTTTGGATATTTTACGTCTTTTTATTTTCTATTCTATCATGCTATAAAAAGGTTATAAACTTTTGTTTAACTTAACATAATCTTGGGTCAGTGATTTATAAAGTACAAAATAAAAATACAGTTAATTAATTATTTTTTTCTTTTATTTATAATTTGGTATGTACCTAATATAAATATTTTAAGCGAAACCCCATTACAGGCTCATAAGTAGGATATGTAAAAATATATAAAATACGTAAAAAAGAAATTAGCCTCCTGTACACAATCGATCAGTTGATCGTGCAGTTTGTATGGTGAATTTTTTTCACATTTTTAACACCTGTTTCTTAAGCAGAGTTGAACCTTACATGTTACTAAACTACTAGTTAAAATATCATGTGACTACATTAGCACGTTGTATCTAAATCTACTTATACTAATATTATAAAGAGGAAAGATTTGTATGTTTGTAACGAATAAACTCAAAAACTACTAGATTTTGTATTACATTTGCAACACAACTCTCTTCTTCAATTAAATTTCCTACGGAACCCCTTGTCGATACTGCTTGACTAGTACTTAGCTCACACAAAACCTCCAATTGTTCTTTCTTAGTAACATCGATTATTTTTCATTTTCTTTGTTTATGCAAATTAGTAATAAAATCAGAATACTCTTGTTTAAGTTTTCTTTTGAATCCGCCTGTTTTTTTAGTTTTTTTCCAACTCTTTTTGTCCTTTGCTACGCGTATAAATTGACGTTAATAATAAATGACCATTTGCAAACTAAAATTACGACCTATTTATTGCTTGTAGTTCTAACAATACTTTTATTTGGATCAGAATATAGCTGTAGATTTTATTAAAGTAATGGATTATGAAGAAAACGAACCTATGGATTTCACTTGTATTTAGTCAATGTTAATATAGGATCAGCATTAAATTAACACAGCCATAGACCATAAGAAAGTTTTTATTCTTAAAAATATCAATATAGGGCTAAGTTCACTATTCAATAATTTCTTAATGCTTATTTAATGCGTAATGTTTTTCAAATTACCGTTATAAGAGAACAGCCTTAGTGTAAGTGTAAAAGCTGTTTAAGAAGCTGTACATTAGTATTATCCGATGTTTAATTAGGAGTTTTGCCATTGTAACAAATTTTTACTAACTGTAATATAGCATTAAGCATTATTAGGTGAAATAAATGCCTCTATAGAGATTTCAAACTTGGCTAGTGCCGATTAACAGTGTTAGTATGACTTTAGAACATAAATATATATCTATCTTAGTTAATATACAAGTTATGTGTTGCTTGGGGCACACTGCGTTCTGGGCTGCTCGTTAGTTAGCAGTAACTACTCAAACTCTAACAAGTAAGCAAATCGGAAATCAGGAATCATCCGTAGACGAATGAAAGTTACCGACATAATCAGGCGAATCAGTAAGTTGATGTGGCAATAGGCAGGACATCTAAAGGGTTGCAAAGGCCGTTTTTCGTGCGCCACCTAAACAATTTGATGTACCTACATAAGTTGAAGTAATGAATTATGACAAAAATGTCTGCCGTAAAAAACTGCGACAGTATATAGATAGGCATATATTTCTCTTAAGAATAAATAACAGTAATCAAGATTACATTTTTTAAATACATTAGAACACATTTTGAACTTGAAATAAATGGATACAAACTGCTTTCTAAAATCATAGAACAGCCATCTATTTCAGATATTTCATCATAATTCATCATCAAGTAAAAATATATGAAGAAAGCTATGAATAGCTACCAGCAAGCGGACCGTCAGCTACCGGGATATTTAAAAAGTGATGAGGTGGTATCTCTCTTATTTCAAGGTAATTTGGTTGCTCGCATTAACTGGGCAGTTTAATTTAGTATGACACATTGTAGCTAGTACCCTTCGTGTTCGCGGAGAAAATATTTTGAAGGGTCTTTTACGAGTAGAGAAGTAAAGTAGATAAAAGTAAAACGAGCGTCTAGAGCGAGGGCTCCGAAAGGGTTTAATCAAAGCGAGGCTACCCCTACGACCGGGGATGTAGTAAATAGTCCATACGAGAGCTCCCACTCACGCCTGGATTTTCAGCTACATTTACGAACATATAGTGGAACTAGAAACAGCATTTACAAGTACCTACTTACTTCATTTTCATTAAACTATTGATTAGACGTTGCAGTCAGAAGTGTTCAAAACTACTTCAAAATCAAGGTAGGTATCTGGCATTGCTAAACCCATTCCTTCTGTCTGTGAAATATAAAAAAAATGATACTAAACATTAATTATATTGTTATTACTTTTTAAATATAAATTAATTAATATTAAAATGCAGATAGATAGTGGGTAATAGTATGCTTAAATCATCAGGAAAGATTTAGTTTTTAGTTATTTCTTTCATGTTTTACTTGCTGCTAAGTTTTGCTATAATACTTATATTTCCATATAAATTTATAAGAACTATAATTTTCTTTATATTCAAACTTAAAATAGAAACCAGGAGGAGTTACCAAATATAAAGGACAAACAGACGTGGAAAGCGACCTAAATTTATACTATGTATGTATAGTATAAAGTAGATGCAAGGATGTACAATCAATACTTAAAACATGAAATAAAGATTTTTTTAAAGACACTTCTAGTTTATATGAAGTTGATGTATCTTAGCGTCCTATCCTATAAGCTCGGCAGTTGAAAAATACAATGAACAGTATTAAGACGAGAAGGAATTCGATTCGGGAATTGCACAATCGTTTTAACAATGCATACGAACCATTACAAGTTCAATGTATGTAGAATTTAACAGGATTGTGTTTAACTGGAAACCTCTTGGGAAACAGTTTACAGCTGTTTCCAAATCGTCTTTAATTACTCTTCTATTAGTCTTATTAGTGCATCTTAGTAAGGGATGCCAAAGCACCTTTACTATCGGCGACTATCTATCTCTATCCATTAGATGAAATAATGAAATTTTATGTTCTTTCTTTACAAAATTTTTAACATTTCTTAAATTAACTTTACATTTTACTTTTCATTAAGGCGCCTAATCCGCATTAAAAAAACTATGTAATACTTAGGCCGAAATACATTTTAGAAATTCAAACTCAGGCCAGGCAATTTTGAAAAGTTCGTTTCTACATTTTTGACCATGATTGAAAACTCACTCGGATTCCTAAACTTCAAAAGTATCTACAATCACTCAACCAACGGGCTTGTGTTATAGGCGACGTAGCTTGACGGTAGCCACCTACCATCAAGTGGGCCGTCAGCATGTTTGCCGACCTTACAATAAAAAAAAGATCTAATGTTTCGTAAACATATTTTCAGTACTCTCAAATATTAATACAAAGTTGAATGTAAAACTCGTTTAGAGCAACTTAAAATAAAACCATTTCTAGTTTGATTGCGAAGCGACACGATCAAATCGTATAACAGAGGCACTTTGATAAGTTCATCATCATGAACAACGTTTTAATGTTCTCTCGGTACAATCTCGGTTATTGGATTGGCTCGCTCCCCTGAGTTCGTTACATTCCACCTCCCAAAGGAGCCGCACTTGTGCAAACCTTGCCGCATTTCGTCTATGTGTGAACTCTTTTTACCCATTCGTCGAATCGACGCGAAGACATTTTTATGTTCGCCCGACGAATCCCTTTTAGGGAAAAGAGAATATGTTTAAGCAGACATTTAAATTCTTAGATTCACTCAGAAATACTTATATTTTATAAAGTTGATTCAGTTGAAAATTAAAGAGGCGTTGATCTCAGAATAGACCCAAATATACTCGTAGTAGACGTTTATCTATATTTATTCTACATAATTATTTATTACCTTTGAAGAGAAGAGGGGACTGGAGGGTTTTCTTAGCGTGTTTGGTCTAGCCCATTACGGATACCAATACTGATTTCTGCTATCCTATCCTATCCCATTAAATTATTATATACTTGTCATCGAGCGAATATTTTTAGGACTCTCTCGGGTAAATACTATAATATATCGTGAAATAACTATTTTACTATCATGAAAGGAATAAGTTGGAAAATGAGTGATTGGTCAAATGGCATTACGCTTTCATTCTTAAATGGCTTATTTTACTTACAAATGTACACAGCATTAATAGCTTAAAATGTGAGCTGTCAAGAAGCTTCGTCCTAAATAATTTTATTGAAAAAAAAACTAAAAAATTCAAAGTTGAAGAATTCCACCATAATATATAATAATACTAGCTGGTGCCCGCGACTTCGTCCGCATTGAAAAAGCAATATATTATTGAAAAAGTTATTGCTATTATACTTAGCCAAGAGTTAGTTTCCTTAATTTTAGATAATCCCTCGGGAGCAGTACTTTTTTTTTCTGGATAAAAGGTACCCTATGTCGGTTCAGTAGTTTTTGCGTGAAAGAGTTACAAACATCCATACATACATCCATACATCCATACAAACTTTCGCATTTATAATATTAAATAAGTACGGAAGTACGGATAGGTATTTATTACAATAACTGACAATGAAGTTCTTTTAATAGGGTGAGTGAGAGCCACAAGTTAAATTTGTTACTTCTATGTAATCGAAAGGTAATTTTCCAATTAACAAGTTAATGAATGTACGGTTTTCCGAAAGACCTTTTGTCAAGCTGCTTCTATATTATTTAATTAAAACGGAAGTGAATGGCGCTTATTGCGTACAGTTTTAATTAATAATTTATTATCGATTGCCGAATTGGGAGTTTCATAAAATTTCATTCATTTATTTGCGTAGCAATAAATCATTATGCTTAATTTAATGCTGATACAATTCATTAAGGGTAAAACATGTGGGATGTGGGTTTATTTTTTTTGTTAAATATATTTTGAACGCCTGTTAAATTAAGCTTGGATTCGAATAAACAATTCAAATTTGTTAATCACGTATGCATTGTGAGAGTATGTATTGTGCTGGTATTTTTAATATTGGATGTTTAACATAAGATTTATTCCTGAAATTAAAATTAATCTATACAATAATATTATAAAGAGAGAAGATTTGTATTTTTGTTTGTAATGAATAAACTCAAAAACTACTGGACCGATTTAAAAAAATCTTTCACCTATAGACAGCGAGTAATCAATACTAATAATAAATCTGTGAGTGCAGGTATTGTATGTATCTATGTATGTATGTATGTATGTATGTTCCTCCATAACTCTTAAACGAACTAACTGATTTTCATGAAACTTGGTAGATAAACGTCATTTAGACATATGTTTTCACGCGGACGAAGTCGCGGGCGCCAGCTAGTATTTGATAAATTCACACGGACGCAGTCGCGTGCAACAGCTAGTTAGTGTTAACAACTGAGTTAAGTATGTAAAAAAAATACTAGATATTTCTATATGTGATTGAGATAACTGAGAATTTGTTACAACTGAGTCATGGCAAATACTGCTACGCAAATTATTGGTAACCAAATATATAAGTAATCTTAATAATAATAACCCTTTATATTACTCAAGTAATTAAGGTTCAAATATCCTCAAATAATTAAATAAGCTATGTGAAACTTTTTAATTCTTTAAATTCAGACATCTTACTTTGGAGGATTAAACCTGATAAATGTGTTTGTAAACGAAGCTTCTTCAACTTATTTATCCTCATGTAATGCTGCTGATACATTAAGCCATTAACGGCAATAAGGGCCTTGGAGGAAACCTCGATAATTGATTGTTCGCGAATTCGTCAAGTCACTGATATTAGAGGGCGTTTGTTGTACTTAGATATATAAATATATAGAATATTTCACGAGTTCCGGATATGTGTACCAATTCAAATATCGGACGTTTTGTTAAAAGGAATTCAATCGTGTACAGATTTGCATTGGAGATGTTCCCTTGGAAACATGTCCTGTCTTGTAATACTGACAACGTGTATGCAAAATTTCATAATGATGAGTTGAATTGTTAAGGCGTTAAATGTTAACAGACAGACAGACATAGTTACTTTCACATTTATACTATTAGTATGTATGTAGAATCAAACCAAAAATAATATTGGTTAGCGGTTTGTGCGGACTATATAAAAGTATTAGTTCACTAAACTTAAGTCCTTCGTGTGTCTCAAAACAAAAGTGTTGCCAGCGACAATTATGGCGCTGAAACATGGCCTCTAACATGGGCCTCGTATGAAAGCTCAACGTCGCTCAACTAGCTATAAAAAGGACTGTGCTCGAGGTTACACTGCGAGATTGAATCAGAAATCATGAGACCCGTAAAAGAACGAAAGTTACCTACATAAGCCGGCGGGCCACTAAGTTTAAATGGCAGTAGTACGGACTCCGGCACTCCGTAGTACGGAGTGCCGACGGCTGTTGGGGACGCAAGGTCTCGAGTAGAGGCCACGGGCCGGCAAGCGTACGTAGCACAAGACGTCCTCCCACAAGGTGAACAGATGGCCTGATAAGGGCCAAGGATCGACGGTGGATCCAACCTTTAACCGGCCTTATTGGAAAATTATGAAGGACGCTCTGTCAAGCAGTGGACGTCCTTCGGCTGAGAGGATGATTAAAACAAGAAAGTATAGTAATATTCGCGAGTTTAAAATGAATAGGACTGTTCCTTCCTGTAGGGCTTACTTCCTTTTCTAGAATTGACTGGCTTAAGTAAACATTCACGTTAAATATTCTACTAAACAGTAATACTAACGAAACGTGGTTCAATAAAAGTATGTCAAAATCTTGGAATGTATTTCATAGGTTCACTTTTTAAAAATATTGAATCAAATAATATTTTATAGGTGCCGACTAAAAAGTGCCATAAAAACTTATACTGTCAATGCACTATAAAAATGCCGTAAACTCGGACTACTTTTCTTTGTTACACGTAATATAGTCTTTCACAACAATGAAAACAAGAAAGCTGGCCAACGTGGCTTCCTAGCTTCTTATATTTTGTATGTTAATTTAGTCCGTAGTACTTCAATGTCGTAAGTTCTACGAAATTGATATTAGTATAGCTGAAATTTTAATTTTTAATTGAAAATTGCTCTTTACTTTATATTATTAAATTTCTCTTTACTTATATATATATTAGGAGATTATGAATTGATGTAATCATGGTATGTTAGTTAAATGCTCCCAAAATTCTATTAGCCAAGAAATTACCATGAAATTGTCAGAAATTATTATTTCCCATACTCATAGAATAAGTATGCTGTGCTCATAGTGTCTGCATGATTTTTTTCATATCATTAAATTACACAAATAATAAATAAATAAAAAACAGTACGTATTACAAACATAATCACTACATAGTATAAAACAAAGTCGCTTTTTCTGTCCCTATGTCCCTTTGTATGCTTAGATCTTTAAAACTACGCAACGGATTTTAATGCGGTTTTCACTAATGGGTAGAGTGGTTCTCGAGGAAGGTTTAAGTACATAATTTACTAAGTTACGCGGGCGAAGTCGCGGGCAGCAGCTTTAATTTTATTAACACGTAATTTTATAAACTATAACTAACATGTAGTGCCATCTGTTAACAGACTTTTTCCATTATTCGAAGTGAGATTAGATGAATTAGAGTACTACATTGCTTCAAACAGAATTCCCTAGATGGCGTTGTAAATTTTGCATACACGTTGTCTGGGACTCCAAAAAGGACATAGGGTACCTTTCATCCAGAACGCGGACGAAGTCGCGGGCACCAGCTAGTTATAATATATATAAAGACAAATTTTTAGATTTATTTTTATTCTTAAAGACATGTGGCATTACCACGATTTCAGTTGTCTACTATGGGACAAAATGTTACTCAGTAAATGTTTTATTAATTTTCTGCTAGTTGTTAACCAGGTTTTTTATTTGAGTCTTTAATCTGAAATAACGATTGCTTATAAAAACTCAGTTAATACTTTATTACTCCAAAAAACAGACATTAAGGAGAAACTTTCCTATATTTTTATGATCGTCGCATTTTTAATGCCACTTAATATGCCATAAAAAGAACTAACAAATGAAATGTTTATTGTGAATGAAAACGTAAAAGGTAGGTACAATCAAGTGTAGAAATATGTATTTAATAAATCATGACAATAACATGTAACTAAAGGAAACATGAAATATGTAATATTCTTCTATGTGTTTAATTAATGATAAAATGTCTCAAAAATGTATTAATTATTACCACACGAGCAATAATTAGTCCCAAAAATACACTAATAGACATCATGTTCTAAATAGTGAGAATAAAAATAAAAATAAGATTTTCCTTTTAATCGAATAAATATATAATAGAGAAGTTTCACAATGAAATATTAATATAAATAAATCTTCTCCTTCGGTCTCACTCTTGACAGAGTGGTCGTGGTCATCATTTCAGGTGTTGGTGGCTAGCTTAACAACACGCCGCCATTCTTCTCTGATGGCCGCCTACTACTACTAAAACATTAATGACCATTTATATGTGTACAGTACAATGTACATGTTTAATAAACGTTTTTAGATACATATATTAAGTAAGAGAGATTATAGGTGAACATAACGTTTTTAAAAACATATTTCTGAAACTATACTCCTTGGATACATATTTATCCACTTGAGCAGCAAAAGTTTAGTGTGAAAAATATGATAATATTTTGAAAGAATTTTAATAGAATTTGAAAAAGAAAGAATGTGGGTGAGATCGGTTCGTCGGGGATTGTGGGGAAAAGAGGACGCACGTGGATAATTGATCACGTCTTAATGCTGGCGGCTTTTGCCTTAAGGCCGCCAAACGCTCCGTTTTGGCCGGGCAGATTAAAATGATCTGTTATAATATCCCCGACAGCCGCCGCTTTGTCGAAGAAAATAAAATGAAAGCTAATGTTCTATTAAAAATTACAAGGGAGCTCAGGAAATCAGGTTTCAATAGTAATCTTACTTATTGATTTTATCCTCATTGATATATAGTACACGAAGACTGAATTGACCAAGAATATTTCAACAAATGTTATAATCTAGCTTGTGCCCGCGACTTTGTCCGCGTTATTGAATGCCTGGCATATATTGACGCCTGACATTGTACTTTTGGCAAATGTTGGATCTTTTTAGGTAGCTCTATTAAACAGTGAAAAAAATTAACGCCACAGGTGATATAAGTGCGCTACCGACCGTATTAGGATTATAAGGGTAAAGAATTATGAAGATAGGATAGGCTCTGGCATCGTCTGGCCCCAGTAGCCGTCGGCTTTCCTTACTATGTGTCCTGTTTTTTCTACTTCAACTTACTGTTCCTCTAAGCCATATTGCGACTTTCGTTTATTTATCTACGGATCTCCTCATTCCCTATTTGATCTCGCAGAATTACCCCGAGTGTCTCCTTTTTTTTAGAAGGGGAAATAACGTTTACGCACCCAGGGAATACCCACTAAAACCCCTCGGATTCCACCATCAGCGGTGGTGTGTGGGTCCGAAATCACTCACCGCTACGTTCTCTTCGAACCCAGCTCAGCGCGATGGCTTCGCCTCACTTTATTTGTTGGCCCACAGGAATGCCGTGAGCCGCCACGCGTCCTTGTTGTGTGTTTCAGGGCGTCAGACCTCCATAGCTCGTTGAGCAATATTGAATTTTCTCTCGAGGCCCATAGTTTGAGACCACGTTTCAGCACCAAACTCATATTGGTCGAAAACCTTTTTTTCGAATGTTGAGAATTTAATTATCTTATAAAAAAATCCATTGTTTAACTTTTATATAATAAACACTTTCACAGACACTTTTCACTTAAATAAAGCTTTGATCTCAAAAGTTTAACTCAGTTGGTTAAAAGTTAGTACAAACATTTGCACGTAAAATATTATACCTACTTCAACCAAAATAGATAATGTAAATCTGTGGTACCTAACTTGTGAAATTGTATTATCTACCGATCTTGAAATGGTTAGTTGGGAATTTAATCAGTGAGTTTGTTGAAGCATCACCAAGACCTGTCGGCCGGTGGTCAGCGGGTTGTTAGGTTGCCTACAGACTAGCCGCAAATTTTCGGTAATAATATAATGACATTAAATATCTACTTATCGTTGTACCGGAAATTATGAACGCAGTATGAAACGAAGTATTATAATAATGTTATCGGGAAAATAATGTTCAGATAAGAGTTGCGGTAGTTTATAAAAATGAAACTATTAACTACCTACTGTTATTGCTTTTATTTATCGTTGTATTCACAATATGAACAATTACGTATTATTATTATTGTCTAATAGTAATTGGTTTGGTTTTAGCCAGAAATTAGCCGTGAGGAAGATAATGGAGCGAGTGCACCTAGGAAGTTATATAAACTCAGACGCCGAAAGGGAGTTCCAATCTGTGGCATTGCGTAAGACAAGACAAGATAAGACAAGACTTTGACGATGAGGTTGGTAACCTGCCATACGTCTGAATGTCCGTTGGAAGAAAGGGGAAGGCAGTATGAGCTCATGCAGCTACGTTACGTATAAAATGACGGTCAAATGACTGTTGTCGCTTTTATTTCTCTAAAATTTATCTACCAAAAATAAATTTTTAGTATTTTTATTATATAGTTATTGTTGGTCAAATGAATAGAATGGGCGTAGTTTTGGTGCAATTTATAATCCGAATTTGTATAAATTACTATATGAAACGCGCAGCTTCGTTTACCGGTAATCATTTATCAAGAGCAATTGAACGTATTCAGTGGTCCAGAAAATCCGAAACATTTCCTGTGTACCGTATCCCCTTGTTTCTGAATACTGATGTTTGAATTATTCTAACTGTTTTATTCGTATTTGTTTTAGAATTCGATGCCCAGTGGCTTCATTTTAAATTAGACTATTGGTTATAATACGAGTATTATGCCAATCGAAATTTATCTTATCCAATTATTTTTACAAACTTTATACTTTTCAATATACATGTTTTCTATTATTTTAACGCGTAAATCATCATCAACTTCACCAGACTGTGTGGCTTCATGGCAGGATGTAGACCTCTCCCAAGGCTCGCCACCATGATCCTCTTCGCTTCGAATCTAACCACTAACGCGAAAATGGATATTATTTTCGTTAAGACAAACGCATAAATCAGTGAACTAACTTGTTAAAACTAACTCCGTTTAAACGTTGCGGTCCGTCATTTAGCAAAGGCTTATTAAGAATATCCGAATGTATGTAGGTACATATATTAATTGTCTCAAATAAAATCTCATTTTAAACGGCAAATAGGCATTGAGATACTTTTATTGTGCAATATTACACCTCAATGCATAGGTTTAAAATTGTGTTCAGTCTGAATTTCATTGTATTAATTACAAGAAAGAATATTACCAAGTGTGCATTACCCCTTAGCCTAAGGGATAATTAATTGCAACAGTTTTCGCAAACTCATGCGCAGTAGGCTTTGAAGACTAACCGAGCCGCGCTCTTTAATCTATGTTGCTTTTCTATTATTGACCAAAAGGTTCCAAGTTTCAATTGAGTTTTTTTATTTTCATTTTCGGTTCTCGTTATTGGAGGGCATTAATTGTATGTGGTAAATTTGATCACCATAGTTACTTCAACGGAGTGACTTCAAAGGATGAACAGGCACCAATTTTTGATGCATTCCCAGTAGTTCGGTTGACCGAACTAGTGAGACTTTTTTTTTCCCAGTACTTCGGTCAAAAAAATCAACCGAAGTAGTGAGACTATTTTTTCTCTGGTCCATTCCCACTACTTCGGTTGACCGAACTAGTGAGACTTTTTTTTTTTCCAGTACTTCGGTCGAACAAATCAACCGAAGTAGTCAGACTATTTTCTTTTAATCCGGTTGTAAATTCAATTATGCAGTCAGAATACTTGGGACTCCGAAGCTTAATATTATATACAATTATATAACTTAGTTTTAGATATAGATTAATTGTTAATTTATTAATTAAAATTACCTTTACATGTCATATTAAAATAAATATAAATATATATTTTTTTGCCCGATGTTTGATTCCTAATTTTCAGTTCAAACGAAACATGAGTGTTCCCTTACCCTAACCCGGCGTGCTACGGTTCGATAGATAGGCCTTGACGAGACATATCCAACAGTACTGTACCCTCACATTACCCTTACCTTACCTTACCCTAACCCCACATGTGACGGTTCGTTAGATAGGCCTTGACGAGACATATCCAACAGTACTGTACCCTCACATTACACCTTACCTTACCCTAACATACATGTCCTTGCTAACTAATGTCCTTGTAGATAACATACCAAAAATACACAACATACCATACCATCCGCATATCCATCTTTCCGAAGTCATGGTTTCATATAGAAATGTGAAATCAAATATTTATATTTTTTTCAATTTAAATACAAAAGATACTTATTATATTTATATATATATAATTTTATTTTATTATATATAAAAGATATTTATATTTATAATAAAAATATATATTTACAAATTGTATATAATATTAAGCTTCGGAGTCCCAAGTATGCTGGCTGCATAATTGAATTTACAAACGGAATAAAAGAAAATAGTCTGACTACTTCGGTTGATTTGTTCGACCGAAGTACTGGGAAAAAAAAAGTCTCACTAGTTCGGTCAACCGAAGTAGTGGGAATGGACCAGAGAAAAAATAGTCTCACTACTTCGGTTGATTTTTTCGACCGAAGTACTGGGAAAAAAAAGTCTCACTAGTTCAGTCAACCGAACTGTCAACCGAACTACTGGGAATGCACCGAATTTTATTTTGTAGTAGGTTTGGGGTTGGTAACTATTAATTATTAGGGATATTTTTCTCTTACATTGTTGTTTTAATAACTTTATTAGTGAAAAAAACTTATTACTGTTTTAATAACTTTATACTTACTATTGTATTTATTTGACAATTCCACTGACAACACAGATAATATTATGTTATCTTAGCTGGGGGCATAAGACATAAGAATTTCATGATAAGACAAGGAATGACATTAACGTATCTTGCCTTGTCTTGTCAAGAGTAGTTGCCATACAGAATCAGGGCCCCAGGGGGGTGCTGGTGCGCTGCCAACGTTAAATGACATTGGATTTTAAACAAACATACAAACATTGTACAACGTTAATATAATTAAATAGAGAAATGATAAAAACATTCAAGTGAAATAAATCGGTTTGCTTTAAAATGAACGCAATGGCGTTTAATAAATCGCAATAATAAAATTAGCGTTGTCACTACAGAGTGCTGGCAGAGCTCCAACTCAAACTATAATCACAAGTGGGGTGATGTTGAAATTCAAAATCTTTTACATCGTTTTAGAAAGTAGGGAGAAATTAAAGCTACTCTAAAGAATTCACCGTGGAGCGGAGACTGTTAGAATATTTTTATTGTGCCTGCGGGTTCATATTCCTCTAGTAGAGTGTAGAGTTACTAACTACCTACTTGTAAAAATATAATACTTTTCGAAGTACCTACCGGGTTCGTGAGTGTCATGAAATTTTAAAGCTGAAAATTAAAGTTCGAAGTAACTTTATACTTCTACTAAAACGTGAAAGTTATGAAACGAAAGTTGTCGATGCAGCGCTTGTTTTAAATAAAGTTTGCGCTGATTTTTAAACGGAAGCTTTTGATAAACACTCAAACAAAATTTTAATTTTACGCATTTTCCGAAGTGGACCGACGAGTTTTGTTAAAATATTTAATATTACTTACAACATTGGGTTGTAAAGTCATGCCAAAGCTTATTTTGTAAGTACGATTGTATTTTTAAAGTAAGCTTTATCATTTAACCGAAGCCTGCGTAATGCGTTTTACCACACTGATGCGGTTAAGAGGTTCTTTATGTTTATTTTAGTTAGTTATTAAAGTTTAGGTTGATATTTTATTTTTTGTTTGAAACTTAATGTGATCGGAATTTTTCTTACCTATAAATTATGAAGATCTGCTGTTCAAGCGTTTGAAGACCATTTCCTAGTTAACGAAGGGATTTCACTAACTTCCACGTGTTCGATTAACGTTCGATTAATCGAACACGTGGAAGTTCGTGAAATTTAGTATGCCTACTGTGTAGTACTTCCAAGACCACCAACCTCGACTTGATGCTGCATCTGTGGGACACACAACTCCTTAGCAACTCACAGCCAAATTATAGCAGGCTTGGGCTCAATAGAAAGTCGGTAGTGAGTTTATAATTTTAAGTATAACTAGCTTGTTGTATTTTTATTTTTCGTTTGTCTTTAGTTGTATGTTGTATAAGTTTAAATAAAAATTGATTTATTGAAGTAACAATAACAAAACATAACGGGCGCGTAATGAAAAAGTACTAGGTATAGGTTAGGTATTTACGTAAGCAAGCAGATATATTCGAGCGACAGTCACCTAAGTTACGCGGTATAACTCTCGTCAAAAACCATCCATTATGTCAAATATAATTTCGCTAAGCATCAAGTGTCGCAACAAACGAATTAACATTTATTTCTCTCCGTGTTCTGGTTCAAACCCATTCAAGTTTGCTTTCAACAGCTGCCAGCGAGTTGTGAACATTGACAAATATGGCACATCTGTCAAATGGTTGTGCAAAGAAAACGACGTAGCTTAAAACATTTATTTATTTACCTTTGATTAAGTACATATATTTGCCCTACTTATACCCTATGCCCTATGTCTATGTGAGTTCGTATCAGGCGTTATAGTTTTTATTTTTATCTAGTTAGTAGATTTTAGAATCAGCCAGCCACTTCTGCTGGTATTTTCTTATTACAAATCCTAAACAAGTTAAACTTGGTTTGTATCGTATGTTCGTTTATATGAGACGAGATGTCTAATATATTTTCCATTCTCTTCAGTCTGCGTTTTACGTCAGATCCACGCGTGGCGCGGTCGTCACTTTGCATATGAGGGGCGGAGGCAAACACGGAATAAATCCCAGATAACTTTATCTCGCAGCCCTTCTTGTGTCGCAGATTTTTAAATTCAAGTGCACGGCTCGTGTATTATGTAAATTGATTCTAAAATCACATTCACAAGAGTATATTAGTTTACGAACCTTCAACGATCTGGTTAAAGGTTTTTCTAGTATTTTTTTAACGTTATCTTTTATAAACTATCTATTGCTAGTTGTAATTCGGAGCCTTGTGTTTTGTTTTCTTACAGGGCATTTCATAGGGCAGTGGACGAAGTTTTAGATAGCTGACGTTCGCATTTTATACAAAAGTTACGCCAGCTGGAATGCAAGCCATTTGACGATCCCACTGGATGAGTGCTTACCCTAAGGGCACTTTGTACGAGCGGGTGAAATCAATAATAGGTATTTGGAAGAATTTGTTGTCTTAACTTACTACAACCTGAGTAACCGAAGAAGGAATGCGACGCAAGACATTCGCGGCACTTATTGCAAGCGCAAAAATAATAAAACGTACGCCACCAATTCCAATATTTTAGTAAAAGCTTTATAAATGATGTAGCTATTTTAAATTGGAAATAAAAGCACGTGTGCTTTTGTGTTACGGTGCCAGAGCCCATTTCCTTATCCCTCATTCTTAATCTTACTATACTTGCAGCACCTGTGGCTTTGCTTGTGTTATAGATCAATTGTTTCAAGTATCTTCTTGTTACTTGATGGTAGCTATAGCTACCTACTTTCAAGTCAACCGTCAGCTTACATACATGCCAACACCCGTTACTTACCTTACTAAGCTTACTAACTGCCGCACGTCATGTTACTCATTTTATGAGTACACACACATATTTATAAAATAGAGTTTATAAAGAATAAATAACTACATTATAGTTTTATAATGTAATAATTCATTATAGAACTTATATAACAATATTATATAATAGTTATTATTCTACGATTACATTAAATCAGATGTATACAAAACGATACAAACACTAAAAAGCATACTTTAGTTTTCAAGCCATGGCAGTAGTTTTACGGGCCGACTTAACGCATACGTACGTCGGAGGGGTTGCTAAGTGTTCGCAATAAATTTCTGTATACTGGCATTACTTCAGGTGCTTTTTCATTAGCTCACTGCCTGTTAACTGGTGCAAATTATTAACTACACTTTTCAAGTAAAAATTGCTTCACGAATGGAAAAATAATAAGTGTTTTTGTCATCGATAGAGTTAGATAAGGATGGCAAAAGCCTTTATCTGTCTTTATAATATATAATTACGTATGTTTAGTAAAGTAAAATAAAGTTTTAGTTTAAAAAATTAAGTGTTTCCTGTGTAAGAATTATTCTTATAGTTTTATTGTTAGACAGCTTCTCCAGCGTGGAATATTTAGCCTATGTCCATCCTGAAATTGGTGAAGGATTTTCTTAAATCATATGAGTATTACCGAAGATCTACATCTTTCATACAAACCAACAAACGAAAAATCATACAAACTTAACTCCTTTATAATTTTAAAATAATTTACTAAGTAATCAATGAAATTGAAGTCTGAGCTCTCTCTCCATAGCTCGTGGAGCGACGTTGAGCTTTCTTAGAGATCATAGATGATAATGACGATTACACGCTATTGTTCAGCAGTAAATACCTGAAGGCTAAAGTAAGTACTTACATAGTTATAATTACGTACACTCAATGCTCACTAATTTAAAATTTTAATGAATTATAGATTTACGCTTCAAAATTAACACTTAAACGGAATTAATTATGATACGAATGTCCAATAGTCCTCAGATATATTAAATCATTGTCACGGCTGCACTCCATGGAGACTTAATTAATGAAAGTACATGTGAGGCATATGAAAGTGGCATAAATTCGGTTTAATTTTACGGAAATAATTCAGTATTCTGTGGCACCTTTTAAATAATGCATGCTCTGCTCAGACGGATGCGGTTAAGTGAAATTATGTGCTCTACGTGTCCTCTGTTCCTTGTCGTCTTCTTGAAACAACTCTAATATAGAAACTCGTTTTTCCAGCTTTTGTTTATACAACATAATTCTCTTTGTAACCAGTTTGTAGACAATGTTATTTGGTAGAATTGAAACGTGGCTTGTGAACTAAGATTTCACTTGCAGGTTTGTTAGCGTAGTAGAACATTATTTAATCCACTTACGTACAAATATTAAATTACGACCACTGTTACATTTCCTTAATTTTTAAATACTATGTAGAGTAATCAGTAATGAAAAGGCACTTTGCTTTAAGCAGTCATCAACAGGCAGCTTTCGGAGTGGTTACGATAGTTTTTAGTTGTATGTTTTTTTTAGTTGAGTCATTTAAATTTAGCTGTAGCACATAGAAGATCTAAAACGGTATAGTTATACAAATAGAATTGTAATTCTTTACGAAATGTAGTAACTTGCAATCGATATGAGCTGTTGAGTTTTTCTGTGAAAATTGTTTATACGAGTATCATAGATTTAGTTATATACTAAATATAACTACTCGTTTATATAGTGTAATAGCTTTTTGATACTCTATAGTCTTTGCGGTGGTCGTGGCTTTGTATAGTAAATTGCAACTAGAAAATGTTTAAGTTAATTAAAAATGGGCAGCGCTTGGCCGCGATCTCACTTGATGTAAGGTGCAGATGCGGCCAAAGGTGGACCACGATTACCTAGTAAGTACCCATTTACCCTACATTTGAAGACGCGGATGAATTATGAATTATTATGAACGAAATGAATGAAGGAGCACCAAAGATAACAACAAATAATATTCATTCGCAAAAGTATTGACCCGTGAAACAACCTAGAGACATTTCACGTCTCATATAATTTTTATTAGAGCGATACGACGATTGTTTCTTCAATAAATATGAGGAAAGTAAAAGAATTATTACAAGAGTCTTATTTTTGTTAGCAATGCTTGTTGTTTTATTACAATTGATCGAGCCGGGAAACGGCTCGGGCTACGTTTTGTAAGACACGTTATCCACCTTCGGGGAACGTTCGTTGCGAACGTTTTATTTGTGAGCTCAAATGCTACACGAGGATAATCCCCATTTCTACAACTTGTGTCTTTCTTTTAATTCTTGTTGCAACACCTAGCACCGAGCCACGCGTACAAGCTCCGTCTTTCCAAAGGTTGCACTGCATTGAGGAAATTGAACGAAGTATTTTTATACTCACTGCTTTATACTAATTCCATTATATAATTGCTTATACACGTGCAAAGGTATTAAAGAACAGCAGAGCTCACTATTGTTCGCAGTTATGTATGTACTGAACTGCTCGTTCAAGTACTGAGTGTTTTTCTTGTCTTTAACCTTTCATATACCTATTATGATATATTGATCTGTGACCTAGTCATAGGCATGTAGGTCTACTGATGACTCTCCTTTCAGAATCATAAGTATCATTCAAATTTACAATTTCATATCACAAATTCTTCTGCGATACATAATTATATTAGGAATTGCGATATTGTAATTAAATTAGGAACAAAATTCTGACCATATAAACCTTATATTTATAAATTAATATATAAGTACATAGTTCATTTTAAATTTAATAACTTTTCTAAAAAACAAAATATTTAAAATAGAGTCTAATAATTAAGCAAGGTGAATAAATTTTCTCAGCTTTATTTAGTAGAATTAATCGTAGATAGCAATAAATCTTTCGAGTTTCACAAGAAGTAAAAAGAAAAAGTGAAGTGGAGTTAAAAAGAAGTCTTCTACGGGTTGATGCTGACACGAGAAAAGCTGATGTAAAAGTATAAACCCAGCTTCGAGAGCAGTGCATGAGAAAAGGCATTACCTAATATATTTCCGCAAAGTCGGGATGCTAAGACCGTACTGAAGAATTTAAAGGCTTTGTTTCCTTTGCAGATTGCAACTGGATACGAATATTCCAGCCTAGCTGCAGCGGCGCATGATTTCAGAATTTATCTATCTAAATAAACCACATAGGGGGTTAGGGTTTGACTTTAATGCTTGTTATAAATGTTTATATGCGTACGGTACTATGGACACGCTGTACGATCGAGTGAAGTCAAAGGAATTAAGGAAAATTTGTTCTCCCCACTTACTATAATGCGAATCATCGAAGACAAAGCGATGCAAGACATTCGCGGCACTTATTGAACTCGCAAAAATAATAAAACATACGCCAGCAATTATAATATTTCAGAAAATCCTAGTCAATAATTTTGTAACAGCGAAAATGTCACAAATTCTGCACATTTTGGAAATTAATTATACTTAATAGACACATTGTATCCGACAGGCATAATGGGCACATTGTACACATGCGCTCCCGTGTAAAGGGGTGACTACTGCCGCCAGACAGGTTGCCGAAATGACTGCAAAAAAATGCCTAAAGAAGTTTTCACTTCAAAAACTTCCCAAATTACTGGCTAAAAACATTCGACATTTAAACGGAGCAACTCTGCTATAGTTATAGTTATATGAATAATTACATTAATTTTCCAGTCTTGATATTGCGCAATCTAAGTTTGTGACGGCTCTAGTTGACACAGGTTCACCCGGGGCTGCATGTTTATTGGCCAAACTTGCATCAGATTACAAACTTGCTTTCAAAGATATTTTGGGTATATACCTATTCCACATTTGCTACAAATTGAACTATCTTAAGTTAAAATTAATTGCTTATTGATTAACTGCCAATTTCTACATTCAATGTGCCATAATTATTCTTGAAATTGATATTTTAAGGTAAAAAAGGTAAGGTTTTAAGGTTTTTAAGGTTACTAACCTAACCTTTAAACTCGCAATTAATAAATACTCTAAGTATAATATACTATAAGTACATTTACTCTATGATAATACTAATGGTCTGAATCTAATCTTTCCACTATCTATGTATCTATCTGAATACTAATCTGAAGAGAGGTCGTCCTTCATCCAGTTATTTAGCAGACAAAAAATATATTTTATCAATTGTTATCTATGAGAAAATAAATCGCGATTGTGTTGCCTATTAAAATTTATGCTCATGGATATCCTTAACTTTTTTTAAAATATAGCTGCTATGCTAGTTCCTTCTCTATTACTCTGTTTCAATACAAATTTAGTACAAAATCCAAATTACATAACATAATTATATTATTTTATTACCTATATAAAATTTATATTTTATATATTAATTTAAAAATCGGAATCTCTGTCCGCCTCTGTCTTTTTGTCCGCTAACTTCATCTAATTAAACAACCGAACGTATTTTGATACGGATTCCACTAATAGATAGAGCGTTATCGCTTATAACAAGAAGGTTTCTCTATATAATTAGCGAAAAAAGTTGCATCCATTCAAAGACGGGGTCGGTTACTAATTATTGCTACATAAAAAATTCAATGAATTTAAAAGTATCGCAACATGAGCGATAAACAAGAAGGTTTCTCTATATAATTAGCGTAAAAAGTTGCATCCATTCAAAGCCGGGGTCGGTTACTAATTATTGCTACATAAAAAATTCAATGAATTTAAAAGTATCGCAACATGAGCGATAAACAAGAAGCTTTCTCTATATAATTAGCAAAAAAAGTTGCATTCATTCAAAGCCGGGGTTGGTTACTAGTTATTGCTACATAAAAGATTCAATGAATTTAGAAGTATCGCAGCGTGAATTTGTTGTTCAAATGTTGTATATGTTGTATATGTTGCTTCAAATTCAATTCTGACACATTATTATTAAATTGGAGAATTCTTTAAAATTAAAACTAATATCACGTGGTTTGTTTTACGGCACGAATGTTTGTTTAATGAAGTAATCAGTTAGATAGGTGTACACGAGCGCAACAGTATGTGGGAATTCTAATTAAAGTTACACAGCATTCAGACAAACTTACAATGTTGTATAGCCACGAGGTCTGGAACTTTGGTCGTGTTACTTGATGCGTGTTCTCTGCACCAGAAACAGCGTTGAATTAAAGACAACACGTACAAATATCAAAGCAATTACTAATTATTGGAAATTGATTTTGATTACTATTTAGATAGACAAAATAATTGCACAATAGGGACCATCAGACTGTCTTTCGACCTTAACATAAAAAAATTGTACATAATAGGCATTTGTAGTGTATACCAATCACATACACGGTGTCTAGTTTTGAATACTTTACAAATCGTCGGCCTAATTCGTTAACCTGCTAAGTCCATTTTTGGGCAATTTCACTTTTTATACTTTTCGACAAGTTTAGACAATTATCTACCGTTTGGTGAAGGGATAACGATGATTATCAAACTAAAAAGTTTTGTACTGATAATTTCACATGCCTGATGTGATGCACAACATTTTATCATGTCATTTTTTCTTCCTCCTGAAAACTATGCAAAATGTGACTTAGCAGGTTAACGAATTAGGCCTGACTTCACATCTCGAAATAGTTACCTACCCAGCTTTAAAAATCTAGGTTTTTACATTATATAATACATACATTAATATACAGTTCGAAAAGGAGACATGATCCTTTTTATAGTAAGTAGCGTCGCCAACTAACGCTAACAACGCCATAGGAGTTGATAGGATAAAGTTAAAAAGGGAATAGGTTCTCGAAAGCACACATAGTAACAAAAGATAATCCGCATCAATGGTGTGTGCCGTGTACCCCAATCTTTGTATGACGCAGACAGCTTGTCGAGAGAATAGGATTATCTTTGCTAGGACGATGCAATAAAACAGTGTCAAACCAACTTCATAGGGGTTATATACTGCTTCAGTATACTACTTCAGTATCGGTTTTAGTTCAGTAGTAAATTTTCAGTATACCTACTGTTGTTTCTTAACTAAAAACGTCACTCAAAGACACCCGCTACAGGCTCAACTGAACGAAAATATAAATGTATATTCTTCGACATGATCCTTAAACAAAATATTACGTTATTTTATACTTTTTAGTTTCTAAAAATAAATTTATAGATATGTCATCCACAAGTGGCGAGTGCATGAAAATACTCGTATATGGCGAATTTTACCTACACGTTAAAACCACGGACCAGATAAAATAAATATTTGCATTTTCACGAAATGAAATATTGCATTATACAATACTAATGTTAATATAAATAACCCGGTAGCCAATTAGTATGTTTCGTCATTCAAATTTTCGAAAAAACCTGAATTAAAAAAAAATTGAACAAATTCAGTAAAATATTACTTTCCTCTCCGACCTCCGTAGTTTCCCATTTTCGTTTTTAAAATATTTATTTGATATTTTTTCAAACTATAAAATTTTATTATATTTTTTTCATTTTCTATTTTATATAACCCATTGTCAAATACAAGTTAAGTATTTCAGGAAAATGGCGACTGCTGTTTGTAATTTTGTATTGGCGATTCAGCTCGAAGATACGACATACATCCAGCGATGCGAATATATACGACTTGTTGACAAAGTAACATATAAAGCTGTATTAACCCCTAGTATAGCTTTTCTAAAACAAGCTAAGCAATCCTGACTCTTATATATGTGAAATAGTAGGGCCACGAATTTATGTTATACATAAGTTCTATGTACAACTCTATATATCTAACTAGCTGGTGCTCGCTAATTCGTCCGCGTGGAATAGTTATTTTGGGAATCATTTGGGTATCTAGAACGGTTTTCGCAGCGCACGCAACGGAAGCCCTCAAAGATGAATAATTTTCCCCGTTTTTTTTCACATTTTCGACTGTTTCTTCGCTCCTATTAGTCGCAACGTGATGTTATATAATTATTTCTCGATAAATGATCTATCCAATACAAAAGGAATTTTTCAATTCGAACCAGTGTTCCTGAGATTAGCGCGTTCAAACAAACAAACTCTTCAGCTTTATAATATTAGTATAGATATGTACCTACAACTCGTCTAAAATATTTCGGCACTTCACTCTTATCAGAGCGATAACCATGTCAAATATTATCTCCGATGATATACTATGTTTTTCATTTTTCAACGCAGATGAAGTCGCGGACACCAGCTAGTATAATGATAATATAACCTACAGAAATTACTAAATCCAAAGTTTCCTGTAATCCATCCACCATTAATGAAGACTAAACCGTATTAGTTCCTATCTGAAACATATTAAATGGAGTGTAGAAACTTTGGTGGAGTGAAATAATTTATTCATAATCTTTCAGTTGTTTCTCGCAAGTGATGGATAATGTTTGATAAGTAACCATAGAGGAGGATAGATAGTGCATTGGCTATAAACCAACTTCAGTTACTTGCTTTTCATAGTGGCAAACCTAATATGGAACACAATTTGTGCAATTACCCCGTGTATTACCCCTTATTCCTACGGGGTAATTGCACAAATGAACATCGATTCTACATCTATATTGTAGTTACTTTTATTACGTAATCGATGTTCACTTGTGCAATTACCCCGTGTATTACGAGGTAATTGCACAAATGAACATCAATTCTACATTTATGTATGGTAGTTTATTATTTATTACGTAATCATATAAATCCACAAATAAGAATTATAAAAAACTTAAAATAGGTACAACAATTTTTTTATGTCAACAGTTTACTAAGACCCCTAATTTGTTATTTCAAACAATGTTAATAATAAAATCAGTAAGCAAACCCTAATGTCAATGTCTGTATAAAATGACACGGATTATAAAATGATATGATGATTTAAAAAAACCTGAGCTATATATTTAATACAAATGCTCAAACAAAAATTTTGTAAAAGACTATTATTTCTATTATTTATAGATTTTTTCTCATTGACAATTTATTGTCATTATTATTCATTACAAATTTATTGTAGTCTGACTGTATCACAAATACAAAAGGAGTTGGTTTGTTTGTTTGTCATGCTGAGCTAATCATCATGTCTTATACGTTATCGACGGGTGCACAAAAAGAAATTTATCAATACATAAATAAATAAAAACATAAGCTTTTTAAACTGTTTCTAATTGGTGTCAAATGGTTTTAACTTTATTATTGTAAGCGACGGACAAGTAGGTATTTTGTGTTATGTAATCAAGAAGATGAACTTTGACTTTGATTAACATTATCTCGTTAAAAAACGAGCTCGTTGGTAGTCTCTGTAAACTGAAAGCTTTTTACTCTTAATTAACGAGGCAAAATGAAATACAAAAACAGAACTCCCATTCAAGCCGTTGCTTTAACAATAAATAAAAGAAATATAATCGAAATAGCTTTGCATAAACAAACATATCATACGAGCCCAAACATTAAAGATACCTTTGTGTATTACCTCGTTTAATGAAATCGATTTTCCTTTCCCCTTAAAATTTGTTCCGTGATCGGAATTGGATCGGAGTTTTGTCAGTCGCGATACGTCAACGTCCATTCCAATTCAAGGATCTCAACGAAACGTAACACGCATTACACATAAAGTGCCATTTAAGTACACATTTTCATTCTTATCTAAGGCCACAAATATTTATGTGAACTTACACCGAATCCCGTTAAGTTCTCATTCTTATGAATGAACTCAGATACAAATTGCCTTTTTTGGAAATATGTGAAAATGTATAGAATTTACGAACAATTAAGGCAGGGTTAATATTTTAAGGTCTAATTCAAAATATTCATGTCTGACGTTTTGAAGATTATGTCTTATAATATCTTTTGTCTGAACATTGTAGTTATACAATGACTCATGACTTATGACTTATGACCTATGACCTATGACCTATGACCTATGACCTATGACCTATGACCTATGACCTATGACCTATGACTATGACTATGACTATGACTATGACTATGACTATGACTATGACTATGACTATGACTATGACTATGACTATGACTATGACTATGACTATGACTATGACTATGACTATGACTATGACTATGACTATGACTATGACTATGACTATGACTATGACTATGACTATGACTATGACTATGACTATGACTATGACTATGACTATGACTATGACTATGACTATGACTATGACTATGACTATGACTATGACTATGACTATGACTATGACTATGACTATGACTATGACTATGACTATGACTATGACTATGACTATGACTATGACTATGACTATGACTATGACTATGACTATGACTATGACTATGACTATGACTATGACTATGACTATGACTATGACTATGACTATGACTATGACTATGACTATGACTATGACTATGACTATGACTATGACTATGACTATGACTATGACTATGACTATGACTATGACTATGACTATGACTATGACTATGACTATGACTATGACTATGACTATGACTATGACTATGACTATGACTATGACTATGACTATGACTATGACTATGACTATGACTATGACTATGACTATGACTATGACTATGACTATGACTATGACTATGACTATGACTATGACTATGACTATGACTATGACTATGACTATGACTATGACTATGACTATGACTATGACTTATGACGTGAATACGTCTTTAGTTATGGATTTGTTCCATAGTGGGAGGCAATTCACAAAAGTGATCGAGGGATAAAGTTTGATGTTGTTGATGCTGAGATATAGGTACCTAAAGTCCATTTTTATTTCAAAGATAAAAAAGGTAAACAAATATGGCGTCGCCAGGGTGATATGTCTAGTGATTGTCTTTGATATGTCTATTGGGATTTGTACAATAGACATATCAAAGAGAGTTGACTCAGTGAGTAACTTATTTAGAACTTGTTCGTACTGTTTAATGTGATGAATTTCTTGTCTTTTTACTTTTTATTATATTAATAAGAATACGAAATAAAATACGAATTATTAGTTTAATAGTAATTTTAAGTAAGTAATCTATTTAATTAATGCCATTTAATCAAAAATTATTTCATAAAGTGTTTCGTCTACGATTATGAATTATGATAAACTAAAACTTTAAAAATGTATATAGAATTGTGAACTTGATAATTGATGTATAACGGATCTAAACCTCATGTGACTCCAAATGACTTAGATCGTGTACATGTCCCGTCTCTAAAACCATAGACAAAATCTCTGTGACGTCTATTGATATTGTAGGTTGTGAGACGATTTTATCGAGTTTTTTTGCATTTTCCTCTGAAAATATGCAATAATTTTGGATACATATCGTAAAGAATATTATGTTTAGTGAGTGTGAATGAATTCGTGTTTATATGGATGTGTAATTAAGGTAAAAACTGGAAAATTCTATGTCGTGAATTGTTTGTTTACCTTTTTTATCTTTGACTATCATATTTCCAAAGTTTAATTACACCACTAAATACCTAAAGGATCAAGATTTTTTTGGTATGTATGATATATTTGAATTCGTTGGATAATACATATTTTAATATACATAATAAAATATACATATTTTCTAGAATCGTACCATGTAATCGGAAATACAATTGAGATGAAGAAACACTTCATCATTTACAGTATTTCGGCCTAGGATACGAGATCCGTAATCCCCATGCGAATATACTTGAATGTACCCCTTAGGACTCTTCTGTTGAATGAATGCTTCGCATCGGCAACTTGCAATCAGCATGCACTAACTCTACACTCAATTCACTTATCTGCTTTCATGGAATACCATAGAATCCACGTGGAATTTCAACAGCAAAACTAATTTATTATTTACTAGCTGTCTCACGCGACTTCGTCCACGTAACTTTATAAAATATTACGTATGTTACTCGCTGATAATGTATGATAATGATAATTTATATAGGTGAAAAAAAAATTCGTTCCAGTATTTTTGGAATTTATTCATTACAAACAAAAATACAAGTCTTCTCTCTTCATAATACTAGTATAGACTTATTTATTATCTGTATACATGGAATAAGTGACCTGATTCGGCGACATTGTCCCATAAAACTGGAAAGCAATTTGTTTCTAGAATCAAATAATGAAAAATAAAATTTTAATAATAACATGAAATTCATTGAGTTATGTTTGTTACATCTATGTAATATATTTAATTATATTAAATTAATGAATTTAATTAAAATTTCATTAGATCATTATATTTTTTATTTCTCTCTTTAATAATATCTCGCGACAAGCTATTAAAAATGTATGAAAATCGCTTCGTTCTTTATAATTAGTACTTTTTAATGATTAAAAAAACTGGTTTTCGCTATAGGGCTGTTCAATAATAACAGTAAAAGGTCTCATAGCTTATCTAGATGGCATATTTGGAGGATATCCAAGCCATTTGCCACAGTGCGACAGAAACGCCACTTTACGTCTTTAGACCCGAACCAAATGACGTGAAAATATATTTATGCTCGTCCTTAGAGAGACGATGGTAACCCAAAGTATTTAGATGGATGTATTTTTACCTAGAATATCCAAAGTATATTTAACTTTTTGCCATTTGCTTAATGGCTGTAGTTTTAGATTCGAAATAAGTTTATTTTTAAACATAAACGTACATATTATTTTAAAATAACATACATGTTATTTTAAACATAACATATTACATTGGCGTTTATAAATATCCTAAAAATGTGTCAGGATTCAGGATACTAACTAATGTGATATTTTTTTCTGTTTCTAGCCTGAATATAGGTTATTTGAACTTCCTTGATCATTTTCCTTGATTTCGTCATTAATTTTGATCAATTAATGACGAAAATAAAACTTGGTCGTCCGATGAGTGAAGATAGATTATATTTTTATACCGGAAACAAACAAATCTGTACCAGAAGGTCCCTTACAGGAATCAGCTATAAAAATATCGAAAACCGCCTATGTAAACATTTTTATAAGATGCGTAGTAGACTTATGAAAAGATTTATAAGAAAGGCCTTGCCAACATTAGCATATTTAAATCTCAATCTTTTATGATCTCCTTTCAAATATTTTACCAATATTTTCATCTGGAGAATATTAAAAAGAGATTAGCCCAAGACAATTCAAATTTGTGGGCGTCTGATTTATTCAATAACTACAAAATTATGCATTGAAAATTAATAGACGCGGTGTTATAATTTATAACTCATAATAATATTTTGCACAGATAAACTACTGAAACGATTTTAATAATATAATCTTACAGATTCGGGTGTCATAAAATAGCTAGTGATGTTATAAATTTTGAAGATATATGTATATCGAGTAAACGTTTACATGAAACGTGGCACAAACATGGAAGAAATAAAATTTAGAAGATGCGACTGAAGATTTTGGAGATTTACTTGGTCTTTTTCAGGATTGGCAGCAGACTTGTGCCTCCTGGCGTTGCTTGTGCATCAGACCACGGTAGCCACTTACGATCAAATAGACCGTCAGCCTGCCTGCGTTCGCTGTGTCCGTAAATGTTGTCTTGGCTTGAGTAATGCGCTGTTAGCTGTCGTGATGAAGCCGTTCCAAGACGACAGCTTTCACAGCAAAGTGCATTTGGTCGGTAAATTTTTAACAGCTGTTTTAATTTTTAACCATTTTCCTGTTTTTAAAAATTTACCGACTATACCACTATAAAATAAATATTAATGTAAGTGACCCACAAAGAAAAGCGTATTTCCAGATGATTGGGCCAAATGCACAATGGGACCCAAATGTAATGTTTTGTTACCTTTTATCCTCTAAGCGTTAATTTAAAATTTTGTTTGAAGTCTAACACAAATATTTGTTTTGTACGAAGGAATATTTAAAGATAAAATACATTACGTCGTCAGGGCAAAGGAAATTGCTGCGGGCGGGGCGTAGAGCTCTTTGCGTCGGTATAATGTCTAACTTTGGCACATGAACCTGAGCTGTACTGAAGCATTTATAAGTAGTTGCTAACTTTAAATTATTTGCATGCGAAATTGTTTATTGCATACTTTACTACTTTTATATTCACTTGTATTTTTCACAATTTATTGATATGTTAATGTAAATGTCAGAAATCGGACATTTGATTATTTTATTTAATAATCATCACCTACAACACGCGTGGCAAATCCAAACTTTTCGTGAGTAAACCCGTGGGTTACTCGTGGGTTACTTTTCGCCAGTTTGATAGAAAAGTATAAAACTACTAAAGCAAAGGCAGACCATGTCAACAATAATATAAAGTTTGGTAACGAGCTATAGGGCGCAGAGTGAAACATTGCGCAAATGACAGACCCTAACAAACTAAGTTCGGCATGAATACAAGTAAGAAAAATATATATTGTGCTGCGTCTGACCTCATTCAATATCCTTTTTCCAAATGAACAGTTTTATCGTCTTTGTTATTTCCACCCAATGAACACTAACCCCTTCAAGGAAATGATTGTGACGTGCTCGCAAAAACTTTTGCATAGGGACCGTCCGTCACCTTTTCTAACCGAACGTACATAACATTCGTGAAGACTTCATATTTAAGAATATTATTATCTAATTCGTTAAAAGATACTAGCACTAGGACCTCTTATTGAGTTAGTATCCGTTTCTTAGTGGATCGTAAACAAATATTTTATATTATTCAAATTTTTAATATTTGTCACAATAAGGGATTCACTTATGATTTGGGTTTTTTTATCTTTTATCTTCTTGTGTCTTATTATATCTTTTAAGTTAACTCTAATTCAAAGTCCTGAAGGGTAGGTACAGTTTATCAAACACAACCTTAATAATGACGATCTCGTTGTGATGTAAATAATTATTACATTAAAATATGATTGAAATTTTGTACTACGGTAAATATTCCACCGCGGTTTTACATAGTACAAACAATGCCAAAGAGAATTCTCAAAAAAACATTGCGCGCTCATTGACATCATTGCGTAGAAAAATATACAAATATTAGCAATACGTGACGTTACTATAAAAAATACAAACTTTATTATAGCGTAATAAATGTGAATCGAATGAGGTTCGTTGGCACAGACGTGATCAGATTGGCGAAACGTTCTATGAACCCCAGTTATGTGCCATACCACATTGCCATATACATTGCTATTACGCTTAATTCGTACACGTATAAAAAATATGTTATTTCATTATTATCTAAGTATACTTTTTTAATAAATATTACTGCCTGGTATCGTTCACCTGAAGTACCTGTAAAATATTTATATTAGATATATCTAAATATTTAGTAGTAAAAGGACACGATGCGTTTCGTAGTCAGAAGACCAGAAGTACTGTTTTCTTTCGGTCAGTGAAACAGGTATTTGTTTAACTCGCATCTCCTCCTGATAAATCAGTCATTCTATCAGGGTTTCGGAAAAATGATTGCCAAAATGATGACGATTCTGAAAAGAAACCCTGAAAGAAACTCAAGGAGTCAAGCTTCTTGAGTTGGCTAATGCACATGACATTAGCCGATAAGGCGTAGCTTGATATACCTAAATCATTAATTAAGCAATAAGCTTGACTAATGAGCTTCGATTGACAAAAGAGCTTTGATTGACCAATGAACTTTTTATTTCGTTTCCTAGGATTTCAATTCAGTGGATTCGACTCGTGATTTGAGTTAGACTCGTGGAACGGCTTTTGATTCGAATTTAATTGTAAAGTCATTGAATAAATAATTTAATGAAGACCCATATCTATACCACATTTAAGGAGCAAGTCTCTTTGATCTTACCCATTTTGACGTTTGTAAAACTGAGCCTTAAAGTTAGCATCGCTTATGTACGGTGCTACTAGTAAGTACCTCTTACCGCTGCCAGCATTGTTAGGCTGGGCGCATACACGCGGTTTCCATATTTGATTTCCGAACAAAGAATAAAAGCTCTAGGTTAAAGAATTCCTTTAACCTAGAACTTTTTACTAGCAGTTAATTTAGACAGGAATTCATAACAAATGCACATTTGCATTAGTAAACCATTATATGCAATTTTATAATTACATTTCAATTGATTCAGTACACATTGTGTATGTCATGGGTATTTTCAACACTACTTAGTCAGTTAACAATTCTATCTTAAACGTTAAGAAAAAACACAAAATCGTGGCTCACATGAAATTATGCACAACGTTAGGAAAGAAAATTCTTTTTTTTTTTTTTTGGTTTCTTTCGCAGACGATCCTTTGAAACGAACGTCAGATATTGTTTATGAAAATATAGGAACACGTACACGACCTATAGTCAGCCTATGCGGTGTATCTATAGAGCACTACCTATAAACACACTAAGCAGCGAAGACCTGTCACATCTTAGTTATACACGGGCCGTCCCTTCTTCTAATTACTACAATTACAGTTTCAGCGAGTCAGTTGTCAGAGACAAAGACAAAGATTTTGGAACTTTGGCGAAGAGAACTATAAGTAATCACTAGCAATCCTCATGTGCTTCTCTCATTAGGTAAAGTAAGGCTTTCGAATAATTGACTTCGAAAGACTTAGTTTGTCTTCGAAAACCTTACAAAGTTTTCTTACTGCAGTTCTACAATGGCGATCGTAGGAGCCTACTACTTTATTATTATTACAGTTACATATTATTACAGTTAGTATGCTGAATTAATACCTACTATGAAATAACGCGTTCTTAGCCACTTATGCCGTTGTTGCATTGAAGATGCAATGATTTTAAATTTGTTTTTTTTTTGCTTTGTAATTATGTTTTGGTGTTTGACAAATTTTACTAATTGCATTAATTAATAATTATCAATTTTATTAATTAATTACTGCTGTTTAATTGTACATTATTATATGATTCTATAATAATCTCATCAAAATAAATGCAATAGTTCTGAATCACATTGTAATAATATATTATAACCCGGTAGATTAGTAATGTTAGCGTTTGCTATTTATGTCGACCGAAGTATAGTATAAAGTACTCTGTGGCATATAAAAAAAAAGGTTATCTGACAGTTAAACGAACGCGTTCGCGAGGAGAGGTCGATGTAGTATGTCCGCCGGATCAGAGTTGGAATAATTAATGTACCCAAAGTAGAGATTGACAACAGTAAGTTGAAGTGGCAATGACACGACGGCCGCTGGGGCCGAAGGTTTTCAAGTGTAGGCCACGGATCGGCAAGCGACGCGTAGGACGCTTGATCACTTCTGACCGGTCTTTTGGAAAGTTATGAGACAGAGCTACAGCTGAGATAATAATGTTTCACAACAGTTTTAAAATAATTAAGATCTAAATGGTACATAATTTTCAATGGACTAACACCGCTGCACTTCCAAATTTGCATTTTCAAAAAACCATTAATACCTACTGTAAAATATGTGTGTATCATTATGTATATTGAAATTTATTTTAAAAGACATTTTATCGAAAGCTAAACAAGTTGCTTTATCAAAATAAGGAAAAGTTCTGTGTCGCTAAAGAGTTGAGTGTATTTGTTGTGCTTGAGTTATTTCACAGTCGACTGCTCAATTCTTCAGTAGGTACAGCCGCTGAGCATTCTTCGACAGAGTTGTCGGCAACTTGCCCGAGTACCGTACAATTCATTGGCATCACTTCCCCTTTACTTTGGATTAAGTTTACAACATTCCGTGCACCCTCTGTCGAATTCAAATTTATGGTTGTTTTTTTATCGTTCGATTTGTTGTTCTATAAAAAAATCAAGTGTAAACATTAAACAGTAAATTAATAGTTAAATTGAACACTAAGCAGTGCCTTTACCGTGAGTTATAATGATTAATGACCGCACTCGCTAGCGAGAGCATAAAACATTTATATGAAAAACTGTCAATGTCAATGTCAAGCGAGCGTAAAACATTTATATGAAAAACTGTCAACTGTCAGTGTCAAATTGACAATTTTCCATAAAAATATTTTACGCTCTCGCTAGCGAGTGCGGTCATTGTAAACTCATGGTAAAGGTACTGATATAGTGACATCTCAGTATCACCGGCAAACTCCGCAGACTAGAATTTGTGATCTATTCCCACGGAGTACATATAAATATCACGTATTTTTCATTGTCAGATTAATACTTGAGACAACTTTCTGACCCAATTACTTGTATGTCTGACAAAATCCCTTCGACCTTTTTAGTGTCGTTTTACTTGAATGCCTCCTTTTTTATTTAAGATTCATAACAAGTTACAAGCACTCAAAAACACAAAAGCTGTGTCAATGGGACTCTCTGACTCTCTTCAACAATTGGACTGTGAATAATAGTTTTTTTAGGACAAAACTTTACATATACATTCTCTTTTAAGGTTTTAAGCTAGCAAGTTAGAGTTCAAATCCTTATAAAATTATATCTCCAACATATTTTATTCACCAAGATTTCTCGATCAAAGAGATGCATACTTCGTAATTAATTCGAGTTGTACCTACTTGTCGGTTTAATAAACATGTAAATTGTGTGTAAACCGAAACATGTTTTTGCACTTATTGTTAATTTACTTAATAAGTATGTATTAAGTAATTATAAGTATTAATCAGCTTATCAATGGCTTACTTTTAACAACTATCTTCAAAAAATGTAAACGAATGAAAAATAAATAAACAGATAACATTGTATTGGGAATAATTTAGAAAAGATATAATTTCCATAGTTTTTTTATTTACCAAGTTTGTTACTTGAAGAAGTATTTTTTTTTTTTTCAAATGGAATGGTAATTATTGTAATCGATATCAGAGTCGAAATTCATAGAAACGAATAAATATCACTAAATGTCTAATTTCGATAAAATAATTCAATAAATAAGATTAATCTGCTATGTGGTACGAAAAGCACCCGAACGCCGATGAAATCTCGCAGCGTAGCAGGAACGACATTTATAAATAACACTTTACGACATATTAAATTCCTCTAAACGTTAAATATGCCGTTTTCATGTTTAAAAGCATTCTCAAAGCGAAAAAAATATTAATTTCGCATTTATTGTAGGATTTACTGTATCGTTCGGAGGGTATTGGCTGCAAATGAAAGCGATTTTTCGTGTACGAGGGAATGAGAATTGATCAAAGCGATACGTACAGATACATTATACCAGTGTTCATATTTACATATAAGTACTCGTATCAATCAATCCATTTGATATTTATCTATATATAATAATAATAATAATAATAATAATAATAAGGTACCGTCAAAATCGCCTCTTCATGAGTGACCAGAAGAAGTTTTATAAAAACTTAGAGCGTCCCGATAGTAGAGTGACTGGTCCCAGACCTAATAAGACCGAAACTGTTGCCTTCTGGCGAAACCTGTGGTCGGAACCAGTTGCTCACGAAGAGGGCCCTTGGATAAGGGCAGTGGAAGAGGCATGTGCTATAATCACGCCGATGAGCCCCATTACAATAACTGAAGACGATGTGGTCGCTGCGGTCCGTAAGGCTCCGAACTGGAAAAGTCCGGGACCGGACGGGCTGCACGGCTACTGGTTGAAGGGGTTCTGGCGTAGCCATGCCACTCTCGCTGTTCAATTTCAAGAGGCTCTTGAAAACGGGGCACTCCCAAACTTCTTGACTACAGGGGTCACTCATTTAGCTCCTAAAGACAGTGCTACCGCAGATCCATCTAAATACCGCCCAATAACGTGTCTTTGTACAATATACAAAACACTCACATCCATTCTGAGCTCAAAAATATATCGTCACGTCACCGATAACAACATCTTATCGGAGGCTCAGAATGGATGTAAGGGCGGTAGTCGCGGTAGCAAGGAGCTGCTTCTCATTGACACGGCTGTTTGCAGACTGGTTAAACGCAACCGTCGAAACTTCTCCGCTGCCTGGATTGACTATAAAAAAGCGTTTGACTCGGTTCCCCATACGTGGCTTTTGAGAGTCCTCGAGTTGTATAAGGTGGATGGTACGGCTCGACACTTTCTTGGGACATGTATGGGGCAATGGAGTACGATGCTTAGTCTTTCCGGTGAGCGGATGACGGATGCGGCTGATCGGATAAGGATCTGTAGGGGTATTTTCCAGGGTGATTGTCTGAGTCCACTTTGGTTTTGCCTGGCGTTGAATCCTCTGAGTACTGTCTTAGAGGATTCGGCGATGGGATTTCAGTTTCGGAGGGGAGGCCATCAGATGTCACACCTTCTTTACATGGACGATCTCAAGTTGTTCGCCCCGAACGCTCATCGTCTGGGGGAGCTGCTGAAATTAACCGAAAATTTCAGCAGATCCATCAGGATGGAGTTCGGGCTCGACAAATGCGCGGTAATCCATGTGGAGAGGGGTCGGGTTATTCGTTCGACAAGTGTCGAAGTTGGCCCGGGGCAGATGAGGTCACTTTCCGGGACTGAATCGTACCGATATTTGGGCATGTCGGAATCATTGGGTGTGAGGGAGACGGTTGTGAAACAGTCGGTTCGCGAGGAATTTTGGGAGCGCCTGACAAAAGTTCTTAGGAGCTATTTGTCCGGGGGTAACAAGATCCGAGCTTTTAACGGCTGGGTCATGCCCGTTCTCCTTTATACGTTCGGCGTGCTCAAATGGTCTCAGACAGAGCTTGACGCTCTGGACAGAAGGGTCCGCACAACTATGATCGCTCACAGAGTGCGTCACCCGAAATCATCGGTTGAAAGGATGTACATCTCGCGGAAGTGTGGTGGTCGAGGCTTTTTAAGTGCCAAGACCATGCACAACCGCGAGATGTGCAACCTTAGAAATTTTTTCCTGACTGATTCGGGTGGCGGGCTCCGTAGGGCGATCGTAGAATGTGACAACGGACTCACCCCTCTATCTCTGTCTGACCAGCAATGGCGGGATCCGGTGGTAATGAGCGCCTCTGCCAGGGAGGCCGTATGGAAAGAGAAAGAGCTGCACGGGCGGTTTTACAAGGCTCTTCATGAGCCTCATATTGACCGTAAAGCCTCCGTGCACTGGCTGCGCTTCGGTGATCTCTTCGGAGAGACCGAGGGTTTTGTCTGTGCGATACAAGATCAGGTGGTCAAGACGCGGAATTATCGGAGGTACATCATAAAGGATGGCACAGAGGACATATGTCGAGCCTGTCGCCATCCCGGAGAGACACTCCGACATGTCACCTCCGGTTGTTCGGCGCTTGCCAACACTGAGTATCTGCACAGGCACAACCAAGCAGCCAGGATCCTGCATCAGGAGCTCGCTCTGAAATACGGCTTCCTTGAGCAGAGGATGCCTTATTATCGGTACTCGCCAGAGCCAGTCCTTGAGAACGGCCGTGCCAAGCTCTACTGGGACCGGCCCATCATCACAGACAGGACTGTTCTAGCGAATAGACCTGATATTGTGTTGATAGACCGGGAGCAGTCGCGGGTGTTTTTGGTGGATGTCACTATCCCGCATGACGATGGTCTCGTGAGGGCTGAAACTGAGAAGAAGAGGAAGTACCTCGACTTGGCCCACGAGATTGTCGACATGTGGGCTGTGGCCTCCGCTGAAATCATCCCAGTTGTTCTGTCCGTCAATGGTTTGATCCCAACCAGCCTCAGTGACAATCTGAAGCGGTTGGGATTCCGTGGCGGTTCCCTCCCGGCCCAAATGCAGAAAGCGGTGCTGCTCGATACAGCCAGGATCGTACGTCGGTTTCTGTCGTTGTCGCCCTGAACCCCGATCGACTGTGCTTCTGTCGGGGGTAACACCGTCTCCCCCTCATTTTGGCTTTTGGAGGGGGAGACGAGTTAAATAGAAATAATAATAATAATAATAATAATAATAATAATAATAATAATAATAATAATAATAATAATAATAAAGCTTTTTTTTATTTCCATAGCCTGTAACAAATTACATTTACAATAGGTATTTACAAGATTCATTTTTTTTTAGACCATGGACCCCTTCTGGGTGAAAGCCTCCTCCAGCCCTCTCCATTTCTCTCTGTCTCTAGCCAAATGCATCCAGTCACTTCCAGCGATTGCAACAATATCGTCAACCCATCGTTTCCTTGGTCTGCCTTTAAGTCGTTTTCCTGTTGGGCCTGGCCATTTTGTTGCCTGCAATGTCCACCTCCGGTCCTGATATCGCGAAATATGGCCTGTCCACTGCCATTTAAGACTTAAAGATTGTTTCAGAGCATCTATAATATTGGTTTTATTTCTAATAACCTTGCTGTTTATTTTCTGTATCTTTCGTAGCTTTAGTATGCTTCTCTCCATAGCACGTTGGCAAGTTATAACTTTATTTTTTACTTTATTGGAGAAAGTCCATGTTTGACTAGCATATGTAAGGCCTGGCAGAATACATGTGTCCATTACAGTTTTTTTAATATTTGGGTTGAAATTTCCTTTTAATATTTCCTTCAGTGACCAAAATTTTTTCCAAGCCTGTGTGATCCTTCTGTCAACTTCATCTTCATTCTTGCTATCGTTGAAGGACACCTGTTTTCCGAGATAAATGTACTCATTCACGTACTCAATTTCATTGCCTGCTACATGGATTGACCTTCTTCTACCGTTTGTAATTATTTTAGTTTTACTTGGGTACATGTGAAGTCCTACTTTTTTGCTCTCAGTGTCTAAATTTTTGATCATTTGTTCCAATTCAATCCCTGACTCTGCAAAAAGTACGATATCGTCTGCGAACCTCAGGTGTGACTTAGGCCTTAGGCGATGACCAAGTAGTGAAATTCCTTTGTTTTTCCAGTTTATTTTTCGAAAAACCTCTTCTAATACAGCTATGAACAACTTTGGTGATAAAGGATCACCTTGTCTAACACCTTTTTCTATTGTTATCTCCTCTCCTCTATGCTCCAATTTGACTCTGCTGACACTTTTGCGGTAGATGTTTTTTAGTAAATTTACATATGTTTTATTTATTCTGCATGTTTTTAGAGCTTTCCAGATTGATGAATGTGTGATACTGTCGAAAGCTTTTATGTAATCAATGAAAGCTACAAAGAGAGGTAGGTTATATAAGAGACAATAACGAATTTTTTGGAAAATTCAAAAAGTCAGAAATTTTTGGCAGAATTAAAATGGTCCACTTGGTGGTAGAGGCTACGTAGCCAACTAGCCATCTACCATAATGTTGTTAAGTCTTTGGCATTTTCCCAACTAAGCCTACACCGTTTCTCAACTTTTCGTTTCATTAAAATGAAATAACGGACAGAGCTATCAAAATAATACAATGTAATTCAGTTAGCAAATTACAAACAAGCAAGTAAAGGCCGTAAAGACATCAACAGCCGCCTTCAAACCATTATGCAAATTACATCACTTATGTCGTAGGTATTAACTTGCTTTCAAATAAGGTCATTACGGTATCATCAAAGTAACACATGACTAGCATAATAAGACTATAATAATATAACGAAATAGGCTTCTTTCGCGAGAGATTTTCGTGCATCAAATCCCTTTTTCGTGCATCGTAAAAAACGTTATTTCAACATTGACTGTAGAAAAACCACTTAAGCAGCGAACCTCAAATCAAAAAATATTTTATACACAATTTTCCCATAACAGTTTTACGACATATAGGTATTGTGTTTGCATCATTATAACTCAAAATGTTTTATAGTGAATTTAAAAAAGTGATTGAAAGTCTACACTAAATATTATAAAGAGATAAGGTTTGTATTTTTGTATGTTGTGTGCTTAAAAATTCTTTCACCACTAGAGTAACATAAATTTTATATAGTTACGTGGGCGAAGTCGCGTGAAACAGCTTTGAAGCTCATTTTCGTGTATATTATTTTATTTTTTACTGTATTTTCTTTAATTTGTTCATATTGTTTTATGCTTGAGAAAAATTGTAGAATGCTCGTATATTTTTTTCTTTTCATTGTTCAATATAAATATATTTCAAATGATTTCAATACTTTTAGACAGTACCTAATAGTTAGATTTTATTACAACGTTGAAATCTCGAGCACAGCTAGTTTTCGAAAATTTATATAGTCTAGGAATCAGTTTTACATTATCTAGCTTTAATAACTAAGAAGTACGGAATGAAATATTCCTAGCTCTCTTCAGACCAAATTTCTTAAAATAGATATTGACATGCTAACCGTAAGACAGAGGTATTTTCGCATTTATATTATTTAATAGTAGAATGCAGGTAAAATTTTTATCCCGCATGAAAATGATTTATCAACCACTCGTATAAGAGTAGGTATTGATATAAGAGCAGTGGGTTCGTACTTACGACCCAAAAACGGGTACTTACTAACATTACCTTTATAGGTACGGCCATATTTCAAGATACCAAACGGTTTTATTTTCCCCTGCGTCATCGGTATAGAGGAGATGAAAATCCGAGAAAATCCTTCAGGGACGCCAACATTAGCATATTTATTAGTATCATCCGAGGCAAGTCCGCGCCACACCGCGGATCTGTTATCAATAATGACTTACGAAGCATTACAATAAATTTTATATTATCTCAGTACATTATTGAAAATTATTTCTCGAAACGGCGAATTTAGCGTCGAATCCCTAAAATACTGGAATTGTTTCGAAAGCTATTCTGATGAAAATATCATTATTTTTATTATGAATATATATTAGGACTCCTTTAGAGGCATTTCGTTACTTTTAAATTGATATTTTTGACATTTTTAATAAGCTATTATAAAAGTAAGATATAGCTATTGAAGCGGCGACTGCTGAAAAACGTAGGTATCCGGTATAAGTAGCAAAATATACTTCTCTATTTTCTGGATATTTATTATTATAAATAATAAACTTCTAAGAGTATAGTTAGTTTTAAGGGTATAGGGCAGCCGGATTTACGACTGCGAAATGCAATGTGCCCTGTCATGTCACTAATAGACCCAAACCAGAAAGAACTTTGAAAAGTTAATTTTCAAAGTTGGCTTTCCACAAATCGAACCCGAGTCCCCTAAGTCATAGCACCTTAATCAGTCGACCAATGGGCTTGTAAAATATTCATCCCAAAGTAGAATATACAGCATATTCATAAACATCTAGATCTGAATTGTGTCTAGATATATCAAAATGTAGATAGAAATATATTAAAATGTAGACAGAAAATTATCTGGAACTAAATCTCTAGAATTAAAACACCTCTTGTTTCTAGAAACTGCTTGCCGCTGAACTTCTGTTTTTGCCTCGATCATAAAGGTACCACTACCCTTTAGATTTTTAATATAATCTTGACACCTATAATGTCATTTCATCTAAACCCACCGGATTCGGATTGGTCGGTTCGGTCCATGATGGATTCCTCTTGTAAAAAAACAAGGCCTTCTTCGACTTTTATAAACGATATTCAGAAAAAAGATGTGTACCTACCTAATATTATCCCACTGAAAAGCGTTGCATTGAATTAAAAAGATCCTATATTTTAATCTAGGTCATATTCAACCTGCTTGTTTTACTAATCCTCTCCGCGGATTACCTGAGATATTAAAATGAAGTTCCAAATTACACTTTTTCATATTAATAAGATATATAAGTTGATACAACATCAGATATAATAGGAAACTGATTTCACGGTGCTGGCTGAAAATCAGCGCTGTAGGTGCCTGCTTAGCACCTCGGCACAATGCTGAGCCAGTATCCGATTCACTGCCGCGAGGACACACACATCTTACCTGTCTGTTTTATTAATTTACTTATGTCTTTTTGTTTTTGTTGTTTATGTTTCTTATGTAATGTTATGTTAATGTCCTTCGTGCAGTGAATAAATGTCTTTCTTTCTTTCTATACATTTCTAAATTATAATCAGTTCATATGTTCAAACAACGACACCAATCTTATAGATAATAAATATAGTATTTGCTATTTGCATTTACCCAGAGTAAGGAATGATATTGTCCCGGTTCTAAAGGAACGAAGCGTTGGGATATCCGGGATAACTCGCTTGGAAGCCAGATCACGTAGTGGCCTAGAAGCAGCTGTATTATTTTACATCGGCCCAGTGACATATTTATGGCACAAATAATAAATAACACATTATTGCTCCTGACATAATGTTTTCTGTTACATTTAAACATAAGTTTATCTTTTGTTCCATCTCCGAATAACAAACTGAGTGGCTTAGTTTTGCGACATCAGTAAAAAAACTCTATTATAATATAATACAATAATCAAAATTTCCCCCAGTAGTACGAAAGTATGTGATGATGCTTATTAATATTTCATGCAAAGACTATTGAAAAGATTTTAATGCAACTTAATAGTACACATCAAAATGACACACGGGTTGTGATTTATAAATGCAAGTAGACGAAGACATGCGCAAAAGCTAGTATAATACAAAAATATCTAGATTAGGAGAGATTTAAGTAAATTCTGAAAGCGTACTTCCACGAATCAGACATTGTACCTACTTTATCTAAGTATGAAAAAAACAAACCACAAGACAAGAATAGTTAAATGCGAATTTTTAAACGCCACGCCCAATTGTTTTATTTTTAGGCGATCCCTCGAGAACCTAGCTTTATTTTAGGATAAAAAATATGCTATATGTCAATCCAGGTAATGATTATGTATGCTAAATTTTATTAAGTTATTTTTACGTGCAACCGTTTTTGCGTTATTGAGGAACATACATACAAACTTATAATATTCTTCGATTAGAAAACTTATCTTCATTTTTAGTATGAGATTACCTAAACACTGTTATCGCTACTACATAAGACCATATAATTGAGTTTAATGCCAGCAATGTAATTTAACTGCACCGATTCCACCAATTACGCGGCAGGCTCAACAAGATTATGCATTGTACTGATATCTGTGTGAGGCAAACTGCTTGAATGCCTGAATGTAACCTTTGATTCTCTCCACCGGATTGAACTAAACGCCACTGGCTTTACCTTTTGTAGGCACAATAGTCGGAATGTTCTGGGGTTGAGTATTTGAGTAAGAGGTGGTCGTATGCAAATATAATTGCGGGTCGGTGCAACGGACGGGCGCGCATTAGTACCGCTTTGTGCGGGAATGACTCGGTCCATTTCACACCGCTAGAAATTAGCCGCTTCCGACTCAGCTGGAAGCTATGTAGAGCTATATTGTGTAGTTAAACAGCCACGCTTTCACTTTGAACTATCACATCAAGCCCTCAAATGTACAATACGCTTAAAGCGCTATGTTGAATAAACAGCGAACAGTAATTTATACAAAATCCACAGCTCCTAACACTTAATTTAAATAGGTTTCAAGGAAACACTTTTAAGCTAAACTATTATAGTTATTACGATGACAATTCTGAGATGAAACCCCGAAAGAAACTCAAGATAATTAAATATACTTTTACCCAGCATACACTTGTTTTAAATTCCTGCTTTCAGGCTACAATATTGCCTACTATTCCTACTATTAGAATTAATTCTTTTATCAAGTGTTAGGACTCTTATTACCTTTTGAAACTAAAGCATTAAGCAGGCAACTGTGAAATGAAATTTTAGAATGAATAATAAAATTGTCCCGATAAATAAATAAATATCTTCACACATTCCACACAGCACCATCTATATAGTTCCAAAGTAAGCAACCAATGCTTGTATTATGGATGCCATACAGTTTATATACTACATAGATTACTTTTTTTGTAAATACATACATATTATAAATACAAAACATCCATGACTCAGGTACAAAATTAAAATGTTAACACATAAACATTTGCCACTAGCAGGATTAGAACCCGCGACCGTTTGGTTAACAGCTAGGGTTACTAGCCACTAGACCTAAGGTGTAGTCAAACCCAATGAAAATAAATGTCGACTTTAAGATAACGAACCTTTTCTTACCCCGACTGTATCTGACCTAAAAATATAGCGTGTTAAACACGGCACATATTCTATCTTAAAAAATATTTTCCAATATATCCAATAATCTTTTTTATATCTTCTTTGTATTGTGTACAACATTCTCTGTAACTTGAAATACCGTTTGACCGATCAAGGTTGGATCAAGGCAACATTTGACTATTGTATGGATCTCTCAATAAGAAAGTTTATTGCGTTTTAAAATTTATAAAGATAACAATGGGGCTTATTTTAAATTGAAAATTGTTCGAGGGTATTTGCAAAACAGTCAGTTTTAGTGATTGAAATGTCGATCATTTTCCGCACGAGTGATGTGTGTCCGTTTCAAATACACGTAACAAACGGAATGCACGAGCTTGCGCTAAACACGTTCCACTTTGTAATTAAGTTTGGTTACCTTTAAATCTACCACTACATTACCGCAACCCTTAAGGCTCGGTTACTTTCGATATTTTAATAAATTTGGAGAATTACACTTCCTAACTTAAGAATAAATACAATTAACAATGGAAGTAAACTGCCTTCGCTTTGTAAGTTAATAATATATCTCTGTAACAGTAAACAAATAAAAACATTAAATTAAATTTTTAAAACATAATTTTGTAAATTAAATATAAACTAGCTATCCGCTCGTGACTTCCGGAAAAACATAAGCTTATGGTATTGTAAAGAGAGACAGCAAATTTTGTGAGTGTGTTTGTATATGTATAGAAGGGTAACTAACTGCATATATTTGAAAAGTTCTTTTATTATTTCAAGCATATTATTTGCATACCAACTCATATTAAGCAATATTAAGCAGCGGTCTAGTCCTACCTATATTATAAGTGAGGAATGTATGGATAGTACGAATATGTTTGTTACTGACTCAAGTAAAAACTACTTATGTTTTATATCAAGGATACTTTATCCTGGAAAAATTTAAGGTTCCCGAGGGATCGATTAAAAAACTAAAAAATTATGCGCCACTGTCGCGTGGCGGTGTATCCGTCGTCACAACGATAAAATTGTCATAATAACTATTTCGGACAAAGTCGCAGGCACCGGCTAGTATTGTATAAACCACAATTAAATTTTAACCTCCCATTTGCTTTTTCTTCACTTTTATGACTACTTGTTTAACTGTTGAGTTGTTTACTAAAATGCATGTTTTCTAATGTAATTGTAATACCTACGTCCTCTTCAAAGCTTTAACTTGTCTCTTATCTCACCGCAGCGTTAACAGCGGCGAGGAAGTGTTAGGCAAATATTTAGCAAAACCTTGTAATCCTGACGGTTTTTGCTCGGCAGTGTCGAAACGCGCTGCGTTGTGATATTCCTTTGTCCCACGATTTTGTGGAAATAAGCCTTCTTATCACCACAATGTAACCATAAATTTAATAGAACACTTTATTGTAGTATCCTCCGGTTTAAGCAATACTTGACGCATTGTACTTTTTGGTAGATACTTATTCAAAAATCTACCATATATAATTGGCCTTAAACATTTTGAGATTTTCAGTGATTCGTTTTAAATTTAAATAGAAAATAATGAGTAAGTAGTTGTCGAATCTGTGTATTAACAATTTTATCTCTACTTTTGTATTCTTGTAAAGTTTATATCAAAATTTCATACGTCACAAAAAATTTAAGAAAAAATACAATGAAGACTGCAACATTTAGATCTTTGCACAGTTGAACCCAACAATGAAACAGTTCAATTGGGCATATACATTATTTTTCAGTTGTCAACTGCCTCTTTGCTGCAATATATCATTGATGTAAACAATCAAGGTAGAACGCGAGAAATTTCGCGCCTTTCACACTCAAGTGTCTGCCCTGAAAACGGCGGCGTCGTTATATGAAAGTGAAAATTTATCCGGCGATATCAAAAGCGCTTTTATCTCGCAAGATGACGTAACATTATCGCAATATCCGTGCGTCGTCGACTGTCCCGTGCCCTGAGAATATCAAGAAGATATATTTTCACGGAACAATGCCTCTCCGGTATCTCAATTTTCATTTCCCCTCTGCGGGACATCCTGTGTGATTTGTAGCATGAGATAATATACAAAACGAAGGCTTCGCGGGACGCCCCGACACTGCGTCAGCGAAAGCTAGGCCCTACATCCTTATCTTGCGTACTTTAGTTGCGTTTTTCTTTATCATCCGAGACCTTGATCCTTTTCGGCTTCCGTAGCGTAAACAAACTTACACAAATATATTATATTTGAATGTAAAACGAGACAGTCGGAGTTAAGTTAATCCTTTTTCAACAAAATCGGCTCTTAATATCTTCTTAGTACAGAAAATGGAGTCGTAAACACCTGGTTACCGTTCTCACCTAATCTGCTCCTAGCAATCGTTACAAACAGTTTGCTCTCATGTGAATATATTTCTTATCTCGATTATTAAGCGGTTTATAACTTCCAAATGGAAATTCTCAAGCTAAATATATGAGTTTATAAATTGTGATTTCTTAAATATAATAATAATTATCGCTAAATACCATTTCACAAAACTAGAAAATTACAACCATTTTTAATAGCATTATAAATAGGCAATAGTTAGCTGTAAACAAATTAGAACGCAGCCTTGGAATTTTTAAGAAAAAGTTATAGACAAGATTAAGTATAACCATAAGTATAACTCACCAAGCATATCAATGATGGGCTTTCTTCTCCTTGTGAGTATATAGACGAGAGATTTTGTCAGTCAGAACTGACCGTATGCCAAAAAAGTCTGAGTACCGCATGTCAAAACTGGCAATAAGCAAGACATTCGCGCCACTTAATGCAAGCGCGAAAGTAATAAAGCACAGCAATTCCATTATTATAACCAAACCTTTATACATGGTAGCTATTGACAACCCAATTTTAAATGTATTTTAGTTATTGTAATTACAAGAATATGTCACATTTTCTGCACATTTTAGAAATTAATTATACTAGAATTTTAGAAATTATTATTTTGTGTCATGCAAACCTTCATATTATGTTAAATTCTCATAAATGTTAAGTTTTTTTATATAGGTATTGCTACGACCAATGTCTATTTTATTTTGAAATTATAAAATTTCAATTAAGGTTAAGTTGTAAGTTTAAAAAATATAATTTAAAAAGATTTAAAAACGCCATTTGCCGCTGATAATAATAATTGCTCATCGTTAAAGGCAGACATTGAGCCACTTATAAAACATTTGTAACTTGACATTAAACCGAGCGAGCCTGTGATAAATTGTTGAATAAAATTAATCGTCCAACTAAACTTTTTACAGACCTATTTTTATAATGAATTATGGGTCTCTTTACGTAATATTTTTAAGGATCTCTCGTAACTTATAAATTGTTTTAAATAGGTTAACATAAGCTTTTTTTATATTTTATTGTATAACCAGCTATTGCCCGCGACTTGTTCCGCATATGTAGTGCCTGACGAAATGTGTAAAGCAATATGAGGCTTAACATATTTCTTGCTATTAGGCCATACATTTGCCAGGCGTTGGATCTTAATTTTAGAAGATAGCTCTGTCCTATGTCCATCCTGAAAATCTAATGTAACTATTGGTGAAAGATTTTTTTTTTAAATCTGATGAATAGATTCGAAAATTACCCCTATGTACATACGAACATTTATTTATTTATTTTAGTCACCTCCTGACGATGTCGTGCCGCAAAAATCGAAAGGTACTTCGACGCTCAATTTTTGTTACTTGCGTCGATGTTAATGAAGGGCTAGAAATCGTACTGAAAATCGTTCCATGTCGCTATGAATAGTTAATGTTGTTAAAGGTTTGAACTTCAATGGTACTGGCTGAAATGTAGGTACTGATATTAAAAAGAAATTGTATTTAAACTAGAGTTTAAATTTAGAAGAGAGTCGAAGAGAATTATAGTTGACAAGGAAAATTTATTGAAGTTAGTTTGGTTAGAGGGTTTTGGTATATTTTATATTTAGTAATGTATTGTTTATAATGAATGTTTATTGAAATTAAAATATGAAGGAAAGAAATTAAACGGAACTATGTGCACATGGAATTTATGTGTTTGATTTATCTGCTACCAGTTCAATAAAGAAAAGATTCTTCCACCACTATGTAAAAAGGGACCATGAATGAGTATAAAAATACCTACAAGAAATGTTACCTCCATACTTACTTGGTTTGCGTTTACCACTCGCCGGACTAAACGCATAAAAACCATACATAGGTTCAGAGTTCGTAGCCAGTGAATCCCGCTTTACTAATACACAGACACGGGATGTTTTTCGTATCGATGTCAAAAGGAACGGAAGCAGAAATGTTTTTTCAACGAAATTTGCGCTTCATTAAATATTTTTAATAGGTAGCGTATCGGGTGACTGTATGAGGTCAAGTCCTTTTAGATTTTATATATCAGTAATGTTAGCTTGGTTATCATTAACAATAATTAGTTAAAATATTAAAAATCAAAAGCATGATATAAACAGCCCTCGCGAAATGTTTGACATATAGTAGGTACCTACATAAGATAAACATGCCAGTTTTATATGGATGTGTTATGGATCTTTTTCTCTTTCACGAATAAGACGGCTTAACGGTTTTGATAATATTTGGCACACAGATAGTTTATTATACCTGGACTAGCATATAGTATACTTTTTATTCTAAAAAAAAGTTAGGTTTGCGAGGGATGGTCTAAATATATTTAAAAAAAATCGGCGTCACTATCATCAACAGTGGTGGCGTCACCGTCGACACAGCGATAAATATGTCAAATATTTTGTCAGGTTATATATTTTTCACTTTTCTACGCGGATGAAGTCGCATGTACCAGTTAGTTATATAACAAATTTATTCAAAGTTCACCCTAAAATTACAGGCCAATGAAATAAAATTGTATTTGTTTTCTAAACAATTTTATCGTGTATAAAATCCAATAACATAAACTACAAAAACATGCTACCACTTTTTGTTTTCAAACAAAATAAAAAAGAGGATCAATTTCCAGCTCATTCAAGGGGGATCGTAAAAGCGTTGTTTTTAAAAATAAACTCGCGCACGCATTACTTGAACCTCGACTGTTACACTGGTGTAATGTGTACAAAGGCAGGTAGTTCGAAGCGGCTATAAACAGTGCAATAAAGTTTAGTGGCCACTTATGAGTCTAGTATGTCGGTTACCTACCTCGTAAGTCGTCTAGTCGAGTTCCTCCCGGATCGCCACTGTCCCATCTCTTCTAATTTATCGACTGTACTATGTCCGGAAATTAACCCGGAAAAACACTAAGTGCAAACTTCACTCTATCATTTACTAACGTTTTATTGATGACATATATAAAAGAATTTGTTTTAATGTTGTGCCGTTAAAGTGATAATAAAGATTTTATTTAATCAAACATAAAATTTTAAATCTATACTAATATTATAAAGCTGAAGATTTTGTTTGTTTGTTTGTTTGTTTGTTTGTTTGTTTGTTTGAACGCGCTAATCTCAGGAACTACTGGTTCGAATTGAAAAATTCTTTTTGTGTTGAATAGATCATTTATCAAGGAAGGCTTTAGGCTATATAACATCACGTTGTGACTAATAGGAGCGAAGAAACAATCGAAAATGTAGAAAAAAACGGGGAAAATTATTCATCTTTGAGGGCTTCCGTTGCGTGCGCTGCGAAAACCGTTCGAGATACCCAAATGATTCCACGCGGACGAAGTCGCGAGCACCAGCTAGTTTAATATAAATGTTAGTTTAAAATTACTAATTTCGTTCCAAACAAAAAGAAAACAAATTAAAAGTCAAAGGAGAAAAGTAATAAAGTATCTTGAAGAACAATATAAATAAATGAAACATTAGGTAGCTTTATTTTTGTTAACTGTACTTTAAACTTTTTAAATTTTTGGGACAAACTAGGAATCGAATATTTTTATGGGACAAACGAGGAAATTTTTGGAATGAGACATAAATCACTTTTGCACGTTTAAGCTGTAATTATTGATTTAAAACAATATTAAACAAAGTTTCACAATAGTCAATGTTTTCTTTTACAAGTTAACAAAAGTTGAAATGACGTTACATTCCCATTGAAACCTACACGTCTTTAAAGGTAAAAAGCCTCAAATGTTTTTTAGTACAGACTGTTCTCAAATGAGATATTTCTTCCTTGCCTAGTGCCTACTCATTAGAACCATTTTCACCTGTAAACGATACTGATGTAGATACTCATTTATCTAGTCGTCCGTAAAGAATAATAATGCTAAATTATTATAATAATATAACAAAATTCGCTTCTGAAGATAAGGATAAAATTTATCAATCGACAGCAAAATAGCCTGAGGGTCTATAAATAACTCGGGTCATAGTTATTCGAGTTATTTTTAATTTGGTTGAGATTACAGTCATGATATAGTATTTGACCCTCCGGCTATAGTTATTTTGATTTGTGAATTTTATCATAACTAACTACGTAAACTACAAAAATATAGCAAACTAGCTGGTGTCCGCGACTTCATCCGCGTTGAAAAGTATAGGAAGGAGCGCGGGACGAAATGTTTAATATGACGCCCGCCTGATGGCGTTACCTATATCTTTTATCTTATATCTTTATTTTTAGAAGAAAGATAGCTGGTAAACGTAACTTCGTCCGCGAAGAATAAGTGTATAGCCTATGTCCATCCTGAAAATCTATTATAAGTCGGATGAGTAGATCCTACATACAAACTTACAAACTTTACCTCTTTATAATATTTGCACAGATAACGTAACGATATAGCATTCATAAAACGAGCACAGACCCGTTGTTCATGTGGCTAATAAAATAAATAGATATCTTATCCAGACGTTTATACGTAATTGGTATAAGATTGTTTGGGGGACTATAAACATCAGTTCGGTTCGACAAAACAAAATAATGTCGATTTTCTTATCCAATCTTCCTTCGTGCAATAAACTATTGGTTAATAGCCCTCTAGTAGGTTCAGGTTTTGTAGGCACATGTCCAATACTACAAATCAATACGGGAAATACAATTAGTTTGAGTGAATGTTCAGTGAATAATCAAATCAAGCGCTCTTGGACTATACAAGTATTTATTAAGGTGTAAACACACGCCAATCCTAAAAATTTGCATTTTTAAAAAAATATGTTAGAAGAAACTGTCAATGCAATTGGTTTGAAAAAAATATATGTTATACCTAAACATGTGAAGAACAAATTGTATTGTTTATAAATTCCATTAAAGTAGTAAAAACCCCACAATAAAAATTAGAATATAAGAAGAATTTGACTTGTATTGAAATTTGTTGCGAAAACGGTTTATTGCGCGCAAATGATTCCTACACCGAATAATAAGTCAATATCATTTTAAAAAAATGTATTGAATTTTTTATTTTTTTTAATGTAGTTTTAATGAAAAGTACAAAAAACCACATTTATCAGGCCTGTTGAATTGTTTCCGCCGCCTCGGAACTCTAAATATATGGAGATACAGTGTCTCAGTGACTGCGTTGAGGTGTGGATTACGTTTGTGTTTTTCGTGCGGAATTAGTATGATATATATAAACATTCTAAAGGTCATATCGGTGAAGGTCAAATCGTCAATGTCATTCGCCTTTGTGAATCCCTTAATAGCAAACTAACAATTTATGTTTGAAATTTCATATAGATTAAAATCTTGTTTTTAGTGAATTTTAAAAACGGATGAACTGGTGGGGGGGAGGGGTGTTCTGATGGTTATTTATCCACAATATAAAAATATCCCATTAAATGTTTAAACTGAAATGTTTAAACATTTCAGGCATTCAGGACATTGACATTGAAATTGTAAATCTCAATTTGGATTTATAAGCTAGCGTCAAACACAAAGTATGCCAAAAGGGATGCAGCAAATACCCTACCCACCTATACTTACAGGATAAAAAGAATAAAGTATATTGACATCCCTTACTCACCAGTCGCGTTGTTATTCGAAATTTATTTATTTATCGTCAAACACAATACAAATAAATTAATGTAATAAGTCAATACATTAATTTGTTGTACTAAGCGAAGCTGTTTCTACCGTAAGAAACCTTCGTAGTTGCACAGTTCACGGCGAATTTCTGAAAGTAGTTTGTACACCTAATACTGCCAGAAGCTGTCGAAGTTATTATATACTAAATGTGTTAAAGTTATTTATGTTTATGTAAACAACTTTACTTAACAGTAATTTCAAGACACTTCCCTCGAAATATCATTGGTGTCCTATGTGTGTGGACAGCAACGTCTAATTTAGAATTTAGGTCATTTGGAAGATAAGGTTACCTACTAGCTTCAGAGAAATTAGCGTATTTAAAACGGTGAAGGGGTACTTCACTCCGAAGTAGCACCTTATCCTTACATATTATAAAACAAAGTACCCCGCCCCGTCTCTCTTGACAAAATCAAAAACTATTGAGCGGATTTTGATACGGTTTTCACCAATGGAAAGAGCGTTAAACGAGGAAGGTTTTTGTGTATAATTTGCAGAAAAAAATTGCACCCATGCGAACCCGAGAGCGGGTCGCTAGTTCTCTTTAAGGCCACACATGGAGTACTGCGGCCTTAGTCAAAGTAACATTTTATTTTGAAAGAATAAAATCTATGGTATGTATCACGTGATTTAGCGGCGGAATATGTCAATCCCATACATTTTATTATTGTTTTTGAACTTCGTTATCGTTTCATTATCGTTTTAAATTTTTACTTTGACTCCCTAGTCAGGATAAGATACCTGAGGATAACCAGGAGCTCAGGATAACCCCTGAGCTGGTGCGCCAAACTATCAGCTAGATCCATTTGACACTATGAATCGTCGAATTGTTGGAATTGTTGACGATCCAATGCTCACACAACAACGGTTAGAATGTAACCTCTCTTTTTGTGTTCTATCGGTTGTACATTGGTAACTGTTCCGATGAGTTGTTCCAATTAATGCCTACCCTAAGTTTTTAACACTGTACTGCGCGCAATAGATGCGGAGTTCATCGGCATTAATTGGATAACGTGCTGTTGATCCCGAGGACGAGAGATCTTTGAAACAATCTTAATTCTTAAGTTTTCCATCTATTTTCAATAAGGGCTTTAAACAAATTGTTGCAGTCGGCAGCGCTATTGCGTATGACAGGTTATGTTCCTCCATAACTCTTAAACGAATTAACTGATTTTCATGAAACTTGGTAGATAAACATTTAGACGTACGGGACACTGGATAGGCTACTTTTTTCATGCGGACTAAGTCGAGGGCGCCAGTTAGTAATAAACTAACATTGAAATAGGTGTGCCCTCGACTTCTCAGTCGTACGCGTTGAAAATTCAAAATATTATCTATTATGAGTTATAACGTCTGACATCTTTATAGCTGTGACGACTGTGACCACATTTTTTATATTTCAGTCCCTCGGGAACTTTAAATTTTCCAGGATAAAAAGTAGGTATCCTATATGTTAATCCAGGTAATAAACTATGTGTGTGCCAAATTTCATCAAAAAAAAAGCATCCAAAAGTCCAAAAAAAGCTGCATGCTTTTTTGCGTATTTGAATAACAAACATAAAAAATACATTTTCAGAAAAATTTGAAACATGTTTGTAAGGCGCTTCTTTTCAAGCACGGTGAACGACGTAGCGGTAATTGCTGTCTGACATTATAGGTAAGTCGTCGTCATCATCATCATCGTCGTCGTCGTCGTCGTCGTCGTCTCAGCCGCAGGATGAGGGAACTTTTACCAATAGGACCACTCAGGAGCAGCTTGGATCCACTGTCGACCCGCTAGCCTTATCAGGTCTTACCTGTCCGTGGCCTCCATTCGTAAACGTTCCGGCACCAGCGGCCGTTAGCTCTCCGTACCTACTATGTGTCCTGCCAACTGCGACTTCAACTTACTGATCCGTCGGATTGTGTCGATAACTTTCGTTCGTCTTTGGATCATTCCTGATTCAATCTCTTCTTGTAAGCCCAAATATAGCCCTCTTCAAAACACATTGAGTAATGTTATGCTTTCTTACGAAGCCCTTGTTAGGGTTGCTATACATTATAGTCGGGCCGGCATAGCCGGGCGGTAGAATCGAATATAACATTGTGTAGGTAGATGAACGTTCGACAAATTACTATACTTATAGCCGTGTCGGTCGGCAAAGCCGGGCGGCAGACATTGCCGAATGAAATATGTCGGCCCGATTATACGTATAGCAACCCTTAGAAACCACGTTTCAGTATCATTATGTCATCACTGGCAACACACAAATAATTTTTAAATTACTTGTACATGTGAAGACTTGTGAATTATTTGATGAAAGCAACAACTTATTAAGATGCATTAACTAACTTACAAGTAGGATTAAGAATAGGTAACTTCTATAAACGTCAGTAACTAATTTCAAAGTTAAATGCTTATGAGCCTCCCTGCAGTTCGCTAAGTGAACCTGCCGCCATCTGCCCACAATCTAAGTTTCAATTCTATTTCAGTCTAGATCTGAATATAAATTGAATTTGCAGTCACATTGCTCGTATTGTCCTTTACTTCGCTCGTTGAAAGCGTTTGTGCACTCTAAATTGATTTACTAACCTGACCACAACACAGGGAATATTCTTAAAAAATACATTACCAAAAGAAAAAGTTTAAGAGCTCACTGCCAACGGGAGCTGCTTACCAATTGAATAATAAGTAATTCCATGATTACTCATTTGTTACTGGTCGCAACAATACATAAAAACATGACATTTCTTTAGTAGCTATTTAAATTTCAGTGTTTATTAATTTCAGTTGTTTGTTTCAATGCAAACCTTCATATTATGTCACGTAGTGAAGTGAAAACAACATAAATTATGTCCCGTGAAGACGACGTGACGCTTTACGTATTATATTATACTAGCTGCTGCCCGCGACTTCGCCCGCGTAACTTAGGTACTTATAAACCTTCCTCGAGAACCACTCTACCCATTAGTGAAAACCGCATTAAAATCCGTTGCGTAGTTTTAAAGATCTAAGCATACAAAGGGACATAGGGACAGAAAAAGCGACTTTGTTTTATACTATGTAAAGATTCTACTAGCTCGGCTTCGCCCGGGTTCAAAATAAAAACTATCCTTTCTTTTAAGTTGGCCAAATTGCACATAGTTACGAAGTTTTATCAAAATCGGTTCAGTAGTTTAAGAGTTCATTGGCGTCAAACAAGTAACACGTAATTTATATAAATAGAGATTATTCATATAAAGTTAAAATTAGTTCACAAACAAATGAGAAAAAGGTCTGTCTTTTTACTAAGCTCTATATTGTCTTTAATGATTAGTTAAATAAAATTCTATTTAAAAGTAACAGTAATTTTAAAAATATTATTTATTACAATATTATAATTAGTATTAATTTTATAATATTATGTAACTATTTTAGATATAAATAATAAGTATGCATTTTAGTTATAACATCTTTGTTTATCGGGGTTTTTAAGTATTTTGTTTTATTTTCTTTAAACATAAGTAACATAAGTTTTAACATAGTAACATGGACACGTGTTTCAGGTCACATAGACAAAAACCTCTATTTCTACAAAGCCTTGCCTCAATTATTGCCCCGGGATAGGATTATTGGGAAATTGTTCCGTTCACATGCTGCCTCCCTGACTCGCATATGAAATATTAACCACCTATGCAGGTTGTCGAAAGCTACGGATACGAATAATAGGTATATAATACATAGATATTTGGTCGCAAATGCGAAACTCCAATAAATACTCGGGTAATTCGCACGCATTTATCACCATTAGTTGGCTTTATTGAATCTAACCTAATCTGCAGTATGGGCACCTTAAAATAGAATTTAAGGATGGACATAGGCTATTCCACGCGGGCAAATCTGCATCAGGCACCAACTATTTAAAAATAAAAATCCAACGCTTGGCAAAAGTATAATGTGCAGATACGACCGTAAGTAGTTGGGTTTGAGGATAAAGGATATATTGGTATTGAGGTTGGGATTGGGGGGTTCAAACATGTTCAAACAGAAAATAGGGTACCTTTCAGAAAAAAGAACTAAATAAAAATACTAAACTCTCAAAGGATTATCTAAAAATAAAAATAAAACGATTTAACTTTCAAACAAAGAAAAATAAATAACTTTCATTTACTTTACTTTTCATTACTTTTCAAGGCGTTTAATAGTAGTTATTTAAAATGAAAAGAGTACTGGTTGGATCGTTTGCACCTTTTAGTAGGTATATGTAAACTTAAATGTTTCAAACATGTGAAGCAGATAAGACAGAGCGCATATTAAAATAAGCTCTGAATTTCGCTCTAACTGGGTTGTAGCGATTCTTGCCCCGTGAGCGGACGTCGAAGCTATAAACCGATAGATAAGAGCCAACACGGACGTTGCACCAGCTAACTACATCAGTGCACAAATCAATTTTCACACAATCCTCTCCTATACCTACATCGGCAGGTAAACAAGTGACAAAATCCAGATTGCCTGCCAATAACTCTCATGATAGATTTTGTATGGTCGCATGGTCACATAGAATAGCATTTTGTAAGTGATTACCGTCTTCTAGAGTTAATTTAGTTTAAAATTACAGGTACCAGGTAATTTTAATCTTGCATCTTATGGCTAGGTTTTCACTACGCCGGACCATTATTATAGTTTTACCCGAAACCGGCGCCCGGAAATAGGTGTTCACATTAAACCGGATCCCGCATCTTCGAAGTTTGGTTTCATTATTAAATATTACATACGTTTAATAACATATTTAGGTTTAATTAAGCTCGCTTCAACAATTTTAGTAAGACCTATAGAGATTTTGCACCGCCATCTATTGGAAACAGCTTTTTGTAGTTTGTAAATATTTCAGGGACAGAATATTATTATCCTACTAGTATTTGTTACCATAAGGTAGATTCCTTTAGTTTTTTGATACATATAATATTTTACGTTTTGCGTTGAAATTGTTTCTGTTATTCTTTTACGACAAAAAAATGTTAATCTACTTTTATAGCTGAATATACTGCGAATGAACGCAAAGGAAATGAAAAGTCATAAGTCGCGATACAAGCGGTCAAGTTCGTTACACAAAGCCCCATTTCGGCGAACGTTACGATCGTTCGAATTTGCGTATAAATAAAATCGCTCCGGCCGTATTTATCCGGGAACAAACTGGACTCCGCGGGAGACGACAAATATAAAATGTAGACACGGCTGGTTCATCTCTTACGGAAATACGTTGCGACGCCTTTAGTATGTCTTATATGAGCAGTGGGTATATAAAATACTAGCCTGAGATTTCTTCCGCGGTTTTCGAGAACAGTACTTTTTTCGAAAGCTTTGAATTATTTTATTAATAAATGATTCCTCGATGTAGTACCTTTCCTTCTACTCTCTTTAGCTTACGTGTGCACTCCACGGTCAGAATCCGACATGGAACAACCAGTTCTCCGTATATATAAATTACTCCCTGCAACTAACTATCACACGTGGATCGCCGGCATTAGTCCGTGGTACGTTTTAGACTGTGCTTGTAATGTTGCCAGTGAACAAATCCAAGATGCACATACACTACACTCGAGAACAGCTCTTGTTCCTAATAAAAGATACCCTACATCGATTTCTGCAGCCACTGGCAACGTGTTTGTAAAATTTCATGGTGATCGCTTAATTTCTTACAAAGCAAGTATTGAAATTCCATGTAGGTACAAGTATTTTTTCAATGAACAGTCTAAATTTGTAGATAGCAGAAAATATAAAGCGCAAAATGCTTTTTTTTACGCTAATAATTTGAGAGACTCTGATGATATAATAAAGTGAAATGAAACGTGGAAGTTTCTAACTTTCTATAGAGTCAATTAGGTATAGCATTTTGTTCGACCGCACACACAACACCCATGACTCCAGCTGTAAACAATATGACTTCAAAGAAAATACGAGTTGCGATAATATTTATTCGATGACAATACTTTTGAGTCGGCAACATTTCCGCTTGGTAGCGGCAAGAGAATTTATAAGGCATAAACCCAAGATAGCGGCAGTAAAACTCGGAACTAAGGCAATATGCCAGCTCCGTATTGTCCGGACCTGCTTTGTTTTAAATGGACTAGGAGGGTAACAATGTCGATACAAGATTCAAACGAGACAAATACAATTGTTTATACTCGCACCCCACAAATACATTTGCTTAAACAATAAACATACGTGAATATACAAAATAGCAAGGCAAAGTAATCCAGATTTTTACTAGTGTTTTATTTTTATTTTTGTCTTGTCACTCTTTTACAGCAGCATATCTACTACTTTTAAACTTAAACTTACTTAAAGCAGAGAATCATGAAGCGAGCATTTTTTCTAAACAAACAAGTAAACGAATAGATTAGATGGTGGTAAGATTATGACTTCACATTCTTACTAATATTATAAAGCTGAAGAGTTTGTTTGTTTGAACGCGCTAATCTCAGGAACTACTGGTTCGAATTGAAAATTTATTTTTGTGTTGGATAGATCATTTATCGAGGAAGGCTTTAGGCTATATAACATCACGTTGCGACTAATAGGAGCGAAGAAACAGTCGAAAATGTGGAAAAAAAACGGGGAAAATTATTCATCTTTGAGGGCTTCCGTTGCGTGCGCTGCGAAAACCGTTCGAGATACCCAAATAATTCCCAAATAACTATTCAACGCGGACGAAGTCGCGAGCACCAGCTAGTTACATATAACAAGCAAGTTCTCCAGTTAAAATGAAGTATTTTACAATTAAAAACGTCTACCTACATTATTTCTGTAGGCGAGAATACCGCTCCCATTTAATGACTATGTAATTCGTGGTTTTATAATTTTCGACATTAAATGCAATGCATAAAACTGAGAACACATTGTATTATACAATTTGTATACCGCTCGTATTAAATACATGGCGGAAATATTACTATCCCATACTAATGTAGTAATTGCGAAATTGGGAAAGTAATATTAGTAAGTAGCACTCAAGTACAATAACTTTAGTCTTTCATAATTTTTCTCGGAATGATTTTTTCGTAAACGCTGGACTTCTCGGAATGCAGCCATGGATTTGCCATCCCACAAGCTACTATTGTTTAAGTTTTAACATACTTTTTAAACTCATTAGGTTTTCAATTGGCTTTGAAGACATAATAATATATCATCCACAAGATGGACAAACGACCAGATAAAGGCCGCGGGTCGACTGTGGTTCCAGACTGCTTCTGACCGCTGCTGTTGGATAGTTACGGGGGAGGCCTATGTCAAGCAGTGGACATACGGCTGAGGTGGTGATGATGATTAGAAATAACGGATTTTCTCTGAACAACTCACCAAAAAATTGCATAATGTTATTATACCTACTTAACTTTTTGTCACAATACGAATTACACGCGATTGAACCCGCGGGAACAAATATATTTGTTCATAATATTTTGATAGCACAAATATGATAACATAACTTTTTATGGGAAAAGCAAATAGTGTCATCAGTTTCCCGAATAGACCTCAAGAAGTATCACTCTATTACCGCGGAATAATACCGTCTCTCCCAAATCCGTTTATCGCTACAGTAGTAAAGAGCCTTAGGGAGGCGGTTCAGACTGTTTAGATACATTGCACTCGATATACTTTGCTCAAGTGGCGAGTTTCAGCTCCCTTTCAACAATTTTGTACAGCCATTCCGACAACATAAAAACAAAATAACTCGGTAAGAGGAAATTTGGCGGGAATGTTCCGGTTTGTTGAAAAGCCGGGGCGCTATTTATGAAGCTATGTACATCGTTAACTCCAAACTCACAATGTTTCTGAACATATCTCACCTAGCCAATAGTTTAAAAGCGTCAGTGAATTTAGATTCGAAGCGATCTAACCGTATATCGTTGGTAATATAAATCTACGAGTTACGAAGCGTGACGACAGCGACAGAGCGATACTAACTCCCGACTATGGTCGCTCGTAAATAGAGGAAGTAACCGACCACTACCGTTTGAGCGGGGTTCGCATTTGCGTACAAATAAAAAAGAGTACTTTATCAAGCGGAAAATAAAACGATGACCTATTTAGAGCAGGAGAACTCGGACAAATTTTAAAATGAATTATTTTACCTGCTGTACCTTTAATGTATGTATTGAGTCCTACTTCTGGACATAGGCCTCTATTCGAATGTGAGGATTATACTTATAGTATACTAGCTGACCCCGCAAACGTTGTTTTGTCAAAAAATAAAATATAAAATGGGGTGGACCACCCTTAACATTTAGGGGTATGAAAAATAGATGTTGGCCGATTCTCAGACCTACCCGATAAGCACACAAAATTTCATCAAAATCGGCCCAGCCGTTTCGGAGGAGTTTGGCAACAAACACTGCGACTTCGATCTCATATCTATGTGTACATGTAGTACATAGTTTGATGAACCTTGAACATGTTCAAGATTCATCAAACTGACCAAACACTAAATCAAACTAAACCAAAATTTCAGTCCATGATTTAGCCGTGAAACAACATTACGTTAAACAGTTTAACAGATAAGTAGTTACTCCTTACATTTATTTTATAATATTATTAATGTCGATCGGTTTTACGGCATATGATTTACTTGACCATAAAACCATGGGCTTATCAGACTATTTGTTCAGGCTGCTACCGAACCCACTAAGTTCTACGTAAAACTGAGATCTACGATTAAAGATTTCATCCAACGATATTGGACGATCGTAATATTTTAACGATGGCCCGGCCCAGCAGCGACTCCTTTGTTTTACTGCCCTTATTTTATTATTTATCGAAACATTTGATATAAAAGTGCCATTACGTACAATTTTATGTCATAATTTATGGCGAACTCTACAATACTTTGCCTTTGATGTTAAAATAAACGCCACTTGTACCTGTCTGACGTGCCTTTTTGAGAAATAGCATGAGCATCCCAACTTTGTAATGTTATGAGAACGTGTCAAGTGAGAACAGAATTTTCCAAGAAAGCGGAAGGCGAATAACTAATCGTTGACACAATATCGACATTCGCTTTTCTATGTTACGTGCTAAAAACGTAAACAGTGCTATACAAGATAGCGTTTCCATTACTCTTGAAAATTTCAATGAATTTCTTAATTCTCATATTATTATAACGAAAAAAAGCAATTTTATTTAACATGTTTTTTTTTATTTAATATATTTAACATATTTAACATGTTTTTTTTTTCTGTATTATAAAATCAAAACATACAATATAAAATTAAATCTTAGAAATAATGGCCTTCAAGTGGCTAAATTAATTTTCTTTATAAAACTTGCAACCGGAACCAAAACTAATATTGACAATTCTGCTAGTCTGATATTCTATCAGTCTAGCAGAATTGCACAGCTTAGGAACTGAAAAATTAAATCCGAAATTGTTCTATGAAAAGGATGGGGTAGCTAGTCTACGTGGAATTCTGCAATAGGAAATTTAAACTATTGAACACAGTCAAACACGGTTCAAAAAAATTTAATTAAAACAATTAGATCCGTAAGGTCTATTAATTCAATATTTATATACTTAATAATAAATAAATAAAATTGTCGTTATAAAAATAACTGTGTTTGCCAACAAAGTGCCAGGATTAATTCTTTAATACCTCTTACTGTTTACCTTTTGTTTTCACGATTTAATCCCTGAATTGATTTTAATAAAATTTGGCCTGGAGATGTATTTACCTAAATCTAGAGAAGAAAATAGACTATGTTAGATGCTTTTAAAATTATTATGCGGGAGAAGACGTGGGGAAATATTAAATAGTTAATGTTTTATATCTTTGCTTGAAAAAAAAAATTAATCAAGTTTTCTACTTGTCTTAATAAAAACTACTCATGCACTAAAGACGTTGTGGAAACGCGCACTGTAAAATTGTCGACGAAGAACTTCAAGAATTATATTTATTAAAAACACAATCAATGATTCATTTACACGTTCTCTCTCTGCTGAGCCAACACAGAGTTGTGTAATGTCAGTCAAAATATAAAAATGCAGCAAAATGGAAATATATCGTTGGTTTTTCTGCATCGCTATTAATTGGACTGTATTATTAACATGTAAGAAACTAGTTACCTATATATTCGTATCAAACATCAGAGTATTGCAAACGAAACAATAACAATACGTTTTTGTTTTCGACAGTTGTTGCAGCAAAGACTTTCAATTTAAACGAGGCCATCGCTGCAGAAGAAGGAAAATACGATTTAGAGACTACAACTGCCCGGACTTGGACACGGCGACCTAAAGTTACAGGTATTATCTGCTAATTAATATTTAAAATTTAATTGGTACCATGTATCCGAAATACTTAACAACGATCTGTAACAAAACGCTGGTCGAACAATACTAGCAGTTGCAAGGTACATTTGGTTATTCGCTTAATGGAGTAAAATTTATTCTCAACTTACTATGCGAATAACCGAAGACAGAATGCACGCAAGACATTGGTAGCACTTATTGAAAACTTTTAGTTAAGTTTTAGGTTTTAGAAAAACCATTATAGATGGTAGCTATTGACTACCCAATTTTAAATGCTAGGATTAAGTACACTAAGTATAACATTATAGCTAGGATGTTTCCGTGGAAAAACATTATTGGCATTAAGTCAGTATTTACAAGATTTCAACCCGCAAAAATGTCACTAACTTATTCGGCATATTTTTTTAAATTATTTGTAGTAGGTACCTACCTAGATATGAAATTTATTTAAGTTTCTTGTTTCCATCCACCCTTCATATTATTTATCTTAAGGGATCGGTCCAGCCGTTTCGAAGGAGTTTGGCAACAAACACCGCGACACGAGAATTTTATATATTAGATATACTCCTACGACCAATAACTAACGAGTAAGTAGGTAATCATGGATTTGCGTAGTATGGAATTGGCAAATAACAGTGCCCACATTTGACCCAAATGTTGCTTGATTGATATTATTGTTGACCGCCACAAGGTAACAGCATCCGGGGCGTCCGCCTGCCTTCATATATTATGATTAAAATAACATTCCAGGAAAAAAAATATTTTTCATAAAGTAGGATGTAAAAAAATTGCTTTTTATGCATTTATTTATGAGCTTAAGCCAGCAACTTCGTCCGCGTTGACAAAAAATATATAACTAACAAAATATATATGAGCAATATAACGCCTGATACATTCATTGCTGTTATACTTTTGCCAGGCGTTGAATTTCTATTTTTAGATAATCCCTTGGAAACATCACTTTATTCTGGACCCCGAATCCTTTTCTGTATCCCTGATACATACATATATGCAAAACGTATATGTATCGGCGATACAGAAAATATATGCAAAGTTTCATGATCGGTTGAGTAGTTAAGCCTTGAATAGGTAACAGACAGACAGAATTGCTTTACATTTAAAATATTAGTATGGATTGAACTCTCTTTTTTTTTCAGACGCCGTCGCCGAACCAATTTCTTTGAATAAATTGTTGAACTTGAGTTCTTTAAAGGCAAAAAGGATAAAATTACCAACGAAATTCTCTAAATCAGGCAGTAAGTGCTTGTTACTTGTTATAAGATTATATTATACTTGTTGATTTTGTTTATGAGAAATTTCTATTTTTTTTATATACTCAATACTCGATCAAATACACTGTTGTAATAAAATTTCACATTATTTTTAAACACAACCAAATTATAATGGCTAGTTTGAAAAAAACTTATTATTTTGATTTTATCAATTTTGACTTGACAACAGTTTCTCTGAGACACGGCACTATAGGCATATTGTGCTGAACAAAATCGTTTTGTTACTTTTGAGTTCATAAAGAAAAAACTTATTACAAATATTTTTAAGCAATTGATAATATGCATTTTTTTATGTTATCAAATAATAAACTAATTAAAGAAATCTCAAAGGTCCTGACCCGAAGCAAATTATAGTTCCTATGATCCTACAGGGTTTTAAAAAACATTTGCAACCTCTTATTGTTTGTTCCTCTCTTTTATCTTTTTAATGTTTAAACTTCAACCCCAAAATTGTGAATGAATCACTTTTAATTTTTTTACCTTACTATTTACAGATAATCTCAACCCGAGGAATAAAAAAGTATCACCTTTGAAATACAGAAAAGTATTTCAAATAAAACCTCCTTTAAAACCAAAAAGGTTGAGACAAGTTCTCAGGCGCCGCAGGGGCAAAAACAAAGCGAACAAACGTGAAACAAACGAAAATGAAAAATTCAATTCAAAACACATTCCTCTACTTAGAAATATCGGTATGCTTCTTGACAATATTCTTGCCTCAGGCTCAGATGAAGAGCACGAGATTAGCGCGAATGACTCCAGACAGGTCGAACTTTTCTCTGAAGAAAGAGACAAAGCCGACTGTACATGCGCACGTAAACCTGATACAGAATCAGCAGAATCAAACACGTACCAAAAGACAATTACTACTACCGAGACTCCTTCCCTTCAAATCGCGTTACATGACGAGAATCCCACAGAGATCGTTGCTACCTCCACGACAACCTATACTACTTCCGCTGCTGACATCAGCAGTTTCCGATACAATCAGAAGTTACCCTTATTACTTGCAAGAAATACCGATAGCAGTGGGAGAAACTATAATGCATTCAGTGAGAGAGGCCGCGCCACATTTAACGGAAGCCTTAAAAGAAATATCACCAGGAATAATGGAAATAGCGAACATAATACCAGAAACGGAAAGACTGAAGCCGGTGCAGGATCTCATGAAGAAGATCCCTGTAGTGTTACACGAGACAGTACAGGTAGCATTGGATCCAATGGACGATTTTGCAGAACCGGAAATAATATTATCACCACAACCGAAGCGTCCAATGAAACGTCTCAAATTGAAAACACAGATGGACTCAGAGGAAGATATGTCGATGGAGATACAAGACAAGATAAGTTCAAAGCTGAAAGAAACGAAACAGAAAACTCAACACCTGTACCAAAATTTATTCCCGAGCCACAGCGACCTATATCCCAAGAAGTCAGTGATGTTTCAAACTCCATACAATCCATCGAAATTAATGAAGAAAGCTACATCGATGTCACAAACAATAACGCCGGTGATAAACGAATCTCTGACGAAAATGGCTCATTTGCCACAGAAAATCAAGGAATTCTTCGAGGAGATGAAGCAATCGTAATGGTCAACGATTTTGGCTTACCATCCTCTCAATTACAAAAACCGACAAAAAATGTTCCAGTTATTACGATTTTCGATGGTTACAGTGTTGCCAGAAATAAAAACGGTCGAAACAAACTGTCGGAACATACACTAAGGATTCATTCTTAGTTATAATAAATAAAATGACATTGTATTATCCTTAAGCTTTTATTTCATGTAAATTATTAAAAAGTGTTTTAATAAAATTGCAATTTCTTAAACTTATCTGCGTCCTTTTTTACCTTTATTGCTTTTATTACTGGTTTGATGTGATGTTTGGCTCTGTTGTTCGGCAGGTCTGTAATAAAAGGTAAATAAATATTAAGTGATGTATTATGTTAATGTAACTATACAACTACATACAGGAACATGATAATCTTTACATAGTATAAAATAACGTTGTCTGTCCCTCTGTATGTAATGTACGCATCTTTAAAACTACGCAACAGATTTTAATGCGGTTTTCACTAAGGGAAAGAGTATTAACGAGGAAGATTTTTACATATGTATAATTGCAGGAAAATATTGCACCTGTGTGCAGCATTTATCGTTGTTAGGCGCCACCGTCCTCAACAATAATGATGTCACATCTTTTCTCGGGTGTTATATTTTTAATTTTTCAATGCGAACGAAGTCACGGGCATCAGCTAGTTATATACTTAGAATTGTAACTTAAGAGTCCAATTTATGATGATTGTTGTGATGTCGTACACTCAAGAATAACCATGCAAAATTCAAATTAAACAAGAACACAAAAATGAGCCATAAACACATGACACAATATAATTGTAAAGTAGTGGCATGGCACGCTGCGTTCTGCAGTCATTTGGGCAGCCCGTATGGCGGCAGTAACCACCCCCTTACTGCAGTGCCAGATTAAGATGCCGCGGGGCCCGTAGCAAATTCTATCAAGTGGTTTGTCCCTTGGTTTGTATTAGAATCTTCAGTTTAAGATGTTACGAGATTACGTGGATTTTAAATGTTAAAATAACGTGAATGTTCTCTAATTTCTTTTTTAAATGTAATATAAAGATAATTTTATTTAAACTTTTTTTAACTGTTTTATTTTAACTGTACTACCTACATGAAAGAGTAACATTTGAACAATATTTTCTGTAATGTTCATTTCAAAATATTGAACATTTAGCTGTTTAGATGTGGTTTCGTTTAATTGTAAGGTTGTTTTCTTAAGGTTGAACAATTTATTTTTCTTTATGGGAACGTAAAAATTATTTTATGCTCAAGCAGGTATTGGAACACGGGGCCCATAGCAATTGCTATTTTTCCTACATAGCTAATCTGGCACTGCACCACCGTGACATAACATAACATGTGTGTTTCAGTAAGTGAGAGGGATAACATAGCTCATTTGCCTATCTGTTTCTAATTCATTATCCTTAATCCTACTGTAGTCGGCACCTGTACTTGAAGCACCTGTGGCGTTGCTTGTGTTATAGGCGACAGTAGCCATCAAGTGGACTGTTAACCTGTCTGCCGTCCTTAACATAAAAAAAACGAATAGGTACCTATTTTGTCTGATTTTAAGTTTAGGAATAGATTCTCCAATATATTTCATAACTGCTTCTCTAGTTTGAAATTCTTCCTTAACTGGAGTGCCGTCGTCATTTTTTATTTGTACACGAATTCGACCTCTGTACAACATTTCCTGAAAATTTAATAATAAATTTTATCAAAATACCACTTCATGTGAATTCAAAATCATGAATAAAAGTGTGTTTTCTTAGATTATCATTAATTTAAGAATTCTTAGGTCTCGCTGCACTGGACTAGATACCGCACTATCTAAAAACAATGTGAATGTGGCAACTTATTGTAGTGTGCGTAAGACATCATCACTTTTTATCACTTTTTACACAGTTTCATTATATTTTTACACAGTTTCACTATGCAAACTGGCATATTATTATGCCCAAAATTTAATAAAACATTCCGCACATACACATAACAGACAGCTTGCAATGTGACTGGTGTAGTTTGTTGTCGCATTTGACAAGTATGCCAGCGGTATCTAGTGGAGCGCAGCGAGGCCATGTTTTATATGATTTTTAAGATTTTAGTTTTTTTATGATCCACAATAAATACCTACAATGAATAATTCTCTATATTCAGAAAAATCTGTTAACTCCTCAGCTTTTTCAAAATACACAATGTAATAATTACCTTGCTCTTTTCCCGAGGATAAAGCTTATTTTCAACGCCAACACGAAGTCCCGATGCTACCAGCACATCCCTGATTTCCTGGTGTGTTGGATTCTCTACACAATATTGTTTAGATAGTCTGCGGCCTTGAGCAAGTGTCTTCTTGCTATTCAGATAAGCTGGATAAATACAGACCCATCTAAAACAGTAAAATGTTTCGTTAGATTATAAGAAATATAGCAGATATCAATAAATACACATAAATTACTACTTATTACAAACCTCTCCACGTCGCTGTGTTTTTTCTCAGGGTTCCAAGAAGTAATCATAGCAGCCATCGTAAACCTAAGATTTACTTTTAATGACGAATTGAATAAATCACTTAAAATATTTTTTTACGAAAATTCAATTTATTAATTAAATTAATCAATTCACAGAACGTCATCAAAACTCATCACAAAATAAAACGCCCGTTTTGACATTTGTCTTCGCGACGTAACTAGTGATGTAACCATTCCATGTCAATTATAAGTTACTGTATGGACTCGGTACTCGATACCGATTTATCGAGTACCGATACTCACGATAAATCGATTCAAGTTTGCATGAGTACGTATTTAACCGTATATTGTAGTGCATTGGATTAAAGTTCTGATTAGAAAATTTGAGTTAAACTTTGATATTGTAGGTATCTTGAAATTATACAATGTTATGAAAAATCAACTTTCCTTCATTTAATATTTTTGAAAGGCTTCTGTTAATACTTCTAAATGTACGGTTCCTACAAAAAGTGTACTACTAGGAGGATTAATAATTAATTGGAAACGAGAAGATATTTATAAGACTGATGAGGAAAAGGAAATAGAGATAAGGGAAAGATATGATGTTATTTGCCAAAGATTGCTTTCCTAAAAAGTTTGAATTCTTTAAAGAAATCTTGATAAAAAATCTTAGATTATGCAGTAGGAAAGGAATGGAAGAAAGTATAGATTAGGTACAGTAATTTGGCAGAAGAATTGTTCTCTGAATTAGAGAAAACAACTTTACCTTTCCCAATGTGTTAGACCAACACATACAACTTATATTTAATGTATAGGTATTGATGTTAGAAAAAAAATGACCAAGTAATTGTTTATTTTTAATTACATAAAACAAATGTGATGTGCAAGTCTTATTATTTAATACAAAAATAAATGAAACCTTATGTCTCAAAAGTCACAAGGGTACAATGAACAAGTTGTGATGTAAGCATAATTGTTTAAGTTCTTAAACAAAAAAAAAGAAAACACAATATCACAATTTAACTAAGTAAATTTACACATTACATAGGTAGAGTAATCCAAACATTGTATTGAAGCAATATATTCTGATATAATACTTATTGCTTTTATTTTACTTAACCACCCAGCAAATATTAGACTCGGCAAAATGTTAATCAAACTTAGTATTTAATTTGTATTTTTATAGTTATGTGTATGTATCTAATTTTTACAATTGCAGTAATATCTAAATGCCATAAATATAATACAGTTTGACAAAAGTTATAACAGTTCATCCAAAGAAAATACAATTAATTTTCCACCTACTTATATAGGCCTGACTATAATTACAATCTAGGTAGTCTGCAACGAATGCAGTCCAATTATAACTTTTAACTTGTGTCAAATTGTACATTTTGGGCTGTATGCATTTTACCTAGACTTAAGCACATTAGCAAAGTTACGTAATTGGGAACCTAAATTGTCGCTATTGGTGTTCAGCAAATCGTCCACATCGTTTTTGAGATCCATTAAATCGGGTAAATTGTTGCAATGTGGCACATTAAGCAGTGTTGTAAATATTTTATCCCATATACTCACTCTCATGTACCTGCAATACATAATAACAATCATTATTAGAAGTGTAAATGTAATAATATGAGCCTGTTCGATGAGTGGTTAGGTTGTTTGCCTTAACACTCTGTCTCAGGTGCTCCGGGTTTGATTCCCGGCAGGGTCAAATGATTTCCCACTAAAAATATAAGTACAGAATTTCGCAATCGTCTGGGCGGCAGTAACCACCTCCTTACAGAAGACCACCATGAAATAATGGGACGTGTGCTGTGGTGTTTTGGTGAGTGAGTAAAGAATGCCAGAACCCATTTCTTTCTAATCATCATCATCATTCTAATCATCATTAATAATAATCATTATTTCTAATCATGGCTGGTTGTTGGCCAAGAGCTAACCCATCTCTAATAAAAAAAACCCTTTCAACTAGTAGCGTTAGGAAGGAGTGAGAATGCTAAAAAAGTAATAGGACATGAGGCTTTGGGTGCATAATAATAGAGCATGAAGTAGAGACAACAATAAGTACAATTGAACTTACCTGGGTAATTTTTTATCTATATTCCATTGCCCTAATCGATTTACTACCTTCATGTAGCTGCCCATTAATATAACATGTATGGTTCCCGCCAAACAGTACAAATCTGTCTGATAAGTCCAAGGTTTGCCTTCTCTCATTTCAGTACAAGTGAACCCTTCTGTTGCGATTAGCTGAAATATTTCACATTATTATTGATTATTTATGCGTCTAATTATTAAAACAATATTTACTCACATTGGCAAGAGAAATGCATACATACCTCCTTGAAAGTAGTCCCTTCGGGGAACAATGACATATCTATGGCACATCCTAAGTCGATGAGCTGTAATGAAGGTGTTCTCCACTCTTGTGTAGGGCTGTAAACAATAGTATTTTAATTTGAATATCATTAATTTAAAAATGGACAAGGAATTCTTCGACGAAAAAGCAATCTAGTTAATAAAATGGTGAGCTATACTTACATTTTCATTAGCAAAAAGTTATCTGGTTTAATATCGGCGTGTATAATTTGAGCTTTGTGTAAATAATGCACTATGGACAGCATTTCAGACGTGAGCAGGAAGACAATAAATTCATTTATACATTTGGAAGTGGCCAGTCTAACTTTATTGGCAACATCCAGAAGAGATCCGTACTTGCAATATTCCGATATAAATAAACTGGCTTTATCTCCGATGAAAGCCGTCGTTATGTCCATATAGCCGGGAAGCTAAAATAAAATTTCATCGATTAGATTAGAATAAACTAATGTAAGAATATTCAACAATTGAACAAATAGCAGACAGTTACCATGAAAGGATCTTTTATCCTAGCTTTTATCTCTTGACAAATGTAAAACTCCCAAGCTCGACTTGGCTTTTGATATTTAGCAGCAACAGATTTGTTTGTGTGAATGTCAACACACAAAAAGACTGCTCCATAATTCCCCTTTCCTAGTTGCTTTTCAATAGAATACTTATGACCTCCGACACTAACTAAAGTAGCCACTTGCATCTTGGGCACAGAACGGACCTCAACGTAACCTTGGGCGTGAGTTTTGTTCGGAAATTTAACATAATCCAAAAGAGAAGTCAACATATTCTTGTTAAATGGATCTATTACTTTTGGGAATTCAATATCAGCAGGTCTAGCTATGTCACTTGTGTCTATCATTGAGATCGAATGTGTGGGTTTGAATGCGCCGTATTCCATTGAATTTTCACTATCTATATCCATTCCATAGCCGTCAGACTGAAAATCTGATTGTCTGGAACTAATCGAAGGAATCCTGCTATCCTTGCCGACAGAATCTCTACTGTCTTCCGACTGAATTTCGACCCTTTGTTCGAAATCCAACTGCCTTTTCGAAATGTCCTTCTGTTTGTCGGCTACGTGCAAAACTTTGGCGGACTGCATCGGTGTAACAGCCTGCGCCGTCATACCATCTTTACTATCACAATCAGAAAGTCCAGATGACGGCGGAATCTGTGCCTGTTCAGGGCTTGAAACATAAAGATTTTTGTGCATCTTTTGCGATATGTTTGGACTATTTGAGAATTTAGGCGTATTGGCATTATCCTTAGGCTCGTTCCTATTCGATATGAAATTGAGGAACTGGTTAGAGAATCCAATGTCAGGGGAATTCTGTCCAATCTTCACGTTGGGCTGTTCGTGTCTGACGTTGCGTAACGATGAAGTCGGACTCTTATGGGTTGTCTGAGGTTTTGGTTGGTTCATTTTGCTGGTGTTGTTTTGGTCAAAGGTTTGCTCGTGAACCTTCATAGGCGCGTTAGCATACCCATCCTGCCTTTGAGCTTCTGACACAGTTATTGGCATATTAGCACCATGTATGCCAGAACTCCTATAATTATTTTGAGCTGGTTGCGGACTTTGGTAAATTTGAAATGGCTGGTTTTGGTTTTGAGTCTCATATCCTGCTGAATTATTTTCAGCTTGTTTACCCGGTTGCCTATATGAACTCTGCACAGAGTTATAGCTTTGGTTACCGGTGTGAGCGTTGGGATATGCATTTTGATTCACATACTGGTTTTGCATGTGATAATTCTGTTGATTATACTGATTTGGCGCGGGATTCACTTGACTAGGTCTCTGATAGTATTGATTTTGGTATTGCAGATGATGTGGTGGTGGATTTTGGAAAGGGGCTGCCGGTTGAGACTGATTGGCATAAATGTGTTGTCCTTCTGTTTGACTAGGATAATTGTAATCTCTTTCTGGGTAAATTTGAGGACTCATCATAGCATGTCCCGGACTATGGTAGCCCATTTGATTTGAGTATGTCGGACTTTGAAAACCTGGTGGAACCGAGGTGTTTGGGATATGTTGTGGGCTCTGGTATGGATTAGAGTTTGGACTTGTGTAACCTTGTTGTGGATGTTGACTCATCATTTGATTGTTTGAATACCCTTGTTGATAGTTGTATTGTTGATAATGAGCATGAATGTTCCTAGGTGAAGTGTATCCATTATAATTTGAAGGTGGCTTCTGGTATTGATGGTCGTGGGAGTGGTAAGGCATAGACGTGGATGGCATAACAGGCTTTTCTTCTGGCTTTGGGTAAGCTCTAGCAAATTTGCCATTTGGGAGTCTCGGTTGAGTAGAGGCAGAATTCTTTTTCGATGAAGCAATTTGCTGACCCGGGTCATTTTGATTATACATTGAATCAAAATTTGACTGTTGAGTTTTTTCACTGTATGGTGTTGTATAACCCGTGAAATTTGTTCTTGATTGCCCAGACGAACTAGAGCCCGATTTACTGCAACAAAAATATTTACTCTTAAATGACAATTCTAAATAACTACTACGAGATGTATTATCTTATCTTATTGACAAGAAAATAAGCAATTTGAACAGCATACCTGTTGGATTCTCTAGTCGCTTCCATTATCACCGACAGTACATTACCCTGATTATCTGCAGTAGCATGCTGGTCTACTATATGTTGCCTTGAAATCTCCTCCCTCTTTCCTATTCCTGACTCTGGATGCTCATTGATACTTTCATCAATATTAAACTTTGGTACTGTCGGAAATTTACCAGACTGATCAATGTGGGATACAGGCTTTTTGAATTCCGACATGTTTGGGGTGCTGGCGACTTTTACATTAAAATTGAAAACTTGAGTACAAGAAGGCTCCTCGTAAAACGTAGTTTTGTTTACCTGTTACACAAAAAAAAAATTAATAAAATACATTATAATTATAAAATGAACAAAGCAAAATGAAGCCGGCAAAACTACGCCCTAGCCGTGTAGATACGCGGTTACACGCACACAAATACAATCAAACTACTTCTGGGATCATTAAAATATTACTAGTAAAAAATGTCGAATTGCTTAGTGAAAGGGTATAAATAAAAGACTAGGTTTCAAAAAATAAAAAGCAGAAGGGGAATCACATTGCACACGTAAGTAAACTTGGAAACCAATATTTTTAATAAAAATAACCTGAAATTGATAGCTTGGAACAGAAAATTTTAAACAGTAAACGACCTACACACATGATGTGTTTACAAAAATCTACAAAAATGTGGTCTGAACTAGTAATTTGGAATAAACATACACTTTGTGGAGCTGATGTGGTAGGCAATTGAAATTTGTTTGCATTCTCCTTGTCATCTGGTACTTTAGTTACTTCCGGAGGTTCCGGTTTCCGCTTGGTGTTTACAGCCATTGTTATTGAGCGATCTTCGTGAATATCAAACTTTGGTACGTCAAACTGTTGTATAACCGGTTGCACCAGAGTAGGTTCTAGAAGACAAAACACAAATTTTTGTTACAATTATTTTTAACATAATTTACTTAACTGAATTTATTGATGTGTAACATCAAAAACCGAACTGCTTAGTTTCGTGGGAGTAAAATCGTGCAAATGCAATGGAAACGCGTTAGTTAGAGGAAACCGTCACCGCAGTGTTACAAAAGTGAAATATTAAAAATTGGTAAAGATGACAGCAAAAATTTTAAAATAAAACAATAATATTTGATTTAATAATTTGGGAGGAAATTGAACAGGAATTTTTGAAATTGTTAAAATCATATAACAATGATTTATTACCAAGGTGAGATGTCAGTTGTTACACATCATACGTATGAGACCAACTGTAAGGCTCATTTACTTTTTTATATTTGAATTTAGTTTACATACCATTGTCATTGAAAATATTTCGCAACTCCCATCGTGCTTCCTTTGTGTTTAGCGTAACGGAGTCTCCTAGAAAATTGTTCATCAAACTCCTATTAAACTCTTCCATCAAATTATTTTTGCCTCTTTGAGCGTCTGAACTGTAGTTGTTCACGTCCATTTGATTCTCCTTATTATAGGAAGGCCTTTGTTCATCAGTTTTCTTTGTGCTCAGTTCACTCAGCTCCTTGGAATCCAAATTCACTAAGACCTTAGGTTCGCCGGGTGAATGCATGTTAGTTACTTTAGTAATATTTTGTACAGAGGGTATTGTCAAAGGCATAAGTTGCCCTAACTGATCCTGTTCAGCGTCTAGAGCGCAATTTGCTAACGTCTCTAATGCACTACACTGAGCCAGCGACTCTTCTTTGCTACGAGAACGTTCTATTTCCATGTTATAGTTTTCTGCGCAATCAGTCTTAACTTTCCTTTCGAGATTGTACTTTCGAGATCTTATTTCTTCTAAACTGTATTCCCTGTCATTGACATATACCTAAAACACAAGTAAAAAATAAATAATACATAAAGATGAAGCTACTCATCTATAAACCTTTGCCTTAGGTGATAGAAGTGGTTTACACCTTAATGTAAGCCAGCCTTGGTTTACGCATCTTGAGATACAAGAATATAAATAAAATATTTACCTCGGCCTTATTATAGCAAGGTATTTTGGTTGGATCTGCAGGATCAGGTACACATAGAGGCACAACAAATGTCAAGTCATCCAAACAATATGACATGTGTTTTGCTGATAGCTTTAAAACACTATCGTCGTCTTCATATGCTGCAAAAAAAAAATGAATATTGAAATAACACCTATAATAACTTAATAAGGCAACTACTTGTTGTCCTGTGATATTGAAAATTAAGAGGATTATTTTAGGAAATTTATCTTAAAAGTCCATCTGTTTTTATAATACGGCTTTAAGTGCTGATTTAAGACTTTTTTCATGTTAAATTCGACAGAGAGGCTGACGGTCCACTTAATTGTAGGTGGCTAACATCTCCTATAACACAAGTAACACATGGTTGATGGAGGTGCTGCAAGTGCGCTGGCGACCATAGTAGGATTAATTGCTTTGATCACACGTACCGAGCAAACTAGCGAGACAGTGCTCTCGGCCGAGTACTGGGTGCATATAAACATAGCGCCCCGAGCGCTCGACCGAACCAAGCGGCGAGACAGTAGCTCGGCTCCCGTTCTATTTAGTAGGCCAAGTACCATCCCTCCCACGTCCCCGCACTGTCTTGCTAGCTCACTCATTAGGTCTGAACGTGCACTGTCTCGCCACTTGACCACATGATTGTAGCCACGTCGCCACGCAGGCCTTTTCTTGAGATATTTTTTGTTGAACTGACTGTGCTAATTTCAAAACATGTGTGAACAGCTACTCGCTTACATCACTGTCCCGACCGAGAAACATTTTACTGCCTCCCCCGTTTGCTCAGTACGTGTGATCAAGGCATAAGGATCAGGGATTGGGAATGGCCCATCAGGAATAACTAGTCATCAAACGGCTTCAATAAAGACCGACAGGGATGTCAATGGAAGTTTACAACCATTTTAAAAGGCATACATACGTGTAAAAGGCAGTGGTTGATGTGGTACAACATTTGAGTGAACCATTTTCGTTTTAGCATCTGTCCAAATGCCAACTTCTCTCTCATTTTCAACATTACTACAAGCCTGGACAAGAGATGTTGGACCGGGATTCTCCGCTGTGTGTATTACTGCATTCGATGTTGATGGTGCATCCTGAACAGAAAAAATAACTGTTGATTATACTTCACTCTCTAAAACTTTTCTAAATACATCAGAATGTTGAACGCAGAGCCTTGCATTTTCAAAACAAGTGTTACAGATCCTATAAAATTTTGAAGGATGAAACTAGTAATGGTTAATTATTACATTTTAAGGATTTGATTTATGTTATAATTGTTTTAATGAAAGAAACACAGTCGTGTCGATTTTTAGGAGGTAGAAAAATTAATATAACTATAATACATATTATAATATATATACTACCTCATATACGTTGACCATAATATTAGTGTTAGCCATCCTATTTTCGTACTTTCCATGTTGCCTCACTACACCAGGTACAACATTCTTTATGCTGTCCCCAACTCTTTGTACTGGTGCACTGGCGATGTTACGTCTTTTAAAAGACTTCAAGGATGTCAGAGCCATTCGTGTTTCGGCTAATGCTGATGCTGCCTTCCTTTTCGTGGGGGAATCGTCATGTAACATTCTTTGTGCAAAGAAAAGTTGAAAGTTCCTGCAAATTTCATTTATTTCTATAAATTTAGCTATAGAAACTCAAATTATTTTAAAAATTCTGCTTGGCTGCAAAAACATTCATTGGTAAAGTAGCTTTTGTTTCATAAATGCAAACACAAAATCTAAGTGAGTGTTCAAATTTATAAATGACTAAAACAATATGAACTTTAAACTTAAAATGAACTGTTCACAAAACATTTTTATCTTCAGCTAATTTCTAAATATCTTTGAGCAGCAATTCCTTGCTTCAGTCTCTAGGGATATTCAGGATACATAAATTACAACTACTTTAATACACAGATACTTGGTCTTAAGATAAACATAGGCTAAATTAGAGGGCAACAATATTGTCTATCATTAACATTATGTAACAATGGGTTAACATTTTCATAACTTAAAAAAATATATTGACCTCCAAAAAAATACCTTAATTAAATGTAAATTACTGCAAAAACAACCCCTACAGCCCATTATTATTTTTTTATTATATCAACAGATTTTGAGCTGTATTTGTGTATTAAAATGGTTGTAATTTATATCTTAAGACAAGAGTATGGAAGACTGCAAAACCTTCAAATAGACATTATAATTTGTATAAAGGTTTTCTAGATCTCATTTAATAGCAACAGAAAAATTGTCACATTATAAGAAAAAATACATACATATGAGCCTGTTCAAGTTCATCTAAAGGTTGCGCCCTTGCCTGTAAACCCATCATATAAATTTGATTCGCTTTTTTGTAATCACCAGATTCCTCACAATAACAAGCCCAAGCTCGATAAAATTCTGAGCACTCTACACCAATGCCTGTGCTGTACAACCTTTGGTACACTTCCATAGGATTAGTAAGACTATCAACCTAAAACGTGTAAGAGAAATTAAGAATAATCATTCATATAATACAGAGTACAAGAGCTTTAGTTAGAATATATTTACATATTTAATCCAGAGTTTGACAAATCTTCTATCCTGGTAATACCGTTCATCTTTTTCAAACAACTGCAAGCAATCTTTTATTAATTTATCCATGTGTCCTTCATGGTGACTGTTTTTGGGAAAACACTGCTCTATCCATTGTATATAGTTGAACCATGGATCTATGGGATCCGTTCCCTGGTAATTTCTAATTGCCGCTTCATGTTCTCTGCAAGTGAAGGAACTAAGTGTGTGCTCTTTAAACATAATAACAAACTAGTCTTAAATGATGATATTGAAAATAAAATTACGTAAAAAAATTAATATTAATTAAAAATATAATTTCAATATGATACAGTAGTGAAATTTATTTATAAACAAAATAATTTAGCTTACTCTTTTTGTAATTGCAGTTGCTTTTGAGCATCAACATCTGACTGAGCTTGTAATGCAGCGCTAAGCTGCATGGGATTTCTACCACTTCTCAGCGGCTGGATATTCTCTTTACTAACGTCGATGTCCATTGTAAAACAAAAATAATGGTGAAGTATCACAGCATGAGGGATAAACACAGCTCACTTGGCTACAAATACGTGATTTTCACAATCAAGATTTTTGGTTTAGATTTACACGATAAGCATTTGATATGCCACAGATACAATGTGTATAAACGTAAATCACTATTAAAATACAACTGTTATAGAAAGTATTGCTAAATCGAATAAAGTCACAAGCTATAAAACCAAATTTTTCAGCGACTACCAACTCAACTGAACTGAAGCACCAAATTGACAAAACCTGCAGCATTGAAATTGTTTGTCTATGGTAACAATTTGAATTTATCAAAAAATATCCGTTACAAATTTTGGCAACCATTTTACACCTTTCTTTGAATTAATTTTTATATAATAATTTGTATTCACGTCCAAATTTAACCATATCGATATTTATTTCTCTTTTGAATATACCTTAAAAAACATAAAGGAATATTATTATCATCTAATGAGTCTGACCATGGAACATATATACTCTTGAGTCTGATCATCGATTTTAGTTAATGATATCCCCAATATATACCATCCTAGTAACGGTATGTCTTGATATATATAGTGAACCATCCTAGTAACGGTATGTCTGTAAGGGTAGAAATTCTTATAGTGATGAGTAATAACAAGCAAAGTACGGTAACCATCACCTGGCACGCACTGTACTGTACTGTACTGCACGTCATCAATCCCTATGTTTTTGAGTGTAGATAAAATTCGAAAAAAAAAAAATTGCTGTAAGCTTGAAATTTTTATACGATTTTGTTTATTCATTGTGAAGTTTAAAAAAAATTGACAGGCATTTTTAATGAGCACAAGTACCTGACAAGTGAACCGAAAGGTGTATAATATATAAATTAAAAATAATAAAAATAAAAATGTTTATTAACAGTTAGAAAAATCGTATTTACAATAATTGCGATACAATTAAATATATCGCAGACCGGGACACGTTTGGGGTGGAAAGGGGGGGGGGGGAGGGAGCGGGGGGAGGGGTTGACATCGGGCATAAAAAGACCCGGTGACAAAAAGTTTCACTAAATGCCGTTAACAGTCGTTTTTTAAAAAAATTCCACCGGACTAATACCTTATAATATTATAGTCAGTGATTTAACATTTTTATAGTATAAAGATTATAATTTAAGGAAAGTTATAAGTTTTCACACAAAATACTTTTAGTAAACTTCAATATAATAATATATCATTCTTTACATGTTCTTAACATCATTCCTGCATTAAAATGAAAATACTTGATTTGTTTGAAACCTCAGACTATACAGTGATGCTAGATTTCATCAATGGCATAGACAATAATAAAGGTATTCTGCCTTGTGAGTATATATGTTTCTGTGTCAGACACAAGTCAGACAACAAACCACAGATCACTATATACTGAACAAACAAGTGACAAGAGTACTATTACATACATATTCTGATATTCTGAAGTTACTCTATATTATGAAGTTGTGTTGTTGTAATCATTTTTATTTTTTACACATTTTTATAATGTAGTAAAAAAAGTTGTGTTGTGTGAAGTCTTTAAATTAAAGTTATTTTTTACGTGTACATATTATATTATTGAAGTAAAAAATATAGCTAGTTATCTTATAAACATGTCTCTCCACATGAAAGTCGGAAAGAAAAAAGCTCAAGAAGAAATGCGAAGATTAATGGCAGAAAGGAAGAAAAAAGACAAAAATTTGATAAAAATTGATAATCCACTTGCTAAATACAATAATTTAGGACAGTTAATGTGTGTTCTTTGCTCATCTATTGTTAAATCAGAGCAGGTATGGCAAGTTCACATAAACAGTAAACAACACAGGGAAAACATCGAAAAAGCTAAACAGTTAAAGGAATTAACGAATAATTTCACAGAAGGAAAAGTAAAGCCAAAAAGACACAGTAGCCCTCCAATGGAGGCTCCAAAAGAAAAAAGAATAAAAGGAATTTTAAAAAATGCATGTATTGCTACTCCAACATTAGTAGTTCCAACACAAAAGCAAAACAACAATGCTCCAAATATTGTATCATATCATGATGAAGAAATAATAAGGAAACCCTTGAAACTACTTCCTACATCCTCTGACTCTGTTAGTGATGGTAATGATGTTTAATCTCTTACTTACATATTAATATAGTGCTTTTAATTTATCCTTACTAAATCCATTTGTTTGTTACGCTTTCACGCAAAAACTACTGAACCGATCACCATGAAATTTTGCATACACATTGGGAATATACACCAGTAAGAATATAGAGCACCTTTCATCTAGAATGCAGATGACGTCGCGGGCACCAGCTAGTAATAAAATAAATCAATATGAACAAATTTATTAAAGCCTGATTCTGTATCGTAACTACTCTTGTCTTACTTTTTCAAGACACGTCAATGTCTTGCCTTGTCTTGTCGTGAAATTCTTATGTCTATACTGTATGCCCCAAGACATGCAATGCACTCATTTCACACACGATTTCGCGAAGTTTTAAAGTGTGGTATTTTTGACAGTTCCAACCGCGCCGTTCCACGTCCATTTCGTGTAACATGCCATAGAGAATAGGTTCTTGGCAGATGTCGTAACAATTTAAGGAATTGATGGTAAGGAATCGTGAAATAGCGATACAGAATCAGGCCCCTGAAGTGAGACCTATGGAATCAAGGACTTTTTCAATTTATAAATTATAAGATTTCTTGAAATAAATTAAATTAATCAAACAATCAAACATTTGCAACAAAAAATTGTATTTGGTTTAAAGAAAGTATTATATTTTCCAATATTTTCTTTAAACACACTAACAACTAAATCTAAATCATAAGCCAGAGTTTTGTTTTACAGAAACAGGACTAGAGGAAAATATTGATAATAAAGAGCCCGATTTGAAAGCACAGCCTGACCAACCAATACCTGAAGGATTTTTTGATGACCCAATTTTGGATGCAAAGGTAACAAATTAAAAAAGGATAAATTAAGAAAATAATTTTATTTCAGAAATCTTAAACAAAACTATTTTAATATAATATCCATTAAGGAAAAGATATAAAATTGAATTTATAAAGATTTCTTATCTTTAAATCATTAAGTTAACAAGAATAGCTTTATAAATTGTTTGGATAATTTATTGACCAAAAAGTTCTTCAAATGCTTCATGTATATGATCAATCATATCACTAGCAAGCATACTCCTGCCCTTTATTGCAAATGCTTTTTCATTACACAATCTAATTAAACGAGATCCTGCATAACAAGCCAGAGATGCTGCAAACAATGGTTTATTGACTGGTTCTCCTTGAAAGTTGTCCATATTAGATAAATTCCAATTCAAAAAAGTTGCAATAGATCCCGATAACAAGTCTCCTTGCCCGCCACATCTTCTACCAGAACCGCCAATTTCAGACTTCCATTGCAGCTCAGAGTTTGTGCTAAAAACTTCATCTTGTGTACCCTTTTTCAGAATAACAATATTTTCTCCCAATTGATTGAGTCCTGTAATGCCATTGATTTTATCGCAAAGTCTTTCAAACTCTATCTTGTTAGGGGTCAGGATTATAGGTGACTGAGAATTTTTCAACAACTCTGGTCGTTCGTTTATTAGAAATAAACCATCAGCATCTATAATTAATGGAATCCTTTTTTCTTTTATTACCTTAATCAATTCTGTAACCGTGTTGAAAATTTTACTTTCTCTCCCCAATCCAGGACCTAACACTAATGCATGTAGCCTATCCAACCAGGGTGTTATTTCGATTATTGCATTATTATGATCAAGCAATGGGTGCACTATTAATTCAGGACTGTATGATTTTATAACTGTGGCTGCAGGTGAAGCGCAAAACACATGCACTAAGTCTGCTCCCACCTGAAATTGCCAGTTATATAATAGTATAATTGACTAAAACATATTTGCTTAGAATTACTAGATTATTAGCCGTGTATAACTCTATATACCGAAGATATACCATCCTAAGTATATTTCTTTACATTGCCTCAGCACTTTTACTCAAGGGTCCTAGGTTTGATTCTCAGGACCAACTTTGCAAATGAACTTCTCAAAACTGACTCTGATCTGGGTGCATAGTCATCCCACCATACAACAGATATGTGTTATACCACAATACAAGCCAACTAGTGCTTCACTTTTTGAATTTACTTTAAAAAATATACTTTCTTTACTTTTTAATATTTTACTTGTTACGGTGATACATATAGGTACGCATAATGTTGGCTTATTTGAATTACTATAAATAAATTTTGGCTAATTTTTATGTGATATGTTGGGTATAGTCTAATGATTTCATTTACCAACCTTAAGTGCGCTTATTCCTGCGAAATATGGGGCTCCCGTATACTCCAAAGAGCCACCAATAACTCCTATTCTACCGGCTTGACCTTTGTGATGTTTATTATTTAAAGGAGGTATACAAAGTTTAATTGCTTCTATGGATAACGGATCCTTCATTTTTTTGCCTACTGAATGCATACTCAATGAAGTATTGTAAAGCTTATTTAATGTTTTTCCCTTAGATATTAATGATAACATTAAAATAAAACTATTAATAATCGATAGGAAAATAAATTATGTACAGGAAGGTCACAGGGAGCCTGATGTTTTTTTCATTCATTCATTTCATTACAATAAAAATTTCTTTTGGAATTTTGTGGCCTGGTAACTAGACCTGGCTTGCCCATTTAAGCCAATTGTCTTTTCCCAATTATGATTGGTCACAGACCAACTATATGTATTCATTACTAAATGTCAACAACTAAATAGCTTGGTTACAAAATTTTAAGACGGAAGTTGTGAATGTAAAAATGTACATTCTTATGTCGCAAAATGACAAAAGATATTATTTAGTTTTACTTCAAATATACATGTGAGATTTTTCTTGCAGTCCACAAAACCGATGAAAAATCAATTTTAAAACTTATATTTTATTTACTGCTTTAGCACAAGTATTTTAAATAGAAATATTTTCACTTTTTATTTTATGAATACCCAAGTACTTGGCTTTTATTTTTGATAATATTCATTTATTACTGACTAGCTGCTGCCCGCGACTTCGCCCGCGTAACTTAGTAAATTATGTACTTATAAACCTTCCTCGAGAACCACTCTACCCATTAGTGAAAACCGCATTAAAATCCGTTGCGTAGTTTTAAAGATCTAAGCATACAAAGGGACATAGGGACAGAAAAAGCGACTTTGTTTTATACTATGTAAAGATGTAGCAGATGCTTTCAATGAGGAATGTTTTACTTGTTCAGGCAAGAAATATCGCATACAAGGATCCAGTTGAAGAGGAATGGGAAAAATTTCAAAAAGAAATTAAAGAAGAAGCTACTGCATCTGCAGAGATTATAGCTGGAGAACAAGAAGAAGCAACGGCAGAGCGACAAATTGATGAAATCGATGAACAAATTCGTAATTGGTCAAGGTAATATTCAACTTCAACATGTAAAATAATATTCAACTCAAATAAGATTTCTTCAATGAAATTGCGTGTAAATACTTTGAAACGTACTTAATTGTTTATTTACTTACAGAGTTTTAGATCTCGAGTTAAAAAAAGAAGAAACAAAAAAGGCAATATTAACAGAACAAATGGATCAAGATGAAAATAATGACTCAGACAGTGAAGTTGACATTGACGAATTTTTAGATTGGAGAGCAAAAAAATCTTATTCTTAAAAAGTTGAATAATAAGTTTCATTAGTTAATTGCCTATTTATTTCTTAGATTCCTTACGGATATTCTTACATTAAAATCTAAATTTTTTCAAGTTTCTCGTGATACATAAATTAATCTAAAATTTTGAATTATAGTAGACTAAAGAAATTACGTCTTCATAAATTTCATACTTGAAGTATTCAAGTGAAAATTTTACTTGATATTCTAGTGCTTTCTACTTAATGACGTTTAATAATATGTTTAGTATTGGCCATGGATTTAATATATTAATATTGGCATATCAAAATCAATGCAGAATAATATGTCTGTATGCATAACAAAATCAATCCAGTAGTAAGATTTTATTGATTTTGTTTACCTTAGTAGAAATCTTGATAGACTTGGCAAATAAAACTCAAAAACTAAATAATTAATCTATTCGAAGTATTCGAGTATTTTACAAGATTTGTATATCAGGGGAAAAGAATATTGAGCCTTAGTCAAAGTAACAATTTAAAACGATAACGAAGTTTATTACTTAGATGAGATTAATAATATTAGTGTAAATTAAATAGTATAATATTATGCATAAAAAACGAACATGAAGGTTGAACGATCATCTATCACTACATAGTATAAAACAAAGTCGCTTTTTCTGTCCCTATGTCCCTTTGTATGCTTAGATCTTTAAAACTACGCAACGGATTTTAATGCGGTTTTCACTAATGGGTAGAGTGGTTCTCGAGGAAGGTTTATAAGTACATAATTTACTAAGTTACGCGGGCGAAGCCGCGGGCAGCAGCTAGTAATATATAAAATTGATTGTGTTGTGTTTAATGGCCAATGCGAATGCTTAATATATTCTGTGTGCACAAATTTATTTATTCTACGGTATGGTATGGATGACATTTCAATTTAAAAAAGTCAATCTAAATCTAACTGCAAACAAGTGAAATAAAATATGTAAACAATTTTTTATAAACCTAAGATAATATTTAGTTGGTATTTGATTCATTCAAATCAGTTTAAATAAACGCGAAAAAATATAATATTACATAAACATTATCTTCATTTTCATAATTATTTTTAATAATGGGCAATCAAGACACGGAACAATATAGAAATTTTTTGAACAATCTTCAAATAGCGGAGCAAAGACCGGCGGCTTTAAATGATATTAAAAATTTGTTAATTTATAAACCTCCAGGAGAGGCTCTTACTACCATAAGAAATTTTGGAATATCAAAAATAGTACAATGTCTTAATGAGCCTTCAGATGAGTAAGATTCACATCTTAATTAAAATTAAGATAAGCTATAAATAGCTTATTTTTTTTTTCCAAAAAAAAAGATTATTTAAATGTACCATAACTTGATTTTTCAGGGCTCAAGTCAGTTTAACATGTGACGTTCTAAAAATATGTTTCGAAAAATTTGATGTTGGCGATGTAGTTAAAAATTACACTGCTCACTTTATGTACTTATTGAGACATACACGAACTTGCGTGCGGAAACTTGCCATCGAAGAGGTAATTTTTTTAATAAGCCCACAGAAAATTTAATAATTTTTAGCCTTGTACCTTATATAATAATATTTTATTTATTCATAAATCTATAACATATAAAAGGTTATTACACATACCAATTCAATGTTATAAACATACATCTCAATTAATGTTCAGTACTTACCAGCCTCTAAACTAGGCCGAGACTGTATCTGAGACGCTGGATTCTTCCAAGGACAATAATTTTTAATTTATGTTTACATTAGTACACACCAATTAGCTTTAAATTACAAATAAGAATAAAAAAATATATTATATTAAAAATTTATAAGAATAAAATTTTGAGGGCAATATAAAAACCTAACATTATACATATAAAAGAAAGAATTATCCTCAGAAGTTACAATATAGTTAAGTTACACTACTGAAATTATAGACACGAGACAAAAAAAAAGTTAAAGTATAAATGTAAATATAACTACCTACTTAAGTAATTTCTTTTTAACAACAAGTCTTTTTTTAAAGACAAAGAATCATTTGTAATTACAAATAAGCACTCTATTCCATTTTATTACACAAACTATTGAATGCTTTTTATAGAATTAACACAAACACACAGCAGTAACATAACATGTTTTGCTGATAATAAAATAAATAAAGATGACTAAATAATATAAACAAGGCTTAATCTCATTTGATGACACATATCAACTCATGTGTTTGGTTCTGTTTGAATGGTGTGAATTAGGGAATCAGCAACATTGAAAATATTTCTTTGATGTACCTATTTAACACCAAATAAATAAAAACATTAAGGTTGTGGTATATTTTTCAATATATTTTTACAGGTACACAAAATAGTAACAGCCGATCCAGCATTGCTACCAGTCCCACAGTATGTGGACGTGTTTGTGGCAGTTGCTCAGTTGGTTTCTGATCCTGAAGTGGGAATAGCTAACAAGGCTGTCTTAATTACTTCAAATTTGCCATTTGAAGCATACCCTAGAGTTTTGGAAGAAATGAAGATAGCTTTAGAATATGGTAGCAGCAGCAAGTGTAATGCATTTGAGGTAAATATTAGGACCTATAAAATATTATAATTGCCACAATTTGTGAGGATGTTTGTTACTCTTTCATGCAAAAATGGCTCAACCAATTTGGTTGAAATTGGGTACACAGATACTACCTGGATAAACATATATAGGATACTTTATATACAGGAAAAATTTCATTTTCCAAGGGAAGTTCTAAAAAAAAATAGGCGCCACTGTCGCCGTCGTCAAGGCGAAAAAGATGTCGGGGTTTTAAAATACTCATATATTTTCTCAGATGTTATATTTTTCATTTCCCAAGGTGGATGAAGTCGCGGGCACCACCTACACTCTGGTGCAATGAAATCGCACATGTAAAGATTTTTTGAAAAGTATTGTTTATTTTTTTTATTTGAAAAGACATATATATATATTTTAAGTGGGATGAAAGGCTATTTCAATACCTATTCAATGATACCATATAAGCGGTAATAAGTTTACCTTACTGCCGAAAAGAGAAGCAAAAACAACAAATACATTTTTATCAGCGGATTTTTGCTTAACTAAAAAGTTCGAAAATTGGGGATTATTAAAAAAAATCACAAAATGTAGTGAAAAAACATTTATTAATAAGAAGTGTTACCCCCTCTTGCCCGAATAACCGCTTGACACCGGTTTTCCATAGACTCTATTAAGTGTTTGACAAAGTCTTGTGCTATGGCTTCCCATTCCTCCTTTAGCGCATTTTGTAGCTCCAGAAGATTGGCTGGAGCAATATTTCTGCCTCTTATTTTTCTTTTTAACTCGTCCCATAAGTGCTCGATCGGATTAAGGTCCGGGCTTCGAGCTGGCCACTCCATCACGGGGATATTTACCTCTTGCAAGTATTGTTGTACTATAGCAGCTGTATGGGGTCTTGCATTGTCATGCATAAAGAGAAAGTTCTTTCCAACAAAACCGCTAAATGGTACGACATGTTCCTGGAGAACTTCCTCAATGTACCGCTGAGATGTCAATCCTCTTGTTTGTCGCCTGATATTGGCCCCCGTGATGAAGACAAGCTCCGTTTTCGCTTCGAGTGAAATGCCTCCCCAGAACATACACGAACCACCGCCGTATGCCACACGTTCTGTGATGCAACACTGGGAGAATCTCTCTGTAGGCCTTCTATAGACCCTTCCTCGACCATCATTGCCGTGAAGACACATCCTGGACTCATCTGAGAACAGGACTGCTCTCCATTGGTCGAGTGTCCAGTGCACATGTTCTTGTGCAAATTGAAGACGGTCGCGGCGGTGAGCTGGTGTTAGATTAGGAGCATTTACTGACCTACGCGCAGTCAGGCCACCTTCGGCAAGTCTTCTTCTAACTGTCCACCGGCTGACTTCCACTTCACGTACCTCTTGAAGGTGTTGTGCAAGATCAACGGCAGTCAGTCGTCGATTTCGCAATGACGTCGTTACGAGAAATCGGTTGTCCCGTTGAGTTGTAGCTCTGGCGCGACCAGATCCTCGTCGCCGTTCATAGCCACCAGTCTCCCGATAGCGCTGGTATACACGACGAACTGAATATCGGCTGATATTCAGCTGTCTAGCTACTGCACTCTGGTTCTGGCCTGCTTCAATTAGAGCAACGACTTGAGCGGCTTTTTCCGGAGTAGTATCCATTTTCTTCAGAATGTTGCAACTGTAGTCACTAGGCGTCCTTTCACGTAGAGCGTTGAAATGCAAATGATGACGTTTTACTCAAAACAGGCCTTTTTATACCTGCAATTGCTATCGCAAACTGCAGTGCGCTAAGTAAGCAATTTTGGGGTTTGTTGTTTTTGCTTTCCTTTTCGACAGTAAAGTAAACTTATCACCGCTTATCATTGAATAGGTATTGAAATAACCTTTCATCCTATTGTAAAAAATATGTGACTTTTTAAATAAAAAAAAAATAACACCATATTTTTCAAAAAAATATTTACATGTGCGATTTCATTGCACCAGAGTGTAGTTAAAAATAAAAATATCATTTTTTCAGGTAGTAATAAACATATCATCAAAGTCGTTTGAGTTACTACAACTGTGTGCAGAGAATGGCTACATGGAAAGTATAATATCTGAACTCAACTCTGATGATATTTTGTACCAAATGAATATTCTTGAACTTCTGTCGAGGCTCGCCATCAAACCGCATGGCATTAATTACCTTGTGCAACATGGAGCATTGAATAGCATTGCACAATTAATTACGCAATTGAAAGATAACCCCATGGCAGCCCTGTTAATACCAGGTAAATTTGCTTTTTTATAATTATGCGGACAGATAGTACAGGTTAATACTTAGAAAGATGTCACCTATGTACAAAATTATAATATAATACTATCGATCTATAATATATGTATTTTACCAGAGTTAGCGGACCTTCAAATACGATTTACGCCAAAGTTCGCGACCAAAAGGTCGAAGGCGCCATGGAAAATAAGGCGCTTACGCGTTCTTAGCTCGCTTACAAATGAATTACAGAGAATGCTCCGTAACTAATTGCGCAATTTCTGCGTTTCTTTCTAGTTCTATAATAGTATATAAAAGTTATTGATATAACTTCAAATACTAACAAATAAAAGAACTTCAACTCGGTTTCTTTGAATATTTTTAAAAATTCCATTCACAAATATTTTATGCCAAAAGTTCTCATTAAGTGTAAAACTTCGATGCTAACAAATATTATACAACTCCTAATGCTTTTCAACAAACTGCTCACTTTACTAAAACTACTATGCTTGACTGGCAGTAGTATTACTACATAGTAGTATCACAATTATTGTGTTCTTTGAAATACATCTGTTGTCTTGTTTCAGGTTACATGAAATTTTTCGGCAGTGTAGCTCACTACTACCCCAAAGAGATATTCGAAAAGTATTCAGTATTACTTAATTTGTTATTTGATACTGTTGAAAGTGGTGATCCCAATGTTCTTCCAGTAGCGTTGGACACGTTAGGATTCATTGGTGATACGATTGAAGGAAAATTATGTTTGGCAGCAGTTGGTAAGCTCAAATTAAAATAGATCTTTCATATGGCTTAAAAACGATAAATTGTTGACACATGGGAATATTGAAAAATTAAGTTTATGTATTAGTTTGAAAATAATTAATTTTGAAGTCTACATATTGATTAGGTTCTTAGTAACAATTGTTGAATTTAAAGTTCAAAAAATTTAGCAACACCAGTCAATGAGGATGAATTCTTTTGAAGGACCTGAATGAATTTTAATAGGTATATTTTGTTAAAGGATTTGTACTCTCTTTGCCTTTGCTCCAGTGTATAGATTTTTAAAACCTGTACCTCGACTCAATCAAGTCAGTTTTGTTAAATATTTTTCTTTTAATATTGGGTTTAATTTATCACATTAAATACAATCTTATTTTTAAACTCAATATTAATCTTATTTTTACAAAATATATCACTTCATGAACTTTTTTCAGGTTGTAAATACACGCAGACTGTCGAAAAAGTGGGTCAACTAATACGCAATAGTATAACGGAAATGAAAATTCGTGCCTTATACTGTTTCGCTAGTCTCATTAGCGTCAGCAAGGATCCTAAAACACCAAAAAATGGGCCAATTGATAACCGAGTCACTTTAATGACAAGAGAATGGTTTAGAAGTATGAGTACGCAGCCACCTCCGATGGAAGTTGTCATCGAGTGTGTAAAAAATCCATTTCCAGATGTAAATATAGCTGCACTCGCTTTATTGGATGCCGTCTGTCAACATTTGTGGGGTGTGGAATTAGTAGCGACAAGTGCAGGTATGTTTTTTTTTTATTAAACTCGACAGACAGGTCCTCTTGATAGTAGGTGGCTATTTAGCGTCGTCTATAACACAACCAACGTCATAGGTGCTGTAAGTACGCTGTCGACGATAAGGGATAGGGCTTCCTATCCTTCCTATAATCCCGGTGAGGAACCACCTTAAGGAAAAGCAGTACATCAATTAAATTTTGACTTAACTAATAGGGTCATTTAAGATCACTTTCAATTTGTTACAGGTTTCATCGAATACATTCTAGACCGCACAATTGATTCGACAAAAGAATACAAAGAAGCCAAATACGAAATTATCAAGAAACTGTCTCATTCAACAGTTTTTGATTCAAATACACTCGAGAGACTTCAAGCTTATGTTGAATTGGGTCCATTTCATTCTGAAACCTCGATGCAAGTTGCTATGGAAGAGGGAGATTAAAAAGATCATTTGGATTCAAGTGCAAATTGTATTGAAAACATATTTTATTTAAATTCTAAATTACAATTAAAATTACTGTAATAACATGCCTTGAGAAATAAATATTACGTTAATTAAATCACTTCTTTCTTTTGCTTTTAGTTTCAGTCTTAGTTGCAGCCTTCCTTTTCTTTGCCCTGGGTTTCTCAGTGTTGCCATATTTAGCTGCTAAACCATCGAAGAAGGAGTCCATTTTTTCAGCCCTTGCGTTTTGTCGCTCTTTGATCATGACCTCCAAGCTCTTTGAATCTAAATATAATTTCAAAAGTTGTAAGTGCAGTAGAAACTGGATATAAAGACAGTTTCGTTACAACTAAATGGCATTTAATTTTTTTATTTAAAATCTCTAAAGATTTTAAGTAAATGTTACTTGTACTAAATAACAAATAAGACAAATGTCTCGTTGTATTAATTTTGATAACTTCATAATTATCAAATATTTCTAGTTATCTAGTTTTATACCAGACAATTGCAAGCATAAAAGATTTGAACGTACATCACCAGATATTTCATGTTTTATTAAATGTAGACTATTTTATTTGAGTTAATCTAAATTATTGTTAATTCACCTGAACCAATTCCTATTTCTTTCTTCCATTCTTCAGTTTCTTTAGCCTCACGCTTTTCCTTTGCAATTCGACGCAGCCTTTTCTTCTCTGGCTCGTGGGTAAATTTTCTGTATGATGGAATTTCACCTTTCTCTATCATTTCCTAGAAAATGAATTATACAATTAACAGTAATCTAAAAGCATTGCAGTCGTCATGTGATGTCAAGTCAACAAAAGGCCATCTGAGGTCAGACAGATGACTACATTCGTGGAATTGATGCACAATTTGCATATTTATACGAGTAGCAAATTATCTGGGGTGTTAATACCAAAGATTGTAAACGGAAAAAAAAATTGGAACACTGGAGTTTTAACATGACACTAACTAACCCCTGATTTTCTATTGAGCCCAAAGTTGTTAAGGAGTAGGGAATCTCGCAGACTACTTGATATTGCAGCATAAGGTCAAGGTAACCATGTTCGTTGAAATTCCAATGAAGTAGCAGTAACAGTATACTGAATTTCCAATCAAACATGTTTAAGTTAGTGAAATTGTCAACTAGTTATTGAACTGATGGTCATAAAACCATCAAATGCCTGAGCAGATTTTCTTAAATTATAGCTGAGAATGATCCCGGTCACGTCCACTTTAAAACAAAAATTGATCAAAATTGGTTCACTTGTTTCAGAGCTACAATTCCACAGATATACACACATACACGTCAAACTTATAATACCTCGTTTTTGCGTCAGGCTAAAACTAAAACTTACCATAAGTATACCTTTCATCCTAGGTTCATGTTCAGATCTCGCAAATTGCACATGATCTACTATATAATCCATGTCACCTTTCCCATTCATATATGCTAACTTGAGATCTTTTCTTTCTTCTTCAGATCCTGTGTAACAGAGGTATTAATTTTAATTTACCAAAAATACATGAAAATCCCTCTGATTCAAATTTGACACCAATAAACTTAGCTTCAACTAAGTGCAAATATAATCTATTATTTAGATTCAGTAAAAAATGAAATTATTAGTTTACCACCATCATTAACTGTCAGCAGATCTCCACTGCTGTGCATAGGCCTCCATCAAAGTGCACAATGAGCTGTTTTTTCAGTAACTTTTATAATGTCAGTCCACATAGGGGGTTAGGGACAAAAGCAGTTTTGTATAGACATACACATCTGTTTAACTTTTTAATTCTTTCCTGATTTCACACCAAACAGGCGATTAAGGATAAGGGATAGGGAAATGGGCTATGACATCCCTTATATAAGTAATCACTTACTAAAACACAACAGGACACATGCTATTATTCCACAGTGGTTTTCTCTAATGGGGTGGTTACTGCCACCAGATTGGCTGCCTAAATGACTACGAAATACAATGTGCACTGCTACTATTTGAGCTTACTTAAGTATAACAGCTTTTTTTCTAACATGCAATAGCTGCTCTAACTGAAAAATCTTGAGCCTTCGGTTATTATCGCAATTTTGAATCAACAATATTTTTTGTATTGAAATGTTTCCTTACCAATATACTCCTTTTCATAAGCAATAATGTCCTCTTCAGTTACTTTTTTTATTAACATTTTCCAGTATATGGTCCAATCTTGGTCCACCACAATATTATAATCATCATCACTGACGCACTTAGTTTCATCGTATAATGCTCGTTTGTTCTTATCACTCAATATAGCATGAATACTGCCCAGAACTTTAAATTTTTCTGTTGCCTCTAACTTTTCACTAGGCTCAACTCTGTCTGGATGAACCTTGAGTGATAATTTGTGATAAGCTTTCCTCACTGCAAAATAGAATAAAAAATAATAAAAATCGCTTAAAGTTTCACAAAGACGTTTCTTACTTAACTTTATTTTTATCATTTACAAACCTTCTTTGTCGGTTGCATTTTCGGGTATCTCCAATACTTCATACAAATTTGTCGTGTTAAAATATTTCTTACATAAATCCACAAGAGCCATTGTGATAATTTTATATCCTGAAATTTATGTGAACACAGTGAATAAATAATAAAATGTTTCTTCGTTGTTTTTACGCAAAACTTAATAATATATAAATACTTTTCAGTTGCTGTTGAAAATATGGGATAAAATTATTAACAGAAGATTATAGCTTAAATTAACGAAAATTTAATGTTTAATTAAATTTATATCGTTTAAATGACACTTTGATTTTTGCAAATGAAATGAATTGACTATTGACTGACAATACAACAAAACAAATACATAAAATACCTTTACTTCGCGCCAAAGGTGCTGTCAGCGGTCAGCTCGTCACCGGTTTTAATTTTAGCTGTCAAGCAAGAATCAAGAAGCCACAGATTATAAAGTTATGCAAGAAGCTGTCAAGTCAAATCAAGGTTTAAAAAAGTATAATATATATATATGAGTATAATCACAGATTATAAAGTTATATGTTTAAAGAAGTATAATAGTGTCTATGTTAAAATGAATAGAACAGATATATTATAGGAACTGTCAACTGTCAACTGTCAATGTTCTTGATAACAAGAAAAAGAGTATAGATAATAGATATTAAAAAAATATGGTCCTTTATTTATTTTAAATTATCTTATTGTATATATTGAAATCATATGTAAAAAAAATGAATATTCTGCACTAGATAGATAACTTGCAGTAGTAGCTCTATCTTTTGACGGTAACGCGAAACATAAAATTCATTCGTTCAACATTCATTCAACAATAGATGGCAGCACTAATACGTTTATGGTTTCAATATCCTTTCATATACATAACATATACATACAAAGAACATTATCTTTATCTTTTGTTATAATATTATAATATTATTGATTGATTGTGAATAATATTTGTGTCACTCATTAATATTTTACAGGTATCTGAGAAAATTAAGAATATATTTTTAAATAGATATAATATAAATAATTAGGGAGGTAAGTATGCGAAGATTAATCAGTAGCTATTATACCTATGCATTGGAAGGTACAGGCTGATAGGTATCTTAAGTATCTTACCTTTACTTTTTAATAAATTGTTTTGACAATGCTCTTGTCAAAGTCACAATTTACAAAGCTATTTTTCTATTTCTATACACGAATATTACAACGGATATAATCAACTTTTTATAAAAGGACATTAAGAATTGGCTTGGCTTGAAATGGAAAATCTAGCTTCTGGAGATTACAACGACAGAGTGATCGTAGATGAGATAGAAACAATTATTACTTCTGATAATAAAATTAATCCAATAAATAATGAAACACATACTTACGATGAACATGTTACTAAGCAAATGATTGATCAGAATGAATTAAATTTGAAAGAGAGAATTACACAATGTCGGAATATAATCGAAGATTTAAAACAAGAGTTGAATGTAGAGAAAGCTAAATCAGAAAATGATTTTCAAAGTGAACCTTTAATGGAAAAAACTATTGAAGCACCTCATTCTTCTAATTATCACACAGAATCGTTTGATGATTTTAAAATGTTTACAAATGATTCTAGTATTTATAGCGAATGTTTTGATAGCGAAATGGGCGTCGATCTCGATCTCGTGGCATATGAAAAACAACTAGAAAAATATCATAACACTTTATATATGGCACAAAATGAGAAGAAGAATGCGATGAGAAAGCAAATGTTAGCGAAGGCGTTTAAACTGAAACTTCTAGAACTCGAGAATCAATGCAATGTGGAATTGCTTAGAGTAAAACAGAGCTTGGAGTGTCTTGGCCCGTTAAAGGCGATAGTAAATAATTGGAAAAGTGTCTACGATGATTTTGACTACAATAAGCTCGAGTTGACATCAACATATTTCCCAAAATCAAACATTTCAGATAATGAATTTATGAGTAAAGATGAAAACACGACTAGTGTTGAAGATGATAATATGTTGTCATTAAATAATGAAGATGATTTTAAAATTAACTTTAATGCTGATTTAAATTTTGATGAATGAGAAAACTGTTTACTGACTCAATTTTTTTGTATATACCTATTTTGTTTTTTTTTTTATGTAAAGTTCTTTAACTAAATCTCAAGAAAAATCTTTGTGTTGCTTTTCAAAGTTTATTATTTAAACACTACCAACCATACAGACATCGTCAATCACTACCTACTTATCGAAGACACGTCATTCAATTTTGATAATAATGCTACAACCATTTTACTTATACTCGGAAACAGATGGTCCTAAAGAAACTACTTAGTTTATGTTTACAGAAACTAAGGGATAATTATAACCGATCACTAATATATTTTTATACTTCGGATGAAACGTCTATATATATATATTTTCACACATTCCACACAGCACTATCTAGTTCCAAAGTAAGCAACTTAGGCTTGTATTATGGATACAAGACAGTTGATATACCTACTACATACATTAGATACTTTTTTTAAAATACATATACCTATTATAAATACAAAACATTCATGACTCATGTACAAAAGTAAATGTTAACACATAAACATTTGCCCCTAGCGGGATTCGAACCTGCGACCGCTTGGTTAACAGCTAGGGTTACTAGCCACTAGACCAAATGTGTCGTCCATATATCCATGTAATAAACTATCTGACTGTGCGCCAAATTTATTTATATCAGCAGGTTTCAACGCGTACAAGTCGGAGGCATCAGCTATTAGATTATATATTATTGAAATGCCATAACAATTAAAGCCTCAAAACAAACCCTCTACTCCCCTCTAATTACATATTATGTCATAAAGGCGCCAATTATCAACGCTATTGCTGCTAAAATTAAAAAAAGTCGCAAATATCTTGCTAAATGTGGTGAGAATATCGGCTTGAAATAAATCACACTAAAGAGGACCTCCATAGTGGACCACACAGGGTGAGGCACGCGCTTCGTATGCTAACTACTTTTTATTTTCGCCGCTCAATCCGAAATCGTGCGCTTTCGGCATTCATCGGCACCCGATCGGAAGGCTCTCTCTTGCGATATCACAAGCGAACGCCTGCGCAGCTTTGCGCCACCAAACTTGAACTTTATTTTCTTTAATAAGATTCCAATTTGTCAATTAAGGGGCAACGCATGAACAAAACTGGTTTGACTCCTTTACACCTTGTATCTTAAAAGTTATAAGGTTCACTTAAAATAGTGCTCTTGAACGGTATATTAGGTATATACCTGGGAATGCCTATTTAGAAAAGATAATACGCAATTTAAATTTTCTCAAGTGTACATATCCTTTATTAAATCTCTATTAAATAAAGGCATATGTATGAGTACCTATCTGATAAATAGGTATGTAAATTATTACATAGATTAGACTTCTGTATAAAAATCGTTCGTTTTCTATTTGATACACCTACATAATATAATTCTACCAAGTGCCCCGGCCATTGCACAGAGTTGAAATTTCAAAAATATTTTCTCAGCGGATGGTTACGTTATAAAAAAAATTTTTGTTATAAATTTCAGGTGTCCAGACTTAGTAGTTTTGACTGTGCTTTGATCCCTCCCTCCACTTGGCTCCCATGTCTAGGATCCCATAATCATAGTCAGTTAGGACAAACGATTTAAAAGTATAAATAAAATCAAATACACTGAGTTGAATTGCTCTATACATGGGGACAAACAAAAAATAAAAATTCATCAGTTATATTCATATACTAGCTGTGCCGAGTGATTTCACCAGGCGCATTTTCGGCTCTTCTCGGTAATGTCCGTTTCTCGTCGGGCGACCTCTGACCCAACACGTTGTATCTCATCACCCTCACATGCTATTACCTGGGCTATTGCTTCGTTTTCGCTTAGCTAACTTTTTTCTTTTTGCTCAGAAACCTTCCTCAAGAATTGGGCCATCAAGTACAAAAATATTTTTTAAATCCAGCTGGTAGTTCATAAGTTTAGCACGTTCCAAGTTAATCAACGGTCAAGAAAAGAAACGATTGTATCGTCTGAAACTGAAAAGGCAGTTTCTTCTTTGAAACATAGATGGCGCCAAACAGTTCGTAACTTTGAGTTTACGAAGTAATGTAAGTCTAAGTAAAGATATATTTTCAACAAGTAGCAACCGGCAATAATAGATTATGTTTATGATGTTTTATTATATTTAAAACAATGCAATATAGGTACCTACTTAATTTGTGAAATTGGTTTCAAATATAGTTGTTAAGGTAATCTATATTATTTCGGACTCTCGCGTAAAATATAAAAAAAATTACTGCACAAAGCATTCGCTGTTGGTTCGATTTTTAAAATTTGAAGAGAGCATAGCAATACGAAAAAATGCTCTTTCCTCTGTTTGCTTTATATAGGTATTAACTTAAATTTAAATGTTGGTGAACAGCGAACTTGAATGCATAAAGATATATTATTTCGATGTTGGTGAACCAACGTTCGCTTGGTTATTATGTATCTACTCAAATACATAGTAGTAATACAAACACGTATAAGACACGGCATGAAGGTATTTCAACTGAAATAGCCATTACCCGTCTTCCGATACCTACAATAAGTGTTCCAAGAATTTGCAAGTTTGTGATTTAGTGTCTATCGATCTCGTCGTAAGCTCCAAATCACCCCCAAAGTTACATTAAAACTTCTTTTAAAATATGGATTTTTTCATGGATCATATCTTTTAAATTAATGTTTCTTTAATAGTTTGTCGATACTAGTTAACGCCAAGATAAATCGATAAAATGCATACTTTTGTAAATTAACTTAACTGTAATGTAAGAAACATAACTTGGCCACGAAGGCTTATGCGAACTGAAAACAATAAGTACTCGTATGTAAAAAAATATCGAAGAAAGTTGTGGGTATTAATAATGCATAACGATGGACGACGCCATATAAGTACGTGTTTGTTTTCATTATTGTTTGTTCTTTGCGTGGATCTGTCAGTTTATCGCATACGACAGCCGTCCGGCGATCGACGCGTACCTACCTGTATTATGTACGTATGAACTCGAGAGCTTTATGGAAGAGTAAACAGTTTAAAACACTAGAGGCGGCCCGTGTTGGCCCAGCACTCTCATCCATTAGCCTCCGCTGACACCTCAGCCGGTCCTTTGTCGAAAATAATGTTTGTTCTCGAGACTGACGCCGACGTGACACTCGTTCGCCACTTGGTACAGTTTGCTTTGGCTGCCTTAAAACCGATGGTAATCGCTTTTCATCCAATTTTTTTTTTGTGCTTAAATATCGTAAATTTATGTCACTTGCTAATTCGCAAGTAATTCATACATTATGAATTTTCATAATTATAATATTTAAGTTTATTGTAATTGTATTTGTGAAATACAAATTTAGTAATATTTTTCACTAAAAACAGTAAAAGTTGCATTTTGTGGTAACAATCTGCAGAAACCTCACAGAAGAGCACCTTGAAATTTCAGAACGTGTTTTGTTAAATTTCAGTGCACGAGTAAAAGGAACTGGAAACCACCCTGATCTGATCACACTACCCAGATCAACCCAGATCTGATATCTTTACATATTTTCTATTGTTTTGCATAGGTTTATTAGCAAAAAGCAAAATTTTAGTATAAGTCGACATTCTATGGATGCTTTGCTTGTATTATTGTTAAAACTTTTCTTGTTATTGAACTACCTACATATATTTTCAAAACTTGTTACCAGGTTTAAAAAGCCCATTAAGGCTTTCTATTATTATTATTCTACTAGCTGTTCCCGCGCTGTAGTTCGTTAGTTTAAAATTCCCACAGAAACCTAATTTTTTTCCAGAAATCTGTTCAGCCATATACGTCCATACATCGATATATACGTCCAACCTCACAAACTTTCGCATTTATAATATAAGTAGGATATATTGTTAACTATCGGTTTGTAACTCTTCACGCAAAAACTACTGAACCGATCACCATGAATGAAATTTTGCATACACGTTGTCTGGGACACCAGAAAGGACATAGGGTACCTTTCATCCAGAACGCGGACGAAGTCGCGGGCACCAGCTGGTATAATATATATAAGCAATGATTATGTATTGCACTTAGTATAAAATAACACACACACAAACGAAAGGATCGAGAATTAACAGCAGTATTCGAAATGAATGACAGCGGATATTTACTTTTACGCATTCCACAAGGACGTGAATTCCCTTTGAGTTATTATGAATGAAACTTATATTAGTAAGGTTGCAACAATGTCCTTCGTTTATTGGGTTAGTTTATTGCGTGGGAGTAACCATTGTGCCGTCAGTTGTTCAAAGTGTCCGCTATCATCGATGGCGCCAATGACATTGGTAATTTTGACGGAGATGCAATAAACACGATCTATTAACCTAATGTACTTCCTCTCACTAAAAACTGTTTCATTCACAAGTGCCTCGATTTCCGGTCTTTTTTCATGTCTCTGTGCGTTTTTGAAACTCAAGTAGAGATAATGCTTTGTTGCAATTGTTTGCGCGATGAAAAAGATACTCGCTAGCCAACCATTCTTAAAAATAATGTAATGCCAGCCGACGTGATGGCGTCTTATATTTTTGTGACCATTGCGTTTATGTGTTTAAAACTACGACAAAATAAACGAAATTGCTCTCGTATATTTACAAGATGTCGTCTAGACAATTTTTTTTCTGAATTTTGCCATTCAAAGTTATTAAAAAGTGTAAAAAGTGTAAAGTGTAAAAAGTGATAATCATACAAACATATTATTATATTATTATTGGATATAACATGTAACGTTTTAAATACTGTTAAACATGCCAAGATTTTGTCCGCGGAGGTTTATCTTCATTAATTATTAAAACTTATGTGTTATTCTGATGTATAATGTTACTGTAAAGTTTAATCAAAATTAGTTCAGTAGTTCATGCATGAAACAATAACAAACATCAGAAACTTTTACATTATTTTAGCATATAAGTTTAGTGGTGTTGAATTATATTTCAATTGGGACTGTTCTTCTTCGTCGGTTTCACTCTTGACTGAGTGGTCGTGGTCATCATTTCAGATGTTGGTGGCAAGCTTCACAACACACCGCACGCAGCTCGGCGCCGCGCCGGTTGCTAAGTGGATCGCATGGCCTCCTCTGTTTACTTCATTGAACCTTCATGAAGTTCATGATGACTTTCATGGGAAAAAGGATATGCAGTGGTTTCCCCTTGCCTTCTGCATTTAAGCCTATTACGGGTGGATGCGGCGCCCGATGGCACCGGATGGCGCCGCCATTCGGCGCGTGCAGGTGAGGTTGAAGTAGGGTAGGATAAGATTTTACCTTAGTTCCTTTCTCCCCTTACTTCCTTAGATTGTAATGGACTGTAATTTAGACGAGTCGTACGATATTCGTTAGATCCGTTTCGAATAGTAGATATGTAACATGAAAATATTTTGTTTTATTTGTCAATGATAACAAAATAAGGAATTATAAATACATTAAAGTTTATATAGGAGTAACTTCTTGACCTACGTTGACCAATACTTCGCAATAAATGGCGTTTATTAGAAATACAGATACACAAATGGAGTAGAATTTTATTAAAGAATAATGTTTAACGAAAACGAAACTTGGTAAATGCTTAAATTAAGTGGTAATTTATACACATATTAAATTTACAAAGAACTGACATTTGGTCCTAATATGCAATCTCGCAGAGATATGCAATAAACAATATTTTATTATTATTTGATTATGAAATCGAGATGTTTCCGTTGATGAATAATTTACAATCACAGTTTACAATCTATAGTAGATTAACAAATGTTATGCACATTCCTAGTAATGAGCTTGCATCGGTAAAAAAATAAAACTGTTTTACCCATCTATACTAATATCAATATGATTAAAAGAGCAGGAATTAAACTTTCGTTTATCGTCATCATCTCAGCCGCAGGACGTCCACCGCTGAACCCAGGAACCACTACACTTAGTTGAATTTACAATTTGAATTTTTTTTTTACAATTTGAAAGGTTTGAAAAAGTATTATTGGATTTTTTAAATTTATTTTTTAATTAAATAAATTTATTAAATTTTAAATTATTAAAATTAAAAATGAAAAACATTTTAAAAACACATCAAGTTTGGACTCTTCCTGACACAAAATTAAAACAATCAATAATAAAAACAAAATGAGCAGTATCGAAAGCGTTTTAACGATAGCTTTAATGTTAATACAGGACTATTTCACACCCTTTTTGTATAAACTTGGATAGAACAAATAATGTTTACCAAAATTCAGTCAAAAGTATTCTTAGAATTGATAAAAATAATCTATTCTATTATATCTATTCTATTCTATTTTGATAAAAATAATAGAATGGGGATATTCGGTCGAATATCCCCAGGCTGCTAAGATTCTATGTCAACAAAACAATTCATTTGTTGTAAGTATATAAGAATAAACAAAATTAGGTTTCTCGCAATGCATACAAATTGCTTATTTTCTATAGCAATCACAACAAAAGGGATGATCAAATTTGAACTCGGAAAAACAACTCGTTTCCCCGACCCTAGAAATTGTTTTAATTGACGCTTTTACTTGACCTACTTCGGGAAAATTATCGGCATAACCATTCATATCTTCCGATGAATCTACATAAGAATAATTTGTGACGATAATGCCAACCACTGACTTTTTTTTGTATTCCTTAATAATCATAACATCATTAATATATAATACTAACTGTGCTCGCGACTTCGTCCGCGTGGAATAGTTATTTTGGGAATCATTTGGGTATCTCGAACGGTTTTCGCAGCGCACGCAACGGAAGCCCTCAAAGATGAACAAATTTCCCCGTTTTTTCCACATTTTCGACTGTTTCTTCGCTCCTATTAGTCGTAACGTGATGTTATATAGCCTAAAGCCTTCCTCGATAAATGATCTATCCAACACAAAAAGAATTTTTCAATTCGAACCAGTAGTTCCTGAGATTAGCGCGTTCAAACAAACAAACAAACAAATAAACAAACAAACTCTTCAGCTTTATAATATTAGTACAGATTTACGACGTAAATTTTCGTTTCATACGAAGTAAATACCTTTATTGTTACAGTAGGTATACTTTATTTTCCAAACTAACCCGATTTAAGAAATTCTTTCGCCAATAATTAGAATAGAGTGTCATGATTGTCACACGCAAAATATTCCACGAGGGAGAGCTGCGGCTACCGGAGTATTCCCATTTGTAGGTATTACTATTTTGTTTTAGTAGTGCAAATGGGATTTTTTTTTTCCAATTAAAAATAAAGATAATTTTATTTAAAAATAAAGATTCAACGCTTGATAAAAGTTAAAAGTATAATGTCAGGCGTTTTATATATCTTACTAGCTGGTGCCCGCGACTTTGTTCGCGTTCAAAAAGAAAATATGTGTCAGCATAACCTGACATCGTTTTCGCTCGCTGTGACGACGGTAGCGCCGCCACGCGACAGTGGCGCCCAATTCTTTATATTTTTAGACGACTACATACTCGGGAACAATACTTTTTTTGGATAAAAGGACAGACAGACAGACAGACAGACAGTTACTTTCGCATTTGTATTATTAATATGGACTAGTATGGATGACTTGTTCAACGCCGTAGAGCGACGCAGTCGTTACGTGACAACGTCACGTTCAATGCAGACCAAGTCTCGGGCACCAGCTAGTATTTTATATATTTTTGTATTTAATATGTGACTAGCTGGTGCCCGCGACTTCGTCCGCGCTCTGGATGAAAGGTACCCTATGTTCTTTCTGGTGTCCCAGACAACGTGTATGCAAAATTTCAGGGTGATCGGTTCAGTAGTTTTTGCGAGAATGCGGCGTAGCAAACAAACAAACAAACTCACATTTATAATTGTTCGTCATTTATTTTACGTGATTTCTTAAACAAATCTCTTATCGTTCTTTCAAATGAAATATAATATTATGTTTACAATGAACAATGAACAAAATGTTATTTATTCGTAACCTTTCGTAACCTTCAGTTGTTCTGTTGATTGGAATCACATAATGGTCCATTGATATATTTTACGATAGATATGCAACCTTTATATATTAGTGTTTGAAATCTTGTTTATATTAATTGATTTATTTTAAAGCTTCTTGCGTTTCATTTTGTTCTGCATAGGATGAAATTCATTATTATGTATTATTTTTTTGATAAGGTGGTCAGTCTTATGGTTCACTTGGGACTACTGTGGTCTATAACACAAGGATTAGGGATTAGGACGGGATAGGGAAATGGGCTTTTGCATATATTTCTTACTCATCGAAATGCACTGTATGGTCTTCTTAAAGAAATTAAATTATTGATCGTCTTATCCCTGATTGATTGTTACGTCTTCGCGAGACTTCACGAAGTCCAAGACTATGACACATCTACTTTTATTTATATAATATCGATGTTATATATGTAACACAAGTTGCCGATGACTGTATAATAATGGACAAATTAAAAGGCTTCCCATTTGACACCGCAATTCACATGCATGATACGGAGCCGACTGATTTGTCATGATATTTGGGTAGCTACTAGGTATGTAGGTATATAACTTGCTTTACTTCTTATACTTTTATATAGTTTTATATGTCCAAATTTGAGTTTTAAATAATTAAATTGTAATTACTTTTTTGCATAGACTTTTGCATAGTTATCTACACGTCTATATATATTCATGAGTAAAAATAGAAGGTATTTTGTGTTGGTAAGGACCTTCTCCTTGTAAGGAGATAAAGGCCTAACTCGTATACCACACGTATACCTACTGTGGATTAGCAAGACTTCATTTGTATTTTTGAATAGCATTTTTCTAGAACTTGTCGTTTTCCACATTACATAGTTATAACTTTAGAATAAGTCAATCCATAACTCCATACACGAAATTGAAAATAAACACTCAGAGATTCTTAGTAGGTACCTGTGGTACGAACTTACCTATACCTACTGCCGTTTCAGCTCATTGTTATTAATATATGTATAGCTCAATATGTTTTTAATAGACTATAGTTCTGCTTGACAGTTAATTATATTTTTTATACAAATTTATAGTACTAAATTTTATATTTAATTTATGTTTCAATAATTTATATTAATTATAATATTTATTCGATAAATAAATAGACAAATTAGTAGTGGCACTGCATTACACAGACATTTGGATCGCCCATCTGGCGACAGATTCCATCCCCTAACGGAAAACCACCGTGAGATAAAAGAATGTGTGCTATTGTATTTCTGTGAGTCAGTAAGGAATGCCAGAGCCTATTTCCTTTCCTTCCTAATTCCTAATCCTATTATGGTCGTTAGAGGACTTGCGAGTTGCGACATCTGTGGCGTTGCTTGTGTTATAGGCGACGGACTGTAGCTATAAAACGAAGTTTCTTATCCGTACTAATCCGTACTTCCGTACTAATATTATAAATTCGAAAGTTTGTATGGATGGATGTATGGATGTTTGTAACTCTTTTTTGCAAAAACTACAGAACCGATCACCATGAAATTTTGCATACACGTTGTCTGGGGACACCAGAAAGGACATAGGGTACCTTTCATCCAGAACGCGGACGAAGTCGCGGGCACCAGCTAGTAAATGCATGTTCTAAAGCGGCAGTGAACAATTTCGGAAACATTAAATCTCCCTGTCTCGCAGCTCTTCGCAATAGAATTGAATGGTGTGGCTTCATTATTAAAATACTTCAACACTGCGATATACCGATAATCAATGCTACATCGCTGCAGAGGCTCGAGTATAGGTACTAATCATGTTTCGATCGAATCGAAGGCCTTCTCATCTCTATATAAATGAAATAAAATTGAAATCACGGAAACACAATGCACAATAAGTCACAATAAATGCTTTTTATTTCTAAGTGGAAGTAAAAAATTTCCACACTTTAAGAGCAAGCTAAAAGGTTTAATAGTATAAAGAGGCAGACAAAGGATCATTAGTTTTAGCATTGCCATAAAATACTTTGGCGTGACATCATCAACAAATAAGTTATATTATGTGGTATAAATCACAAAAAAATATTGTATTTTGATTAAATTTATTGACAGATTGGCGGGTGAACTTATTTTTTTATAAGTTTTACTTAAAATCTAAAAATACTGCCCTTACTTACGATATAGGTATTAGGCGACAGTAGTCACCATACCATCGAGTGGGTCATCAGCCTGCGATCCTAATACAAAAAAATCTAATAATTATTATCCTTTACTTGTTTTTTATTTTTTTAAATAAATCATCATTTCTGTAATTTGTTTTGATACACCTACATACATATTCTAAATTTTTTTCCATCTTGCTTTGTTTTGTTTTCATTGCCCAAAATTCATTTGTAAATGCTTACATGCGAGATTATAATTGAATTACTATACTTTTGATAATACTTATTATCAACCTTAAATTACCCAGTATACCTATAAGTTATAGGTATACTACACTTTATATTTATACTCCCGATAGGTACTAATAAGGATCTATTGGATCGTTTTTCGATGTAAAGAAAACATGTACCTATAATAAAAAAAAATCTAAATATCTTGATTATTTGTCTTGGCAGTAAACGATACTGTTATAATTTGTTTTTGCGATAACATATTATGTAGGTAATATTATCAAAAGATTTTTACATGTAATTATGGATAAAATTTAGTAATTTAGTAATATTTAGCATACCAGGAAAACAGACTTTTCACGTCAGTGTTGATAATGGTGTAATATTTTTTCAAAATGTACTGTTAGACATTCTCGAAGTTATTGGCATTGTGGTTTACTGACGTGATATTTATTTTAAAGATTTGAAGGTTCTAAGAATTAAGTATATACTTTACTTACAATTTTAGAATCGTGTGACGCAATTAAGAAACGATATACAGAATAATAAAATTATTCATAATAGTGATTTTAACTTTGACCACAAACACAAACTCTTCCGCGAAAATACCCAGCAGTTTTCCCGATAGTCGAGTTAACATCACGCGTTTTCATGTAATTTGTGAATACTTACATATTTTTATTGATATGTGTATTTTAGCGTTTAGAACTTTTAGCACGCATGTGTTATTTTTTCTATGGTTCGGTTTGAATAGGTTTCCCAAATAATACTAACAGACAATGAATGGGTATGAATTTTATTTAAAGTTACATATATCTATACCTAGATGTCTGCAGATACTTGATACGCAGCGTACAGTGTGTTACGGAGTCGTAAACGGGGCAGCCTCTCTGGCGGAAATAATCACACCCTCACAGAAGACCAGAACTTGTGCCGCGGTCTTTCTGTGAGTCAATAAGGGATGCCAAAACCCATTCCCCTCCTAATTTTGTATCCCTTATTTCACTAAGACTTTTTTGATAATATACTCCTATATGGCTACTATAGAAAAATAGTTTGTTAAGATTTATGTTTAATGTGAAATATTTTTGGGTACCTAAAATAAGTTTATTTGTTTGATTAAATGAACTTAAATAATCTATTATTGGTTTTTAAAAGATCAAGCCGATTCAGATGCCTCATTTATTTTAAATTTTCTTAATTTTCGATGATCCAGGAACAGTACTTTTTTCTTAATTTTCGATGATCCAGGAACAGTACTTTTTTCTTAATTTTCGATGATCCAGGAACTGTACTTTTTTCTTAATTTTCGATGATCCAGGAACAGTACTTTTTTCTGGGTGAAAGAAGGTACCCTATCCTATGTCCTATATCGCTATTACCTAATAAGTAGGTAAGCAGAAATATACATATATTTTCTGTATTTGATTGGATTAGTGGTAAGTTGGTGGTAAGGCCAGTGGTTCCAGTGTTCCCGGGTTCCAAGTTGGCTTCTGAATCTGGAGAGTGGTGGCAGGGCTCACTTCACTGCATTTCACAGTCATTTGGACAGCCCGTCTAGTGCCAGTAATCACCCGCTTACAGAAAACTGAAATAAAAGCACGTGTGCTGTTGTCTTTTGGTGAGTGAGTGAGGGATGTAAGAGCCCATTTCTCTATCCCTTCACAATCTCTTATACTTAATTCTACTTAGGTCGACAGCGCAGTTGCAAGACCTGTGCCGTTGCTTTTGTTATAAACAACGGTTGCCACCTACCATGGCGGCTATGCGATTGCTATCGGCTTCGCATGAATGAAATATAAAAATCGGAAGGTTTTGACGAGGATTCGTTTACCGCTCTTTTCACTAGAGAAGACCGCATTAAAATCCGTTGCGTAGCTTAAAAGAATTAAGCGTACATACTTAGTTATATACAGAAGAACAGACGGCGGGAAGCTACTTTATTTTATACTATGTAAAAACGATGCGTGGTTTTCAGAATTTTTTTTGCTTGAGATTAGATGAAATAAACACTAAATGTTACATAAAGCATGCTACAATACATAAATAAAAATCGCATTCAAATCGGCCAAGCCGTTTCTAAGATTATCGTGCATAAATGCATAGACAAACAACAATTTTATGATATGTATGATAATTATAAAATATAAGTATAGGTTTTGTATATATTTGACTGGCTGGCTTTGTATATGTTTCTCGCCGATAATATAGCTTTCTATACGTGAAAGAATTTTTAAAAATCTGTCCAGTATCTAGTGTTTGCGTATGGTTTATTCATCACCAACAAAAATACATATCTTTCCTCTTTATAATATTAGTATCTGATTAATTCAAATGAGAAAATTTGAGGTTTGGACTATAGGTGCAAGGATTTTGAGAGGTTAGCTCGGCCTCGTACTAGTGGTGGCAATGGCAAAGGATAGGGATGAAGCAGGGAAGCCGCTACGGCACGCTCAGTGTCGCTTAGATCGCGGCGCACAGTGGTCGTGCGTCGAGCGCGCGTGAAGTGATGTCTACGCGATGAGGCTATCGCTGGTGTTACTGTGGTTAGGCGCGACCGCGGCTTGCGGCCCGGGGCGCGGCTTCACCCGCCGTCGGCCCCTTCGCCAGATCAAACCCCTGGTCTTCGGTCAGCACGTTCCCAACGTCAGCGAGAACTCATACACCGCGAGCGGCCTAGCCGAGGGCCGCATTACCAGACACGATGACAAGTTCAAAGACTTAGTGCCCAATTACAATCCCGACATAGATTTCAAGGATGATGAAGGCACAGGTGCCGACCGACTCATGACTCAGGTGAGTTTTAGTGGAAAATTAAGCTTTTGTGGCGCTGATTGCTGAAATTGATTTTTCAGCAATTTTTCAGTGACTAGTGAGTGTACGGGACGGTTGTTGGAAACGGTCAATGTCAACAATGGATTGAATGCGTTCACTATTTTGAAAACAGCTCCTCATTGCGCGGCCAAGGGACAATTGGTGGTATTATAAATGTTACGTCTATGGAACAATAGGTGCAAATTGCGGGCGTTACGGTAGCGTCGAGCGTGTGTTTTGATTGTAACACTGCAATTACGCGTGCTTTTGTCAACAAACATTTCGACTCTGTGACTAATCGTTGAATGATGACCATCTTTAACTTTTTGATGCCAATTGGTAAAATATTGCCCCTCGTAAAGTTTCTAACGATGAATGTGTCCGTACTCGACACGTTTGTCATTCAGAATTGGCTGCGTTTTCACTCAAGACAATATAACGAAATTTATTGGTTGTGGTCGAATTGATTATAGCGCAATAGACTTTGCACGAGCAGTTTAACAGATTTAAAAAAAATTAAAGATAGACATATTAAATGTTACAAATGACGTTAAATAAAAATAATATATTTCTGAACGTGTTGTATGGCACTATTAGGTACTGATCAAAATATATTCATCGTTTTTTATTTTATGAATTTTATAATAACTTGAAATTAACTAAAAATTAGTTTATGGTCTATAAAGCTTTTCGTTAACTTTTAAATTAACCTTTTCAGTTAACAGACTGATTTTGATGAGTATAATTATCTATCTATATATATTAGGTACCTTAACAAAAATAGTGATTAAATTGTAGGGTAATTTCTTTCTAATTTGATTTATTACGTTAAAGGTGTTGTAACTTTTACTAGAACTATTAGAGATGCAAACTGTCTAATTAATTACTTTAAATAAAAAGGAAAAGGTTTTTAACAATGTTTTTGTAGGTATTTAACTAAACACCAGTTTAATAATTAGTATGAATAATTTATGAAAAATATATGAGTCACATATCTTGATAATGTGATTTATTGCAAACGATTTTATAAATAATATGAGATATTTATATGATATTCTAACATATACAGTACAAAGGAGGAGGCAGTGTCCTAACTTCCCATAGAATATGTTTTTTTAAAAACTTTTTGTACACACTTCTAGACTTCTATGAATAGATGAAATTTATAAATATAAAAATCTTACGCAGGACTTATAAATTTTAATATTAACTTAAAAATAGCTTTATACCTAGTTATTTTAAATAGCTTTTGTAATTGTAACTTTTGTAATAGTCGTTGTATTATTCTGATGTATTAAATTTATATCAATATTTTTTTCATGAAACGGTAATTTTTTACTACACCCACACATCTTTTTTCTTAATAATATTAGTTCATAATTCTTATTAATAATTAAAAAAAAAATCACACTAATATTAGGAATACAAATAAAGTTTTGTTTCTCTCTTAAAAACTATAAATAGTTATATTAAGTGTTTATCACTTATGGAAAGGGGGATAAACCTTCCCTGTTTATCCCTCTTTCTATAAGTGAAAACCGAATTAAAATCGGTTCAGCGGTTCACAGAGAACAAACATACTTACCTACATTGATTTTTATATAATATAAGAAGACTGATGTTCCGTACTTTACGTTTTTTGACGATTCAGATTCACCGTAAAACATATTGACAAGTCAATATATCTAAATTGTTTGTAGTGTACATAACTTATGTACACATATCAGAGACTACATAATTGTTGTGTTTACATGGGCAATTGACAATGCCAGTACGCAAATAATATCCTTCGTGCATAAAGTCAAAGATGCCGCGCGCGTTTGCCGACGGGTAATACCTAAATGACAGATTTAGAATTTAAAAAAAAAATTACAACTCTAAATTATGTTGACTGAGCAATTGAGTTAGTTTATTTAAACTATAATATGTGTGATAGATTTTAATGAATTTTTCATAATCTTTTAGATTATTTCTTATCCTCTTTGACTGATTATATAAATACGAATGTTGGCAAGTGTTTTTAAAGGTACTACTGAACGTATTTTGATTTAAATTTTGCAGTAACATAGTTTGTGCATCAGAATAATCAGTCTTATACAGATATCTCTGCAAAAGCTCTTATTTAATTACCTATGCTAATAATCTTTTATAATTATATTAAAAAAATTAACCGTGCGTTAGTCACGCAAAAATTCACAAATGGCTACACCAATTTTAATTCGGTTTTCACTTATGGAAAGGGGATTAACAGGGAAGGAATTGCAACCCGGTTGAAACCGGAAGACAGACACTATAGGAATATTATATAATTCAATAATTTCTTATATCTCCAAATGGACTGTTAAAATTAAAAAAAATTATGAGCTTTACATATTGCAAACATATTTTGTATACATACATCTTTAATAACTTAACGTACACTATAGTAAAGCCCATCAATTATTGACAATCTATCCCATATAAAATTTTATAGAAATCAGATCCCGTTATTTGTAAGAGACTTTTAATTAATTAGTGTGAATGTTATAAATAATCAATTTGTAATTAATTAATTAAATAACTTCTGTCTTTAATGTTATGTGAGCAATGTTTAAATTTATGCTACTCTTAATGGACAATATCTAAAACGATAATGACATTAATCAATTACCTAACATATTATTGTAATTTAATAATGAATATTACAATCGATATTATAATAATGTATTTTTTTATCAAAGGTGTGAAGAATAGTAGACATTATGTTAGTCAACATAATTGTAGTCTACATCTAAAATTATGTTTAAAGTATCAACTTATACCTAAGAAGCTATATTTCAAAATTAAACTTACAAGTTACGACTTATAAACTCCCGAACAAAAGAACCAGTTAATGCGATGATCGGCGGCATCGGAATTGCGATATAGTTCGACCTCGTCCTAATGGATTAGCAAACATTAACCGCAAGTTGACAAACAGAGCATTCGACAGTGACGTCCAGCCATTTCCCGAACTATGTAGGTCAGGTTGGAATTCAACACTGCTTGCTAACTTTAAAATGGGAATCGAACCTTGTAAACCGAACGATACATTTTTGGAATATTCTAAACTAGCGGGTGACCGCGACTTCGTCCGCGTTGGAAAATAAAAGATTTAACGCTTCAGATACCTACATTGACGCCTGACATACTTTTGCCAAGAGTTGTAGGAACTACCTATATTTTTAGATAGCTATTTAGCTTAATAAGCTAATAAGACATAATATGCCTTTGTCTTGAATGTCTTGAAATTTTATTGTAAATATTGGTGAAATATTTTTTTAAAATCTGATGAGTAGTTTGGTAATTACCTTATTTACAAACAAACAAACATACAAAATTTACCTCTTTATAATATTAAGTATAGGTAGAATACCATGTTTTTCCCAAACCCTGGTAACAATAGACTGACGATTTAAAGTTTATCTTTGATACCCATTCAAAGGATAAATTACTGTTTCAATGTTTCATTGTTATAAACACAAAATGTTTGATTCATATATTTATTAACACTTTTTCCGTAATAATTTTTTTTATTCATGATTATTCATGATTTGTCATGTGGCTATAGTAAGCCATTGGTAGTAGGCTATGGTATAGTTGTATAGTAAGCCATTAAATGCGGTATATAGGAAAGTCATTTAGACATTAATGAGTAGTTAAAATTTAATCTTATACAATAAGGAATATTTATTGGTTTATATGAAAATTCATTTAAATATTATTGCACTTACTTAATACACAGGTAGTTAAGTATCGCCCATTTTGTATTTTTGTGCGTTAAAATTGAGTTTAGTCCCCGTCTTTATACTTTGTATAAATTTGAAACTTTTGAAAACTTTGAAGTTATTTACAAGATGAATTGTGCTTAAAATCACGAATGTGCTAGTGAAAAAAAATCTTTTTAAATATTTTTCTAAGATTACCTTGAAAATTATATTGATATCGCCTAAAGAAGAATTCACGTATAAAGCAAATCGATGTAAATACAATTTGCACGCTGTCGGCAGACTGAAGTCATATGCGACATGTTTACGGCTGTTTCTATCCTGTAACCGCAATCGAGGTAACGTCAATCCATCGCCTCTAGCTTATTTCAAGTCCAATTGATTTACTGATCATTAGACAAGGTGTTTATGGTACATACAAATCCCAACACGGCTCCATTGTTACATCGACCTCTGTTTACCAAACCAACCTACATACTGAAATATCTTTTATATAGAACCATGAGAAATGAAACTGATAGGTAATCGAATCTATGACATAAATTAACCATTAACCAACTTTCGTAATGTTGGTTTTTTGTTTGTTGGCAATTGTTACTTGTATAAAATTAGGTAAGTACCTAATCTTTTTTAATATTCGGTAAAATAATTATAGTTTTCTTTAAATTTCTAAATATATATACATAGCTAAGTTAATTTGCGATTTTTTTATCGGATTTGTAAAAGACTTATCACATAGATGGTATATTAAAACTTAACTATCTTAACTTATTTAACATATGCCGTAAAAACGTTGAGTTACTTGTGAATTTAATTTTCATTAACGACATATTATTTTTCAAGTTATCAATAGATGGCGCTAGCAACAAGTGTTATTTTAATTTAAAAAATAATATAATGTAATTTAGTCCAATTTTGTAAGATAAAATAAATAATAAAAGGAGTTCTAAAAAGATAGCTATAATCACAAAAAGGGGTCAATTATAAAATATCATCCATATACATTGGCATACATTCAATTGTTTTCTGACGAACCAAGGTAATAACGCATAATAATTTCTAGAAATGTGCGTAGTAAAATGGAATTTTCAGTTTTTTTTTGTATTATGAGTAACCAAGCAATGATAGCTACTAATAGTTACTAAATAATACTTTTGATGTGCCAGGTGGAGGAATATAGTCTGAATATTTTTATAGTAAGCAAATGCCGTCTACGAGTATATCAATATCAGCGTATTTAAAAGAAGAATTTAAATTTTTCTCTATTATGTGACTGGCCTGGAATTACGAAACAGAGCCTATACATTTCAAAATCCGTATCAAGTTGAGTGTGAATCGAATTATCTTTCCAATTTCGCTCGAACATTTTTCCGAGTGCAACCCAAAAGAATTCCCTTTCCGAATGCAAAATAATGATCCGCATAAGATAGGTTACGCAGACAATTGAGAGGCGTGTGTGTATGCTCGCGTATGAAAGAGTGGTGCGAATCCACAGTCGTTTATGTTATGTGCTCGCCAGGCAGCACATAGCCCGAGCCCGAAGCAGCCTTGCATTCGTAAAAATCTTCAAACCGGTTCGATGCGCCTCCATTACTTTCTTTCTGCCTCCATCGTGCCTCCCATTTAACTCGGGCCCACTTTTTATCAGGAATCGGTATCTCTGTCTAATAGTATTATTTATTTCTCATAAATAAGAGAGAATATAAGTAAACTTAATGTGTATGGGAAGCGGTAAGTTGAACGCCAGATGTTTAGAAGATAAATGCGTTTTGATTTTTCCAAACTGTTCATAACCTAATTGGAATTTGCTTTAAGATGTGTCTACAGAATATTGTTGTGCGCAGGATTAAAATGAAAGAATGGGTGTGGCTGTGTCGTGGACACGGCCGTGTCTTTTACGTGAAAACGTGTACGTTACGAGTAATATTTTCTTTGAGCGTATTACATATATGTATTTCTGCAACGAATTCGAATATGTCACATATATACGAAAATATTCTTTGATCCTTTAGCAATCTGGTGGTGCAATTAAATTTTGGATGATAGATATGTAGCTACAATATCAAACTTTATCTTCCGACTTTGTTAATTTTCTGAATTGCCTTCTGAAACGTCAAAATTCTTTCATCTATAGAAAGCTACATTATCAACGAATAACATAGGCTATATTTTATAAAAAAAGGTACGCAGAAGAAGTCGCGAGCAACAGCCAGTTTTGAAATTGAGTGAAATTGTTTGCTCTGTGATTTGTTTGACTATCAACGAGTCGCACGAACCACAGAATAGCATGGTGACCGCATCGCCAGCGCGCCTCTCGATTCCAATCAGAGTTACTTACCAGTTTTATGTACGTATGTTTTTATTTAATATTTTATATCCCTGGGATGCAAATAAGGCTTTGGGTGTTGGAGGGGGTGCGGCGAGTGTGCGGGACTCGAGGGACATAAATATCTTGGTGATTTATGGCAAAGGCGGTCGCGGGATAGGTCAGCATTATTCAATTTCGTATTTGAGGCTCGGGTTACAATGAGCTTTTACTGCTAGCGTGCGCGCAGATAGTGTGCCGACTTCACAGCCACACTTTTATCATCTATTTTTTGTATCTTCTATTATATAAAAGGAGATTATTTTTTATGTAGTGTATGATGGAAAAGCCAATTAGTTGTGATGTCATCTAAATAACTGCGAAACACAAAAATAATTCTAAGTTCTGAAGGATGTTCATGAAGGATTGTTCATGAAGGAGTCATACATCACATAAAATTAATTATGTATACAGAATTTTATTGGATTTGTCTTACATACGATTCTATAATATACTACGTGGCATTACAATTTAAAAATCTATCTAATACTTATAAAATCGACCTATGACTGTCTATCATAGGTGCATAGCCAAAACTACTAAACTATTAAGTCTAGTCTACTACTAAGTCTAGAAAACTAAAATTTGTAAAAGATTTAATTATTTTCTCATAGAACAATTTATAGAATAAACTTAACTTTTCGTCTGGTAAAGAGATGGTTGAAGGACGACCTCTCTTCAAAAAATGTGCTAAATGATTTGGCCAAGGAAATAAAACGTCTGTCAACCTCACAAGTATGTGTTTTGACGAATTGACTCAAGTTCATCAAAAGGAAATCAAACAGCAAACAAGCAGCGGTATCGTTTCAAAACTCACTTAATTATAGTTTATTTATATTATATTGACTTTATTTCATTAGCCGATATGCTAAAGGGAGTTTATTTTGTTAGCAGCAAAGATACCGCCGTCCAAATTAGGTACTTTTCTGCTTATTAGCGCAGGATAAAAAAAACGAAACGAGACCCCGATCGCTTTGTGAATAATTGACCATAATCAAATTAATCCTCAAATTCTACGGTGGGTTTACAATGTTGTAAAACGTAATAAAGACCTCCTAATAGCCGTATTATGACATTGAGTATTTATTACCGATTACTGTATAACTGCATGCATAAACTAATTGCTGTTTTGTTTTAATGCTTTTAAAAGTTTCAGTACGACTTCTTAAATTTTAAATTTAATCACCTACTTAAATTAATATTTTCTTTGTGAAAGTCTAACGGACAAGCAGACAAAGTATTCCTTTACTTATGCACCGAAAAAAGAACGCACGTGATGCCATCCCTGCAACGCCAGAGGGTTGCAAGTCCGCTATCATTGTATTTTTTTAGATAGCTGGTGCCCGCAGCTTCCCTTGCGTGGAATGTCCATCTCGAAATTCCATTCTATTTTTTTTTTTGTATATCGGATAAGTAGTTTCGAAGATTACCTCCTACATACAAACAAACATACAAACTTTACCACTTTATAATATTTGTAATAGATTACACAAAAGCAGGAATGTGCTAATGTATACCTAATGGTTTGCCAATGTTCTTCTTCATGTTTGGTGCGGAACGTAGTATGCTTTGCTACTCCAGAATATCACATATGAAACACTTTTTCAGATCGTAAACCAAATGATTATTATAATGGATAATAGTAATTAAAGGCACTTATAAAGAATTATGATATGAGTTATGAACTTATGAACATTTTCTACGAATGGTCATAAAAATATGCAGTAAATATAAAAAATAAATATTTTTCTTTGATGATCTGTTAAGTTGTTTTTATCCATTACAAGATTTACTCAGGTTGACCATAATGACTGTTTTACATTCGATTTTATGACCTCAGATGCGTAAAACAAAATGTACCTTCGTAATCTTCGGTATCACTTTTATTATTTTAAAAAAAATATGTAAGCATAAATATATAGCGCTTTCGTTTCAACATAACATACTATACACTTCCTAAACAACCTTGAATTGAAAATACCTTGAAAAAATATTATTTAAATAAATAGCTTACGAAAATAGTTCAATTAATTAATTTGATAGTTCAATAATTACAATAATACATAAATATATTCTGTTACTCAGCAAATCCACCGCTGAGAAAAAAAATTAACCTATCGCTAGAGTAAAAGTGGCCTATAGGTACGATTTTTTGAATATATTTCGTGCATATTGAGACAAAGCCTTGTGTGTCGAAATCGTATACAATTTAAATTTTATTTATTCATGAAGATTTCACCACAGATACTGACCTTAAAACGACGCATTTAAAAGTATTTATGTTCTATTTTACATTCATGAAATCTGTAAAAGCTGTAGAATAAATATAAGTTTTATTTGATTTTCATTGCTTCGTAAATGTAGGATAATAATCATTGTTGACCACTAAGCGAGGCGAGAAGCTTATATGCAAATAAAAGACTTCGCCAAAATTTAAGCCTCTACACACTATATGAAATTGCGATTATAATTCGCTAGTGGAGTCGGTTAATATGAGTCAAAATTACGCGATTAATAATCGTGCTTCGTTTTCTGCGTAATTTGCATAATGATTTGGTTCTATGATAACCTTTCCATGTATGATCTTGATCAATCATTCCGAAATTTTTATCCTATTGATTTTGAAATCATAGCACTTTTTCCGCCCAGGGTGATTTTTGAGCTCTAGGCGACTGACGATGGTAGCCAGCTTCCATCAAGTGTACTGTCAACTGATTTTATTGCCAAAAAATAATAATAAATAAACTATAAATTGTTTTTTATTATGAAGAATTTTTAATACCTAACTATTAGAATAAGTTATAATTGTCTGTAAGCAACACTTCCCATAGACTTTATAGTACTTTTTACAATGAAAAAGTAAAAATTAAAATGTGGCAGGATAAAACCGTGAATATATGAATAATTAATTATTTAAAAAATCCAAATAACCTTAAAGTGCAAAAATGCCACATTCATTTACTCATTGTATTTACCTATTTTAGAATTTGTTGTAATAATATTTGCTAACAAATTTCGCTTTAATCGTCCGTGTACAAAGTATCTTATATTGACGACTGGACGTAGAGAACACTTGTTCAAATACGAGCCGAACTGTACAAGAGTGATAGGTCTTTGAACTTACTCGTAGTACCGTGTTTGCGGTTTATTTTATATAGTTGCTTCTAAGGCGGCGATAAATTAACGATTTGCATCTTTCTTGCTAAAGTAAACAGCCGAGATGTATGTGGTACTTATGTGTATATTAATGTGTAAATAAATCTTGAGACTTGGGAAATGTAAGTCACGGGTTAGGGCTGCGATCTGTCTGGGATTTCCAGGTTTGTTCTGCGTTAATGTTGAGTGAGTTATGAGGAAAATTGATCTATAGGAAAATGTTTACATTTACAATAATACCTACTCCTTTTTGTCGTAAGATGTAAAATGATCTAATTGAATTTCTCGAAACATGGATTTACAAAACCGATAACTTATGTAATAGCGTTTGTAATTACATCTTTGAAAAGTTAAGCCATATTATGACAGTAAATTCAAAATTCAAGTCGCAATTATAATTCGAGTTCAATAATATGAGCTTTTTGACAAAAATATTTTTTTTAATTCATCCATAAATTAGATTTACATTTTATTGAAGAGTACGATGGTTATAATGTTTCTGATTCAAAGTTTTCATGGTCTGTCATCCATAATATAAAATTAAATTAATTAATAACATACCTAATATGTACTATATTTTAACTAGCTTATTTTAATTATTTTTATTTTACTTTTAGATAGTAACTGTAATTATCCTGTTATTATTATTTTTTATGGGGTTTTACCAGCTAAATACTATGGTTTTTACGCTTTTAATAATATTTCACAAATATATTCGTTACATACCAGGTAGGTACTTGCTGTCATTGAAGTTGCCTTTAGTCATCTTCTAACTTATGAATTGTTGAAATAGTGAAATGGATGAAAAGGTATTTGACATTTCGTTTAACCCAGCAACAATAACAAGTCTGTTATAAAGATGACAAATAAACAGTGATAAAAAATCAAAAGAGAGGTTTTTTAAACTACAGAATTGACGAGCGACGTTGTGTTATAATTACTTATGCTAATATTTGTAGGTACAGGGGTGTCAAATTCTAAACAATCAAATAAATGTCAACTTATGTAATTACATTAAAAATTTAAATTTATATCTTTGTATCAATCAATTTCAAGCGTAGAACCAGTTTCGGTTTATATGATTTATACAAGACAAGAGACAAGAGACCCGCTCCCGGCTTCGCCCAGGATGCAATTTTTATATACACAAACCTTCTACGTTTATTTCTCTTTCCATAAATCAAAATGGAATCAAAATCGATTGAGCGCTTTTGGAGTACATATACATAGAGGACTAACATACTTACATTAATTTTTAGTTATACCTATATAAATAAATTAAATGTGTCAAAAAATTTACTATCTAAATCAAGATCAAGGCAAAAAATACGCAAATATTTCAAGAGATTTTAATAATAAATAAAACACTAATAAAATAAAGCCCTCATTCTAAAATGTCATTTGTCAACCCTAACGTGACAGCTGTTTGTTATCATATCACAGCGTTATCTGTCAAACCTCAGTCAATATTAGGGGCACGAGCTACGCATACTTCTACATCGGGTCGTCATCCAAACAGTCCGTGTATTAATTATGCACGTATTAAAGGATAACAAAGGATAAAAGGGTGTTTGTCTTGGCTGCAAAAAAATATGGGGTTAAATCTTACTTTAGCTATTGTGACGTGAATTTACTTTAAATTTGCTTTCATAGTGGGAGGCAATTCAGAAATGTGATGATAAAAATATCGGGGGATACAGCTTGATGCTGTAGCTAAATGTCTATTACCACTCGATAGCTAAAAGATTTAAGAATTTTTTGGTATATATGATATATTCGAATTCGTCGAATACGCTTAAAGGAAATATTACACGTAATGTAGGTACACGTATTCAAGTAAAACACACGGGCGTGGACAGACAGAAGCATCCCATTTTTTTGCATTTTGTTTAGACAATATGAATGATTCTCTTTTGCTCACATAAAATAACAAATTTTTGTGGGAACTTTTACGTCGTACAAGAGTAAAACATTTTTAACAATCTGTTACACTTTACGTACACATAATAGTATGTAGTACAAGCGATGATTGTTATCCATAAACTCATATAATCCTCGTTACTCTAGCGTTTTGAAGCGTTCCCCATTCGTGTGTTATCGATGGCTATTAGTAATTTATAGCTTTCAAACGGTACGCACATTCCCTTCCTTGGTTTCGCAAGAGCCATTATTTGTGTTACCTTGCTTTTGAAGACGAACCAAGTGATTCACTGTGTTCCAATAAGATCATAAAGTAAACTTAAAAGCATTAAATTGAAATCTCAGTATGAATATGCAATTCTCATTTTGCATTGAGTTTGTCATATGAACCTATAAATTCTCTTTGTGTTTTATATTAATATACTCTTTCTTTGACTCACTGAAATGCAGCGCAGCCACCTTAGAATATATTTTAGAGCATGTTTGGTCTCAATAGCGTGTGGGGGGGTTGATTTACAATTTTTAGTTATAATTTGTTTAAAGAGTGTTAGGGCTTAAGCCGGCCTAATATAGCCGGCGTACATCCACTCTCAGCCGTGGTCCCGTTATAGCCGGTAGGAGTCCACAGCGTCACCTACACTGCCGATCATCCATAAGGATTTCCCATAGTTAAAAAAGGGGGTCTTAAGTAGAGGTATCTTAGAGATTGTCTCCTTTGACGAATGCTTGAAACAACTGAGTTTCGTACGCGACTTAAGTGGCCGTAAAAATCAGGCAGGGCCGTACTCGGCGTGTCGATCGGCACTTAAATCTTACACCCAATAAAAGTACACCTCGCGACGGCACTGCTCCGTAATTGGTCCTGGTGAGCATGATTATACTCCCAAGAGCGTGCGATCACCGCAGACATGCCTTTACGACTCTCATTGGCCCCGTTTAATGACGTGTGACAGCTCGATACGAAGAACAATGAGCTTGTAATTGGATTTTGACAGTGTAGAAAATTTTATGCGTTCACGTGCGTGAAACGCATGTTAATGTTATGTTGACTGAAACAACTACATATTGAACAATATTTGCTTTCTTACATTGTTCATTCATCGCTAAACATTTGTAAAGTTTCACGTATTGAAAATTCAATTTCAAAATTTGAAGTTAAGTCAATCATACGCATATGTATTTGTTTAGGCAACCTGATTTCATCAATATTTGCTTAATACGCCAAATGGAAAATAATTTCATTATAAGTTTTTATAATTGTGGGTATATTTTATTATAATTTTCTATTCCAACGACAAACAGTTCGAAAGTTGTGCCTTCGTAATGTTCGTAAACTCAATCGTTGAAATGAAAATAATAAAAAAATTATATCACTACATAGTATAAAACAAAGTCGCTTTTTCTGTCCCTATGTCCCTTTGTATGCTTAGATCTTTAAAACTACGCAACGGATTTTAATGCGGTTTTCACTAATGGGTAGAGTGGTTCTCGAGGAAGGTTTAAGTACATAATTTACTAAGTTACGCGGGCGAAGTCGCGGGCAGCAGCTTTAATTTTATTAACACGTAATTTTATAAACTATAACTAACATGTAGTGCCATCTGTTAACAGACTTTTTCCATTATTCGAAGTGAGATTAGATGAATTAGAGTACTACATTGCTTCAAACAGAATTCCCTAGATGGCGTTGTAAATTTTGCATACACGTTGTCTGGGACTCCAAAAAGGACATAGGGTACCTTTCATCCAGAACGCGGACGAAGTCGCGGGCACCAGCTAGTAAAAAATAAAAGCCTTATCTCCATACAAAACTGATTGATCTCCTTTGTTTTATACTTTTTAGTGATAACTGGTGTATGTTATATTCAAAAAAGTAACAAATTTCTTTAAAATTCTATATTTTATAGTGTGTTCTAAGAACGCTATTGTGTTATGTTGCGCTAACGCATCGCAAAGGAAAGAAAATTCGAGGCGCGCGCAATCGCAAGCGCCGCAGGAAGCCACCCTAACCCCCGCACCACCTTGCCCTTTATTTATATTTATTTACCTACCCTTCATTCATCGAGAGCCGCCCTTTCGGACCCTTTTGTCGCACCTTAATAGGACCGATACAAATATTATGAAAGGGCCCTGCGGTTTAACTGAATTTATTACTCTACAATTGCATTTGCGGCTCTGACAACGGTCGCATTCCGTCAACATTGTGGTTCTTTTTGTTTTATTTCAATTGTAGCATTATTTTATTGTATATTTTAAACATATTATTCTAATTCTCCTTATAATATTAAAAATGCGAAAGTTTCTATGTTTGTATGTTTGTTACTTATTCAAACGGATTAAATGATATTTGGCACCCAGATTTATTACCTGGATTAACAAATAAGATACTTTTATTCTGGAAAAAGGTTAGGTTCATGTGGGATTTTCAAAAAATTAACTAAAGCTAAACGGAGTCGCGGGCACAACTAGTTAAAACTATTTTTTTTTATATATAAGCAAAATATTTAGTCTTCACTCCAGAAAAAATAAATTTTAAAATCATTTAAGTATATTTGAAAATAACATGAATTCTTTTACGAAATTTAATTATTGTATATAAAGTAATGGGAAACACCTTTATCAATGTTTATAAACATTCATGAGCACATGTTGCTTAAATTTCAGATAAGAATCATGGCACATGTTTAGGCAAAAACAGCGGAATACTGTGAGAGAGCGGCGTTGCGTTGGCCGCTTTGTCGACGAATTAGCACCTAATTAACTGGGCTTTTTCTACTTGAAAGCTTCTACAATCACACAGTATGAATTGAAAGAGAAGAATGTCTTAAGGGCTTGAGTTCACTGTTTCGGAATATTTTAGTGCTTCGACCTATCTTTGGTGGTACCTACTATTTGGAACGCGCAGAATGCATCAGAATATTCTTTCAAATGTCTTTCTTCTTTTCGATAATATTAAATTCATAATGTCTTTTCAAATATAGGTAAATCACATACTTAATTGAAATGTAAACCCTAAATATAGATAATCAGTTAAATTTCTTTAAAGGGTTAGTGGCTATCGTTTCGTGAACAATCAAATATAATGCAAAGATATATTGCCCCTATATATTATTGAGGTCGACCATCAAATCTTCACTAGGCAATGAGACGTTCACGTGCATCAGTTATCATGATAAATGGTGTATTTATTTATCCGACGATCCTAAATAGCTATGGTAATATTGGTCGTACAACAGCACAAAAGGTAACAAAACACAAAAGTTGAAAAAGGTAAACCGCGCTATTTACAAAGTGGCTAGCGGGGACCACACAGCCACAATCGAGCCGCGCGTGCGACTCCGCCGCTACGCTATGAAAAAAAAAATCCAACAGCATAGATCTTTTTTCGGTTAGATCTCGAATTTTGGCGACCCATCGTTTAGTTTACGATGGTGGTGTGATTTGTGACGTTCGGAAATGTTAATGGTATGTTCGATTTCAATCTTATTTGAACCAAAATCCACTTATCAGGGTAAAAGATATAGTTCTGATTTACATGCAAGCTTGAGACAAGGCGTTACAAGTCTGAAAAAAAAATCGAAAATATTTTCTGAATCTATCATCAACAATGGCAGAAATAGGTTTTTCTGTAATAATATGGCACTAAATAGACTAAAGGTTTTCTTGCTAATAACTGGCTACTATACCTAGCAACCGTCAGATAGGAACCGTCAGATACAAGCCGAAGGACCTTTGGGCAACGATATGTGTAGCATGTAGTTCAATGCCTTTAGGTAAAGATATAGATGAAAATGCAGATACAGGATTAATGATTGTTGTAGCCGAAACCTTAATAAATAGATTTTCAACAGTTTTTAAATTTAACATGATAAAAATGCTTACAAAATTCCAATTTTGGTTTATTTATCAAAACACGTCCAAATTCGCGAGTAAGATGTGTTGCTTAAAATCATCGAATACTAATATAGAGAGAGCTGATTTTTTAAGTTTGTTTATATACAGAGGGTAATCTGCAGAAACACTGCATCTGTTTGAATTTTTTTTGGTAGGTACTTATAGTATTGTAATAGATAGACATTGCCTATAATATTCTCCCAAGCAGTACGCGCTGTAGTTGGTTTTTGAAAATCTCACATGAACCTAAAAAAAAACCAGGATAAAAATTATCTTATATGTTAATTCTGGTAATAACTCCAGGTAAACTAGGTGTGCCAAATTTATTTCAAATCTGTTCAGCTTTTTTTTTGCGTGATTGAGTAACATACAAACATACATTAAGTATAGATTTATTTCAGATAATAACATTTTTACAGGGGTTACATTATACCTATCTATATACAAATAAAACATTAAAAACAAAGTTAACATTAAACCTAAAATATCAAACAATTTATAAAAAGAATACCCCGTCTAACAGGTCCTCCTGCGGCATGGACCCCATTATGCTGGCAACGTTACCCCTCTGTACTGCCAGAGCGATACGCTGACAGAAATACGTGCCAGCCCTGGGATCCCCTGTAGACTCGACCAGTCGTGACGACAGTGCATTATTAAACATACATAATTATAAACTTTCGTATTTATAATGATATTAGGATTAATACGACGCTATGTGTAATGAAGATTTGTAAGAAGTGTGTAGTCTCCGGTAAAGACGCAAATGTTGGTAAGTATATTGCACGGTTCTCGCAGCCAGCTCTGTTTACGCGATAGGTGTCGATGGATGCTGAACAAACGTTCAATCTTTGACACCGCGCGGGCCCGACCCGTTACCGCTCAAACTATTTAAATAAAAATCAAAACAAGTGTTTAAAACGAACATTTGTAAGAAATAAATCCTTTACCTAATTCTTGCGTTATTGTGAGAAAATTGACAACAATCATACAACCCTACTAATAATATAAATGCGAAAGTATATCATATTGATAGATTTATGGATGTTGCTTGTCACGCAAAAATAGCTCTACAGATTTGGATGAAATTTGGTAGTCAGATAGTTTATTACCTGGATTAAAATAAAAAAGTACTTTTTATCCTAGAGGATCGTCTAGTTGGGCGGCACTGTCGCGGTGGCGGCGCCACTAATTGTACACCGATAAACCTATATTACTATTTATAAAATAGTATAAAATATCTATAAAATACCTTAATATTAGTCGACTCTATATAGAATATTACACGAAAACATTTTAGGTGCCTATTCTGAAGGCCTGAATAAAAGTGGTATAAAATTATCTGATGTTTACCTAAACGTTTCCATATATGCTATGGTATGGTATGGTATGTCCATATAGGTATGTTGAGAACAGCGGGCGGCCAAAACTGATTTACATAAAATGAATTCGACGCCGTGACGTAGAAGCTATGTGGTTCGGTACATTTTTTCTCAAGATCATTACACGCGTAGTACACTTAGTACACGCATGTCATTAGTTATGTTTACATGTGCTCTTCTTTAGGGCGCATCTAATTGAAGGAAGGCGCAGCCGTAATCTAATTTACATTAATGCAAACGAGAAGTATTGTTCAGGTGTGAAACGCCAGTGTCAACACAAGCCTTCTACTCAAATAGTTTATTAGCTCCACCCAGCGACGGCGTGCTGGCGGACACTTCTTTGTTAAACTGACAAGCCTTTCAGAGACACGCATTACTTAAACTGGTGCGACAAACCATAGTTCACATCTGTACCTTACACACTTTCGGCATTATGGAATTTAACCACTCCTATTTCAAATCAAAATCAAATCAAATCATTTATTTATTTATAATAAAATAACAGAAAAAAAAGAGTAAAAAAAAAGACAGAGACAGAGACAGAGATAAAGAAAAAGTTATTTGTTACAAAAATGTCCCTACTCAGTATTTGCTGACATATAAGTAATATGCCAGCACTGATCTTCCGCAGGAACCCTACCTAACACACACACAGCCATACACCAATGCAATTTCAGTTCGGATGCTAGCTGTAAAGATTATTATATTTATATTGTATATTGTATATATTGTATTTATATCTATTACTATACTTATTATATACATTATAAAGAGAGAAGATTAGTATGTTTGTAATAAACAAACTCAAAAACTATTTTACCGATTTTAAATCTTCTTTGACCTATAGAAAGCAACTATCAGCGAACTAACATATGCTATATTTTATAAAGTTATGCGGACGAATTCGCTTGCAACAGCTAGTCAAATTTAAAAGGAATAATATAAGTGTCCTTACAAAATACATCAACAGTTAATAGGTGCTACACATCCATTTTATAGGACCATTTAGAGAACGATTTAACGCCTATAAATACGTGTCGTTGATGATGTACCTATATGTACGTGAGAACAGGGTGTGTAGGAGAGAGGTCGATGACTGGACAACAGAGCCTGCGGTCTGAAACACAAGATGATCTCAACCGATACCAGTTTCACTTAACCACCTCTAGTGGCGCAACTGTTCTGTGGTCGCGATGAAAAATAGATTGCCTAGCTATTTTTATTTAGTTATTTAGGTCATTAAGCAACAAATATATTAAAAAACAAATGTGTTTAAAACCTCACTGCCAAAAATTACACTGATCCCTTATATAGTTCTACATAGAAATGTCTTTGTAGTTCTACTACTCTCTCACTTCATGTTAAAAGAATATATGCATGTGCTTACCTTTTACTAAACTTTTCACGCATAATATTGGTTTTACTTTCATATGTTTCAGCAGACTCGGTATAGAAGTATAAAAAAAACGGGAAAAATCCGCTAAATCATAGTATGCGGTAGAACTGAGCGGATTTCAATTTTTATTTAGTTAAGTATAGTAGGTATATCTCAACAGACCAGACCCAAATGTCTGTTCTAATATTAAAAATAAGAAATTAACTGTGTATGTTTGTCTCATATCACAAGTAGGTAAACGCGTGTAGATGAGTGTGTAAGTGTGTAACGCGCTACTTTTTCACTTAAAAAATAAATAGAAATATTACATAGGCGACGATAGTCATAATACCATCTATGACAATATTGAGTCTCAATGAGTTCCTTGCAATGATGCTTGCGGAACTGACTGTAGGAACCAGTATAGATGAAGACTGAAGTACATCAAATCGGACACTGGATTACCACAGTACACTATTTGAAAAGAAACCGGAACTACTTCCAGTTCTCAATTCTACAATTGAAGATCCAAGTCATTATAGTATGAAGTAGGTAAATGGATTATTCATAGCTTCGTTTTCATTGTTGTTTGATGGACAGTGATGACTCAAAATCAATTTCATAATTTTATATGTGTCACCTGGTAACATAGCGTCGTTTATTCCTACACATAAAAGCGTAATTCAATCAGATGGCGAAGAGTCGAATGACGTCACACCAAAGACAATGGCCGATCATAAATTAAAGTGACAATCTGCCACCTCGGAAATTAATCTCCCGATGTCGAGTGTCATGTATATCGTCTGTACGTTCGTAAACATTATAAAAAATTACCGATTGAGACCTCTTCGTGTGGTAAAGTGCATTCCTGTGTTGTTCTCTCCGGTTTAAGTCAATTCGCAATGATGTGCTAAACACATGAATAAAGATTAGCTATGATTTGAATAGTTATGATTCATTCAACTCTTTGTGTCGATGAAATTATAATAACAAATTATAATAAATTAAGATTGTGAGTTTGCAAAAATGGAAATGAATACTTTCACTTTTATTTTGAAATCATTCGAATCATAGTTTTTTAACCCTCTCTCATCGTCTCTAGAATATCTCCAGAATGCCCAGAATCCCGTTTTGATGATTAAAGGTAAAATTACTACTATAATTTATGCTTTTTTTAGTACTACTCATATATGTAGATAATTTCTTAGCAGAAGGTAGGTAGATATAGGTAGATATTTTTTTAGCAAAATCTCAGATTCACAGATAAAAATAAATTTTCAAATTCCTACTTAGTTCATAATATTCCATCCTATTAATATTATAAATGCGAAAGTTTGTATGGATGTATGTATGGATGTTTGTAACTTTTTCACGCATAAACTACTGAACCGATCACCATGAAATTTTGCATACACGTGGTCTGGGACACCAGAAAGGACATAGGGTACTTTTCACCCAGAACGCGGACGAAGTCGCGGGCACCAGCTAGTAAGTCATATTCCATAGCACATATATTTGGTATATAAATTTTTTGGCAAGACTTTAATTTCTATAGTCGTACCATATTGTCTTAATATATATATTAGTAGTTCTTATACATCGTTTTTTCTATGGGTGCTCGAAATAATTAACATATAAAAAAGAATTACAAATTTATTTAATTATACTTATTATGCAATTTCTTGTACCGGATTGTTATCTAAAGCTTAGACCGCATAATAATAATTATTGAGTTTAAAACTGTAAACTTTTTAATTACTCTACTAGTACCCAAGAATTTAGTAGTAGTTAAAAATGTTTGAGCTCGATTGGTCTGGTTAAATCCGAAATTTGAATTGTAATGTAGCGATCGCAATGTGGGCGTTACAGTCATGATTCAATGTTTACATTATTACAATCCTCAATTCGTATTTTACCATATGGTTTTTCTAAATTGGCAAGCTTTCATATAGGCACAGAGGCAAATAAGATTACACGGAAATTGGAAATTATTGAAATCTAACAGTAGGTAACAATGGAGATTATATCTTTTTAACACAAAGCAGATTTGTGATATAAAAATTCGCAGTGGGTTTCTTAGAAAAAAATCTTTTGAAGTTTTGCTTCTGAAGTTTCTGGGCACCACAGAAAACTAATAATTTAATATTTATAATATGTATTAGTATTTTCACCCATAAATTTTGTAGAAGTTTTGATAATATTATTCACTAGCGATCCGTTCCCGGCTTCACAAGGATGCATTTTTTGTGTGAAAAAAAAAGGATTTTGATACGGTTTTCACCAATGGAAAGAGGGATACCTAACGAGGAAGGTTTTTGTATATAAAAAAAAGCACCCTGACCGAGGCCGGGAACGGATAGCTAGTATATTTGATTGTAACAGTAAATATAATGTTAAGTTTCAATACTTAAATGAGGACTATTTCCCATTATCCTATTCTCATCTAGATACTAATTTCTTAGCAACAATACTGCAAGAAACCAGAAGGATTGCAGGAATACAATCCTTCTCGTTGTTTATCTAACTCACATGAATATAAAACAAATTTCGACCTTGGTTAAAGGAACTTTATGACAAAATTCTATAAGTATGGATACGCCACAAAGTTTTCTAAAGTACCTATAAAGAAAGCAATACAACTTGAAATCATTATATTTCTTAGTTATATGAAAATTTTATCTTTAATTTCAATACATTATGTACCTACTCGTACTTAGTGTTGATATTTGAATATAAAACTTCAAGTTATGTAAATAACGATAACGTTTATCTGTTAACTGCGGGAGTTGGTGTACTGTTACAAGATTTGCATACACAAAAGCACATCACTATGCATAAATAAATAAGTGTTCTTAATGAGCAGACAATATTTCGTATTCGTTTGGATACTTTGAAACACCCTGTTCTGAACAATTTTCCAAAAATATATACCTACCTATTTATTCAACTATACAATTTTTATAAATTAAATTTTTGTTATGTTGCATTGTTGTTTATTTATTTGTTATGTTGCATATGTTGCATTTAATTATTACCTAGAACATCTAGAATTCTAGATCGTGCAGGCCTTACCGGGATTTATGAACCTTACACTTTAATATTATAATAATAATTTAATACTATTGAAACTTAATATCTAATATGTTAATTCAAGTAATTTTCGCTGCATTAAAGTTAAATATAATACCAGTTTACTCATAACATAAACAAACTGAGCAGTAGCGTCTAAATTATCATCGTCTATCCGCGAGTCGTGAACACGCGTTGTCGGTCAGGTTCAAGGAAAAACAACTTTGCAACCAACTAACCCTGACTTGCAATAGTTTATTGTAACTTATTCCGATAAACTAAGTAGATCTAATCTAATAATATGTAAGTCCATCTGGAATACAGGCTATATGATAATTAGAGTACCAAGCTTATTATATTTTCAATAAACGTAGTCAAAACTATATAAAAATCCTTAGACATTTTAAATGTCGACTAAAAAAATTATATTACAAATTTCATATAATATATTATCTTCTTAATCCAAATTTACATAGAATAATAAGTAAAAGCACCTATTATCGCGGTATGCAAAATCGGCATCAATTACCGAGGTATCCGATATTTTCGTATTTAAATTTAATAACAGTAACTTTAGCACGATACTATTTCGGACAAGTTCTAACTTAGAGTGTTTTACATCGAATTAATGGGCGTTGGTAGACATACCAAAGATGAACAGATCAAAAACAATCAATTTGTGCGACGGGAACGCAGAATCAGGTTGTGTCCATACAAGCAAGGGGCAATTCATGTAAGGGCACTCATATTTTTGTTTCGTGATTTTTAAGGTAAAATACTTTATAATTGACTACGGATGATGTTTACTTGTTTTTGCGTATTTCTAGGAGTATTATCTTTTACTTTTTATGGTGAAATTTTCAATAAACACATAATAACATTAAGAAATAAAACTCGCGGTGATAGATGCCTAAAATTGGAGGCAGCTTCTAATACCGAGGGTACACTCGGTAATGGAAATATTGAGGTTCCTATTTTGCTTATTATATTTCAATTATTTATTATCTCATTAGTAAAAATTGATCAATCTTCCAGTCCTCATGTATTCTATAAACGAAAAATATATTTCCGATGTATGCAAAATCCATTAAAACTCATTATTTTTATAAAAACTCATAGCACTTAAAGTATAATTTTGTACTGGGTGTCAAAAACGTCATAAAATATATGCAATATTCATTTGAGAAAAGAATGATAATACGGCATATCTTGTGATTCAAAATACTGTTTTTCATGAAGATTTATCTCTATTTTTTCGAAGTGACACCAAAAAATCTTTCTGGTATTCTTTTTTTAAGGGTCGGAATTATATTTAAAAATATTGTATACTACTCCCATTACCGCGGCATACCTCGGTAATAGATTATATGAGAATCTATTAACGAGTGCAGAGTACTCGGAAATACAGTTTTCATATAAAATCTATCACCGAGTGATAAGGCAACCAGTATTCGTATTCGTATCGTGTTGTAGTAACCAGTGTCCAAATTTAGGGTTCCGTTAATGAATTATTCTTGATAAAAATATTTGCAAATAATGTTTCATAACAAAGACGGTTTTATCATGTTACTCTGCTGTGATTTTGATTTATTTGATCATTAATTCATGACATCATAATCGAGGACATTCAGTTTTGATGTCAGGTCTGCTCTCACCCCACTGCTTTCCACTACGTTAAAGACTTTGCCACAAGTATAAGTTGGCTAGTCCCGACAAGAAATAACTGTAATTAATTTAAATTTCGCTGTAATTATGGAAAAGTTATTGGGTTTTTTGAAACGACATCCGACATTGAGTAGAAATCAAACCACAAAAGACTCAATACGAGAGTGGTTTGGAAGAGTTTACTCGTATTTTGAACGTAACGATTTGCTTCAAGTTTTTTAGGGCCCAATACGCATATTTAACTGCAATGAAACAGCTTTTTTATGTCCGAAGAATAAGTAAGTTTTAGTAAAAAGAGGTAGCGTTTATATACGTGTTTATAATCGAGAATATACGAAAAATTGATTTTATTGATTCAATTTTAGTTATTTGTGTAATTATTATTGTTATTTTTCTCATTATACCCAACATACATAAATAAATATATCTTTAGATTTAATACAGTTTATTAAGTACTACAAGTGAATAAAATTTAACCCTGTATAGACTGTAGATTAGTTATAATAAGCAAAATATTATAAATTTTGTTGTTAATATAGGTGGAAGGTAACTGTGATAGTCTTCTTCTACATTTGTTCAGTTTCTTAATTATGATAATAATAAAGTCGATCGCAATGTTTTGTGTATTTTTTAAATATATTTTATTTTATACGAAACCATCAGGACAACAAGTATTATTTTTCTTCTATACTCGGAAATAGAAGCCACATACCGCGGTAATAGAAAAAGCCTTTGAGCGTGCCTCGGTAATAGGGGATGTCGACTTCCTGTTTTAAAAAAATAATTATAAATACTACGCTTCAAAATAAATAAAAAGAAGTGAGAGAAATCAATAATAAAGAGTCCCTAAAATGTTTAAAAAAATGCTTACTTGCCGAGGATAGACCTGATTACAAAATATTTCACTCTAAAGTCAAAATTCCCCGAAATACCGCGGTAATAGGTGCTTTTACTTATATATAAAATCATTCATTTGTATAAAATTATGTACCCAAAGATGTACAATTAATAAACTCAAAGACGCCTCGCGAAGCTTTCAAAATAGCATAGTTTTACGTGTAAAACCATGAAACTACATTTTCGTTGTTGTATAACTGTTCACGAAACAACATAATTGCTTTTCTGTACGGGTGCATCGAGAGGCATTGATGCGAAATCACAAACAATCCGTTCGGTTTATGAAAGACAAACATGTTGGCAACTTGTTCACAAACATTTGTACTAAAATACTAGAAACGCGTCATGTAGCAGTAAATTTAGTTTCTGGTAACTAGGTAGTTGATATGAACATGATGTTTCATGGATTGTTTATGAAGTGTGTCAAACATGAAGCGCAAATTGTTCGCGTTAAATGAACAACTGATTATATTTTTCATTTAAATTTTAAAAATAAAAACTATAAAATTTAAAATCCTAGAGCACATAAATTCATTGCTAATTCTATAACGGCCTTACTTAAAATTCATAGTTGTAAAGTTCAATTATAAAACTAGAAAATATATATCAAATATCATGAAAAAGTATGTTAATTTTTAAATTTGCATTTAGTAAAAGGAAATAACGAAATAAATATAATTACTTGACTTCTGTTTTCGTTTTAATAATAATTAACTTATACCAGCATATATACTTAATCAATTTTTTTTAAAACAAATAACTTACTTGCAAGAATCTAGAAAACTGTAAACATTTGAAGATTTATTTAGGCTAATGATTTAAGATTATACTAGGAGTAATGTTAATACCCTAAGCCAATTAATGGTAAATTATTCAAAATTCATTGCTTCAAAAATTAGTGACACTACACAAGTAAGGCTCTTTTTTAATGTATTTCAACTCGCCGATATTGAATTAACCAGGAATTAACATACATAAAAATGGCATACATATAGTTTGCGCCAGTAGGTAACCACCCATTTTAGTAATTACAGAAATGTCAACTCATATAATTTTAACGTTTTCAATCCGAATCACCTTGAGACATATGACATTGCCGAGTGCCGACAGGTAATACAATATTTAGTGCGTGCTTTTTTTCATTATTTCCACAACTTCGTTCGGTAAGCGGTTGAAAGGTGATCCTCTATTTGGTCTAGCAAACGATTGTCGCCGTTTGGAACAATGGTCGGCTCAAATCGCGATTAATAAACTAATGTGAACAAATTATTGTTACACCGATGTGAGGTAGCCGATTCGTGGCGTTATTTTGACTATGAACGATCGACTTCGTGCTCCCGATAAGGCACATTCGCTTCGAGTCGTGATTTTGTTTTATCGTTCCCTTATTGTTATATAAACTGTCCCGGGAAAGTTTAAGTCTCGACTAAAGGACACGCTGTACGAGCGAGTGAAGTCAGCAATAGGTATTCGTAGTCCAGGAAAATTTACTACCAAATCAAAATTTGAGAATCTTAGGGAAGAAATTTTCGAATCCAACTTGTAGAAAGGGTACAATAGTCTGATCTTAAACCGAAACTTTTTTGTAATTCTTTTCATTACTTTATATTATATAATAATTTGAGATTTTTTCCATTCCTTCTTTTAATTTTTTCATATTTCACGTAATATTTAAGAAAAACATTCCAATTTTAAGTATGTTCAGTTATCTCCGAGAAGATATAAAAATTTGCAATATTGCACTTTCATTTATAGTTTTTTTTAGGTTTTGCTCATTGTGGTAAGAATTGTATTCGGTCTGAGGCTTAACAAAACAAAATCTAATGTTCGTTTCCTGCACGGTGCCAGTGCGGTAACAGGCAGGGTCTTATTATCATTCATGAAACATTCATAATTCGACTGAGTTATATAGACTCGGCCGCTCACGGATTTTCCATTAATTTAATTTCCCTCGACGACTAATAGCGGGAGAGATGAGACGGCCAGCAAACGCTACTCTTGCTGCCCAATGAGACATAAATACCAAGTTATTGGTCATTGTTTTAATACAACTGCCTGCAGCGCACCGGTCATAACTATTAATGTGCGATGCGTTGACCCGAAATGCTCTCAGTTGTCTCTAAATATTGCACCGACTCTATTGTTGTGTAGCTGTTTCGTGTACGTCAATTTCGCGTAAATTTTCGCGAAACAATCGCAAATTTCTGGACTGTTAATTTTAATCTCTTCACATTTGCGTAACTACTTTTTCGCACGCAATGTTTAATGCTAAAATGGTTAAGCCGATTTATTGTAAGCATCGATTTGTTTTTAATTGTTTTTATTTGTAGTGACATTTATACTTAAAAGTGGGGTTGGCAAATGGCACAAAATTTACAGGACTGAAACGGAATTTTGTTGCAATCAGCACAGCACAGTGTTATACTGTGCTGAAAAGAACTCTAGTTTTTTTACAATTACAATTTTTTTACAAAACAAACTAACAATAGATTAGTAATCTAAATTTAGTATTTTCGTTTCAGTAAAAACTTTTACTGAAAAAAATTTAAAATTTGTTTTTTAAACTTTAATTTTGATTTTACAGTAAAATGTTCAACTGCAAAAATTTCTTTTCAAAGAATATAAATGAAGCTACTTAGCGACTCGCTTCTGGATGGATGGTTTAGAAAAAGTTAGCAGTGAAACAGACAGAAAACATAAAATAGCTACATTATTTTATAACAAGTACAGATATAGATTTATTTACCATCAAAGTGTTGGAAATGATTTTTAAACCACAAAATATTTCCGGGATTCATAAGCTTGCATCTGGCAACCCTTCATTAACCCTACATCGAGCGTTAGGTACTGTTAATGTCAGATTCACGCATTTGTCTATGTTTAAAACCTAGTACAGATGATTCAGTACAGATATCAATATACTTTACTGTATATTGATTCCACATTAAAATTAGCATTACAAGATTGTCATAACAAATATACATAAAAAATATGAATTATTAATCATTAAAGCACCTTAAATAACTCGTTAAATAAAATGTTTTCAGACAAAACTGTTTCAGATATAGTGCGAATAAAATTGGTACATAAATATCGCAATTCAAAAGAGGTACTCAGTAATTATCTTATTAGCAGCCTCGTTAAGTTTTTCATGAGCGCGGATAATGAAAGAGTATGGGTTGGCATTTCTCACTTGTTGCATACATAGGTGGAGAAACATTGATTGTTGCCATTTACTTGAAAGCACTTATTATGTTTACACTTATTAACATAATGACGAAGTTTTCTTAGTAGACAACAGTAAATTGTTGAGGGCAAATACGGGCTTGCGAGGAAGTTATCAAATTATTGTCAATAATTATACTCAAAGGTCACTTTGTATTGAATGTACCGATTTACTTATAAAAATGTGATAAAAGAAGTAGTTACAGAAATATATTTTTTACTTGTACATATACGTTTTTAAAATTTGCTACGATCTAAGTACATCAAAAATTCATTTTAATAATAATAATAAGCCACTTATTCTACATTATAATTACATTTGAATAACATAAGATAACGTCATTTCTTTTCAAATTATACAAAAATAAAAGCGTCTAATTTATCGTCATCTCATTTTTTCCATTATATGAATAATTATTGATTTCATTTTTATGTAATTTCCTGTCTCTTGCCTTCTTCATCCAATAAAAAATTAATTACACCTTACACCACTCTAAAGCTCTTTAGTTATCGAATATTGAAGCCACTGGCGTCAAAGTATCTGTGTGTCAAATTAACGAGGAACAAACATCCAATCATTCGCATTAATAATATAGGATAAAAAATTTGTACGACGCCTAGTTTTACTTAAAAAAAATCGATACAAATTATTTTGCAGCTACATTGCAACATTATGAAATTTTTGATACTCAAATGAAACTTATTCTTTAAACAATGTGTTTTAAGACGGAATTCGCGGTCAAAAATTCCTATGCAGTGAATTCGTCCTTAATTCGGTGTGTGACATGTATGTTACGGTGTTTAAGGTTTGAAATGGCATGATGGGTGTGGTTGATTGGATTTGAAATCTGTTGTATCTGAGTTTGTAAGCGCAGTGTTTGTTGGTAATAAATTAACGTGTCGGAACACAAAAGATGGCATTGTGAGTCGACACGGCAAAATTTGATAAAGATCGTTCGTTCGGGGCCGCAACGCAAGCGCGGGCGACACTGCGCAACTCCGCTAATTCTTCAAATTATGCCCACACTTGACATGATATAAAACATTAATAAATTCATGTAGATTATCATTTTCGTTCACCTAATCATTGTACTCGATTTATTGGTGGTTTCTTTATCAGTCTACATCATTGGTCTACATTCATTACACACATAGATATAATCTTAAGCAGGCCTCTCCTCATACTAATTGTGTGAGGATAGTTCACAAAGCTAGCCCATAATTAAGAATAAAATATAATAAAATATACGTTTTCAATCGTACCCGTAAGTAAGTACTAATAATTTTTTAAATATATGAAACTTCCAAAAGAAATTCTCTTATGTAAATGAAAGGCAATTTAAAATTTATAAAGGATTAAAGCAGATGAACCGACAGACACAAATAGTAATTTTGTTTTATAGTAATGGGTTGGCAAAACGTCCGTGCGGTTTACATGCAACTAGGGTATTTTAACTTTTTATGAAACACTAACAACACGCCCCGTTATGTAATAAAATAAATCTATGTGTTAAATTTCAACTTAGTAATTTTGGCTGTGCGTCGATAGTCAGAGCAAACAATTTTATAAGTAATCTACAATGTATTTAAAATAAAGGATTTGATATATTTATTTAAAAAAAATACAATATGAAAAACTTATAAACAAAAATAAGTGGATCTAATTTGGGTTAATAGTTGTCAACTTGGAACTAATGAGACTAGCAGTACCTACATAATATATCACCGATTGTATTGGAAATGATTTTGAAATGCGATGAATAGTGGTCCATATAACACATTCAGCAGTCAAAACACGACATCGTGCGGGCGACACGCTCGTGTGTTCGCCGGTCGTCGTTTTGTCTCCAATTAATTTAAATAATAGCTGCCTCCCGACCTACCTGCGAGCGCGGCCTACCAATACCTTTTCAATGTTATCCCCAGACTCAATACGATTTATTAGGCGGCTATTTTGTAATCGTTCGATATTGCTAAGCCACAATTTTTACTCTTAATAAATACTTACTTACACAATATAGCTGCCAATGATCAATGCAAAAATTTATAGCTATACCTAACGATCATTGTATAAATAATAATATAAAAGTTTATGTTGTTATATACAAAATTGTCAAGAGTGAACCCAGGATTTGAAGATAACAAAATATCTGAAAGAAATTTTTTTATTTATTTAAAATATGTTTAAAAAATTATTAGTACTTACGTTCTATTAAAGCCGGGTACGATTGAAAACGTATATTTTATATAATTAATAAATATTGACTTTTTAATTAATTTTTATATATACTTTCTTCCTAACATACTAAATTGAATCTATTAATAGGGGCGGAATAAAACTGTATCTTATTATACAAATTGCAAATTTTCTCATTACAAGCTGATTGCAATTCATATATGCAGATCATTGTGACCTTAAATAGATATAAATCGTTCTAAAACTTTCAAATTTGCATGTTCTAAAACTAAATCGATCGCTTTAGAGGTCACTCATTGTGTTTTGTTAAGGAGTATTTACACTAGTCGAATTCCATTTAGGCTACGCGACTATACAGTCACCTAGATTACTTTAAGTGACTCGGTGGTGTACTAAACCGCTTTATCTTTAGACATATTTAAATATCTGTTTGCGACAGATGATTTCAATGGCATTTATTAGTATGTCGATCAAACGAGCCGAGTATTTAACTCGTAAATATATGCTTTGTGTTTGTATTCCTTTTTTAACGTTGGGAAATCTTCATGGATGATATGCAGCGTTGGGCACGCTGCGGGATTATTCCAGACTACTACAGGCTAAAACCCAACGTCTTTTTAGCGTGGCTGTAGATAGGCGAGGTCGCGGGAACTTTGTGACATTCGCGACCCGCCCCGGCTGTCCAGTGCGGGAATTATTGTGCTCCCCTGTCGGAACCTTGGCGTACCCGAGTGTGGAGGTACTCCGGCTATCTCGCGAGACCTCATGACGGGCGGGGTATAATAACCGCCCAGGTTCTGGTCAACGTTTCAGCTACCACCAAGTACCTGTGATTTTTCATCAAGTAATCGAACAGTCGCGTTACTTAATATGGATAACAGTATTGTCGCATCGAGTGTAAATGGTCCTTTAGAGGACATATTTCGTCTACTATTATATCAAGCCGGTTTCCCTGTACCTGCCTACATGGCGCCTATCTATTCATATTCAAATCGATTCTTTTTTATGTTGGATAATTTTTAACATCAGTATATACAATTGTGTAACACGATCGCACCGAAGATATTGTGTGTGCTACTTAGATAAACTAATGCTACCCAAATTACAAGTTAATGATATTCAATCTTTGAACTCTATCAAGTTTCATGTGATGAATGTATTTTTCTTGATAATGAAATCATAAAAGTTCATAATATTTTTGTAACTCTGTCTGTATCCATTTCTCGAATCCCGTGAACTCTGCAGAGCATTCTTTTCCTCTTTTCTTTTCCTTAAATAAATTTATTTTATTGTGGATTTTAATTTAAATTAAGCTATTTATTCCTATTATGTTTTTAATAAGTGATAATTAGAAATTTTATACTATGTGGCAAATAACGAATGTGCGTCCTTCAAAAAATGGGGCCAGACTTCTTTGCGTCTCATATAGCCTAAAGATTTTCCAGATGTATTTAAATACATATTAAATTGTCGTTGCTATTATGAGGAAAAAAATGTTTGTTTGTTCTATTACGATTCACTATACCACTATAAATGAAATTCTTAATTACTACAAACATATCCGAAAAAGTCTTTATTCGATAGAAATTGTTCAGTATTATGTATTAGTCATTTTAGTCCTTAATTTAAGTTGGAAAAAATAAAGAGCATTATTTATAAATCAATCGCTTCAAACACTATAGCTAACCCTAATACCCATGTATATGTGAGGACTGCATTCTGTTCTAAGTGAGTAGTTGATGAAATATTCCAAGTTACGGCTATGTGTATAAAGTTAATTTCACATCCCTATGAGCCGGGCAACCCGCTGCGCACAGACCTGGGTCAAGCAGTTTATTCATTAGCCGAGAGTTCCTCCCACCGATGCCACTCATTTTATTTTATTTATGGCCGACGAGTCGAGGTGAGACCCCAATTTTGCATGAGTCTGTGGCTTGATAATTATACCCTATCCACGTCTGAAAAAGGACGCCATTTTATATTGAATACCTAACAACGCACCGGCTCGAGTTTGCGCTAAGGCTTTTAGCACGTTATTATTTATTGTCTTTGTGTAATTTGCTTTGCAGAAGAACATTTTCTGAGGCAAGAAAATAGTGATGATGCTAATAATAATTAATGAGCGTGGTAACTCGGTTAAACAAATAAAATTTTTAGAACCTGGATGATGTAAATGTAAATCTGGATGTTCAGAACGGTTGAATTTTTCATTAAACTACTTTTCTCTGGCATTTCCTTAGCCAATTCTGATATTTGAGACTAAGTACCGAACTGAGAAAGATTAAAGAGTCTAACTGAATTTATTACATTTGTATTAGGACAAATGTAATAAATTCAGTTATTCAATTATCAGTATTTAATGAGTCAAAAAAACGTTGGGTCTTATTTATATTTTATTGAATGAAATTTATTGTAGAGGCGATATTTAAGGTGAACCAAGACAAGAAGGTCGAATTAAGGGACGCGGTGGCAAAAAGCTCTCTCGTGTCCGCGATGTTGAGATAACCTTAAACATGCTTAAACTGAGCATTTGTTATCCTTATCTTGTGTTCGAGCGTGGCTAATGTGGCTTGGGGCAGATACACCCGATCGATTTATGTCGCCCTGGCACCCACGACAAATTGATAATTAATTTTCGACCGATACCTTTGATCGCGCCGAGTTATTCGCGAGGTCTGCACACGGCGCGCCAAAATAACTACCGAAAACGGCCATAAAGGAAAATATGACAAAACGGGCATTCGTGAAATATTTAATTAGTTAATCATAAAAATATTTAAAGTGTAATAAAAATGTTTTGATAAATTTGCAGTGGCGTAAAACGATACTAAAAGTCCTTCCGATGCTTACAATGGCGTCTGACTGATGCTTCAACTTGGCTGCGCCCGCGCATTGTTCTCCGATAAGCAGTATAAATAATCGTCTCCTCCACCTGATGGATACCCCTTCGGAATGTTTATGTTATGAGAATTATTTTCTATTTCCTCGGGACTGAGACTCAACTGTCGTAGCGCACGCCTCGACTGAATCTTCGATTTAAATTCAATTTTATATGGCTTTAGCGTGTGCTAAAATATTTTTGCCATTTGTATAAGTAGTTATGAAACTATAAAATACTAAAACAAATATTTAAAAAAAATCTCCTAAGACTACATAATTATTATAACCAATCATATGTTTATATATAAATGAAAATTATGATATAGGAATTGAAGCAGGGAAAATTGCAGTGGTAATATCTAGGTTCAAATCTTACACCCTCGAGTATTTTTAAAGTAATGTATTAAACTGTAAATAATAATTATGGTGTTTACGAGAAAATAAAAATCGTCGAAAACATGAAATCCTGCTAATCCGAAGTTCAGTGCGGTAACAATATCGTAAACAGGATATATCCAGTCCAAGTATTTATACAGTCGTAGAACAAACATATTATTATAAGTTGATAAAGAATTATTAAATTATTGGTGAACTTGGCCGAGGGAATTTCGTCTTAACAACAGAGTTCCGACGTTTGGATTTTATTAAAATTTTCTTCAATCCATTGTAGGATTTTTTTTAAAATAGGTACAATTAATTAGTTTCGACAGCTGTGACGTGTTAAAAAATTAAAAAAAAAACTAATTAAATTTTTTTTTAAATTTTTAAAATATATTTTTCAATTTTTAAAATATATTTTACGCTACAAAAATTCAGGAAATAAATAAAAAATAATTTCCTTGAAAAAGAGCGTGAGCGACCTCAAAGTTATGTTGAATCGGCTCAGTGCATCATTCCCACGCCCGCGCGCACCAGACAAAGCCCCACCTAATGGACACCATTGATAAAAACAGTTACTACCACAGAATAAATAACACACTACACTCAACACTAGCGATGTTTAAGTATTATCTTGCGCTTTTATGACCACAATTTTATATAGGGAAACATATAACATACATTCGATTAATTTGTGGGTAGGTAGGTTATAAAAATGAATATATAAAAATATATTGCTTATAAAATGAGAAATATGTTGCTTTATAAGTTCATCTATAAAATAATAGGTGTTCTAATTGGGTATTTGTATTTATAATAATTACACGTTTATATATTTACATTAATGACATATATTTATATAAATACATTTTGGTATATTTACATAGAAAACCCTATGGTAAAAAATATATATAGGTCCAAATATGTACAATTCACTAAACTATTTTATCTGCCTTACATATATCATATTATTATGTAATTTTTCATAAAAAAATTACATTCAATAAGTTGAGTGTATAAAATAATGTAAGTAAGTGGTCAAGTTGGTTAGTTTAGTCTCTAACTAAATTTTGATTTCCCAATGTATAGGTATAAATTATATCAATTTCTTGTAACTAATGAACAAATTCGACAACTAATACATGATTTCACCCTCAAATATGATTATTGTCGTACAATGGGACTAATGCGGTTGGTGTGTTCATCAGACAAAAAATCAACGCTTTAATAGTTGACAAACAACATTTATGATCTTTTTTATTATTATCAATTTTCACAAAGAATTGAATCGGAAATAACCACAACCTCATACAGTCCCACATCACACTGTCATCACAATCAAACATTAACTGATTGCGAAGGTCTGTAAACTTATATTTTAAAGGGCTGAACAAAGCTATACGCGTTTTATGCGATTATGTTAACGCAATTTCTTTAGAGGTGCGTGAAAATACGGTTCAAAATGTAACAAGATCCTGTTGCTGACATAAAACGAGAGTCCTCGAAAAGAACAAAAAAAAAACGGTTTGCCTCTGTCATCGGACAATTCCGTCAAATCGTTCGATATCGGTTTTGATTTGGGCACCGAAAACAATCTGGATATTTTGGAACCTTTTGTGTAATGCGACACCAACCGCGCTCGCAACCATGAACAGGACTGCGGTCAATGTGCCCTAATTAAAGAATATGTAAAAAATGTCAACGGTGTTCTAGTAAAAATTAAGGTTAAAGATTGTCGTAAGAAGTTTTTAGCTAGTTTTACGAATTATACGTAGTTTATTTCAACTAGTAGTGTCATAGGCGACGGTAGCCAGCTACCATTAAGTGGAGAGTCGCGAATGAAGCACCAGCTAGTAAAAAATAATAAAATTAGAATGCCGCCAGCAGGGATGGAATATCCAAATTAACAATTATTGGGGCCACAGAGTGAAGATTCTCTACAGCTTAGTAAGAAGCGAACGAGCCTTATAGAACTTAGTTTATAGATGTTTTTAACTTCATAGTCAAGCAGATCAAGCAAAATATTATTCTTGTTCATTTACTTACGTTGTTTCTTCAACGCCATTAGAATACTTTAAAATTGTATAGCTTATAAAAAATAATAAGCAAACAAAAAACGAACAACTTAAACTTATCAACGACTTAAACACGGTAGTCGTTTCACACTGATTATTTCAAAACAAAAGGACATGTGTCATAAAAATATGCGTGTTTGTCGCGTCGCCCCACAATGCGTCTCGTAAGCGCCTCTTAATCCTTTAAAACAATGCTAATGGATCTACGTAAAGAAACCGCCGTAAGTCCTGTCACCGTATTAAATATTCCTGGCCTTTGCGCTTCGCTTGCCACCAATAAAGTCGACACCAAATTAGAACTGTCTCGTTCCTTTTCTCTCTGAAAGCACAAATTGTAAATAAATATTTAATAATACGTGTTCACTGGACGCATTTTAGTGTGAGCGATGAACACGGGTTCACGTCAAAACATCTTTATCGGGTTATTTGTCTTATAAAATATTATCGAGAGCCTCCTCGGGACCGTCAGCAAAAGAGGATGCGTGGCATGATACGGTGTGCGACTGTTGATTTTACGCCCACGAGATGTGATCACTTCTCTTTGGGGAGAGAGATAAACAATAAATGCGGCGATTACGTGTCAATAGCGTAACAAGAGTCTTTTATTTTCCTTCGACGGTGTCTCGTCGAGAATGGCTCGTGATGTGTGAACGCAGACCGTACCGGCACCGACTCAGCAGAGATTAGTGAGCAGGCTGTCCAGTGGCACGGACCAAACGCGATTCGACAGCGGGAATTATGAAGTTTTGATATTGTGCTGATAAATCAATAACTCATTTTATTACGATAACACAGACGCGTTAGGAATTCACCTTTTGTTGTTATCGCACCACTTAATGTCTCCCATCAGTCTTTTGATATTTTTCGTGTGCGGCGAGTCTGATAGCGAGATAGCCGCCCGCCAAACGTCCTAGTAGGCCGTAATCATTGATTCAAAAATAAAATCAATCTCTAAATTTATTTATGCTTTCATAAATATTTCAGAAAACAATCACTTTTCATAATAGAAAGTCCTTTACGGGACACAGATCTCTCAAACAATTAATTATTGATAATTTATATTTAATTTTGTTATGATATTTTATTATTTTATATTGAATTTAGTATCTTATTGATTCAAGAGTCAATAAGTCATGTTATATAGAAAGAAGTGATAGTTCTAGAACTATTTTATTAATGTTTTAATGTCGGCAACCAACCTAACTTAACCAAAATATTTTTTAGTTTATTTTTACTAGAATTTGGACCCCTCGGGTTCACAAATACGACAGTAAGCACCTGTGAACTTCCCGGGGCTTCATGTGATCATCATCGTCTCAGCCGCAGGACGTCCACTGCTAGAAATTCACGTGAAAGTATGAAAATTATAAAAAAAATATTCATAAAATAGTAGTCATGTGATATCCGTGTGAAATAGGTGATTTAACACAGCAATATTACAAAGTTGGTAGTATTTATTCATCGCGGTAACCGGTCGCGTCGGAAGGGGCGGACGGGCGGCAAGCGTCCTCTCGCTATCACATACTTGTCGCGTTTTCATCACCTGTTTCGTTAAAAGTCGCACAATTACCGATGCAAATCGATCAGCCATACTTATCGCCCAACGAGGGTTGACGCATTAAATTAGCACCGTACGCCACTTAACGGTTACCAGCTTTCCGCACGAGGTTTAGCGAAAATTGTAATTACGCCCGCCTCGTACCTACTACAACTTTTTCTCACATTATACATCCAACTAACGCGAAGTTGTTGCGTGCATAATTTATAATATGCGATACATATTCATTGATGGGATTAAATATTTTTAATGGTTTTGTTAAATCAAACTCATTTTGACTTAGGATAAGTCGTTAATTAAAATTTTGTACTTTTTTTTTTAAATATGTATTTCAAGCTACAATTGTAGTAGAAAGTTTTCTTTTAGCTCTAACAATGTAAAATGACAGTAGCTATTTTAAATAATATTTGAAAGCCTCAATTTAGCTTACCTTTAATTTAGTCTTTATTTCATAAAGCTATATCAGGTAGTTTTGAAGATATTGAAGATTTGCAAACCGACTCTTTTTCTTTGCGGTCAAGTGTTTACCAATCTAATGAACATTTTAGTCAAACATGGGATGTACATCTCTTTCATATTAAAACGTGGAGGGCAGGCTGTAGAACCTCTTTTTATTTATTTATGTAGTGCGCTTCTGAATATATCAGGATTAAGGATAAGGGATTATGAAGCGATAGAGAATTGGGCTCTGGGAGGAAACTCTGCATAAGCCCGGGTTCTGCTACGCTATTATAGGCCCAGTCCTAATACGGATAAGGGTCTGACGTTGTTTGTTCCAGCTGTTCTGGTTTAAAAAACAAAAACCGCGAGAACTAGTATGGATGAGTAGTAAAAATAGGCTTCAGCGCATAATGCTGGAGGGATTCCAGTGTAAAAAAAAAAACAAAAACCATAACTGCTATTACTTCAAGATCGTCTAGACAGAGTATAAGATATATATTTGTATAAATGTTTTAATAGCTTATTTTTTTTTCTGCACATTTCTTCACATTCACATTTCTTAATAATATTAGAACGAGAAACAAAACAAATTATAAGTATGATAGATGTCGGAAGCGTGGATTCCATCGCTCATTCTGATGACTTGCAATAATAGAGCGTGCTCTCATTGACTCCACCATTGACCCCGCGTCAACCACGGATTCTGATCACAATAATATAAATAATCGATTTACATCCGTCCCGTGGGCATTAAGAACTAAAAGCATACAATATTGTAACAGAATTACACGTATAACGGATCGTTCCCCAGGGCGCGACTCACGAAACGAGTTGTGAATGGGGAATGCTTAGATTTATTTGCACCTGGTTCTACACAAAATTGATATATTTTGACAATTCAAACTAAACACTTATTTATTGGATGCAGTAAATAATAGCGACAGAGAATCATTTAAACAGCAATTTTTATAACTTATCGAAATTTATAACAAAAAGTACTTAGGTATTTATTACATAAGAAATTTAAAAATAAGTTTGTTAAGAATAATGGACAATGAAATGTTATTTTAATATTTTACGGTTACATTTATTTTGTTAAATTATATTCAACATTTAAGAATATTAGAATATATTTTATATATCAAATAACTTCATAAAGAACATACATAAAATATAGCAAATATCAAAATGTATTTAATATATAGTTACTTCTGGAATATTAAAATTATCTAAATGATAATGAAAATCATTACAAAATCTATGATTTTATCTCGACTCTTAGCATTTGTCATGTTTCTGGCTAGTCAGAAAAACTAGATTCTAACTTATTTGAAAACCTAATTTTTTTTAAAGTGGCGTGTGTCCAAACTAACGAAGCTACATTCGTTTGAAAAGTCAATCACACGGAAGATCCTAATATGTAAAAATAAAAGAGAACATTGCTACTCAACGTGTGTTCTAATAGGAAACGTACATATTTACTATTATAAAAGACATGCTCTAGTTGAGTGAATGAAGTGTTACTTAAGGGGTCCGCGGGCAAGCAAACACCCCGCGTTCGTTCAATTTTTTTTTTTCATATAAGCAAGTGAAAGGCGCCTGCGTCTTCTTAAAAACATGTGGACTGTTTTAGTTAGTATGCTTTTATAAAGGAATTCACGCCCTAATACACCTTGCTACGGAAAGGGACAAAGCAGTCGCAACCGGACAAACTGGACGCAGCGGCATTTTTATCTGACAATCAGATGCAAAATAAGTAAAGAAGGACTTTTGAAAATCCCACAGGAACCTAACATTGTATGAGGATAAAAAGTCTCATATAGTTTAATCCAGGTAATCATCAATACCTACATCCTACATCAGTGAAAACCGCATTCAAATCGGTTCAGCCGTTTCTGAGATTAGCATACACAAACGCGCAGACAAACATACAAAAATTCGAAAAACTATTTTTTTGACCTCAGTAACTTTAAATAGAAATTGTTTTTTTTTAACATATTTAATATACAGTCACGGCTCATATCATATAGGATTTTATTATATAAATTTAGAAAAGAGATATGCGAAATTATGGCAGGATAGGTAAAGAAGGTGAAAGGTCAAGTAAGATGGAGCTCAGTGATTAGAATTAGATGATAAGAAAGTGATGATGAAAATATATTTAAAAAAAATCATTTAACTTCAAATTAAGAATTCAATTTTTTTAAGGATAGTGGATATATTTGGGTCATTTATAATGGCAGGTTGTAAGATACAAGTGACTGCGGTGGCATGGATTACTCCACAGCAGTCCACGCCGACTGCCGCCGCATTAAGACAACAAAGGGATATTTTTCATGGACAAACATTACAGGGCTTCGAACATACACAGACGTGGCCCAACGCGGCCACATGCATATTTATAACTTGTCTAACATGTAGCGCGACACTACAACCCATTTATTATGACGGATAAATATTTGTCTAGTACCTAATATGAGTTGCTGGATGAATTTATAATGGATGTAACGAGTATTGGTTTTAACTAATAATATGTATCTGTTAAGTATCATTATCACGAATTATTAGAAACTTTTCTTTTTGAAATGAAATATATATTTTTTGTATTTTATCATCAAGGCGTTTCTCTTATTTATCATAGCCACAATACCATAAATTGAATCGTCAGCTGAAATTTACATACAAATACATCTTGCTAAATAATAAACAAGGTCTAGTTGTTGCTAGTTGTAACTAGTTAAAAAAATCTAAGATTCAAAATGGCCGACCGGAATCATGATTCACATCTTTGCGGTTTCTACTATTCTTGAATGGATAAAAAGCCACGAGGCGTCTCGGTCCCTCCCAACCCTGTTATCCACCAATCCGAAAAAATATTAAATTTTATTACTAAAAAAAAAGGTAGCACTTTGATACCGGGGATAATATGCCGCCTAATTTATACTTTGCTTCGATTTAGATTTGGAACCATGAGTCACGGTGTTAAATAGATTGCAGTTTTAATGCGTTAGTAGACGGAGCAATAAACAAGTAAGTCTTTAAGAGGAATTCGTCTTAAATATTAAGGGGAGCTGTGTAGCGAATTCAAAAGTTTAGTCGAGTTGTAGAGAGCCTTGCGCACACGTCACTGCTTGCGTCATATTTGCGTGAACAAGACGCATGGTCGACAAAAAACTGCCCTCAAAACTATTTGTTGTGGTTTCCGAAAAAGTAAAAAAAATCGAACATCAAAAACCAGTCAGCATTGGTCGGTGCTTTTCGACTTCTGCCCTTGTACAAAAAAATACGTGTTAAGGAATGTAAGGAGCCTTTTAATTATCTTAATATATTGTTATGGTCGCAAAGGTAGGCGGTTATAAATTACTGATGGGACAGCGATGAAGTGACGAGTTGTTTTCTAGTATTGCCGTCTCTTTTTATATATGACTAGAACCCGTCCCCGGATGCGCACGGAGTTGAAATTTAAAAAAATCTTTTCTTAGCAGTTGTTTATGTTATAAAATAAACCTATGTTCCAATTTTCAGCTTTCTAAGCTTACTAGTTTCGTCTGTGCGTTTATAGTCAGTGAGGACAAACAATTTTATAAATAACTAGCGATTCGCCCCCGCTTGTTTACGTTATAAAATAAACCTATGCTTTAAATTTCAGATTTCTAGAATTGTAGTTAGCTATTCGTTGATAGTCAGTCGGGACTCCTATACCTATAACAGTCTAAGCCATCGGATATATCATGGCACATCGAAATAATGCAATACCGCTCGCTAAGGTCGGCAAAGAGAAGACAATACAAAAATCTTTATTGTAATAAAAATAGTTCATGAAAATTTCGTTCCTAACGTATCTATTCATTTAAAGATAAAGGTTCCATACAACGTTAGTCGCGTTCTCGTGCCGCTGCAGCCAGTGAGTGGCGCTGTGAGTTGATACAGTGCGATGATCCTTAGTTTTTATTTCATTTTTACCTCAATTCCATCGAGCGGCCTTCATTATGCGTCCTCAAGTGCTTCCACCGGTTCAGGTAGCTTTGAGTTTCACATCAAAACTTGACCTTAGGTATTCGATACGCTAGTTATTTTTTTGTTTACCAATAATATGTCCGAATATGACTTTTTGATGTAGTGTAATTTGATAATTTGCGAAAACGAACAGCAAGAAAACCGGTTTAATGTGAGGTACACATCGCTGGATAAATGTGTGTCTCAAATAATATTCTCTCAATGTTATTATAGGGTACTGTGGGTACCTATGTTGGGGCGGGAGGTGTCGGAGGCACACTCCTGCTGTGCCTTAGCATTATGATCGACAGCTTGTTTACTAAAAATATACATAATGAATGTATAATAGCTTTTTGAACATGACACTGCGGCATTTATTCACCTACTGAAATGAGATGAGACTTTAAACACGTTTCGAGCTCAATGCGATATCATGACACATCCTACTAATATTATAAATGCGAAAGTTTGTAAGGATTGATGTTTGTTACTCTTTCACGTAAAACGGCTACATGTTTTATTGAAATTTGGTATAGATTTGGTTGGATGAAACTACCTGAGTAATTTATATAGGACACTTTATATCCTGGAAAAATTTTAGATTCCCGAGGGACCGTCTAAAAATATAAAAAATTGAGCGCCACTGTCGCCATTGTGCCTCCACCGTCGTCTCAGACAGCGATACATATTTAAGGCATTACTTGGGTATTATAATTTTCATTTTTCAACATGTGCACCAGCTAGTAACAATACAGGAATTAAAGTAAGGGTATCTAAGTAAGTAAGGTATTTTATTTATCATGAACGCTAGTTGGCTAATTACGCCACAGCGCACAGTGTGTTCCCACGTTTAATGCACGGTGTGTTTGTATATGCATTTAGCATTCGATTGTTTTAGTACTGGCCGGAGTCTGCCAGAGGCAAACATTGAATCTCGGACTACTCGCCCGGCTCCCGCGCCGCCTTCCTACCCCCTAACTCGGCTTCTTCTCGTTGTCAATTTATGCTTTTACGTATCTACATACCCTGCACACGTTATAGCTTTATCATTCTACATACTTCATAATACCTACTTACTTCGTAGTCTTTTGTCCCTAAGCTGGTGTCAGAATCTATATACTTACAATAATCATATATTAGATACAAATTTGACTATACAACGAGCTATGAAAGCAACATACTTAGAACCCTGCCTATAAGAGACTTAAGCTAGACATGATATATAGTTTGTAAATGTTATTATAAATAATTAAAATAACGTAAACCCATTAGTTCTAGTATATAAGATGACTTATTAAAATTTTCTTAATATATCCTCAACCATACATACATATCTTCTTACTTGTATGGCTTGTATATGCTATAATAACGGATCCCTACCGGAGCAGATGCAGACATGAGACAGCGGTTGTTCTTGATATGGCTAAGATCTTATTCTTGAAACCCGACCGACTATGTCTCCTCCTCATTTTGTCTTTAGTAGGTGAGTAAGGCAGGAGATTATTTATATAATAATAATAACCCTTAGGAAATTACACACCTACAATGTTGTTACATTGACTCCTAAACTGAGTTTGTCGTATCTTAGGAGTCGTAAATAGATACATACTAAAAAATACGAATGTCTTCTTCATATGCGAAATTATGTCATCATATTCTAAATATTACTTTTTTTATAATCTCATAAAGATCAGTCTTTGTGTCGTAGACACTGACTTTTATAGTAACTGTGTAGATAAGTAGGTACTAATAAAAAAATCAAAACCTATCGCAATGTATGAAATTCGGTAAGGTAGGTATACCTCGCAACGTTCATTGTCCATTGATTAATTGTTTGACACATTTAACAAAATAATATGCAAGTGTGAAGAATTAGGAATCACATTTGGTGGAGTTAACATGTTGAAATTCCTGCAACTCTTCATTAAGTGGTTTAGATACGTTCTTAGAAATAATTATGTACGGTGCTTGGAGGGATATCTGTTATTTTGAATGCGACCGAGTACGAGATTCACGCAGGGCGCCCGTCGCGTTAATTCGATACGTCAATCTTCAAATTTTTTCTCTATGAAAACGGCACGGAATGAGTTGACATCGCACAGTTACAGAGACACCGTGCTGGGTGTATATTGTCCGAATTTCTTTATAAATATTTTGACATTTCCTTTATTTGCTCCGCGGTGTTATTTCTCCTACAAATTGTATCGGACTCTTTGTGCGGCGTGTTTTAATTTGATTTATTCTCTCGCGACAATAAGTTTAACATCCTGTCGTTACAGGCTGGTGGGATAGCGGCGCGTTTGTTCATTCGGCCAGCCTCGGAACGTCTCTTGATTTCTTTAGTGGGCGCAAACATAACATATGTTTTTAGAGCTTCACATTGTTAGAAGCCTAGCACGAATTGACCATTTTTAGTTAGCCACCGTTAATAGTGCTAACATCATCTTGACATTTACTTAATGGTAATTAGCGTATGTCTGCTAATAAGTTTCGCAAATTATGTTTAATGCACAATACTCTAGACATTTGCAAGTAATGATTTCATTGTTGTATAGAAAAAAAAATACGGTTGAAATTTTTTTAGAATAGAATACTGATAAAATTTGAAAGACTATTATAATAATTGTACGCAACTGTTCTTACGATTGATTAATTTTGAAACTAAACAAAACTCGTTAAACTCAAACTCGTCGTTAAAACTCGTTATCAGGTAAAATTATCTTATGTGTTAATCCTGAAAATCAACTATCTGTGTATAAAGTTTTATCCAAATACAGTCAACGGTTTAGCTAATTGCGACTAACATGTAACACATGTAAACATCTTCAAAATAATTTTGAGTTTAAACATAGATACTTTTAATTCGTCCGTGCCATTATAAAAAAGATAACCTATGAATTTAAATTTCCCAGAACTATTTTGAAAACCAAAAACATTAAAGATTTTTCATTCAATATTTCAAACGAAATTCAATCAAAATAATAGGTTCAATAGCATAATTCAATGGAAGAGAAAAGAAAAGAGAAAAATACAAGTTTCAAGGCTTCATAAGTGTACCTATTATTAAAAGAAAATTTGTATACATTTTCAGAGATGCAAGGAGAAACTGAACACATTGGCCATAAGCGTGATGAACCAATGGCCCGGTGTGAGGTTACGAGTTATCGAAGGTTGGGACGAAGAAAATTCACATTTAGAGAACTCCCTCCACTACGAAGGAAGAGCTGTAGATCTAACCACAAGCGATCGGGACCGCAGCAAGTATGGCATGCTCGCGTGGCTGGCGGTCGAAGCTGGATTTGATTGGGTCTTTTACGAAAGCCGTTCATACATCCATTGCTCTGTTAAAACAGGTGTGTACTTGTTATATTTATTTATTATATTTATTTATTATATTTATTATATTTATAGTTATTTAACTGTTATAACATTTTTGTTATATTGTACTAATATGATTTAAAATGTGTTTTTCTTAAATCGTAATTAATCCATTCCTACAATAGCTTTAAAAGTTACTTTTAGGTATACCTATTTATAATAGAATTGTTCTAAATTTAATTAATTTCAATCTTTCGTAATTTATTATCATTGGGTGTAATGCTTCTAAATTCACACTCTCCAGTTACTTTACAAACAAATGCGTAAGGTTTTAAACAACATATAACAATTCAAGCAAATTTATTCAGTTGAACCGGTAAAATGTGTCAAGTATTAAGATTTTTCTCGAACAAGTAAAATCATGTCATTATCACTACCTCACGGGTAAATAACAGTTACGAGTGGCCCACGGGACAAGCCAAATATATAGTTGAACTTTACAAGAAGAATGCACCTCAGACAGCTTCCCGCGCCCGCGCCCCGGCGGTGTCGATCAAACGGACGAACAAGCCTCTTGTTAACTCTGTCTCTGTCCCACCTACGCCCATTCGCTATACACCTGTTTCGCTTAAACCCAGCCACATCGCAGCCAATCCCCCACTTCTATAATTACGTTGGTGATTCAATAGCTACTTATATCTATGTATGCGTATACGTAACGTAATGACGAGAGAGCACCTTATTTATATGTATGTTTCAGATGATGCTAAAGGAATTCCTATCCAACCGCGTGATACTAATTAATTTTGCAGATAGATCGACAATTGATTTATTTATATCATATATAAATGTTGTGTTGGTTTGTGTATCTGTTTGTTTGTTTGTATGTTCTAGCCCACGGATTGATTTGAAATTTTTACACGAAATTGTATTTAAACAGAGGTATAATCTTATATAGGTACTTTTTTTCCTAAATGCCAACGGAAACCGATTTAAAAAATATATATAATTTTCATTGCTATGGCAAGCATTAATTTGTCGTTGTTATGACCATAATTATAGTAATCAAAAACGTTTAAATGATTATTAACGTTAACTTTATAAAAAACCTTTTGTTAGTCGCTGATAATGTAGCTGTGTGAAATAATTTTTAAAATCGGTCCAGTACCTAGTTTTTGAGTTTATTGATTACAAACAAAATACAAATCTTTTCTTTTTAAATATTTATTCGTTATTTATAAATGTAATTTCAAAGGTTAGTCACTAGTAGGTACACTAGTACCTAGTGTCTGGATTTGAAGAATAAGTACCTACCTATATCTTAGATTAGTTAGTGATTGCCGATGGCGAATTTATAACACGGTATTTTATTAGTTCAAAAGTTATTGTGAATAAAGGCGCTAATTTAATGTTTGCTTTGACATCGACAGCTTAAAACCTTTATCAAACAGGATACGGGTAGACAAAGGTTTGTTTTGTCAAACTTGTCAAGGAGGAAATAGTACTGTCAAATGGTGTAAAAATATTTTAACAATAATTTTCAGTAACAAAGGCAAATAGCAACATTTTGTAATTTAAACGATGCAATATTAAAAAAATAATTTTGTACTCATGAAAAAAACTTAAATATTGGTATAGGTTCTTTATTAAGTTAGCTACACAATTTAATTAGTTTTTTTTATATCTATTTTTTTTAAATTTTCTATGTCAATAATTAATTTACCTACACCGACGAACGGAAAAAAAACATTCGCCTACCTACACATTATCGTTTTCGCTATATTCATCAGTGAAAACGATATCAAAATCTGTTGGTTAGTTAAAAAGAAGTTAGCGGAGAAACAGACAGAGGCGGACATAGATTTGATTTTATAATATTATAGATTTAAATATTTTTAACTGACTAATTTGAATATTTACCATAAACATTTACAATTCAGATTAGTCAATAAATTTAACTAGCATTTGCCTGTGCAAAAACGTTAAAAGAAACTGCCTATATTCCTCAGGAACATTAATCAAATTGATAGTTTTGTTTAGTAGTTTAGTTTACCCAACAAATAAGCAATAGATAACATTAGTAAGGATTTTTAAGCGAAACAACTCTTTAAGTAAATTACCAATTAAATAGACGTAGGTACCAATATAAGGCTTACAATCAAAAATATAAAACACTTTATCGATATATACCTACTTATAATACTTGTACGTCTAAAATTTGAACAAGACATTGATCTCTTTTTGTGATGTTCATTGTTTGCGATCCAACGTTCGCCCAATGACGGCCAGCAGCTATTTCAAGAGTCTATACTCGCCATCAATTTGTTGCGAAGATGTTTATTCATATATTCCGACGTTTTGCTCGATCGTGGACTTTTAGTATTAATTTAGATTTCATTAATTATTAATGTGCTTTGTTGCGGTCCCATTATTGTAGAGGTCAAGGTCGAAATCCGCACGAACTTCGCTCCCGTGACTTATCCCTATTTGGTTTTGTACAATGTGCAACTTTAGTTTTGACGATAAAGAGGATCTTTAAATAATTAGGTATTCTGAGTCGAAAATTTTTCTTACTAAGTTTATAGTAGAAATATTTTTAATAATATGGTACCCACGTATATCTTTAACTCTTTCGAATAAAAGCCAATATTATAACCTTATCCTTTTCTTCTTAAGATAAACACTTGTCTGAAACAAAGTGTTCCGATTGCGATATTGTCAACAGATTATCTGGTCATATACGATTTACTAACACCTCAATTAATATGCGAGTATGTATTTAGTTTATCATAATTCAAATCGACTTTCATTGCTGGCGCTATATCTTCAGTAGGTACTATTACTTAAAATCTATTCATTTATTTATAAATAAAATTTATAACCTCAAAACGTAGATTTTAAAATATTTAATTATGCCTATATCGCTATTTAAACTGTTTATTGTTAAAAAACTGTACATTTTAATACAACGTTTATATTTCTAAGTTTAAGGTTCATTTTTTGTTAATTTTTCCTGTAGGTATAGATATTTGTTCACATAAAATTTCTTGCTCAGATGAATAGAGTTATAGTAAGTATAATTAATAGTAACTCAACAGCGGTCCATCTAATAACTTTCAGTTTCTTAGAAGACTGTGTGTTACTTGTTTGTTCAAATGAAACTTACAAAGCTCTGACAGTACTCAAGTAATACAAGTGCGAAGCCCACGAAGCGCACCCGCTCCGGAGATAAATTGTTATAAACCTGTTACACGCACACAGCTCCAGTTAATAGCCTCGTATATTAAATTAGAGTATCGCACTGATCATCTCAGCGCCAATAAAACTATGCGGAGCGTTTTTATGCTGAATCCAATTAATTAACTTCCATTGGTCAGTAGCCGGCGCGCCGCGTACTATTCCTTTTTTTATAGGCCACGCCATTTCTTAAACAACCCGTTTGTGCGCCTACCCAAATAAAGTTAATGGCTGTGCATACAGTACATTGCTCAACTCGTTGGAATTGCACAGTTATTAATAGCACCTCTTTTTTAGTAAGCCACGTTTTGTCCGCGTTCGTCCGTACAAAAGACATCAACGCGCTCAACGGGCGCTTCGTTACGAACGTAGCACGGTATTAGGGAGTGCAATTAGCCAATAAAAATACGTGGATTTTTTACTAATATTACATTTGCCAAAGTTTGTGAGGATGTATGGATGTTTGTTACTCTTTCACGTTAAAACGGATGGATTTAGATGAAATTTGAGACACAGACAGTTAACTAGATTAACATAGGTATACCTAGGTAATTTTTATACTGGAAAAATGTTAGATTCTCGAGGGATCATCAAAAATAATTATAATAAATTGGGCCCGACAATTTATTTTATATGTATAGGTTACGAAAATAGGCCGCAGCTGCTATGCGCAAGCACAATTACGAGTATAAGGAAATAAAAATGAATTTTTGGAAGTAGATAAGGTTTTTAAATAAAAAGAAACCTTGTGTGATCATGAATAATTTGGGAGGTTGTTTGACATGGACGAGGCACGCAGCAAATTGGGCATGACCGGCGATGACCGCGGCATGTCACGATTCACTAGAGACATGCGCTTGCGCACCACTCTCGCTCAATGTCCTACTTACCAAACTGTAATAAACATATTAAATGGGATACGTTAAGGAGTATTTTTTAAGTACTAGTGAACCCCTTCCGGCTTCATGTGGAATGCATTTTTTTATACTTATTTACATAAGCCTTCCTCATTGATGCCCCTTTCCATTATTGAAAACCGTAACAAAATCCGTTGGATAGTTTAGAAGTAGTTAGCGAAGAAACAGACAGACTAAAAATTTTCTCAGACTATCCGGCTTGCTGACGTGTTTTTAATCACAGTGCGATCATTACTTGCTCTTTCAGTTATCATTACATATCCGCACATACTTCGTTTGCAAAGATACAAGTGATTTCGTGATCGGATAGTAGGACGAATGAACAATGTGGTCCGGTCGAACGCGCGCGGGGCATGCGTGCGAAAGGCCGTGCGACACCCGAGACGCCACATCCCGGAAGGTTGCGGCTGAAATCTCGCCGGTTCCCACACCATCGCGCCCTTACACCAAAGTTCATATGTCCACACTAATTTTATAACATATTTTACTGCGTCACTATATTTTTAAATCTATTTTTTTTATAATTTTTCCTCTAAAATCCGTTGGTATGGAAATTAAAAAATAATTTAAAACTTTTTTTTGGTTGAGGTGTCATATAATTAGATTACCTATCATATTAAGAAAAATGTAGTTCAATCGAGATATGTGATTATATTCAGTATTTTAAGAATTATTTTAATATGTTGCTTGTCTCTGAATTCTGTTTGCTTTTGAAAAAATCATTGATCTAATATATCAATTAACTTAAATATCAAATTCTAATAGATCTAAATATGAACAGACTTCATGAGCGACTTAATTTTTATAAATTATAGTCAACTAGCAGGTACCCACGACTTTGTCCGCGTTCTGGATGAAAGGCGTTTATATGTTTATTTATATATTATATCGCATTTATAATATTAGTATACGTATGTATTATTATGATGTATCATAAACTTCATTATTGTAAAGTTTCAAGATAGAGTAACAAAATTATTCTCACAATCTTTTGCATTTACAATAAATAAATAGTTGATTGTTTTACAAGCCTCCACGAATCCTTACATAAAATGAACATGTAACATGTGACAATCGTTTGTCATGTAACATATTATGATAATAAGTCGCTTGCCAAAGTTTTCGTGGCTAACTATCCGATTACCATTGAGCACAGAGGCCACGCAATCTGTGAATATCATAAACACTCAACTATTGAGTTGAATCGGACAAATTGAGTAACTCGTGTAACCATTTGTAGGAGGATAAGTGTTTCTATAAGTAATTGGTACCGTTTATATTTTAAATGAAAGGGGATTACGGCGATTTCATTTACATATATTATTCTAAGCCGTGGGCCGAGCAATGACTACCTTATTGTTCGCCAGTTGCTTCATTACAATTTGTTATATTTATTGCCTGCGTACCTATTTGTGTTTAATAAATGCTTTGTTACCTACATAAAATATTGCAACAGGTGACTGCTAATATTGAAGTATACTTAATGTATTAGATGGAAGTCCTACTACTTAATGTAACAATTAAGTATGGGGACATGACAATAAAATACATTTGAGACTTATTATTATGTCTATTTTGTATTGTGTATTTATGGCGTAATCTAATTAAGTCCAAAAATAAGTAACTAACTATTGATTTTGGCTCAGGATTTTTTTCAAAATTCTCTGATTCATTTACCGTTTTCGGTGACTAATAAAGGATGCCTATTTCCCCCCCCCCCTTCTCCCAGCGCTTATGGAGTTGCTTGATGCAACAGTAGCACACAAACAGCAGGTCATTCAGCCTGCTGGCGATCTTCACATAAAAAACACTTAACATAATCTTTTTTGTACATATAAAACCGTTTGTCCTGATGTCTATCAACGCACAAAACTACTAAGTCTAAGAAAGCTGAATTCTTGAACATAAAGCATTCGCTAAGAAAGGATGTTTAAAAGTTTAAATTTTGTGCGAAGCCGGAGCCAGAGACGAGTCTTTACATAGTATAAAACAAAGTCTTTATATACGCTTACTTTTAAACTACGGATGAGGTTCTTAATACTAATGGAAAGACCGTTAAACGAGCAAGGTTTTTACATATTATGATTTGCAAAAAAAAAAGTTACAAACCTGCGAAACCCGGAGCAAGTCGCTAGTTTTCAATAAACTTCAATAGGTTAATATTGAAGACGGGTATATTATACAATTTCCCTTTACATTGTAGTAAGAATAAGTTAAAGTCTGCGCCTGCGCATGAATCATAACCGGTGCGGTTTGGCATTTGCATGACCACGCGTCAGACGTTCACGCTTAATTGCTATTCCAAACGATATAAATCAGATAGTTTCAACGATGCAATCTGGATCGCTTAAGGATACAATAAAGATTTGCTGCAGATATACCAACTTGCACCTTTTAAAAGTTAGTCATTAGATACGGTTATATTGCGAGAACTTTCAGTTAGCTATTTGAATACTTTGATATCTTAAAACGGACTAAGAACATTTTAAATTTGATTTTGAAAATATCACATGTTACATTGAAATGAAATTGGTCGAATAAAAACTAAACTTAAGAGATTATGTAAAGGTATTCTTAGAATTTAGGTATATTATTGTACATATGTGTATGTATCCTGAAAGTATAATCGTTTTCCATATAGTGTAGGTATAGCTACTACCTATTCAGTGATATTGTAATTTTCGTATGTAAATATATTATTAGCGAACATGGCTATGGTGAATATGTGGTGTACTCGTATGTATGGTCCATTGAGTAGATGAATTATTAATGGTGTGTGGTGCGTGCATTTGTCGTTGGAGGCGCGGGGCAGCCCAAGTGCCGCGCCGCCTAGCTCTCCCGGTGGTCCACTTGGGGCGGAGTCTCAGCGGCCACTCGGCTGCGCCCGCGCAACTACTCGCCCCTCCCGCCCGACCCGCACCCCGCTACAACCTTATCGCCTCATCTTCAGCCTAATGTTACTTACGTCACTCTCATATACAAACTTTTACTGCTCCTACTAAGCTTTGAACTTTAATGCCTCTTCAATCTCTTTTCTTACTTATTACATTTTTCAATTAGATCCCTCCAGAACTCCTTGTTAACAGATAATAAAGTGCTTATGGTTTTTCTTGTTGTGTAAATATCAGTATTATCAGATTTAATTTTTAAAAGTCAATATTTTTATGTTAAAAATTAACATATGTATTAATGTTAATTATGTAGGTAGGTACCTATTAGAGACCCGCATTGTTACTTTTCCTGACTAAAAATCGCTTTTAAACATTCAAGTTACCTTTTCCTACTATTTAGAGTTACTAATTAATAATTACAATTATTTATTAGTTACAATATCACCTGAAAAGCTTGTAATTTATATTATTTTCCGGATAAAATTATATGGTCGTGAATAGCTCATAAAAGTCAATAACATGGTAGGTATATAGTAGGCAGTAAATTAATAACCTAAATTGACTAGATGTGAAGGCGAATGTGTTTATTGATGACACATATGAGGAAACTACTTATCATGCAGTCTATTGCGATTTTTTTAACAAAATAAAAAATAATAATAGCGAAATACTAATTTCAAGTAATTTAAAATTTATAGATTTTTGTGCTCAGAAATCACCGGAAATATATACATGTAAACAGTATTGTGTTTGTGCGTTTATATGATAAATTACATTTAGAGGTTCATAAAAAAATGTGCAAAAGTGGCCGACACATTCCATTGAATGCTTCACATGAAGCGTCAGAGTCAGACAACAAGCAAGCGGCAAAGCGCTTGACTTTGAACGAAATCTAATTTGTTTGGTTATTGTGTAATGCGATCGGGTCTCTCTTTTGTGTGGCGAGGATCAACTGAATTTACCGGTCGGTTACACGACAAATCAAAATTTAACGAGCACCTACGACGCGAGAGCTTTGCAGCTTTTCAATGTTCACTTGTGCATGTAATTGCATCGCCGTCTGTAATTGTAATAAGAGTGTACCGAGCTTTCGGTACGAACAATGACCGAATGAATGCTTACCTAAGACTTTCGAATGGCTTACCAACGTAGATGGAAGCAAAAAGAAAGATACGGTAGATGTTACGTCTTACATAATGTAGGTATTCGTTAAATTGGCTACATAAAACTAAATGTCTAAAATAGTCTAAATAGTCATACCTAAACAACTAATATTCCATTATCGAACACGTGTAATAAAGAAGAATTATTAAAACTGTGTCCTTATTTATAATCATTATAACGTATTACGTGTATGCGAGACAGTAATTTAGCGACTGAATAATACTGAGTTCATTGGACTCAGTATACAACGTCCATGTGAGGATAAGGAGTCACTAATCTTTATTTTTACTTCCATCTAAGTACGCTTACCAAAGAAAAATTTCCGTTTGCTTACCGTTAAAACCAAAAACGCATCGGTTATCTCTTCAATGCTATTAAGTCGCACGTAAACATTTTTTTTGTTAACACCAAACTTTCGGGATTAACTTAAACAGGTACTTTTAAAGCTGTTAAACTTTTATAAAGACTGTAATGTAATATAATAAACAAACAATAAAGGTGGGATGGTGGTGACAGTTTTTGAACAATAGTTTTAAGAAAATATTGTGTTTTGACTAAAAAGATTGGCCGGGTATTATGATTAGGAGTTTCCTTGTAAATTCTTCGACGTAGCAACTACCTACATAAAATATACAATAGTGCTAAAGAGATTATACCTACTGAGAAGGTAGGTGTAGCAATGGTTTCTTTAAGCTTCACGGTCAGCAGCTAACCAGCCGCGATTCCCTTTTGTTTCGCATCTTATCGGATTTTAATTACGACCGTAGAGAAATCTTGTTATACCTTAAAGGGATATGACTGCTCCGAGCTAATTTACTATCGTTCGTTGCACGATTTCGTGTTTTCTTTTTTTTAACGCCGAACTTATGTATGCACCGCACGCACATATTATTTCGTCTGACGCATATATTTACAACCTTCACGTATTAACTTTGCATTCGTATTAATGAATTTAATTGAAAATATTTAAATAGAACATAATTAATTGATCCGATACTTATAAAATTATTTTTTTCCAAACTGCACGGTTCTTAGTTTATAAAGCTGAAATTTGGAACTAATGTTTATTTAATAACGTAAGCAGCAGCTAGGAAACGGTTTGTGAAAATTTAAACTGCGTACAAAGCCGGAGGCGGGTCGCTAGTTTTCTACATAAGACATTTCAGCTTATACACAAACATTACCTAATATAAGTAAGGAATAATTACTAAAGTAAAATATTGAGATTGTAACAGTTTCATTTTTCTTTATTTTCTAGACTTGTTGATCTAAATCATTTAGGCAAAAATTTTAAATTTATGAAGTCAATTAAAAGCTCTTGTTATTGTATGTACAGCTTTAAATAAAAAAATATCTCAGACTTTTTTTGCTAATGTGTTAATCCACGTGGCATTCAATGCCTCACGATCGATAGGATGGGACAGTAATTGTGGCGTTTACTGTGTATATGTTTAAAAAGAAATACCAATTCTAAAATAAGTGACTTTTAGTATTAATTTTTCTTTTAAAATTATAATTAGTAATTTTTTACAATAGGTACTGTATCTAATTATAAAATTGAGAACTCTCAGGAAATACATTTACGCATGTCATGTCAAATCTAGGAAAAGTGTATTTTCATTTTATTGTAAGGTCGTGAGACAGGCTCACGGTCCACTTGATGGTAGGTGGCTACCGTCGCCTATAACATAAGCAACGCCACTGTTGCTGGCAAGTGCGGTGCCGATCATAATAGGCTTAAGGATGAGGGATTACGAAGGGTTAGAGAAATGGGCTCTGGCATCCCTTACCCTTACTCACTAACACAACATAACACATTCTATAATTTCACGGTGGTATTTTTCTGTAAGAAGGTACTTAGTAGTAGTCCAAATTACTGTAAAACGCATTATTTTTTTATACATTAATAAAATTATATTTGAGAAAAAATTGTGACTAATGCTAGAAAAACATAAATGATGATAATTGTTAATAATATTTTTTTTTAAATTCTTTACAGAATCTTCAATGGGAACAGGAGCGGGATGCTTCCCATCTGGTTCTTTCGTTCACACAGAAGAAGGTCCACGCGACATCGATGCGCTCAGAATTGGAGATAGAGTGCTTGCCACCGATGATAATGGCAAAATGATATATACAGAGGTAAATATAAACATGAACTATTGCATGTGCATAAAATTTAGATGCGATACTTAGATATTCAGTTAACAAAAACATTGTATTGAAAAGTCTTCCACCAACACCCTCTAAAAGAATTCTTCTCTCAACCTGGGAATAGATACGAAGAGCACTTTCGTATTTCGAAAGTGCATTAGTCTTTTTGGCAGCTGTGTACCTTCGACCTGTTAGGGTCTTATTAATTCCTGCTTATTAAGTTGCTTTAATGATTGTATTTATTAAATTTTCAGATATTAGCGTTCATGGACCGAGATCCGAACGCGACGCGTCAGTTTATCGAAGTAACTGCGGAGAATGGGGTGGCAATAACTACGACGCCTTCACATCTGCTGCTTTTAGCAGCCGCTGAGGGGCTTCGGGAGTCTTTCGCCGCCAACATCAAAGCCGGTGACGTCCTGTTGACGCGCGGAGAGGGAAGTGTTATGAGACCTTCCAGAGTAGTCAATACTCGTTTAGTTTTGAAGCGAGGCGTATACGCGCCTCTCACTAAGTCCGGGACGGTAATAGTGAACGATGCGTTAGCGTCCTGTTACGCAATAGTAAACAGCCAATCGTTAGCTCACGCTGCTATGGCGCCTCTCAGATGGATGTCTGGCTGGAGTTCTTCGGAGCTTCCCAAGGGAGTGCACTGGTACGCGAACGCACTTTACAGGGTCGGAGATTTCGTGTTACCCAAGTCCTATAAGTTCCATTAATACGCCATGCAGTGACTATGTGACCGTTCTCTAGAAGAGTGGTCGGGACTAAACCGCGCGCAGGTCGTGCCTACCTAGATTGAACGTGTGTAAATATATCTATTACTTAGCTTAAGACATGTGTAAATAGCATGAGAGTGACTCCTAATGTAAATAGAATAAACTTGCAATTTTACTAAGTATAACAATGAACTCGTTGACAACGACTTATAGTTTTCACTTATAAGATATTATTTATTAAGTATTTTAGGACAATAACTGCTAACATTGCATATTATTTAGTAAATTAATGTACTTAGCCTCGTTGTAAATTGTGTCGGTATTGTTATTCTGCAAAATGCAGAAATACTTATTATGCGCTTATGTCTTTTTTAAGTCTTTTTACTGTACATATATATTGTGATTTTAACAATTAATTATTTCTTTTGGTTACATTGAACATTTTTGTGTTCTTAAACAGTATTTTCAGTATTGGTTCTGTTTAACTATAACATTCCACACTTCTTTATAATGAAGCAATTGTTTCTAGTAATCTATGAAGTTCTGGTACCTCGTAATAGTGCCTTATATAGGTAATTATACCTATTTATTTATTGTTGTTAATAAAAAAAACTATTTATGAAATTTCATGAAAATTTTCGTATTATATTGTGCAAGCAATGTTAATTTAATTAATATTATTGCTTAATTTATTATTACTCTTAATGGACTTTTGCTATGCTTCTCTAACATGTAACAAAATGTTCTCACTACGTTTACTTCGATTGTCATACTTTTTCAAGCGAAAATTGGGTGATGAAAATTTAAAAAGATGTTTGCTCAGACTAAATAAGAACTATATAGATAGAATTTTGCTGACAAAATAGTGAAGTCGGTTTTATAAACATGTGTGCGAAGACCCTTAACTGTATTAAGAATTTGTGCTCCAAGCTATAATCGCAATTTTGTTTATTTTTATTGAAAATATTAGATTTCCAAATTTACTTACGTGTGAAATGTGATTCCATACTGCATTTTATATTTTGAAAATGGTTTCTACATCCTCTCACTACACAATACAGCATTTTCAGTATAAAAATTTCAATAAGATGAAGCGTAGATTTATCGCATTTAGTTTTGTGTGTGTATGTAACACGGCGAAACCGAAACTCTGCCGTCCACAGGGGTCTGGTCTATCTTTAGTTCTTATTTTATCTGAGGGTGTTTGCTATAAAATGAGTCTTGTTTTGATTGTATGAAGTAACATAAGAAGCAGTTGTCGTTGACTTTAATTAAGATGTCTCACGTTATCGACGCGAATTATAATAAAATTGCTAAAATGTACAATACATACATACTTCTAAACAAACGTAGCCTACCAAGCCAAATAAAGGACCCAAGCGATCGAGCAGTGCTTGTATTAATATTACATGTTAACATAAAAATGTAAAAAAATACCTTAATGTGATGGTCAAGTATAATTTAATATGATAATGCATGTATCATGTGATCATTTTTCTGTTAAAATGTAGTAAAACTGCGTTAGGTACGTTACGCGTTACACTGCGTTACGCAGTCTGGCTCGTACCTACGTTGTTTGTAGTATTTGTGCAAGCAAAGGTGGTCAATTCCTCTCAAATATTGACAGTATTACTTTTCTGTCTCAATCAAAACTCGAATAGTTTAAAAATTTGTTCGTAGCGTTACATGATGAGACATTATAAGATTTTTTGCCAGTAACATCATCGTGGCAATTTACAGATCATGATAAAGATCTTGAACTGAAGTATTAGGTTCCTATATATTATGAATTTAGTCGAATTCTCTTTAAACTTTGTATGACTGCAATCATGTTTAGAAATAATTTAGGTCCGCATACAATTCATTTGTAATATTATAATTTAATGTACACAATATTATTATTTTTTCGTAGAAGTTTCTTTTGTCTTTTTGTATATGGTTTTTATTAAATTACAGAGCTTCTAGCGAGTAAAATTTTTATTAGTACTGATCTTAAACTATTTTTTTATTGCGATCTAAGATTTTGTCATATAGTCTTTGGAAACATATGAAAAATAATTTTCCATTTGATATTTTTGTTTAAGTGAAATTGTGTACATTACATTTAGATATTTAAATAAGTAGTAGAACCTGTATATTATTTACTTGAAAACGGTTTTTTTAAGTAAGCAGGATTTAAAGTATTGTTTTAAATTATAAAGTACGTATAAATACGAGACGTAATTAAACAACAAGCTTTAACTAATGCCTTGATGTTATGAGCCATAAAAATTGCCATAATTATAAATATAGTTCACATTTGTCAGTAAATAAATACAATTAGGATAAATGAAATTAATTATACTGCTTAAATTGTGAACATTTGTATACATATCTACCTGTTCGTGTCGGTCTTTTTAAATAATTATTATAAAGTAATTTAACTTATCAGAGAGATGTTTTAAAGTTATGAATAGAATTTTTTTATTATTTTAGTATAATTTCTATTAGGAATTATACTCAAGTAGGATAGAATTAAGAAAATAGTATAATCTAGCCATTGCCAATAAATTGTTTTTTTTACTCGATATAATGTCACAGCAGGATTTTTGTAAAAGCCGTGATATTAGAAACTCACCAATGAAATTATAATTAATCGAACTTTTGTCCGATTCGCACAATTTCATGGATTCTTTTTAGGCAAGAGGCGCCTTGCAAAGTGGCTACTCTTACGACGCTTAAGCGCCGAAGCGACCATTCGCACGTACACTGTCCCTTCGTATACTATAGAATCCTAATCCGAACGTTTAGGAAATTAATTAAGATGAGTTTGTTTTAATTTATTAAAGACCAACAAGAACAGTTATGATATTTTATTTAAGCAGTTAAGGACTGTATAGAGAAAAATATACGCAAATTTTGTAATGAAATTTAAGGAAATTAAATGAAATTTTTCAAAACTAATATTTTACATTAGTAGTAAATAGTAAAAAAATAAAAAAAACTGTACTTAATGTATTTTTGGTGTAAATCTTTGTTAAGGGCAACTTTTGATAAAATGACCTTGGCGAACGCATTGTATAAATTTATATTCATATTGTAATTGTGCTTTTTATATTGTCTATTTATTTATTGATGTTATTTTTGTATCGATATAAAAAGTCCTCAATCGTCAAATATGAGTTGTATTATTTAATTACCTATACTTGTTTTGGAAGTACCAAAAATAATAATTTTATGCAAAATACACAATTTTATAAATTGCGCCTTTATTTAATGAACATGTTATCATTTTCGGATTTTTTTACTACATTGACGAAATATAGCATGGCGCCATCTGTCGTTGAACCTTCGCAATAAAGCACAAGCCAAGCCACACACGATTTTTACACGAAACAGTTCTTAATAATACTAGACTAGTCCTCTTTATTATCATAATAATTAACAACCCATAGTTGACCACTGCGATAGCCTCAGTTGTAAAATAAATATAATAATCCTAATAATGCGAAAGTTTGTATGTTTGTTAACTTTGTTACTCAATCATGCAAAAACCTCTGAACGGATTTGGATGAAATTTGGTACACAGATAGTTTATTACCTTGATTAACATATTCTTTTTATCCTTGACAAAATGTTAGGTGCCTGTGGGATTTTAAAAAAAAACTAACTACAACGCGTACGAAGACTCGGGCACAACTAGTGTAGGTACATGACATTAAAAAAACTTACTTTATGATAGGATAATCAATTTGCTAAATAACTATAATAAAATTAATAATAATTAACTTTGCGCCAGAAAAAATAATAAAGAAAGAATAAAAATATATAAATATATACACAGATTCCATACGGCACCATCTAGTTCCAAAGTAAGCTTATGGATACTAAATAGTTGATATATTACATACAATAGGTGCTTTTTTTTTTGTAAATACATACATATTATAAATACAAAACATCCATGACTCAGGTACAAAGGTAAATATTCGAACCCACGACCGCTTGGTTAACAGCCACTAGACCAAACGCGTCGTCAAATATTGAATATATTGCCAATTACAAAAACTATTTGAAATATAAATGATTTAATACGGATCTTGTGCCATTTTACTTAAATATAATACTCCTTTTTATACTTTGAAACCACAAAGAGGTTTAACAGAAAAATATAATTCCCTTTTCTTTTCTTTTTTGACTCCAAATGCGAACAATAGCCCCATAATTCGGGTTACGTAAGACAATAAGCGTACAATGCAGCAGTTTTTTAATACTATTCGAATACCTTCCTGTAAGGGATTACTTACGGAAAGGTAAAAATTTGTTTGCAACCGCCGTTAGTGTTGTAATTAAATTTTCAAAGAACATCTTGACAATTTAAGTAGGTATTGACAGTTTAAAATTTATCACAACCGTTTTTGTTTATTGTCATTTTTTTACCATCTCAAAAGGGATTAATAAAGAGGAATTTTAAAAAGATTAAAGCGTAAACCAGTCAGTGTCCGTTTTTAAAGTTAAATAATATAAGAATCGTTGTTTATTAGTTATATTTATACCTAAATAGCTATTTGACATATTGTGGCAACTATGATTTACTATAGGGTCTCAACCATATACCTAATATCTACTAATTGAAAATAAAATCTTTAATTTTATATAATTACCTATATTACTCGCTGATAATATAGTTGAAAATTTTTTTAGTAGGCCTATTAGTTTTTGAGTTTATTCTTTACAAACATACAAAATACAAATCTTCTCTCTAAAAATATTAGTATAAAGGTCCACTTGGTGGTAGGTGGCTACCGTCGCCTATAACACAAGCACGCTGCAAGAGCTGCAAGTGATTGCCGACCATAGTAGGATAATAGGATTAAGGATAAGTGATTAGACTAGGGGCAAATGTTTGTGTTAACATTTACCTTTGTACCTAAGTCGTGGATGTTTGTATTTATAAAATAGGTATGTATGTATTTACAAAAAAAAAGTAATGTATGTAGTATATCAACTGTCTGGTATCCATAATACAAGCATTAGTTGCTTAGTGTGGAACTAGATGGTGCTGTGTGGAATGTGTGGAGATATTTATTTATTTATTTATTTATTTATTTCACGGTGGTCTTCTGTAAGAGGGTGGTTACTACCGCCGGATGGGCTACCCAGTTGACTGCGATACGCTGTATGCGCTGCCACTACTTTCCAAATCCAGACCAGAGACAACTTTGAAAAGCTAATTTCCAAACTCAGCCGGGAATCGAATCCGCCCCTGAGTCCGAGCGTTGTAGCAACCTCATCCAATGTGTTAGTCAGCCTGTCTGTTGATTACATCTTTAACTAGCTGGTGCTCGCGACTTCGTCCGCGTGGAATAGTTATTTTGGGAATCATTTGGGTATCTCGAACGGTTTTCGCAGCGCACGCAATGGAAGCCCTCAAAGTTTTTTCCACATTTTCGACTGTTTCTTCGCTCCTATTAGTCGCAACGTGATGTTATATAGCCTAAAGCCTTCCTCGATAAATGATATATCCAACACAAAAAGAATTTTTCAATTCGAACCAGTAGTTCCTGAGATTAGCGCGTTCAAACAAACAAACAAACAAACAAATAAACAAACAAACTCTTCAGCTTTATAATATTAGTATAGACTAGCTGGTGCCCGCGACTTCGTCCGCGTACTGGATGAATAGTAACTGATGAATGTCCTTTCTGGTGTCCCAGACAATGTGTATGCAAAATTGCATGGTGATCGGTTCAATTAGTTTTTGCGTGAAAGAGTTACAAACATCCATACTTACATCCATACAAACTTTCGCATTTATAATATTAGTACGGACGGATCAATCAATCAAAAAATCAATCGATTTTAATTCTGTTTTCACGATGGACGAAGCCGGGAGCGGGTCACTAGTTTTTAATAAACTGTACCTAAAGTGAAATAACAACATAACCACACTTCACGTACATTTAACACCCAGTAGTAATTTGAAAGCTCCATTTCTGATGCTTTTGTCCGATGACCGTATCTACTTTTACGTTCTCTTTACGGCAATTGTTTCCTGTTATTAAATTTTATTGAACCAAAGAGAGTCGCGTCATGTGTATACACCATTAATGGTTTTATTGAACATTTCATCGTGTCACTGTCGTCAGCAAGAAGTGTACAGTGTGGTGTGTGAGAAATCTCAGTTGCCCCTAATACTAGACCGAGTTGCCTGTAGGAAATTTATACGCGTACGATAAAGATGGATCAGTGTTATTTCAGTCCCGGGAGAGGACGTACGCGTTGCTTGAGGTCTTTATAAATAAAAATGCGAACAATCACAATTTATCATTCTTATTGAAGTTTTTTTAAAATATTTACAGCAAAATACACTTCGTTTTGTTAACGATTCAAACGGTTGGTGTTTAATCTAACCGAAAGCTTAATTTTACTCTTAATATCGTGTACAAAGTTGGCGAATACTTACGCCAAAAGTTTCTGCATTTTGAGTGTCGATTTGATTAATTTTCTGATCAAAGGAATGTTGTAATTAGTTTGTTTCGGCGAACGATTGATGTCAAAACAATAATCTTGCGGGTAAATAATTAGGTAAGTTGATTTAGATATTAATAATTCCTAATATACGCGTGTAATGTGTACCTATTTGCTTACGGTAACAGTAGGTACTGTGCCATTTGCCAGTAGGTATGCCTTTTTTTAATTAACTATTTTTTTTTCAATGATGTAACAAAAATATGTGAAAATCATATATTCTTAGTCAATGGTAAGTAATTATTTACTTACCAGTAATTTAATGGATCTTAGTCAATGTCTGTATTAGTATCTACTAGCTTAGCAATCTGTTGTTAAATTTAAGAACTAAATCATTGTATTATCTCACTAGTATTGTAAAGTATTCCCCTGAACATGCATTAATTTTGTCTTTGGTTTCATCTAAATTAATTGAGAGGAACATTAAAAATATATAATCACAATGGTATTATAGTATTACCTCAATGAGAAATATTGTTTGTGTAAATAGCATCAGCATTTCCCCGATAAGACTCTTGGTGCTTGACGAGCCCCTTGGTCGAGTAGTTAAAGAGTTTGCTTCAACACTCTGTCTCACGAGGCAGGGGGTTCGAACACTGTCAATTCAATTCTAGGCAGGGTCATGTTTGGAAATGAACTTTTCATAATTCATACTTACGGCTTCGCTCGTCTAGAAATTTGTCACATGAAAATCTATACGTGCCGACTTTCATGTAAGCAGTCAAACAAATTTTTTTTCTATGACAACAGATAGGCTTTGGTAAATAATTTACAATGTACCTTCACTTTAAACTACTACTCTTTCTACTGTTTTGTTTATATTAACCTATTTTTGCGTAAATTTGAAAAAAAAAAAAACAACGTACTGAATAAAAGACGGTGATAACATTCTGAACTAGCATATATGGTGTTTATTACCTGTCAAGCCAAGCTAAAGCGGGTAGATTAGTATCTCGGAACGCGCCCATAGACGGCTATTTAAATTTGATATCTCCACTTGTTCACGAATAAGTCTAGCTAGATATACATACGCATGGACAGTTAACAAAGTGATGAGGGCTCCATTATTTCCCCGTTAGATGCGAAACCATAAACTTTAACGAGCATCTGCATGAGTGGTTTGGGTGCTTGCTCTAATGCTCCGTCTCAGGAGTCCTGGGTTCGATTCCCGTGGCGTCAACCTTGAAAATTTTTCTAGGTCTCGATTGGCAAGGTGCACTGCGTTTCGCAGTCTTTGGGCAGCCAGTCTGGCGGTAGTAACCCCCTTACTGAAGACCATCGTGAAATTACAGCATGTGTGCCTGATGTGTGCTGTGTTTCAGTGAGCGAGTAAGGGATACCAGAGCCCTCCCCATTCATATGGCTGGCAGCTGGCAGAGCACATGTATCTCTGGCGTTGGTTGCTTTATAGACGACGGTAGCTACCTACCATCAAGTAGACTATCAAGTAGACCTGTGTGTCATTAACGTATAAATAAATACTCATATTTCATTATATTAATTTAAAAATTAAGCAATATCTGTTAAAACATATGCCTGGAATTCATTATACTTAATATAAAACATTCGGATCGTATGACTGTATGGTTTCGAAGCATGAAAACGTATATTAATTATTAATTGAAAGGGACGCCCAACAAAATTAAGTAATGTCTGTCGAAACAAAATTTCTTATCAGTGAGATTATATTGTGTACATTACGTTATGGTTGGTTGGTGATTGATTTATATATTTAGTATGGGATCTAAGCTTATTATGATTATACAATATTTTTGTGAATAAAAGAGACCGACCACTTTCCATATTATATTATTTTGTGTATGCTAATATTGTAATACGAGGGGAGGTCAAAAAGTTCGCGGAAAGGAAAGAAAATGAAATTAAGCCCAAAATTATTTTTCCTTTACAATATAATCTCTCTTAACTCTAATGCATTTTTCAGACCTGTCAAATAATTTGTTTAAGCCATCTAAAAAAATGTTTTGTCGAGGCCTTCAAAATATACCGAAATCGCTGACTTCACTTTTTCATTCCTTGTAAAATTTTGTCTACAAAGTTATTTTTTCATTTTTGGAAACAAATAATAATCTGACGGGGCTCAATTTTGGATTATAAAGCAGGTGGTTTAAAATTCCGAAACTACACTTGTGTAGGGAAGCCATCGCAACGTGGCTCTTGTGAACTGGCGCGTTGTCGTGAAAAAGCAACACACCTCGAGTCCATTTTCCCCTTCTTGTCTCTTTGATGGCATTTGTTAGTTTTTCGAGTAAGCTGGCGTAGTATTTTCCGGTGATGTTGACCCCTTTTTCTTTGTAGTCGACCAATAAAATACCCTCAGAATCCCAAAAAATCGTGGGCATGATCTTTCCAGCCGATTGTGACATTCAATTGACTCTCTGCCTTGCTTGAATAGACCTTACCATTTATAAATCATGGTTTTGCCAGGGCAAGAGTTCCCGTAAGCAGATGAAATCTCTTCCACTAAGATATGCGGCGTTTTTCCCAGCTTGGTGAGGAACTTTATGACAGCACGAAACTCAATTTTTTGTACAGTTAAAATTTTCTTTCCCGATTGACTTGTTGACTTGGCGATAACTAAAATATAAGTAACCCGATTTAGCTAAAACTTTTTATTTATAGTAAAGTTGATTTACCAATTGATCCTATGTATACGAAAAAATTCCTGACTCTTTCTAACCCTTTCATTCCGCAAACTTTTTGACCCACCCTCGTAAATAGGTCAAGTTTGTATATTTGTTCTCAAATTTCAGGGCATAGGCTAAATCATTAAAATAATATATTTTTGCTAAATATTCTACTCGGGCGAAACCGCGTGACCCTATCTAAAAATAAAGATCTAATGCTTGACAAAATTATGTCAGGCGTTATATTGCTTTACATATTTTGCCAAGCGTTATATCTTTTTTTCAACAAAGTCACGGGACCAGTTAGTGCTATATATCTAATATGACGTTATAATGTTGAAAGACGTATTTGTTTATTGTTAATGAGAAAGATAAAGATGTCAGGCGTTATAATTCGCATATTTTAATTTTTCAATAAGTTAGTACAAATTAATATAAAAGAGTAGCTACTTCATAAGATAAAATTGAATTTCTTGTATATTTGTGCCTATTATTTCCTAGCAAGTAATAGGAGAAGAGTACCTACTACCTACACAAAGTCTTGGCCGAAATAGCATTAGATGACCTCGACAATTGCTTTATTTCCAATCTGGGCAGTAATGTACGAGTACTATTACTGTTGTTAGTTAAAATGTAGAATGAAGTAATTTGTTTTAGGGCCTATTTCACCATCTGTCAAGTAGGCTAACCGTCATTTAAAGTCACCTGTCACCGGTAATAATTTGTCTGATATAACTTTGTTTGTACGGTAAAAGTCCCAAACATTAAAAAGAAAATATTTAAAAAAAATCTCCTATGCACTAAACATTAAATTATTTCTAAAAGTAACTAATCAACACTTTACTTGTAGTTTGTGAAAGAGGCCCTTAGAATATAATACAGTTTTCAGGTTAAATTTTATGATAATGTTCTTACACAAAATACAAAATCTACGAATGTTAAATTACCATAATATATTATACAACGCCACTGGTGCTACAAGTGGGCTACCGACCAATAGTAGGATTAAGGACAGGAATTACAGTAACCTATGAATTAAGGTGCAATGTTGCAAAACGAATTTTTGTAGCTTCTCAGAGATAACCGAACAGATTAAAAATTGGTAACTTTTCATAAATATTTTGTAAAATATAAATGAAGAAAAAAGTAAACTTTATATTAGTATAGAACTTAATTAACAAATGTAAGTAGTTATCGCTGAATTTTTTTATTACTGTTACATGAAAAGCTTTTTTGGGCAGTAATTTATTCTCAGAAAATAAACTTTTTTGTGTAAATCTGCCCCATTCAAACTTTTTTAATTATATCTATAGTCTTTTTTAAAACTTTTCAATATAAATGCACTGTATTTTACCTAAGTTTTAATTTAACTGTAATAAGTCAAATTAGGTCAAGAAAACAAAGCTTTTCTGCTAAGGCCTCGCCTAAGTTAAATGTTAATTAGTTCAATTAAAATAATTAAATGTAAATTTTCTCACGACTGTAAACTTTGAATGATATGCCGCCTTTTGGCTTATGAGGACAGAATATAAATTCGCTGTGGTAAAATAAAAATAACGTAGGTATGTTTATCAATCCCTATTTCTAAATCATTTCTAAAGACAATTTCATCTTTCGCCTGAGGAATATTTACATTAACTAGATAGCGAGGAAGCAATCAACTTAAATTGAACTTTCACTAAACTTTCAAAGTTTCACGTCTACCAAACGCCGAAAACAGGTAATTAACCCATTAAATAAATTTGTCAATTTGTTCTTTATAATGGGAAAATTAAAACATAATTATTTAGGCGTCTTTGAATCTTTAGGAATGAATGAATCTTTAGGACTAGTCTATCACTAAATACCCATCTCAGCCGTAGGACGTCCGCTGTTGGATGTAGCTAGGCATACTCAATAATTTTCCAATAGGACCGGTCAGAAGCGGTCTATATAAAATATAGCCATTACATAGAAATATTACATAGAAATATAGACAAGGTCAAATCGTCAATGTCATTCGCCTATGTGAATCCCTTTAAGATTACCGCCTATTGTAATTGTAAAAAAAGTTCCTTCATTAAGCAATACATTTAAAATTGATATTAGATTTGTTTTAAAATACACCACCGCCGAGTTAAATATTATTCGCACAGCAACTATACGAGTAATATTTATTCCAATCAAGCTAACTCAGTATCCAATTACAACATCTGAAATATGTTAACGCCCTCTTAATTAAGTGATAGTGTGTTATGACGACTCGATTTATTTTATACATATAACAAAGCGTGCGTGAACTAAAATCGCTCAGAATCCTGTTTACCTAGTTTCATTTCTTCGTTGTTGGCGACTCCAATGAACCGACTGCGTGAATGGGTCTTAAATCAAATCGTAAAATTGTTAGGTTGCAATAAATTTCCAAAAATAGTGTTCACTGGTTTGTTTGGCTAATTAAGAAATAAAATGTAGCAATGTTATTATGTAAGTACTTCAGTAGTAACAAGACACACTCGAAGTATAAACTACCAAGCAGGCCCAGCTTATGATTGCGTGTTACTGTTATAAGCTGGGCAACCATCATGAAATACATCACGTGCGGTGTCGTCAGATTCATCTAATGTGTAGAACCTAACATTTTTCCAAAATAATATGTTAATCTAGGTAATGAACTATTTTGTGCCAAAAATCCAAATTCATTCAATGTTTTTGCGTGACAAACAAGTAGGATTATATTAATTTTATTTTTATTTTATCTACCAGCTGGCGCCCGCGTGAAAAAAGTAACCTATCTTGTGTCCCGTACGTCTAAATGTTTATCTTCAAAATTTCATGAAAATCAGTTAATACGTTTAAGAGTTGTGGAGGAACATACATGCATACAATACCTACACTTACAGATTTATTATTAGTATTAATTTAGGAGAATTTATTCTACGATCAATCTCTACGAGAGGATAAAAAACTAAAATGTTTTCCAGCCAACTCACAGCGAGAGAAGCTCGCTTTATTAGTCATTACATTGTAATATGCGAAGTGCACAAATTGTGTTAAGTTTTTAACAAACTCGAGCAATATTGACAGTTATTCCAGACACCCCGCTAAGTATATCGTGTGCACCCCGTCGTCAGGAGAAAGGATAATACAATTACAAGATCTAAGCTTTATTTCAGCAGTAATGAGTAAATTGTCAATCTACATTTAGGTTAACTAGTATTACTTAGTTAATATTAGCTTTAGGGCACCTAGTATAATTCTGAATTTTAACGTTTTATGGAAATCTAGTGACCAGCCCACGTCTTGGCACGGATGCTTTTTTTAAGGATAAAAGTATATATTTTGTACAATACTGCCAAGTTGCATTGAATATGCTCCACCATGAGTCTGAATTATTACATTGCATTAGTTTATGTTACGTTGTTACATTTGAAGATAAATATTTTGTACAGAATGATCGAATAGTTGGCTGTCAAGTACCTTTCTTTCTTTCACGTATACCCACCTTCCTAATAATTATGGCCCTCACATTTTTCCTCTTTACCCTCTTATCAAAATAATGCACTACTACCGATGACCGCCGCGTGAGAGGTCGAAGAAAAAGAAGAAGTAACGCGCCCGCGCTTGAGCTGTGTTTCCAAGCATATATGGGTTTATCCCTAATCCGCGCCTTAACTCGTTCTCGGAAGTGAAGTTAATTCATCCGCATTTTATCGCTGAACATTTAGATACATGTGAACAGTGTCTGCCAGTTGGACGTTTAGAGATTCCTGCAGGAGAGCGCACCAGAGCACCGGTATAAGGTATGTGCATTTCCTTCTACTTCTAATCCTGTCCTTCAGACGGTCATACTGTTCGCACACAGCCGCAACCAGATATACAGTCCACTAAACCGCTAATTCAGGGATTCATGGCGTGATTCTGTCGCAATCCCGCCGCAACGAAATTTAGATTTCGTCCACCCCTTCAGGGGTTTCACCGCGCCTCCATTTGTTGGTCCTTCGAGCCGGATATTTTTTGTTTTTTTTCGAATCATAGGTTTCCCGCGAAACGCATTATTATACGTTACCGCGAAGAGATGTCGAGTTTATTCATACCTATTAGTATAAATTAATATTTCATATAATTTAGTTGCGTTCGTATAAATATTCCGCATTCCCGTTAGATTTATTTAGATAAACGCATTAGAATTATTTGTACGCACGCATCCGTATTCATATACCTACATTAGTTTAATAATTTGAATTTCGCGCGCTCCGCACCGAACGTTGTTTCTTAGCTACCTACTTGTATTATTATTATTTCGCTTTTCGCACAAAATGTCTAAGACAAAGGCAACCGACGCAAAACATAATAATGAGATTGTGCTATTACAATCGAAATACGATGCACTTTTTGAAAATGTACAACGAGTGTATGATTTATCAAAAGAGGTTCACATTAACGATGAACATAAAGAGAATTTTTTGTGTTCCGTAGAAACGTTAGAAGATACGCGTTCTGAATTTAAGAGTATTGTTGATCGTTTAAATAAAACATTACTCCTGGTAGACCCGGAAACCGCACCGAGTTATCAGTGTTTGAATGCCTTCGAAGACCTTTACTGTCGAATTAAACGCGTATTGAAGCGTATCGAGTCCGTACCGTCGAGGGTGGACAGCGCTGACCACGACCAGAAGGGTTCAACTGACCGCGTAGATATAAGATGTAGGATGCCTGCCCTTCCGCCTATAGAAATTATGTCATTTGATGGTGACATACGTACCTGGCCTTTGTTCTATGCAGGTTTTAAGTCATTGGTACATGATAATCCGCATTTAAACAATTCGGAAAAATTATATTATCTGATGGGCAAGCTTTCCAGTAAGGCGCAATCTGTATTTTCGGGTATTACACCATGCGCAGATAATTATGATACAATATTAAAGTGTCTCATTGATAGATATCAGGATATTCGTACGATTGCAAATACCTACTTGGAACAGATGATGAATGTTAAGTTGAACGGTCCCGCCTCGGAGTCTAAGTTCCAATTATTTATGGATCAGTTTGTAACTGCCGCGAACGCATTGAAAAATTTGAAACTCGAAGATTTGTCAGATTTTATTATGTTACATATGGCATTAAAGAAGTTTGATTTGGATACCGTCCGCGCCTTTGAATCGCAGTATCGCGAATATAAGATACCTACTTTCACGCAACTAACTGACTTTATTAGGAGTCAGCATAAAATATTCCATAACGCGCAGAGCCCGCCTACTTACAATAATAGTAATAGTACATATAAACCGCGAAATCGTATACCAAATACGCACACTTATGTAGCAGTGTTACCTGCACGTAAGACATGTCTCTGTGAAAACATTGTGCACGATCACCTTTACAAATGTCCACAGTTTAATGATTTAACACCTTCATTACGTTTTAAATTAGTTAAGGAACGTTACGCGTGCATAAATTGTCTTAGTTTAAAACATAAATCTCGCGAGTGTGCTTCAAGTGTTAAATGTCGTAGTTGTAATCAAAAACATCATTCCGCGTTACATTTTGAAAATCATAATTTGAAGGTTCAAACCGCATCGCAATCGGACGAGCCAATTCGCCCTCCGCCGACATACTTCAACGCGAGACAGACGCCTCGAGCTACATCGCCTACTGATGCGCGTGATATGAATGTGTCGTCGATGCACACATTCATCGCTGCGCCGGTTGAGAGTGCCGCAAATAGCAGCGGTCCGAACGCGCAATGTATGCAACAAACTACTGTATTACTATCAACCGCTCAAGTTATTATTTATGATAGTAAGAGGCGCTCGCACATTGTAAAGTGTTTGCTTGATTCGGGATCGCAGCGTAACTTTATAACTAACGAATGTTGCGCGCGCTTAGGTTTGAATTGTAATAAAGATATACAAACGATTGTTCGCGGTTTCGGTGGTACAGAGAAATCTATTAGAGGCGTAACGGACTTTAAAATATTTTCTCGTTATTCGAATAACGTTCATTATGACGTATCGGCGCTTATTGTCGATCGGATAACGGACCAGCTGCCTTCTATTCCGGTTGATCAATCCACGCTCGTGCACATAAGGGGATTGCCGCTTGCGGATAGTACTTTCGCAACTCCTTCGGAAGTAGAAGTCCTAATTGGAGCTGATATTTTCCCACACTTATTATTACCGGGCACGGTACAGGGTAATATTAGTGGAATGCCGCGAGCCGTAGAAACTGTTTTTGGATACATAATTATGGGATCAGCTCCGGTCTTGATGCCTCGAAATAGGTCATTGTTAAAATCCGCATCCGCCTGTTGTACCGTCATGCAACAGTCTTCTTTGGACAACCTCCATAAAAGGTTTCGGGAGTTAGAGGAGGTCTCTGCTCCGCCCGCCCACAGTCAAGACGATCTTGAATGTGAGACGCATTTTCGTACTACCACTACGCGCGAGGATAACAGAAGATACACCGTGGCGCTGCCGTTTAGAGACAATGTATATAAATTAGGAGATTCTTACTCCGCTGCCCGCAGACAATTTCTATGCTTAGAACACAAGTTAGAATGTTCGAGTATGCCGCGCTCCGCCTATGACAGCAGCACAGCTGCCGCGATAGAAGTACCCGATCTAAAGCCGCTTACACACACAGTCACCGCTACTTCGACTGACTCTTTAATTTATGTACTCGCTACTCGTACCTCTTCGTGGTCGAAGTTACTGCGCATAATTGTTTATATTTATCGTTTTTTGAAAGTATTACCGCGCAGAACACATGTGACAAGTTCAGATTTAAATTTCGCTGAAAATAAAATAATACTCGTACTTCAGAATATATATTTTGCTGATGACATAATTAAGTTAAAATGTAACCAAAGCTGTTCGAATGCTTTGCAAAAATTACACCCATTTTTTGACGAAAATGGTATTATACGTGTTGGCGGTCGGCTATCAAACGCTGACTTTAGTTATTCGCAAAGATATCCGTCCGTACTCCCGCGACGCGACCACGTTATAGATATGATAATCGATTATTATCATAAGACTCATTTACACGCAGGTCCAGAGCTTCTGATGTCCATACTTAGACAGAAGTACTGGATAATTGCAGCACGAAATATTATTCGATACCGCATACACAAATGTAACACTTGCTTTAGAGCTAAACCGCGTCCGTCTTATCCTTTAATGGCGGATTTACCCGCGTATCGCGTTAATAAAGTGAGCAAACCATTTTTGCATACAGGCTGCGATTATGCAGGTCCATTGCAATACGCACCCGTACGCGGCAGAGGTGTTAGGAGCCGTAAGGCATGGATTTGTATTTTTACGTGTCTTACAACGCGCTGTCTACATATTGAATTAGCAACAGATTTGAGCACAGTCGCTTTCCTTGCAGCACTAAAGCGTTTTCTTTCTCGCCGCGGCCCAGTTCAGTGTCTTTACTCAGACAACGGCACGAACTTTGTAGGAAGTCGTTCATACTTGCGAGATCTTTATAAGTTCCTTGACGAATATCGCCCTCGACTTGAACATGAGCTAGCCGAAGATCGCATCGAATTTAAGCAGATCCCGCCAGCCAGCCCTCATTGGGGAGGATGTTGGGAATCCATGGTAAAGATAGTCAAGTCTCATTTGTTCAAGGTCATAGGAAAGCAGATACTGTCGTATGAGGAATTATTGACAGTGCTTACTCAGGTCGAGGCACTCGTAAACTCGCGCCCGCTAACTGCTATGAGTGGCGATCCCGCTGAGCCGTCAGCTCTAACGCCAGCTCATTTCTTGCATACCGCACCGCTATTGTCGCTACCCGCACCTCAAATAGACTCTTCTAGCTTACGCGAGAGACATTCGCTGTTGGATAAAATGGTCCAGTCCTTCTGGAAACGTTGGAGGATAGAATATTTGCATAAATTGCAAGCTCGCTCCAAGTGGACTACGCCTTCCACTCCCATTTCGCTAGGGTCAGTTGTTGTCATTATGATAGATAATGCGCCACCGCTTGCATGGCCGCTAGGTGTGGTGGAGGCTGTTCACCCTTCGAAGGACGGAACAACGCGCGTAGTTACTGTTAGGACGAGTAGGGGAAGCTTCGTGCGCCCAGTAGTTAGACTTTGTCCTTTGCCTAGTCAATAACCGCGTTTATAGGCAGAGTAGCATTTCTACTCATTTATACTCATTTATGAATAATAGTTAGGAATTAGGATTAGTTATAGTTTAGTATAGTCGTTTAGTAGTAGATAGTTATTAGTTATGTAACCGCATTTATTATCACCTAGTTTTAGGATTAGTTATTAGGAACCGCATTTATTTTCGCGTAAAAACCGCATTCTTTCTTTTGAATAACCGCATCTTTTTTCGTATAAATTAACGCATATCGTTAAAACAACCGCATCTCGTTTAGCATTATTTACCGCATTTCTTTCGCATTCGCATTGTGAGATCTTTAAAGGTGACCCTTTAAGGCCGGGGGAGATGGTTGCGCCGTGATCGAATAGTTGGCTGTCAAGTACCTTTCTTTCTTTCACGTATACCCACCTTCCTAATAATTATGGCCCTCACATTTTTCCTCTTTACCCTCTTATCAAAATAATGCACTACTACCGATGACCGCCGCGTGAGAGGTCGAAGAAAAAGAAGAAGTAACGCGCCCGCGCTTGAGCTGTGTTTCCAAGCATATATGGGTTTATCCCTAATCCGCGCCTTAACTCGTTCTCGGAAGTGAAGTTAATTCATCCGCATTTTATCGCTGAACATTTAGATACATGTGAACAGTGTCTGCCAGTTGGACGTTTAGAGATTCCTGCAGGAGAGCGCACCAGAGCACCGGTATAAGGTATGTGCATTTCCTTCTACTTCTAATCCTGTCCTTCAGACGGTCATACTGTTCGCACACAGCCGCAACCAGATATACAGTCCACTAAACCGCTAATTCAGGGATTCATGGCGTGATTCTGTCGCAATCCCGCCGCAACGAAATTTAGATTTCGTCCACCCCTTCAGGGGTTTCACCGCGCCTCCAGAATTCTTTGTATTGTAGCAGAATACTAATAAGTATATCAAACCTAGATAAAGCTCATGGCTTAGCAGACACTGTAATCAATTAAATATGTATAAGAAAATCCTAAACATGTATGCTTGGGGCCAAATTTGTGAAGTCTTAACGTTCGCGTCATAATTTACTAGCGACCCGCCCCGGCTTCGCACAAATGCCGTTTATCGCTCTTTCCATTACTGAGAATCATATCAAAATCCGTTAGGAGGTTAAGAAGAAGTTAGCAGCGAGATATAGAGATAAACATACAGCAAAGAGCAATATACATTATTTCATTCATAATATATGTAATGTAGGTATAGCTATATAGATTGATGGTATCTATATTTTCGCCTATTTCATCGTCTTAGTTATGAGTTTTGTTTGTGTAAATTTCTCTAGTTTTCTCTGGAAAAAATTGTTATAAATACATTTTGAACAAACAAAATTAGTATGTACTAAATAATCAATTTATAGATTTAGCAATTAAGCTCATTTTGAACATAATATACCTTTTATAGACAAGCCTTTACGTTACATTAACTTGTATTCTATGAACAAGCCACCCATTAATATAATATGTAATTTTCCAGGTAATATAAACAATAGTTTATATATCATATATCATAAAAAGAAGAGATAAAACATCGTAAACAAAAATAAAAGGGTCGGTCTTATAGCAAAAGTATTATATGTCATCAACTAATCTAATAATAAAACATCTTTCGCACAAAACATTTCCTTTCTTACGATAAGTGACCTTAATATCTTTTCAAAAGAAATAAGTACATTTTTTTTTACTACAAAGAAATTGGCGAATTTTATTAAGTTCTCCGAGCCCTCTTTTCATTCTGTTCTCGAGGGTGAGCGTCCAAGTCGTGACTAGAGTTAAATTAAAATTTGCACTAGAAAATTGTTGGAGGAAAAAATGTTATCTCGATTTTCCTAAATTTTCCTTAGAAATTCCGTTAGTAATTCTTGTTTAAACTATGAAAAGCTGACATCGTGTATAAGCCACCAGTATTTTTTAAATAATTTAGAAACATTTTGTGGTTTGAGCTTTTTAAAACGTATATTCTAAAGTAATACTTATGGTCTAAGATCTGAAGAGAAGTCGTGCTTCACCCATCTGTTTATCAGACGAAAATATATTTTCAGTAGTTTCGGAGCCTATTCAATGCAAACAAACAAACAAACAAACAAATCTTTCCTCTTTATAATATTAGTATAGATATCGAGGAAATAGGAAAGGGATCTTAAAATTTGAAATACACTTTCTTGTGTGTAATATTGCAGTATGTATTTGCAGTACACAGCTGCTAGACGTTCTAAAATGGTCGATTGAAATAATAGCGCTCGGTCTTGTTATAAATCCTTACCACTTCTCAATGTAATCTCGATAGTGAAAAATTTGTTTTATGTTGTTCTGTTAATCGGCAGAAATGTTCATTTTGTGATGATAAAAAGAAATTTATTTACTTTTTTAGTATAAAATAAAGTGGCCTCCCCGCTGTCTTTTAAACCCCGCTTAGATCTTTTAAACTACGCAACGGATTTTAGTGTGGTTTTCACTAATAGAAAGAGCGATAAAAGGGGAAAGTTTTATATATAATACTAGCTAGTGCCCGCGATTTCGTCCGCGTTCTGGATGAAAGGTGGACCCTATGTCCTTACTGGTGTCCCAGACAACGTGTATGCAAAATTTCATGGTGATCGGTTCAGTAGTTTTTGCGTGAAAGAGTTACAAACATCCATACATCCATACATTCATACAAACTTTCGCATTTATAATATTAGTACGGATACAGAAAAAAATTGCACCCGTGCGAAACCGGGAGCGGGTCACTAGTAAATTATAAAATGCTAGGGTATACATAACAATTATACCCTTAAAGGAGGTATACCGCCAGTCTTATTAATAAAAAAGAGTTCAGCAGTCCGTCCTTGTTTGTTGGTTTTCTGATTAGGAAAAGTTAAGTATCTGATGCTTCTGGGTAATAATACGTTAATAATGTTAGTAGATTGTTTGCAATGTAACACTTAGATGCAACATAAGTTTGTACTAACTTGAAAGGAACTTAAGTTTATAATTAGTTTCCTATTGAACATCGAACATTGCACAAACTCTATGTAACTCTGTCATCAAACTTTTAAATGGCCCTGACATAATTATCTATATATATATAAAAATTACATGTCACGTTGTTTGAGGCCAATGAACTCCTAAACTACTGAACCGATTTTGATAAAACTTTGTAACTCTGATAAAACTTTGTAACATCTGTAATTTGGTAAAACTTAAAAGATAGGATAGTTTTATTTTGAACCCGTGCGAAGTCGGGAGCGTGTAGCTAGTTTTATATAGAATCATCACAAATACGAAACTAGATAATAAAAACATGAGATTTTAGAACAAAAAATTCATCAGAAATATTTGGCTAGTCCTTCGATCCCTTTTTTTTTTTTTTTTTTTTTTGTTTATGTAGTAGGAGGAGGAAATCATCATAGATACTGATGCCCTGAGTGTTGCATCAGTATGCCCGACTCCACTGGACAATGTGTCTGTCCAGTGACCTACGGACTAAAACCTCCCCCTATTCCGCTGGCAACCCTTTCGGTAGACTTTGAGGCATATCATCGAAAGGGCGCTGTCACTAAGTTTGAAGTCTTTGGCGTTCTATCCCATCCTTGATACGTTTGGCCATTATTTCCCGAAGCATTGACGCTCCGCTGTCCCACCCTTCCCTTGTCGCAATCATTGCATTGACAAAGCCGTCGGGACGAGATACGTCGAGTTTTGCTTTGCTCCTAGCTTCGGCTGACTGTGGGCACTCAAATATGGCATGCTTCGGGGTGTCCTGCTGTCCGCAGTATTGACACTCGTCCGAAGCAGCTTTCCCAATTTTGTTTAAGTACGTATTAAATACGCCGTGGCCGCTGAGCGCCTGCGTCAGGACGCTGTCAACCTCGCCGTGCTTACGGCCAACCCATAGGCTCAGATTTGGGATGAGCTCTCTAGTCCACCGTCCCTTGTCGCTACAGCTCCACTGGCGTCCCCACTCAGTAATTGTCGCCTTCCTTAGCTCAGCCTGTGTCTTCCTCTCGGGCCCGTAATAATTCCGCCTTCTTTCCTCCGCCAGCAGCTCAATTGGGATTACGCCAGCCAATACCAGTACTGCTTCAGTGGACACCGTCCGATACGCCCCGCATATACCGATGGCCATTTGCCTCTGCACACGCCCTAATTTTTCTCGGTACTTGGCCACCTTGAGAGCATAACCCCAAATAGGCGCCGCATATAGCATTATCGAGTGCGTGACCAAGGCCAAAACTCGTCTCCTGCTCGATCTAGGACCAGCCTTTCTGGGCATCAGCCTTCTCAATGCACAGGACAGCCGCTCCGCTTTCCGGGCTACTTCATCAATGTGAATATTAAAGCACAGGCTCTTATCCAGCCACACTCCCAGGTATTTCAATCTGTCCTTTGCGGTAATGTGTACTCCTTCAATCGTAAAGCCAATAGGTTCACACCGTCTCCTACCGCTGAATACAATTGCCTCAGTTTTTTCGGGTGCAAGGTTCAGTCGGTTCTTTTTCATCCATTGGCTTACGCTGGCCAGGGCTGCATTAGCCGACTCCATGAGGGCGTCAGAAGTCCTCGCGGACACGACCAGTGCGAGGTCGTCTGCAAAACCAACCAAGCAGGCATCTGCTCCTAGGTCCAAATTGAAGACACTGTCGTACAAGATGTTCCACAGAGTGGGACCCAGGACTGATCCTTGGGGCACTCCACTACTGATAGCGACTTTCACCATGCTGCCTTGGTTGTCTTGGATCAAGATGTACCTATCTTTTAGGTAGCTGTCAACCATGCTGTGAAGATATTCCGGGATATTCCTCTTCTTGAAGTTGTCCAGAATTAGCTGCCAGGAGGCGGAGTTGAAAGCATTTCTGACATCTAGCGCAATTAACGCACATATCTTGCGTGTTCGATACGTGCCCTGTTTGGCGGTCAACACCTTTTGCACAATTGTCTCCAGAGCGCCCAGCGTTGTTCTTCCTTTTCGGAAGCCATATTGGGAGTCCGCCAGCCCTCCATGTTGGGGGAGTATGCTTTCCAGTCTATTTAGAAGAACTCTCTCCAGCAGTTTCCCGAAGGCATCTAGAAGACACAGGGGTCTGTACGCCGTGGGATCGCCAATAGGCTTATTGTGCTTTTTTATTAACATCAGTCGCGCTACTTTCCAAATTGCAGGGAAATCGCGATTCTGTAGAGCCAGGTTCATCACGCGACACACTATCTCCGGAGCAGTCCTGCATGCCATTTTGACGATCTCTGGGGTCAATTGATCAGGCCCTGGCGCCTTATTGGGTTTTAGCCTTAGGCATGCCGCTTGCAGCTCAGCCGCAGTGATCTCCGGGTACTCTGCTCCTATTGATGCTGGTTCTCTTGCAGGTTCGCTATGTCTCGGGAATAGTACATTCGAAATTTCTCTGGCCTGGTCGTAGTCCATTGTTGGAGGTGGTCCATTCCGTAATTTCTTGGTCACGATTTTGTATCCGAGGCCCCAGATGTCGTTATCAACCTCCTCAATAACAGCCTTCCACTTCTCATTTTTTGCCTGGGTAATAAGTTTTTTCAGCCTTTTCTTCGCGTTCTTATAGCTCATCTTGGTTGGCTCGATGTCCGTTTCGGAAAGAAGGCCCTTTTTTAGCTTGTGATTAGCCCTGGTCAAAATTCTACGGCATTTGACACATTCACGCCTGGCCTCTGCTATCTGAGGGTTCCACCAGTACACCGCGCTCCTCCAGCGATTATTACGAGGCGTCGGCCTGTCGCAGGCCCGAATCACAGTCTGTACGAGCTCTTCGGGTGTAGAGCATGGTTCGGTGCCTATCATCTCGCGAAACAAGTCTGCATCAAATTTTTTAATTCTCCATGTTGGGCTTAAGTGCGGCGTGCCGTCCATTTCATCGTTAATTTGGAATTCAATGTATTTATGCCCACTCATGGTTTCCATGTCAAGCACTATCCATTTCTTAATCTTGTTAGCGAGATCTGAGCTGACCATAGTGATATCCGGGATGGATCTTCTGTAACCCCTACCAAAGGTAGCTGTATTACCCTCGTTCGCTACCGTTAGGTCCAGTTCGGCTATCACATCCACTAGGTACCGTCCCCGTCTATTAGTGTGGCTACAGCCCCATGACACCGAGGCAGCGTTAAAGTCACCGGCCAATACAATGCTCCCCTTTTGCTGCTTAACACTTTCGCATATACTGTCTATATCCGCCACATAACGCTCAAATGGGCAGTTTGGGGATATGTAGCAGCTATAAAAAGTTATTTTCGGAGTCTGTAGAGCTATGAAGCCCTCTCCCTTAATCATCCGCTTCACAGTTACTCCTCGTCCTACAGGTACCAGCGCCGCGTCGCCTCTAGAGTCTAGGTCCCAGCCCTTGTATGCTGCTATTTTCCTGTTGGGTTCCTGTACAATAGCGAGATCGGTCCCACGCGATTTAAGGGTAGCCTCCAGAAGGTCATGCGCCGCTCTGACGCGATCTACATTAATTTGCAATATCTTGTAAGGCATTTCTAGATTTACCACCCTCTCTCCTTGCCAGTGCAAGTTCCGTCGCCCGAATGGCCTCTCTGAATTTCGGACAGCCCGTAGTCGCAGCTCTGTGTCCCTGCGCCGCGCAGTGAGGGCAGTACGGCTGCTCTTTGCAGAGGGTTGCCTTATGATCTGCATTGGCGCAGTTCCTACACAGCCGTGATCTGTCTGTCCCGTTGCACTTTGCCGCCACGTGCCCGGTTTCCCAGCATTTATAGCACTTGGGGACGTCTATTCTCCTCCTTAGTTTGCAGCTAGTCCATCCGATAGTGACCCATATGTTTTCATCCAGTTTTTCATTTTTTCTTATTGCGACTGTGGCGACTTGACGACCATACTTGGAGGGTCTCAGCGATTTAACCTCCACTGGTATGCAGAGTTTACCCTCAATTGCCGCTCTCACATCTTCAATTCTAGCATCCTCCTCAATTCCTGTGACGTGGTAAATTTCTGTGCCCCCCAGTCTCACCTCCGTGTCCTCCATGGCACTCTCTATTTTAGCCCGGAGAGCATGAGCTTGCGCGCATTCTCCCGTGACTTTGACCATTACCCCTTCTCCGGATTTTTTTATTGTCCGTACTTTCAGACCCAAGCTACGAATATCAGAGGCTGACACATTTTCTTTCATTTTTTTGAGAGTGTCTGCATATGAGCCCTTGCCCCTAACCATGAGAACTTCTGAGCGCTTTGGTAGCCGTGTATTTACTTGTTTATCTTCTTTCTTGTCTGTGAGAATTTTGATGTCCCAGTCCTTGTTGAAAACTGCCTCTAGTGTTTTCCGGATGTGGTCTGAATTTACTCCGGCATCTACCACCACTGCCAACTTTCGATTGTTAGTGTGTTTTCCAACAGATGCCTTGAGCTCCTTAGTCATGGCAAAGACATTGGCCATATCCTCGCATTTATTGTTGCATGGAAGGAGGTACATGTGTCTGTCTCCTTCTCCTACGCCGCTCCTAGAGCTTTTATTTGACCTTACAACATATTCAAGTTGCCCTGGTTCGCATGCCTCCAGGAGTTCAGCGAGTTCAGGGTAGCCCCTTCTTAGTATGCGCCTCAGCCCCTTTACCTCCTTAGATTCATCTTCTGACTTCATTTTCAAGTAAGCCACAAGATTCCAGCTCTTATCTAGGTCTTGGGGGTTACTGGTCTCCAGCGTTGTGACTTTATAGGCCTCGCCAGGCCAGTCTATTGCCATAAGGGGTGCAAACTTCTCATAGTTCTCGCATTCCCTCGTCGCAAATACAATTTGATCGTTTTCCACCCTGCGACACTTGTAGCACACTTTGTCGTTTTCAGAGAGTTTATCCTCAATCTCCTTGAGCCTTGTCTCCTGGTCTTTAAAACGAGTCTCTTGTGTATGTTTGTACTCTTCGAACTCGTCATGCAAAGTTTCATATCTGCCTTTGTCCTGTTTTTGTTGGGCTATAATTCTTTCTACGAGCCCTGGAAGTTCACGTGTTAGATTCTTAATTTCCTTGTGCACGTTTTTGTTGCCTTGAGCATATTTAGCTATCTCGCTGATCTTAGACTTAAGTTTCAAAAGCTCGCCGCTGACTTCTACCTCGTTCTTCGGACTTCGCTGTGCTTTTCTTTTTTTGACCTGGCGGTCAACGAGTATGTACCCAACATATTCGTCCTCCAGCGTGTTGTCTTTGCTAAGCCTTGATAGATCCTGCTGGTCATAATCGACTGATATCTCCACATCTTCCCGATCGTCTTGCGGGGCCAAATTAGGGAGCGAGTTTGCTTTTGTGGGGCTAGTTGTGAGTCCCATACTACTGCCGGTCTGATGTTGCGGCGATCTCATAATTAAGTGTGATCTACCGAATATCTCTCGTTCCTCCTCATAGCGAAAATTGCCCCCCCCAGAATACGAGGGGCAGCCTGGCTTCCCTAAGCCAGGGAGGGATTTCCCGCCTTTCGGCGACGTACCCTCCTGGGGTAGTTTTTTTATTTTTTCCGCCATACCATGTTTTGTGTCGCTCCTTTAAGGCGAGCAACAACTCCCCCCTGCTTGGGACTGGAATACCCTCCAGCCATTCATCTCATCGGCACAGGGTCACCTTAAGATTGGGGCTAGTTTTGGTTCGCGCCGAGTATTCGTTTTCCCCGGTGCCTCCCATATCTGGGAGGCATTCCCCTATCCACCACCTGGGGACGCGCCCGATGGGAGACTAGCAACTCCGCACGGGATCCAACTTCGATCCCTTACTCAAACTGATAGAGAAGCCAACCAATACAAAATTATTATAGGTACTAGTACTTACAAAGTTCCACTTAGTCAAAGTCAATCTGACATAATTTTGCGTCTTTTTAACTGCAGTGAATCGAAAACAATAAAATTAATGGCCTAGAGGAGATCTATTAATCGGTATACAGATTTGAGTTTGCTGCGTAGAATTACTAACAATTTTATTACAATACACAATATTATTGAAATCGCAAAATAGATTGTTATGTTGATTCTGCATGACGTTATTGCGGGAAACATCTCATTCTGCTCATACCTCTCTCTATTGGGTTAATATCGTGGGCTATTTTAAAAAGTTTACGAAAACAAAGAACCAACCGCAGCGCCACGCTCTACGCTTCAAACTTTAAATCTAAATCCAATTTATGCTCTGCTATTTCTTCGTAACATATTATGACGAATCATATGATGGATTTATCATTTACCAGAACCCGTCAAATATATTATCGTATTTTATTAGACAAAAAAATAACACCTATCACAACTTCCCGTGGTATTAACCTCATTCATAGATGAAAAACTTATCTAAATTCGTATCGTTTAACAGCTGTTTACTTATGCTTTAAATGTTTTTTATACAATACTACGATGACTTCAAATCTTTCTTTGCAAGATTTTATTTTTTTTAATTTTTTACTACACCATCTTATTTATCAATCAGATCGGTATCCTAGCTGATGGACAGACCAAGTTAGACCGCTTGACAGGGTAACTAGCGTCGCTGAAAGAGAAGCAACCTCATATTAGACGTATAAATTAGATAACCTTTATAAGATAAAGGAAAATGGATCAAGCTTACAAAGAGAATAGCCGTAACAAACTAAAACAGTGGTCACTGTCACTGTAAAATTTAATCTCGCACGACCTTAATACTAAGAAGGATTTTCCGTGTAAACCGCTTTCCTTTATATTAAAATATCCTGTTACACGAAGAAATTTCTACTAATAATAGAATGCGGAGTAACCCTACCTCATAGCTGAATATTACAAAGAGTAATGGAAATTATGACATCATAGACAATATCGATGTTGGAAAAAAGTAGGTCAATTATATTTACCAAACTATACTTTTTTGTTCCCTTTACCAAGTAAGCGTGATGTCAACTGATGTCTAATAAACAGTATTTAACCCAAAAAAAATACCCAATAAAAGTTTGGTAAAACTCATTTATCTTATTTGACTTTCTGGGATAAGTATATCATCTAACCTAACTACTATTATTGTAGGTACCTATTTCGTTCGACTGTATCTTTTTCAAATAGCTAGCTAGGGTAGATACTAAATTTTTTAACTGCGCCGCGGGCTGAAAAAGATTGGGAATCCCTGCTCTAGTAGATAGGTACTAAGATTGCAAATGATTGAACGACATGAATGTTCATATCGCTTTTTTTATGTATTCTTTCACGTATATATTCATTTATTATACTGTCTAATGAGAAAATGTGTAAGCCACTGAAAAAGCGTGAGGTAAATTTGCTGAATTCAGCGTTTGTCTAAGTTGATTATAAACTATAACTTCTATTTACTTGTGGGTTTATCTTTATTTCCTGCAGCAATTGTTATAATATTGACATAGCCTACTTTAGAAACCAGAAAAATTCGCGATGAATCACTAGTAGATCAGGGGGCCTAGACAAAGTGACATTGTAAAAACGATAACGAAGTTCGTTAACAAAAAAATGTATTGGATTGACATATGCCGTCGGTAAGTCACGTGACACATCCCATACATTTTACTCTTTCGAATCGAATCGCTCCGGAGCGAATGCAACTTGTCTAGGCCCCCTGGAAGTACGAAAGTAACCATTCTGTGTTTACGATTAGATTTCTGAACCGATTTCATTTAATGCTCATTAGATGTAGGTACCTATGTATGTATATATATTTAAAACTTGATAAAAACATATGGTAATTGCATGTCAATTTATCACGATGAAATCCTGGAAATACTTAGTCATATTAAGAGACTAATTAGTTACCTAACGTACTTAAGCTAGCACTTCGATGAAAAGTTAGCAGTTGAATTTACAAAACCTATTTTAAATTTTTTCTAGTACCTGATATTGATTAAGGTACATAACTAACAAGACATAGAAATTATCTTCCATAGGTAATAACAATTTTAATCTTGTTTTCAGATCGACCACATAGACCCCGAGAATGGGTCGCAATATGGCGGGAGCCGACAGCGTCTTACTTGTGGTCACTGTGGTTGTCGGTTTGCTGCTTATGCTGTCTCTGCTCATGTGCTATGCATGTGTACTGAAGCGATTGTGTTGTGGCACACCGGGAGAAAGAGCGAAAAATGCCGCCTACGCCAGAAGGACTGAAAGCTATCCCATGGGTGACGTCACTTTACTTTCACAACCGACGGAAAGTGAACGGGTTTAATTTCAGACGAGGGTAAACAGAGACTGTTGAAACGTTATGTGAGCGTGACACAATCGGCTAATTTTTTTTATGGCATGTATTTAATAAATATTTATAGCTACTAGTAGGGATTGTACATTTTTTTTGTATTTTAAAAGGTTTTTTTTTAAGAGTTTGCATTATGTAATTCATTGCTTAAAATTGTTTCAATGTAGGTAAAAGTACATAATAGGTAAAACAATCTCACGTTTCCAGAAAATTACATGAAGCTTGTTATTTCTATAAGTTCTTCGCCAACTCCTTGTGTATCTGTCAGTCTACCATGCCCTGTGAAAATTTTTTAAAAGGGTTTATTTTTATCAATTTAAAAAAACACAGTTACTTGTTTTAAAATAGCTTGTTAAGGCGTAAAACTTTTACATTTGGTTGCTCGATCTTCGTTAAGTGTAAATGTTTATTAATTGATTTTAAGTAGATTATATTGATCGACCCACGTATAAGAATCAATGTGTTCGCTCTAATGTCCAAAACTGCCCAAGTGATGTCAATGAAATTTTATGAGTGTCTATATTTGGTACCAGTTGAATAAGTATAATTTATAGTATAGATACGAGAGCGAAGTCACGAACAAAAGCTAATAGAGTTATATAGAAGATAACTAAAGCTTATCTAATAGAGGCTCTAAACATATGTATGTATGTTATAGTTAAAATAATTTAATAATTTCACTTCAACCAAAATATCCCTGAAGATAATTTTAATACCAAAGATTAAGAAGATAATATTTATTGAAATGTAATTTATTTTAGATTTAATTACTCTGTATTTTATTGAAATAATTTATTAATTTATTAATCTAAATTTAATTTAATTTTCCAATGGGTTAAAGAATGTTTTAAAAAATATTACTTTTGCTTGGTCAAAACGTTTGGTGTTGAATACCTACTTGTCTTCTATAAGCACTTGCCATGTTAATATAACAGTTTAAAGTAACGCATACCTGTTTATTGAGGGTTCAGCTTAGACAGCTTATGAATGAGATTAAGAAATAATATTGCATTAACCAAATAAAATTGTGATTCATATCAAATTATATATTGTCTCAAATCCTGTGTTGTGTGATTATTTATACACATCCAATTATGAAAAATGGTTATGAATGAGGATGAAGGAATAAATGTACCGAAGCTATTGGATATTTCAAAAGTCGTATATAAAAGTAACTATCGTATGTAAGTAAGTAAATGGCTACAATGTTATTCTTAAAATTATGGCTATGAAATAAATTATGTCATTAAATTAATAATTAAAAAATATTTATACACTTAAATAATTGTTTTTTTTAACAAACAACCACTTATACCGCACTTTCACATGTATTTGAAGAATTTTTCTTAGTGCTCATAAGGTACTATACTTCCTTTAATCCCTGAAAACATTTTTTTATTTTCACACAAGATCCATCAACATTTGCTCACACATATACACTAAACTAATAACTTAATGAAAAACTATAACAAACATGTGTGGCAACCAATTAAAGGTGAATGCCACTTCTAATTACAGACAATATAAAAAAAACACTAGAAATATCTTATCAATGTGAAGTTTTGTGAGAATGAATGAATGTATGTTATGCTTTCATCTAAAAACTTTTAATTTTAAACATTTTTTTTATTAAAGGTAGGAAGACAAGCTGATGGTCCACTTGATAACCTTCGTCTAACCAATAGTATAACGCTATAGCATTTTTAATAGGCCAATGAGCACTGGCATACTCTTTTGAGCTGCAGGAATTCATGTTAGTCTTCTAGTATATATATTCATATCTCATGAATATATACTGAATATAATTAAGTTATATTCCATGAAAGCTGCCTAGTTTATGAATGAAGAGGGCAGGGTGTCCTGCTACTTACTTCATAACTTCATTACTGTTACTTCATAACAGTACAAGCCGCAGAGTAACATATTTACATACTTTTGCTTTTAAAATATTAGTAGACGAATTGCTGATAACATGTTTAGTATCCCCCAATTTGTCTAATAATATAAAAAGTAAAGGTATGTAAAAATTTTAACGTTCCTGAAAATTGCTGTTTTCAAAAGTAGAATTATGAAATAAAAATAATATTTTAATAATAACAGTTTATTTATTTATAACAACAATAGGCTAATAACTACACAAGGCATGTCGTTGGAAGGCGTAAAGGTACATTGTCCTTCATATTATTATTGTCAAATAATTTATATATGTACAATATATACCTATTTAAAGCAACTAACAATCTTGAAACTACAAATCTTGAAACAAACAAAAAGAGAAACTAAGAAAGATATGTTCCTTTTACTGTTACTAACTATTGCTATTGACGGAATCTGTTAAAGTTTAACTGTATGTATCGCCCGTCGATACTGTTACCTTATATTTACGTTATTGTCTGAATAAATTGAACATAATCAAATTTTATAAAAAAAATGCTCATTTAATCAAATTGGAAAATATAAAAAAAAAAATGTTTTACAGCCAAAATCTTGTTGATATAATATAATAAACATAAAATAATGCATTACGTAGTATGTCCTCATTATTAACGAAATAATCATACTTACTCAAATTATAATGAAAAGATCAATTTGAAAATGTTACAAATATATGAAAGTAATTTTAAATTTTGTATTATTATTTTGAATAAATCTCTTGTCAAGTCCCATTTTCAAAGTTACATTAAATATATAGATAAAAATTTCAGCACTTACTTATGTATAGATAAAAATCTTGACTACATCAAACATTGCGATAATTAATTATACATTACTTAATTAATTATTAATAGTCGAGACACATTTGTGTCTTAATAAATTGTTCTAAATAATTAATAAGTCACATAAATATATTCTAATTAAACCACCGATTTGACAAAGGAAATATACAACACATTTGACTTTTTTTTTCTCTTTTACCTTTTTAAGACCTTTTTATGACGTTACTTAAAAGAAATAAAGTAAATAAAAGAAATTATTCGCCATCTGACGGAAATCGTCATTTTATTTCTTAAGTAAAATTTTTTTGTTTCCTTTAATCTATCAAGCTTTTATACCTTGGTATAAAAATAGTTGTACTCTGTCCCTTTTAAATAAGTATCATAAATACTTTTAAAAATTCACTTTACATAATATATTTATAATATAGGAAAGAAAACTAGCAAAAAAGTTATAGATAAGACACCAACATTCAAGTGATGGCGCTTTACAGAAGATTTAAGTTAAGAAGACTTAAGCCATAAAAACTACTAGAAAGATTCTGAATTTAAGAACATTTTCTCTAATCTTCTACGAAAAATAAGGCGTAAGTATGTTGATAAAAGATATATAAATGAAAAAAAAAATTACGTATGATAAATAAGTCTATATATAATATATACTGGACGAAGTTAAACATTCTTATGATGTACTGGCGTTACATATATTATAACAACATCCTAAACTGATAAAATATATGAAGAAAAGATAGTATAGAATAATCTTGCAGTATTACTAAAAACTTAATATTATTTTGTAGTTATTTTGTTTATTATTTTAATTGTTTAAAACTAATTCTTTTATTATTTCAATTAGGTATTTTTTAAATAATCGAAAATTATTTTCTTTAATATCACTCATATGTCAACAAATCAGTTTAAATATAATATTAAAAAGGTTTTTTCATTATTTTTTCGATTTAGGTATTTCTTCCTTCAACTATCCAGTATAAGGTTAGTGGTTCATTTATCCAGTACTTACTACATTACAGCTATTATAAATGATCTTCGATAAACTTATATTTTTAATAAAACATTGTAAATATTCCACATCACCCAAAAGCATTAAAAACAAAGTTATGGGGTGTAGTTTTGTTCCCTTAAAACACCATGAACCATAGTCCTAAGTGACTGCGGTTTGCAATATTCTTCAAGCCAATTGAACACGCCCGCCGAAAACTCCGAAAAATCGTTTGTTGGTACCGATTCAAATGACTCGAACAACTTGTCCATTATACCCTGAAACTGAAAAAAAAAAATATATATATAAGAAAAATTAAAAGAATCTAAAAGTATTAAAAGAAATTTAAAAAAAAAATGTGCTTGACGAACCTATTATTTTGTACATATTACATATGTCAACACTTCTTATAGTCTGCGATTTTTGTTGATAAAAGGAAAGACTTTCTGGTTTGTTCCCAGTTGCACTTGTTCCTATACACTTACCACTTGAAATTTATCTTGGTCCGTCAGCCTTTGCTCACTATGGCCCGGCACAGAATGTTGGGCCTTAACAATCTGCTCGTAATTGCCCTGCATTATGCGCAACGCCACTACGTCTTTACGGAGCGCGTTCCTCTCCTCTTCTTGGCGACGCCTCTGCTGAAGTAGGTACTGTATATAGTCTATCGACTTTTGAAGAACCTGAAAACGAAAATTTCATCATTTTGTGATTTTAAGTGATTAGTAACTCACTCACATACAAACAATGTTGGGTTTATTCTTATGTAATAATAATCTTTACTACATATAGATTCGTATTTTTGTTTTTAATGAATAAACTCAAAAACTACTGGACTGATTTTCAAAATTTTTTTAACTATAGAAAAACTATACATTATCAAGGAGTAACATAGGCTATAATTTATAAAGACGCTTGGAACAGCTAGTGAAATTATAAATGCAATAATTACCGCTGCTTTGCTGGGCTTGTATCCTGAAGCATCAGTTTGTTGGCAAGTGGGCACTAACTCTTGCAGAGAGTCATAACCTTTCTTGATGGCATCTCTTCTTTTCTGCTCGGCCTGTAATTTGAAGCAATTTGTAATTTAGCAACCACTGATGATACATAAAACGCCTTAAAGTATTGGATAATTACTGCTTATTGAAAATGAAAATGCAAACATTTTATTTATTAAAAACTAAAGATTACTATTTACAATTTAAAAAAATTGTGTTCTAGTAGTTTTTCTGCACACTTAATAAAATTTCATTTTTTTTGTTTAAAGTAACAAATGCAACGCAAAAATAAAACTATATTAGATTTGAAAAATTAAAGATTGTCAAGAACTACTTACATGTGCCCTTAAAACATATTTATCATAATCGTTTTCACATAAACCTAACAACTATTAGTAGACCTTGAGGAGTTTACCTATGTGATTGCTATTGCCCTAGTTAGGGAACATATAAAGCTGCCCATTCACAGCTGTCACATTCACAATCCTGCATGAAGCGCTGGACTGTCTTGAATGGCTGGCTTAAATAGTAGTTAGGTGTTCCCTTTTCATAGTTGACTCTTCTCTGGGTGTGAAGAGATTCGCCCCTTGTCCGTTATACGGTTCCCATAACACAAGCCTTAGAGCTTACTTTGGAGGCCATAAAATTTGTGTATTTACTTAGTCATTAAAAAAATGTACATTACCTAACATATTATTTGATTTGTAAGCAATATTAATAAAACTAATAGGTTTACTTAATCTTGCACTTGAACTGAATTATTTTATTTTTGTCTTTTATCAACAATCTTTGTAAGCATCTTCAGTTCTTAAATTTAAAAGAAGTTATTGTTAGTAAAATAAAGTAAGTACATACTTGTGTATGAGCTTCCCTTCTCCTTTCTTTGAAACTAAGGGCAGAAGCCTTATTGTCACCACTATCATCTTCATCTTCTGCAAAATAATAACATATAATTATTATACATGAAAACAAAAGGTATATAATTATGTAGAATTGTAGATGTTTAAATGCAAACTAAATTATTTTGAACTAGCTGGTCTCCGTGACCACATCGTCTACATTTTTACATAGTATAAAACTGTCACTTCCCACCATTGGTACCTCTGTATGTAAGCTTATATCTTTTAAACTACTAAATGGATTTTAATGTGGTTAGGAAAACCACATTAAAATCCATTGCCTAGTAAAAATGTAAAGCAATATAACACCTTACTTGACACCTGACATTATACTTTTACCAAGCATTGGATATTTATTTTTAGATAGCTGGTACCCGCGACTTCGGCCGCGTGGAATATTTAGCTTTTGTCCATTCTGAAATTCTCTTCTAACTATTGTTGAAAGAGTTTTTAAATTGGATGAGTAGTTTCGAAGATTACCTCCTACATACAAATTTTATGTTAATATAAATTAACTCAAAGTAACATAATTACGTATATTTTAAAATGTACACAAAATTATTTTAATGTCTTTTTTTACAAAATTTTACCTGAGTTATGATTAGAGGAGGAAGGAGTCTGATGAATATTTTGAATTGAACCACTGCTGCCACACCGTGGATACATTTTCCATAAAATTATGTCTCTTCTCTTGGTTATATGGATATTAGATTTCACAGTCGTTTCTTACAAATTAACTTGACTATATTATGATTGAATAAATTAATAATTACTTCCTGAGAGTATTTATTTTAAGCTTGTAGAATACACATTAGTGTAAAGCAAACAAAATTAATGTTATAAATTGCGTAACAAATTAAATAAATTCTATATAGTAAAATAAAGATAAAAATTGATATTGATAACTGCAAAATCAGAAGAAAGAAACAACAAATACAAACAAACCACAGAATATAAAAATTTACTAGGTATAAGTCAATGTTATGTCATCTGTCAAGTTTCAGTGTGACCATAAACTAAACAGATAAGATTAAGACTATGTTTAGCAGCCTAGAGCGGTAAACCTGGGTAAACCTAACTAGATATTATACATATAAAAAAATTGGATTAATTCACATACGAATATTTTTGAAGTGAAAACTTCTCTAGGCGCGTTTTTGCCTAGGAGTGAACGTAAGGTGAACCGTCACACTCGGACCGTGACGCTGAATCGAGGTCTAAGGTGGAAACAAACTACAGGACGCGTCCGACTGCCGCGCACGGTCGTTCACGTCCCAGTACTCCAGATTTCAATCGGACGTCCTACGCTCAAAGACGCGATTTATGTCCGCTGGTTTGCACAGAATGGTGTATTTGTACTGTCCAGATACCGCTCAGCCGCGTCCATAAGCCGCGATAGTCGGACGTGTTCGAATAGTTGTTAATTGTTTACTTACTCAGTTCCACTCGGTTGCTAAATGCCTTGCTTAATTTACAGCCTTCTATTTCCGTATGTATAATATTAGTCTGTTGGTATTTCAGCATGATTACAGCACTATAAATATCTATGGAAGATTTGCTGCTTGTTTTGTTGAGACTCGAAACCGTAGCTCGAAACAAACATATTCAATTGAACATAGATTACTTTTAAATATTTTCCTTCATCTCCCTCTCCTTCATTCACTAAAGATTCACTCTTCACAATCTCTGACTGATTTGATTCCCCACCCCCACCAGCAAAAAATATATTTTGTGAAAGCATACCTATCGCATTCTATCTGTATTATTGCGTCTTAGTTTTTAATATTTTTAAAATCAAAATCCCGTTTATAATTAATAAAATATGTGGATGAACTCTTGAGTGAGTGAGTTTCCTATATCAATACTGAATTTTCATGTTTAAAATGAAATATCATACATGAATGCTCAAGTGATTACCGACCTAACCGTGGCCACCATTTTAGAATTTACCATGTAGATATCTTATTTTCAAGTGTTTATAAGTTAACATTTTTGGTTATGAGCGCTTTGAATATTTTATACGATTTAAAGCCCGTTAAACGTTATTTCATTTTCTGATTTATTGAAATTATTTTAAGTGACGGAAGTATTCATAACAGCTTTATTAGTAATTAGCGGTTTTAGTTTCAGGACTACGATTGTATTTTAAATTGAAAATAATGGTGTCAACGAGGCAGATGAGTAATGTTGGGGGAGGAAATGGGAGTAGTGATGGTGCTGTACCACCTCACTCGGAGCCCGTGGCGGTCTCCCGCGTTACTCGTCACTCGAGCGCTCTCCTTCCGGGGAGTTCTTCACCGCACGCGAGCACCTCTAAAAGCAACCAACTGATGCCGGTACTAAAAGGCTTCAGCATAAACATCCTCGACTTACCTGTAGAAGTTTTGGAAAAAATATTCCGATATTTAAACTTTAAAACTATGTCTCAAATCCGGATGGTAAGTAAAAAAGAAGACACTTTATTAAATATAGTAGTTGAATGTTAATGTAATAGTTTGTTAAATTTGGATATTTACTTGCTCATACTATTTTTAACGCCCGACGCATAAACGGGGTGTTAAAAGTTGGCGTGTGTGGCTGTGTATCTGTGGCATCTCAGCTCCCAAAGCGATGGACCGATTTTTATCCATTTTTTTTGGTTTGGAAGCTGACATGATTGGGATTATTCTTAGCCATAATTTTAACCCATTATTAAGTTTATAATTTTAATTACTTATTATAGCTTGATCACACAGTATGGACATTGATTTTGGTATTTGAAGTTACTATAGAGGTATTACTATGGCACGGATGAATCTTATTGATATAATAAAATCTTTTAAAAAATTTTGTATTACCCATTACTAAAGACTTAAGTAATAAAAACATTCTAGAGCCCACTAAAATTCATTAACTGATCTACTTATTTTCTCTTGTGCTTAGCTTGTTTCATTAATTTTTTTCTTAAATAATCCATTAATCACAAATATCACCTTTGAAAAATCGTTAAAACATATTTTTTTTCTGCATTATTAATTTTGAGTGTAATTAAATATCTCAGACTGAGCAAGACATTAAAAGATTTTATGTTTTTAGTCTTATCCATAACTAGTTCTATAAAAATAGTGGTGTCACGAAAACTGCCTAAATATTATTAAGAAAATATAATTTTTTGAACACTTAATTTGCCTCTGTCTCTTTAGATAAATTTTCTATAAATATTAAACCTTTCTTTCTGAAAGCCTCATGTGCCAACTTTGAGAGAGACATTTTAATGCATCATCAAAATATTACATTTAATTTGTAGGTACACTGGGTACATATATGAATCTGTCTTGGTTCAAATTTATTTGTTTGTTTCCTACACTACAAAGAGTAGGTATTTAAGTTTCACTATCTAAAAAAGAAAAATAATAAATTTTAGTACATTTAGTACCATGGTCTAGTGGTGCACTATATAGTCAAGTGTCAGGCTGGCCTAGTTATAATAATTGCTTCATATCTCTTTATAACAATCAGAACATGTAATAATGAAATTGATGTTTAGGCAAGTTAAATGTGTAAAAAGCATGGGGTTACTACATTAACCTATAAAACATAATTATCTTTGCTTCCATTGTCTACAAGTATAATAAAAATGATTTATATAAACTGAAACGCGGACAAAACCGCGGTTATAACCTACATTTCAAAGTTATTTTAACCTAACCTAACTTACATTACATGAGACATAGTGCAACTATTATTTTTCATGAAGATACCTATATTATTTACTTTGAAATTTTTGTCTTTTATTTCCTGTTCTTATATGTGAAATTGCAATCTTATTACGTTATCTTGTTACGTTACGTACATAAAGTTAGTAATTTCACTATTTTGTGTATATTTGTAATAGCTGTGTTCCGCGGTTTCACCCACCGTTTAATTTAAATTGACTAAGGCAGCGTTCTTCTGACTTCTCAGCTTCTAAGTGTTATATAATACAGAGTAAAAAGCATCATCAAATGTAAAAAGATTTTTAGGAGTTCAATACATTAAACCAAACTAACAAAAAAAAAAAAAAAAAACAAACTACCTTTTTTATATTAGTATACATATATTTTATTATTTAATAAATCCCTATGCATATAAATGGTCCTCTCATTCCTTTTGTAACACTAGCATTCCCTAGTGTATTTGATTTTTAATAATTTGTGTACTATTTAGTGTAAAGAATAGTAAATTAGTAAACAAATACTGTTCGAGCTACATTATTACTTTATTTATGTCAAATGACGTCACTTACCGATTTAGTATGCTAAAAGTTCAAACAAATTAAAGAATAAATTGACATTTACCTTTTAAAACATGTACATACATATTTCTTTTAATTGATTTCTCTGAAAACTTTTTTACCTTTCTTTTTTATATGTCTTTATTGACATGTAATTTCAATGTATACTCAATGTAATTTATTACAAACCTCTCCGTTGCGTAATTTAAAAGATCAAAGCGTACATATAAGGCGGGTACTTACATACAAGATTACTTACTTAATTTGACACACAATATCTGAAGATACAAAAATGCTATCTTGTGTTATAGCCTATAATAAAAAATCTATTTCAGGTGAATCGTCAATTCAACACAGTTTGCAGCGGTTTATTAAATTCTGTTTTCCAACGATTGCAAAAACAGATGTTGAACAGATTTCAAGATATTAAGGCTAAGATGCCTAGACGGGAGTCGGCACGTAGAAGTCACCCCTTGGCCTGTGAATCTGATATCATAGAAACTTTACACATGAGATTGAGCCTTCTGCAAATGACATTTGGTAAACACATTGAAAGGAAACACTGCTGTTTTTTCCCTGGAGAGGTAATGTATAGGTTTTTTAATGTTTAATCATTTTAAATCATTTCAGTTAGGTATTAGGTTTTAATTTACCTTGCATGGAGTTAAGTAAGTTTGTTATTAGGATAATCAGATTGTAAATGTGAAAGTATGGATGTTTTTGTTACTCTTTCATGCAAAAAAGAAATTAAGGATTTGGATAAAATTTGGAACACAGATAGTGTTTTACTTGGGTTAACATATAGGATACTTTATATCATGAAAAAATGTTAGGTTTCTGAGGGATCGTCTAAAGATAAAAAAAAATCAGGTGGCGCCGCCACCGTTGTCACAGCAATTATATTAGATACTTATGTATTTCCTCATATTTCAACGCCGAAGTTGCGGGCACCAGCTATTAAGTTTATACAATATATAAGTGTTGACGCATGGTATTAGATGCAGGATGAACACTGTTGTAAGGTAAATTTAAAGTTTGCATTGTTTAATTTACGATAAGGCTTTGTGGTTCCGTTTGTTTATACTTTTCCTTCCCTTGACAAGTAACCATTACATTGGGTCTCTTGTTTTCAATTTATTTATTAACAGCAAAGTTTTTATTTTACTTTTTACATTTTAAATGTTATTATTCCAAAAATTGCTGATTCAGGTCTTTATTATAACACCGCACTATCTTTTTGTATTTTTTTTAAATTTCTATACGGGAAAGCGCCTGATGGTAACTGAAGTCGAAATTGTAGATGGAGTTTTTTCTGTTCTTAAAGAGTCCCACTCCCAAGTTGTAAATTTTAGGGCACACTGAAGAAGTGAAACCTTTAACCTCCAGACTATGACTGCTGTGATCTATACTATTATTACTTATAAAGAGATAAGATTTGTATTTTTGTTCTTACTAAACAAACTCCAAAATTACTGGACCAATTTAAAAAAAAAAATTATCTATAGAAAGATACATTATCAGCGAGTAACATAGGCTATATTTTATAAAGTTATGCGGACGAAGTCCCGTGCAACAGCTAGTGTTTCATAATCTAGCCCCTTTGAAATTAATGAAGCTGTATTGCCCACTTCTATAAAAAAAAACCCTCGTTTTTTATGCAATAAAAATACTTTTTTATTGAAATAGTATATTAAATAGTACCTTGTTCATAATTTGTCACTAATTGTTGTTGTAATGAACAAGTTTTAATTATTTCAAATTAAATTTCAGATATTAGATGAAGTGTACAGTATTTTGGCATATCTAAAAACCACAACAAAACTTGCGAGGCCTTACAAAGTGACTGATGAGCTGTTTGATTTGACCACAATGGCCATGGAATATTTTAAGGAACACATTGAACCAAATCTACCTGAAATCGCATACTTTGGCACTGATTTCTTAGAACTTACCAATGCATTTTCTCGTAAGTATAATATTTTCAAATATAGGCCATACAATTATAACTCACACATAAAACACAAGTTGTTACCTATTTGACTGTAGTCCAGTATTCTGTTTGAAGCTGGTTACTGCCAAAACAAAATACTTTAATTATGTTCTTTCTAGTTTTGTATAAATTATTTATAGGTTAATCTTTTTTTATAAACTTGTTCTAACGACGGAATAAAATATAGTAATTATGTAATTAAAGCTAAATTATGTATATTTTTTGCAAATCATATGAAAAAATAATCATAATTTTGAAATTTTATCTGCGACCGAAACACCCTGTGATTGGTTGCAACTCTGATGACGTCGTACGCTAGTAAACATTGCTTTTAGGTTATCGCAGGTTATTGAGTTGTTTACTAGCGTGTGACGTCACACGTATCAAAGACCAGCGCCATTACAGAAACATCGTTTTTGGCGCGGTTTTGGTAAATTTTCTAAAATTAGTCATTAGCGGTTTGTGTGATGATTGTTGCAGCCGGTGAGAACAATAAGTCGTACTTGTGTCTGGATTCGCCTCCGGCCGGCGGCGCGGAGTCGCCGTCGCAACAGGCGTCCACTTCGGCGGGCGACCGGAGAGCCAACTCGTTCAGCATCATGGACTTCATGGACGAGAGCCTCCCCCCCTCCCCGCCGCCCCCACAGAGCAACATGGTGCTCAGGAAACGTATACACCGCATCAAACAGGGGATGAAGAAGTGAGTGCCATTTTAATAACAACAGTCTCGTCTTTAATAGTGTAAGATCCTACCTCTTATTTGATCGAAATTCTTGGAACGGCAAGATTGGAATTCGCTGCTCATCTAGGTGAGCTCGCTCCATAAATCGTTCTCGACTGTTCACCTAGATATTCTCGGCAAGAGCAAACTCATCACATAAAACGTCTGTTTCGTGGCTTGTGTTATAGCCACCTTATCAATTGGACCATCAGCCTGTCTGTCAACCCTTAACATAAAAAAAAGATTTGTCTTAATTGTTAAGAAGTTATTATAATAGTAGACGTCAAGACTATAAATACACTAAAATTATTAAAATGTTCTGTTCTGTTCTTCAGCGTTTTACAACTAAAGACAATCTCACTGTGAAATATATTTGTTTGTGTGTTTCCGGATCAAACTAGCGCAATCAGAAATGTTTCCCGAGTCCCTGGTTGCTTTATTTCGTGATTGCTTGCGTCTCATGTTTCTCGTCTCAGCTGAACGGATGCGTACTCATCTCCACATAAAACTGCAGTTTTCTATGGACAAAAGCTGAATTGAGCTGAATAAATGTAGCTACTTCCTTACGTGTCTTATTATATTTTAATTTAGCTTACTAATCTATAAAACTAATAGTATTTTATATCTGAGCATAGAAATATTAAAAAATATTAGTTACCCAGGCTGGCTTTATTGTAATGTTGGTGCGATCTTCCAGGTACAATGATCAACTGTCGGCGTTAAGAAACGATCTGCGTAGTTTCAAACGTAAGACTGGTCTTCAACAGAAACAAATTGCGGAACAACAGAAACAGATTTCAGAACACCAAAAACAAATTTTGGATTATGCAAATCGGTTGGAAGATTATGATAAGAAAAACGAGGAAACCAGTCGCAAAGTTCAGACTTTGCTACAAGTATGTTATCATTTTGATTTCAAACACATTTGTTGTTTTTTGATGGTTGAGAGATTTTAGGTTGGGTTTTCAAAATTTTATACATGGTTGCTATAAAATGTGGGAATACAAAAATTATAAAACATTATGACAAAAATAAAATACAATATGCTGGTCGAGTTGTAACGATTGTGATATAGAAAAAGAGAACAAAATTATGCAACTCGATTACCTTATTAATGATGTGACATAATAAGTGTAACAGACTCGTATTTTGCAAGTGATTTATTCAGATTTTTTTTTTTTTTTCATTAATCATATTAAAATTATGATTATAAATAGGCACGTGTGATGGGCAACACCCTTGAAGTTTCTATTATATTTCCGTCACTACAATAATTATAAATCCACACTACTTATATTACCGATCAACCCAAATTCAAACTAACTCAATTTCATTATAAGATAAAAAAAGATTGAATCACTCGGGATATTTTTACGTTGCAATAAATTGGCAACCAAATGTCAATTTGGTCCAGCTAATTCAGACTATAGCTATGAAATAGTATTGTTTTTGTATGTATGTTGAGATGTTGGACATTATAGAAAGTGTGTGATTGATTGCAGGAGCTGAACAAGTGCAAGACGGAACTGCAGTACTGGCGGTCGCGGTCGCCGGCCGTACCGCCTCTGTGCGCCGAGTGCGGTGCAGCGCTCCATACGTCGCCCGCCGTCCCACCAGTACAGGTAAAAAAAGGCGCCATACGTTGAAAGTCAACGACCACTGTAATGATGCAGTGTCTTTTACTAAAACAATTAGCCGTGGACAACGGAAAGAACGTAAACAGTGGTTAAAATTTTTTTTAACCACTGTTTATGTTAACCACTTTCAAACTTCAAAAAACAAAATATTTGAAGTTTGAAAATTTTAACAAAATTGGTTAAGAGGTTTTGAAGGAACATACATACACGCATCGTTTTTTATATAATGTTGCAGAGTCCTGAAATGTCGCCGTAGGCGGAGGGTTTAAGGATCGGTACCACAAGATACATATAATGTCATAGCTGCATAGTAACATTTGCTATTGTCATTGTTTGTGATTGATCGGTTAGGCGACATATTGTCGGTTAATTAGAAAACCGAGTTTATATTTAATGTTGTGTGTACTAAAATTACTATTGAGACGGGACCGCCACTGCCCAGAGAAGGGCCCAACATATAAATATTTGTTCCGGCTAATCACAAATGCTCTTGCGTGCATAATTACAGTGGGCGGCGTGCTGTAGCGCCGAGGGAGCTGATGAGGAGACTCCGAGCGGTAGCACTGAGGCCGCTCCCGCCAAGCCAGCGCCGGCTTCCGAAGAGCCGGAAAAGGCCGCTAAACCGGAAAAGGCCGCGAAACCAGAAAAGGCCGAGTCCGGAGGCGAGGGAGGCAGCTCCTTCTCTCCGCTCGCCCGCCGTCGCGCCTCCGCCGACGCCTCCTCAGCCACCCCCGAGCGGAAGAAGCGCCGTCTCACCCGCCCAAGGAAACTATGAGGAGGTAACACACGTCACTAAGCGTCGCAACATCACAAACCCATTTTGTACCTTATGCGCGTCGTAAACAAGGTTCAAACTCGACTCTTAATGATGTCATAGCAGCGGTGTTGACCCGCTAAGCGTTGCAACATCTTCAACCAATGTTATACCTTATGCGCGTTATAAACAAGGTTCAAACTCGACTGATAAGTCTGAGTCCGCTTAAGTGAATAAGAATGAGGTCATAGAGCGGAGTTGACCTGTAATGCATATTGAAGTTCTGTCGCTCGCGTGATGGGTGAGTGCTGACAGAGTTGGATAGTGACTGTACAACGTTTTATTGAATAAAGTGTCAATTGGAAACTTGTAATGTACACATACAACGTATATAATATATACGGTAAACATGGTTGCCGTTTTCGTGTACTTCATTCAACATGTGTAGATAAAGGTGGAATATTGCTCGTTCACGTTCAGATTGAATCGACAATTTTACTGTTAGTATCGACGGTATGTTCCGGTGTAACGGAGACAAAACGTTTGTATTTTGGCCTCAATTGTAAAAAAGGTTTGCGAAACCTGGCATATTTTACGTACGCAGAGGAGATCCTCCCAGTAATTGCATGTAATAACTGAATATTTTGTATAAATTTGCATATAGGCGTTGATGCTCAAGTGAAAATGTAACCTTAAAATTTTGTTGAAAGTAGTGATTTTATGAATAATACTTGTTAATCAAAAGGGGATATGAAAATTATAATCTGTCTTTATGTCATTGAAACACTGCCTGTTATTGATTTTAAATATATATAAAATAAATGTGAAGGGGACAGTTTTATTTCAGTGTTGGTGAGAAATATGTTTAAAAGGCTATTAAAAGCGTAGGTTGTTCATCTACTAGACAGACAGACAACCACAGTTTGGAGCACGTACCCGGCTGCTTCTATCCAGTAATTGGAAAATTATTAGGATTACGTCCTACAGACGAGATGATTGTATCTTACAGTAAACTTTAATAGCCTTATGCATTTTGTATAATGTGTTATCTCTATTTTCATCTGAACCTATACTTTGTGTTAATTTTGATAATGTCATTTGGCTAAAATAAAACATGTCTCCCCTTATATTGGAACTTTTTAATCTGTCAGAACAAGTGAATTTTGACTTAAAAATTGTATTAATTCTGCTAAGATTAAAACCTATCAATAGTTTAAAATTAATAATTGTTTAAAATAATCTTTTATACACATTGATAATAATGTGTGTGTCAATTTTTAATCAATTTGAAGCTTGTAAGTCAAAGCTAAACATCAACATGGATGTCAGCTAAAATGAGGCACAAGAACGGAACATACCTTTTTATTTAAACGATTTATACAATTTAGAAAACTTAAAAAAAAAGAACTAAACTAACTTGGCTTATTTATGTAAATGTCTAGCAAAGTACATAAATAAACGGATGTTTGAATATTTAATTTTTGTTAATGTTTTAAAGAAATTGATTTTAAAGATGTGACGATTTTCTTAGCTACAATAAAAATAGCTTTAAATGTTAGTGTATGTAAAAACACATAGTGTGATATCATACTGTTTAAATGGATATTATGCTTATGATTTGACGCGATCGGAAAGAAAAACTATCGTATTAGAATGCTGAGTACAGAATGATACATTTTTTAATTCTTTAACTGCATGTTTAATTGCATGAGACAAATTAGAAGATTTTTTTAAATGTTTTTATGACGACACTAAGAATTTCCTATGGCAATTTTCTACTGCGATAGTTTATCAGTATAAAACGCGAAAAATAGTTTGTTCAAGATTACAATTTTACAATTTTGTGACAACAAAAAAAACAGATGTACACAAATGTACAGAATATATTATGATAATTAAAATATTTAATGAATGGTATAGATTATAATCACTACGAAATCTGACCAAAAAAGATTATTCTACTCCGTAAGTATCCGTAAAGTCGACGCGAAAAAATTTGGGGTTAATTTTTTTGTTTGCTTTTTTTTTCTACTTTTAAATTATGTAATATTTTCGCATGAATTTTTCAACGTATAATTTTTACGCAGTAGTTCACTGTAACGAATGATGTATTGTAGTTTGTTCAGTGCAGTATTCATATACCAAATGGCTAGATAGATTTTCATTATGATGTCAACTTGTAAATTATTATTAAAAGGTAAATAATGTTTCAACACTACAAAATTGTATCATTGAGATGATAATAAATGGTAACATAGATTTATATTTTGAATAATTACGTTCCCTTGTACAGACCGGTTGTTTCGTTCGCTTAAAATTTACACGTCAAGAATTGTATAATATTTGTAACCCGTCGACAATTTTTTAGGTACATAAAAAAAATATTTGCATTTATTACAAGCATTGCTACAAACTGCCATTGACGTCTGTACTTGAATATAATATAAATTGTTGTAGAGTGTGAATTTGCAAGCTCCCGAACAAAATTTTTTGACACTTAGATTTTAATTGGGAGAGGCAGCTCCCCTTAATAATGTCAATATTTTGAGTAAACACGTTTTTTATTGGAACCACTTCTATTTGTTGCATTTCAGTTTAATGATTCTCTTAAAAGTGGCATTTCAAAATTCGCCAAAAATTACATCCCTCTGAAAGAATCTAGTGTTTAAATCCATTATATTAATCTCAACGATACAACTCTTTATTATTCTGTTTAATTATTTTTTAGGAGTGTTAATTGTTAGGTTTTACAGCCCTGGTTAACTTAGTTTAGATTTAGCATTCAGAATAAGGTGAAGGTCGGAATATTGTTTAAAATTGATTTGTAAATAGTTTTTTTTTAAAGTTTGAAATCACACGTGTACAAATAATATATTTACGATAATATAAATAAAAGATACAATGGTGAAAAAAAAAATATTTTTGTGACATGGTTTAGTTAGAAGACGGTAGCATTGTGTAGAGCTATATAATTATGTCCTTACGTGTTGTAAGAGACGGTCCGAGGGCTTCACACAGTTCTTGCATCGTGTCACTCCCGACTCCACACTCCTCACTCTTGACTCTTGACTCATGACTCATGACTCATTAACTCTACTCGCTACACTACACATATCAATCGACCAGATACAACCCTACTCTCCACCTCACTATCGCATCGTTTTTTATACGCATACGCACAACTAATGTTACATAAGCATATTATTATAGTTGATTTGATGCAATAGTTTCGCTCATTTGTGAGATTATCCTAAAGCGAAGGTTATATTAGCTTGTGGTATATTGTATCGTCTTTCGCGAAGATTAACTTAGCATGCAGTTGCTTGCAAAATTCCGTATACACACTGTCTGTTCTATACAACAATATAAAGTCACTTGTGTAAAAGGGTCTCAAGAGTTTTGTCTGTGTGTACTTTACTTTACAACCGCCGTTATCTTTTTAGTTTATTAGGAGCAAATGAGCGATTCATATGAAATGGGTTCATAGTGGTTCACTTTAAATTAATGATGTACATGTAGCTGTAATTTTGAGATACAATTAGCTATTAGTTACACGCTGGTACAAATGATTCTTAAAATTTAGAGGTGTATTTCTCGTGTAATATACGAGTAAGAGCAACTATGGGAATTATCATCTTTATCGACGTTGGTATGTATATATACATTCCAAGTTCTTTATACATATATGTATAATGAACTTGGAAGGTGTGTTAGTCTTTGTATCTATTTAAAATTGAGGATTTACACGATTTTTACCCAATGTGTTTATTTGAATAATATATTATTATATGCTACGAATTTTCTCCGTTAGAATTGGAACTGTCGTGAACTATTCTCCTGGAACTTATTTGTACTAAACCTACAGTTAAGTTCCAGACTAAAACCCTTTCCTATGACCGCAGTTGATCAACCGTTTCGTAACTAAGTTGATGAAAACATTGATCGCAAAGTTGTTAAGCAGAATTATTTAATTATTTTTAAATTATTCAAATTAACATTAACTGCAGAAATTTTTATTTTTTTATTTTTGTTTCGCCTAAATAAAAAGAATATCCCACCCGATCGAGAGGTTCATAGCATACAGTAATAATTATGTTTGGTTGAAAACTTCCTATCAGTTACCACTTTGCATAAAATGTTGAAAAAATGTTTGCAATTTGTCGTCTACGGGTACATTTTAAAGAAGCTTTTGAGCGCTTCTATGCGAGAAAACATTTGAGCACGGGTAGAAACCAATTTTTTTTACAATTCAAAGTAGTCGCTTTGAAGTATTTTAAATACTCTATATATTTTGTTATATGGTTTGATTACATATTGAGAGTCGCAAACATATTACACAAGGGAGATTAGAATAGGCCTCGTATAGGCCCTAAAAGGTCCTAAAGAATTTAGACGCATAAGCGCGCTCCATGTAAGTATTAATAAGCTCCGAAGGGTACAATGCTCATGCGTGTTCACAACTTGGCGTAATCTTTGCCATGATATATTTATGTATATATTTTTAGTATATAATGTTTGTACATACAATGTATGCTGTGTGTATGGTACTTGTAGATCATTTCACTTTCTAGTAATGTAAGGAGAAATTTATTATTGGAATCAAAACGAGTTGATTCGGTGTGTTTTTTTTCTGGTTGGGTGGTCTAATTTATTCACTCTTCGAGATCAGCTTATTATATTAGTTTAGATTTTGTGTTTAAAAGACAATCTGGACTCGGCTTTTTGAAAAGCTAAATATTGAATTTAATTACTTACTTTAGATATAGGTACACCAGAATTTTGCTTATTCGCGTTTTTGCTTTCATTATTTATACATCACAATATTAAAGTACAATATGGCATTTCTATCGCTTTTCTGGATAATTCCACTAAGGTTTCATACGAATAAATTTTCTTAATTTTCAGTTTTTCCCCTCACGCCATTTAAGTTGCTCATCATGCTTAACAGCTGGGGAATCAACGAAGAGCTATTTAACCTAATTTGAAAATATCTGTGCACGCACTTTTAAACGAAAGAAATTGTGTCTGTATTGACAGCATATCTTAAATTATTTTGTCATTAAATGGTTAATTTTGTCTCACATATTTAACCAGTTATTTTTAGTGTTATTTTCTACTGACAGACATTCACTGTTAGACACAGATCTCATTGTTTTCTTTCATAACCATGTACTAGCGTTTACTATGGCGCCCGAGAGTATGATTTGAACAGATAGTCTTAAATAAAAGCGAAATTTTGCTTAAATATTACTTGGAACAGTTGTAACCGTATGGTCATCAATATAATAATTCTTTAAAAATTTTCATATTTTTGAAATAGGCATAACCTTATCTTAAACGTCTCGCCAAGTTTAATTTTTTTTTTTTGAGTGCGTCATGTAGTAAATCTTTAGACGTCCAGTGCATCTATGAAAATATAATATGCTTAATTGAGTTCATGATTTCCATTGAAGGTGAATGTTGCAAATGTTTGTAGTAACGAATTAAAATTTAGAAAATTTATGTTTTAATTACTTGTATTTAATTGTATATAACGTGTAATATTATTATTATAGTGTAAGTAGTTGATTCGTTTTCTTCCGCACCTCGGGTTATATTTTTAACATTTACAGGTCTCTGTCCCGAAATACTCTAACGTGGACTTTTAATATCACATGAATTTTTTTTTCCAAGTACACGTAGCAACTGTACTTGTAATATATTTTTTTGTATTCACCAAAACAGGTTTGTATTCTCTGTATTTACATCTGGACAATGGATAACTTTTTAATGATCACTATGTATTTAATATTAAATATTTTATTTATCATGACTCGATTTGTTTTAAATTTTAATGTGTCAACGATGTTTGTAAAGGAGAAATTAAATATTTTTATCTTAATAAATCAAATAAATTGTCGTCGTGCCTAAAAAATGATTTAGTACTTAATCGCAAAAATTGCTTCCAATAATGTTATAAATTTTCTTTCCTACACTCAAACCAACAGTGCAATATATGAATTTAATGAAAGTGTTGCATTGGTTCAAAGTATGTAATATATATATATTTGAATAGTTACGAATAGGGCTGTAAAGTAAGGTAAGGTTTCATTAGTGTAATAGATGTTAGCGACAAAAAGGTACCCTTAAAGATGCACTAAGAGCATTATGGGAGTTTATTATGTTGTGCTCTGCCGAGTGTGTACAACCAGCAAGACTGTCAATTGCTGTAGATAAAAAACGTCTTTAATAGTATATAATATAGTATTTTTATTAGACAAAAATACAATAAATGTGTGAAGTCCAAATTAACGTTTTTTTCTTTAACCATAATTCACCCTTGTTTCTATTTTCTTTTACCGCATTTAAATTGATTCAAAACTTTCACCCTGTTGCTAGTTAGAAAGGACTTATAAATTTTATATAGTTTTATACAGAGTTTATAAATTATACTATTTAATATTACAGAAAGTAATTAATTGTATTTTTGTTTGTATTGAATAAACTAAAAAACTATGAAGAGATTTTAAAATTATTTAACCTATAGAAAGCTACATTAACAACGAGTAAATTAACTAAAGTTTAAAATTTAAGCTTTTTTAGTATAGTCTTTTCAGAGTAAGTATGTTTTAAAAAAAGTTACAACTGTAATCTGTAACGTGGTACTAATGAGAATAAAGACAATGGTACTACGCAAGCGGTACTACTGGGAATGAGGGCGATAATGACCCTCCCTCCACTTGGCTCCTACCTCTAGAATCCCATGGGATCCTAGGTGATAGCAATACATCCTATGGGAGCCACGGTAATAAAATAATTATCTTTGGATCCTATCTAATGACAACAGGATGGAAATCCTGCTAGTGTGAAATACATATGAGTTACTGCATTCCGAAACAATCCCGGTGTTATGCAAGTGGCCATTGTTTATTAATCCACTCTGATACAGGTTAGGCTAGGATTAGAACTTGCAACTGCCTTGTCGGCAGCAAAGCGTTCATCCACTGGTCTCTTTCCACTTTTTACAAGTTACAAATATTTTCCGCTTATATAGTATTTTACATTATATTTTAACTTGGTCTTAAATACATTTTAAGGAGACTAAAGAAATTGTTTTTGCGAGAAACAGATTTTATCGTCAAATTAGGCAGTTGGTAAAATATTTTTAAAAAAAATTTGTGTGTGTGTCATAAGGAATAAATTTTGGTGTGGAACCTTACCTTGTATAAATAATAAACAGAAATGTCTCAAATTTAAATATTTGGCAAAATGTTAACATCATACCAATTCATTATAATGAATCATTTATTTGAAAAGGTCATAATATGTGTTACAAAATTCGAATCGTCTGATATCGTCACCTTGATGCACCTTTGTCTGCACTAAATATCCAATGCGGTAGGAAATGCAAATAAATAAAATAAAGTAAACAGTTTTTTTACAGTTTTTGGAACTGTACCATAAGAAACGTCTAGGGATACAACCATAGATCTATGATACTACCGTTCCGGTTGTATCATAGAACTATGAACACAGTGAGTCCTTCGACGAGAGGTGCACACTGCATGCACATAAGTGACCTTTTCTAATAATTAATTCATCATAATGAACTGATATGATATTAAAAATTTTAATGTTAGCATTTATACAAGGTGCTATAGCAAAATATATTCTATATTCCACCCACACGTCTACCGTAACAAAAACAATTGCGATTTTTTAGATATTTAACTGGGTTCGAAACCTTATTGGGAAATTAGCATACCTAATTTAAAAAAGTTAGAACGGAATTCTTGATTATAATATCAAAGCCTCAGCGTTAATCTCAGGTTGATTCGAATTGAAAAAATCTTTTTGTGTTGGATAATCTATTTATCGAGATAGGCTTTAAGTTAGTTATACAACATTTTGAACGCGGCAACAGCTACTTAATGATAATTATGGCCAGTTTTAGCTGGCCATTTCATGAAACTTTATGCAGCCGTTTATTTTTGATATGGATACTTTTTATGACTGAAACAAAAGTCACCTGAACACTGCACATTAATCCGAAGGATGTTATGAGAATTATATTGTTTGCGTCAACAAAAAAGGCATAGAATTACCCAAGGAAAACAATGCGTAATTTTTTTTACAACGAAACATTCGAATGTTTCATTTCTAACTGACTATAAGTTGAACTTTTATCTACAAACGACGCACCTAGCTAGGTGAATTAATTCGTATGAATTTAGTAGTGGCAGGGCACACTGCCTTTCGCAGTCATTTGGGCAACCCGTCTGGCGGCAGTAACCACCCTCTTACAGAAGACCACCGTGAAATAATAGCACTTGTGCTGTTTGTTTTTCTGTGAGTGGGTAAGGTATGCCAGAGCCCATTAACCTTAATCCTACTATACTTGTAACACCTGTGGCTTTGCTTGTGTTATAGGCGACGGTAGCCACCTACCATAAAGTATAGGGGTTCCTGCTGACAGACAGGCTGACGTGCGTGCGAAACTAAGGTTTACTAATACTATATTTTATACAATATTTCATACAATGCAGCTGCCGTACTTTTTCATAATACATGGCAGTAAGTAAGCACTAGGGCAGGGGGAAGTTAAAAGCGCGGGAAATCGGTCAACACTGCACAGTTGTTAGCAGGTCGGTAGTCGCGCGAGAGCTGTTCGATCGTTCCGGCCAACGGCCAAGCTCTTCGACTATATGCAAATTAATTTCGTTAATTATTTGCAAAAGTGATAATTGTATACGGACCAAGCACACTAATGACAATATTTTTGAGTGTTATATTGATTTTGAAGTTAAGCGAAAATGCGAATCGTAGTGTCTATGTTTATAATCACGCTTATGCAAGGTAATTCAATATTTACTTATATATATCTATTATATATAAAAAAACTTTTTTTAATTAAAGTGCATATAATTTATCAAACAATACATTAAACTACATGCAGACTACAAACATATAATAATATATTAAACATATTACTTATACAGACTGTACTTAAATTATGAAAATATGTATAGGTCCTACAATTTTTTTTAAATTACAAGACAAATTAAAAAACAATAAAGAAATGAAACTGATTTCATTAAGCTTATAGTAATTCAGAAAAATTATTTCTGGAGTTTGTCTTTCGTTTGCTTTCACACAACGTAGCTCATAAAAAGGACAGTCGCGGATAAAAACTGGGGACAAAATTTACTCACTGTGATGGTGTTACTGGTCAGACATTCGAAATTTTTTCAAAACCTCTTGAGTCAGCTTCTTAATCTATAAAGCAACATAAATGAAGTGACATAAATGAGATAATAAAAACAAATAGAAAAAAAAAATAAGTACAAATTTTATTAAATGCTAATAGATTATAACTTTTAGAGTTTACTAAAAAAATCATTGAAGGTTAATTATAAGTCATTAATAAATGCGAAAGTGTGTATACATACTTAAATGCTGTAGAAAGACTTCTAATTACTTAGTAGGATGTGTTAAAATCAGTAAAAGTATTTCATCCTTTCTACGATTTACTCTTACAATAATTTCGAATTTATTTTCAAAGTTTTCAATCAAAGCTCCAATCAAATTAAAATTGATATTTCTTAATGTAGTTTTATTATGAAAAGGAACTAAAAGCAGTCATTTTTGAAATTTCTTCGCGCTTATCAAATATTGACCTAAACAATTTGTAAGAGATTAGTCAGTAAACATTTTCACTTAACATTAACCGATGAACGTAGGTACTACCTATGTAGTAAGGTTTAAGTTCGTTTACCTACTACTTATTAATAAAATGAACTTTAAAGACATAACAGAATATAAATAACAAAGCAGTTTTTAACTTTCTTATTTTTTGCTACTTATTATGCTCGATATTAATAATAATGAGACATTTAAGAAAACTACTATACACTTGCCTTCATTATTTTTGACTTAAAGAAGTAAATAAAACACACGTTAATTTTGTTTTAAATTCGAAGTAAATAATTTTAATTTACCAAAATATAAAATTTTTGTTTGTTACTTAAATTAATAGATATTGCGTTTTTTAATATTTCAGAAAATGTACATTTATTATTTTGCGTTAGATTGTAATTACGTTTTTTTTTATATATTTATTTAACTGAACTGGTTTTGATATAACATTTGTTGTTAGGTTTTTAAGATTTAAATGCCGATGAGAGTGAGCATTTCCATGACAACCTTAACCTGATGCTGCATCATCAGTATCATCAGCAATTTACAGAGATATAAAATCTCAGGGCTCAGGCTCAATAGAAATTCGTTGGTTAGTTTATAATTTTTCATTATAGCTTTTAAGATAGAATTTCGGCACAGCTGGTATCCAATTGTCAGTAATTTCTGATTGATTTCTACTAATAAGAACACGTATACAGGAAGTCCTTAGTATTACTTGAATTATTCCTTAAGTGCCTAGTACTTGCATTAATCACTATTATAGTTTTATCTCTAGTACCTAGATACCATTTCCATGTAGTCCCTCCCATCCTAATAATGAGTCAATATTAAAGTATTATACTTACTCATTTAATATTGATAGGTACCTAATAAAATGAGTAGGAACATATCTACATCTTTCTATGTCACGTGATAGTCGTCATACTACATTTTTTTTATTCCTCATAATTTATTGATCCGACTCGTATGTTTAAAAAAGGAAGCCCACGAACCGTCAGCGTCGTTGTTAGTTTTTTTTAGTGAATTCTTGACTGGTAATGGTAAAGCGTTTGATTTATAAGCTTTTTAGATTGTCTAAATTGTTTTATTTTCTACGCATGTTTTATGTTTTCTAATTTGGTTAACTACACTAATATAAAAAGGAGAGAGAGCTTATTTCAAAACTTACTTATTCAAAACTCAAAACCAAAATAAATATGTGGAAGGTAATATCTAGGACCATCGTAACATTTATCTATCTATATAGGTAGCCTATAGGTTGAATTCACCAATGCTTTAAAATTGGGAGCAAGTCTACTAAACAGTACCTAATGGTCGCATATTTAATATAATGCCGTTTTAAAAACACATATTTTGTCACCAACACTATGAAGTATAATTATTTGAATGATTGGCATTATTGTAGGTAGGTACATACGAGTATTTAATACAAACTCGCCCAATTAAACCCCGGAAAACCGGAGCGTATCGGTAAATTATATTGCATAAAACTAAAATCTATTTTTAAGGTATCGACTGAACAGCTATAAGAAATGTCCATCGTAAGAGATTTTTGAGCTCTAAATTTTGATTATCTACGACACTAAGTACTTACTTATCTATTATACTAAAATCTGATTTTCAAGAATTTCACTTACAAAAATTTAATCTAACTATTCAGCATATTTAATTTATTATAATCTGAGATTATTATTATTATATATTTTGCTTTAAAAAGCTTTAAAATAATAGATGTTCATCTATTCACGGTAGTTTTCTGTAATGTCGATTACTGCCGCCAAACGTGCTGCCCACAAAATACTGCGAAACACAGTGTGCCCCGGCACTACTTGTTGTCAGACCCAGACACTTGACCACTCGTCCATTGAGTTCGTCTCAAATCATCAATCAATTACCAAATATTACACGACAAATCTGTCAACCCATGACAGTCAAGTTGATCGGTTTGCAAAAACAGAGGTGCTAAGTATAAATTTGACGTGGGTGTCTGTGTAGTGTGTGTCTGTCTGTTGAATAGTTGTAAAGTTGATCATTCCACGTCTAGTAGAATGATGATTTCTATCCATATCGGCTGTACCTATACTGACAATTAAACAGGTATCGATTAATAAAATATGCTATTTCTTGCACCTGACATTGATTTCATTAAGTATTACTTGCCTATGTAGGTATTGTGACGCAAGTAAGACTGATATCTCGTATGTACAGTCTCACGCCATTTAGTCGCTGAATTATATTACGATACGATCTTACAACTACGTAGTCTTACAAACGAGTATATTATTTTCTTTACGTAGCTACATATACTATTAAATGCATGTAAATATTAAAAGGGTTGTCGCTTACGTCATTCATTGCCGCAGAACACGTCATACATTTTTAAATTTGTTAAATTAATAAAGGAAGAGGAAGCAATGAGAAAGTCTTTTTTATGTTAAGGTCGGCAGACAGACTAATGATTGCGACAGGTGCTCTAAGTGCGCTTCCAACCACTATAGGATTAAGGGTAGCCTTTTTAAAGGACATCATTCAAAACCAGTTCATTGTTTATTTTAACCTATACACTTTGGAGAATTCAGTAATAGGTGAGTCTTTCTTAATTTCAGAAATTTTCTGTGAACATTTCAGATTTATAAAATTCTAATTGTAAATTTTACATATTTTATAAATAAATATCAAAATGATGACTTGTATCTAGGAAATTAACGATATTTTGATACTTTTTTTTTTAATATTAAATATTTTATAATTACAAACAAATTTATAATTTATAACCTACCTAAAACTAAAAACCTTAAAAGAATATAATATAATATACTTAACTAAAATATGTCATCAAAAATATACTTTAAATATCTATGAAGTCCTATTACAATTACACGATATTTTTTCAGTAAAATCTATAATTTCTTTTTACCTAAAGGTAGGTAGGTATCTCCATACAGTCTGAGGAATTGGTTATAATTTTATATTACATAAACAATATGTATGTATGTACTAAATTGGCGTGGGACTAAAGCGACACATAATATTACCAACGCATATACCTACCTAATTGTGCGCTGCATACAAAACTTCGGAATTTAGAGCGAATACAATGAGAGTATGTAACATTAAAGTATTCATTTTATTGTTAATAAACATTTCTTGATAATTAACCTTAATGTTGGCTCGGTGTACATACATATATTATATTAAAGCTAAAAAGGTATGTTCAGACTTTACGACATTTGGAATACCACCAAGTACAATCTCTGGCGCACAGTTATTGTTAGACACATACTATTGCGATACTTGTGTAGTATTATAATATATTTATTAATAATATTAAGAGGCCTCTCCACTCCATTCCTTTAATCCGATAGATGGAGTTTTTGCGTCACTCAATCGATGACTTTTAATTTTATTTGTGACGATAATAATATATTCTAGTGGTGTGTGGTAGCTTATGCTTGTACTAATATTAAATGTCCAACAAGGTATAATTTAAATTTAACCCATATGATGACCTAATTGAAAGGCTAATTTTCAAATTTTCATGTAGATATTATAAATTAATATTGTATTATAATTTAATATTAATATTAAATTACTATTTAAATCAAAATATTTAGGACCTCTCACCAACTACAAATAATTTGTTAATTAGTTTAAGAAATAATTTTATGTTTTATTAAATTACATGCACTCGGTTTAGTGCATCCTTCGATAGGCGTTTTTTTATCATTTTCTTTTTAATGTTTGGGACTTTTACCATACAAACAAAGGTATATTAGCTAAATTATTCCCCGTGACAGGTGACTTTAAATGATGGTTAGCCTACTTGACAGATGGTGAAAGAGGCCCTAAATCGTGGTATCAATTAACGACACAGTAGCCATAAATAGTTTGGTTTATAATATTAAATAGAGTAGATTAAAAAAAAATCTTTTAAAATAGGGTAACCATCTCTTATCGATTAAGTATGCAATCACATATTTACTTTAAAAAAAACTTTAGAAAAATATCCTTATTATATAATACCTATATATATAGTTTATATAGTTATAAAAATTACGTGTCATAGGTTCGTCGCCTATGAACTCCTAAACTACTGAACCGATTTTGATAAAACTTCGTAACTATATGTAATTTGGTCCAACATATTAATACATATTATAAAGTAGTTGCTGTCCGCTTCTCTCCGTTAATCTTCTAAACCACTCAATGGATTTTTATACGGTTTTCAATAGTCGAAAGAGCAATAATAGTTTATATTGCTTAGGTTTTTTATAATTTGTAGAAAAAAAATAATTCCTGCTGTCTACAAGAGATCTTTCTACAATCTCTCTACAAAGAGAGAGTGGTTTCCCAATTGAAACTGGGCGAAGCTGATTTATATAGAGAGATAAAAGCATATTATACTTATTATAGATTTCAAGTTTAAAATGCAATAAAAAAATTGTGATTCAAGACCGGAAATTTACGACTCGATTACAAAACATTCATTTTACTAACTATAAATAGGTCTAATTAGAATGGATTTAAATAAGCCTTTAGAAAAAGTACTCTAAATGTTGACAAGAAAACCACTATTACCATATCCAATAGAACTACATTATTTAGAAAAAAAATGCTATCAGATAAAAGTATCCCACACCTGGACAGAAAGCGAATTTATTTCAGGAATATGTTTATTTTGTTTGCAAAGAAGTAAGCTGTAATTTAAATTCATACTTGTAATGGTCCTTTCTGAGTGTTGTATATTGTGATTGAGTATGAATTTAGTTGGTAAGCCTTTTGAAATAAATAAATAAATATAAAGGACATAGGTACCCTTGTGCCTTACCTTGTGACATAAGTGTATATTTAAAAGTTTGGTAATGAAAAGTTCGTGGCGTAGGGTGAAACAATAAAGATTCAAACGCTGTCAGCGACCTTAACAATATAATATTAATAGAATCTTGAAGGTAAACCTTTCCAAGTAATTATCGTACGCACAAAGTGTCCCGACGAGGAAGTAACAGGGCTAATTATTCATAAATGTAGCGTGAACTAATTAATGTGGCTATGGTGGTATTGTTTCCAATTAATAAAATTTAGTTCAAGGATTAAACTAAGTTATTAAAAATGATGAAGAAAACTAGCAGTCTTTAAAGACATGCCTTGCGAATCCAAAGTATTGCATACGCGGTGGCTTAGTTATAGAAGCCTGTATCTCTAAGCGCTAGTACAGACACGGCGGGAACCGCGCGATTTCCATGCGATTCCGAAATCGCGCGAGTCTTATTTATAGGAGTTGTTTTGTAATCGTTCAGACATAACCGCACGGAAATCGCGCGGTTCGCGCCGTGTCTGAACTAGCGCTTCGTCTTTAAAATTACTGGCTGTATTCAAAAATACTGGCTTTGCGTTCACCGGAGTGCAAATAAAAGATGAAAGCTACACATTATATTTTTATATTTAAAGTTATGCAGTTTATATTTTATGTTATAATTTAATTTTTGTATGTTTTGGAAAATAATGTTATGAAGAAAAACCTGAAATAAAGAATCAAAATAAATAAGTTTGACGTGTGTGTGTGTGTGTGTGTGTGTGTGTGTGTGTGTGTGGCATCGTAGCTCCCAAACGGATAGACCGTCTGATCCATTTTTTTGTTTGAAAGTATCTGACGTGATCAGGACTCAATGTACAAGAGGGTTTTAAAGTGGGTATCTGTAACTTTTTACAGATATGCATAAAGAATATTATAAAAAAATATTATTTTAGGAAAAGAAAGAAAAATATTTTAGAAAAAATAGAAAAATTAGAAAAAAATCTTCTGTAAGGGGTTAGTAACCGCCGCGCCGCTAATCGGCATTATATACTGAATTTTACATATTAAACCTCTAAATATAACTTGAGACAAACAGCTACATTCGTGACAAGTCCCATCTACTTTGTTCCTAATGTTTATGTTTCAAAGTGTAATAATCTGTCACACGTGCAAACTGCAATGTGCATCAGAGAACATCTTCTGTTTGTTATTTGGCACTCACTGGCGATTTATGTCTCAACAAATAGGTCATAAATTTTGAACATGTACTATTTATACCTACACTCGTACTCGTAACTATATCACAACATCCCTCTGAGTTCTTCCAGCGACTGTGCCAGAATGACTTTATCGTCAGTAAAACGGAGGCAGGCGACATGTCCCTACTAAGGGAAAAGCCTTAAATAAATATTTTAAAAAAAACGGAGGTGAGAGAGATATTCAACGTTGATATCAACTCCATGCTTTTCCTAGTCCAGCGTCTTCAATACATCTTCCATACATTGATAAACAGTTTTGGGGATATCAAATTTAGGATTTGATTTTAATTATAATTCTTAGGATTGATTCAACAAATATTGATTTTTACTAAAATATTTTATAAACATTCTGCCAAAAATAAACTTCATAATAATAATTATATTTATTCATTACTTACGAAGTCCTGGGATGTCCCGGGACTTAGATCACTGTCTCGTGTCCCGTATCATTTGAATAGTGTTGCCATGCGGTGTTATACTTATCTTCCTTTGTCAATAAATAGGATAAAAGTTTTGCGACACTACGTAACACTACTAAAATGGTCATGCCATTGCATCCTATAGGTATATGTTAGAAAGCGTAATCCAACAGTACCTAAGAAACAAATTAGACAAATTAAATTTTATAAAATATACTAAACTATAAATTATAATATAAGGCTTTTATAAAGAGAATGTGAATTAAAAGAAATTACAATTAATTTTATGTTAAGCTCATATATTATTTCCAGTAAGTTATTGATTTGCTACCGGCTTCCTTTTCATTAATTAATATTTATAGACTCAAGTTTTCTAATAAATAAAGTGTCATTCTTCGAGTTTTTTATTAGTCTTTTATACACAAATCTACCGTAATAGTGTGAGAAACTATAACATTGGTATTTTATACAGAAACTAAATTTACGTCTGCATGTCTATTATTTATGTCTATTATTCTTATTGCTAATTGTATTTTGTCTATTACACACAATATATTATCTTGATTTATTTTTATACGTAACTAGCTGGTGCCCGCGATTTCTTCCGCGTTGAAAAATGAAAAATATGACACCTAAGAAAATCTGACATCTTTATCACTCTGACGACGGCTATCACTCAGCCATGACGACAGTATCGCCTTATTTTTGATAGGTATACTCAGAAGCAAACATTTTGTCAGGATAAAAAGTTTTCTATATGTTAATTCAAGTTTTTTCAAGTGAAATAGTTAACAAACATCCATACATCAATCCTCAAAAACTTTTTCATACTAATGAGCGAACATACTAGTCTTACAAAATTAGTGTTCTATGTCAGAATTGTCAGATACTACCTCCAAATTGCGGCGTATTTTCTTAGCAAATGTTAACGCTAATAATAGAAACGAACGGAAACCGCAAAATGAACTTTCACGCAATAATCGCTCTCCGTAGAGAAGTAAAAGGCATTATTCTGTTAACAATTCTAAATTGTTACAACAATATAACTGTAGCAGACTACTTCATTGTGTATGCGATCTGCGCACGCGTCTGTTCGGCGGGAAAATTATGTAGTGCACACACAATAATTGTTAAACATAAGGTCATTGTCATCGTATAAACTTGACTTCATTGTGGACCTTTATACAACACTTTGTACAACTTTACGAGTTGTGTTGTGGTCCCTTTTAATAGACATATTTACGGAAGTAGACGTCTTATTTTATTAAATCCTTCATCTAAACACTAGCATTAAAATATCTTTGATAATTCAATTGATATGACACTTTTTTCGTATTTAACTGATAGATTCGTTTTCCACTGGCTTCAGTCTTATATGTGACCACCTATATCTACGTTTATATCGATATCTACCTATACATATTATAAAATAAAATCGCTGTCAGTTTCTCCGCTAACTTCTTCCAAACTACCCGACCGATTTTGATACGATTTTCACTAATGGCAAGAGCGACAAACGGGGAAAGGTTGTACATATAAAACTTGCAAAAAAAATATAATTAGCATCCATGCGAATCCGGGAATATAAACAAAATCAAAATTGAAGTAATAAAATAGGTGTGTGAAAATGTAGGTGTGCAAATGACATATTTCAAGTACAACTAGTACAAGGTCGCAGAGCGATACTATAACTGAATCTGTCACTATAATAAGACGTTTATTCTATTACAATAGTTTGTTTTAGCGTGAGTAAATTTCCATCGACCTGAGCATAACTAAATAGTGTTCAAAATTGATGAAGACAGAAAACTCACGAGGTAGTAAAATCAAGGTGCCTATTAGGTAAACATATTTGCTTTGTATGGTTATAAGTATTTTTTTAAATTTTGCAACCAACAAAGTGTTCACTTTGTCGTCCTTATAGAATATTATTATATAAACTAAATAAATATTAGGTATAATTTATTTAGTTATTAGTTTGTAAATATTGTAAAATTATGGTTTCTTCATGTATCGTACTGTTTTAATGAAATAATATAAATATAAAAAAAGAGTTAAAAGTCATACATTCTTATGTGAACATCGATAAAATTATCGAAGATTCAAATTTGAACACTTTTGAACCTCCAAGTTACTATCTATCAACCTTATTATGTGAAATTATAAAAAATGGCAAAAGGTACCTAATTAAGGTTTGTAGCATCGACTGTTAGACTAATGTCCCAGACATTAGTCATTAGACGACATTAGACGATGGAAATTTTGGATAAATTAATAATCTCTATAGGTGACGTCCATATATTTCCATATAAAGCAGTCCGTTATTAGTCTGGTACACATTACAGTAAAAAATACTTGCTACATGTTACATGCTACATCTTGCTACTTTTGTATTCTAATATTATTAATGAAATTTCATTACATTTTAAGTAATTGAATAAAGTGTAACCATAGAAATTGTTTATCAACTTATCAACCAATTTATTTTATTTCAATACGGACCTCCTTAATGTACTTAATAAAAAAATTTATTAAGTACATTAACTTTCCATATATAACTGGACCATAACATAACGACCTATTTAATTACGTATAATATTTAGAAAACTATGGGAAGCAATAAAACATACTACATTGTAAATTTTTGTGGGTAATGAAAACATACAATACAACATGGCGTGTCAAATTTGATATTTTCATAGGAAAACACCATCATTTCGTTGTATTGCACTTACGTGCAAGTAAACGAAATGACTGTTTATGAAAATTGGCCATTTACGTTTTATTAAATTATGCACTCGGTTTAGTGCATCCTTCGATCGGCGAATTTTTTTATTATTTTCTTTTTAATGTTTGGGACTTTTGCCGTACAAACAAAGGCATATCAGCTAAATTATTCCTGGTGACAGATGTCTTTAAATGACGGTTAGCCTACTTGACTTGGTGAAAGAGACCCTAAGTATAATTATAATCATCATCTCCTTACAAAAGAAAAGACTAGTGTGAAAGTCGACTGGTGTTGTTTGGTGAATGAGTAAGGGATACATACAATAGCCAATTCCCCTAATTCTCTTTATCCTTATTAAAGATAGAGGATTGTGTTATTATTTGACTAAACTTGCTTGGAATTGATGACTGAATATTAAAATTTGCTTATGTTAAATGTTATTGAAAACAATTCCTGTGAGTTTTCACAGTAAATTTAGGTTTTATTTGACGTATGTAACGTAAATACTGTCCTATGGGTTATTTTGTAGTAGGTATTAGTACGTAGGCAACTAGATAAAATTCTCTTCACTCTAATTTGAAAACCTGTTCTATTCGCTAATTAAAATATTTAATGGTACATTTACGTACGTACGTAGTTTTATCGTATATTCAAAAGATAAAAAAAGTATTAGTTTGAACCTTTTAAAGAGATCTCAGTGAAATAGAATTAGTTGCTTAATTCTGAGGAAATTACTGGACTGAAAAAAGACGCCACTGTAGTTTTCTGTAGTTTTTTTTTTAATAAGTTCTAGTAAGTAAACTCCAAGTGTGATATACCTACCTACCTATAATATTGCGTATAATCATTTTTAGTTGCAAAATTAACGAATAAAGAATGAATGTCTTAATTATCTTTCAGTCAGACTTATCTAACAACCGAGTAATTCACACATGACACTATTCCACCAACAAGCGTTATTGTAGCAACAAAACTTGAAACCTTCACAGTTTCGGTGGCACTTAGTGAATTGTAAACAATACGAGTAGTAAAGATTTATACAATGTTTCACACCAAATTATATTGTGAGACAATCGCCATTTACGTTGTATATTCCACAAATGCCATCCTTGTACTAGTAATAGAATCGGATACGCTTTGATACAAGAATCGACCGAACAACATTGGAGAACCTACTTTTGGGAAACAATCATCAAGGTGTTTTAATTAAGAATATCCTATCTACCTATTTTATTAGCTGGCGCCCGCGACTTCATCCGCGTGAAAAAAGTAGTCTATCCTGTGTCCCGTACGTCTAAATGTGTATCTACCAAGTTTCATGAAAATCAGTTAATTCGTTTAAGAGTTATGGAGGAACATACACACAATACTTATTATTAGTATTGATTTTGACATGAATATGTCTTTAAATTTGTTTCCGTAGCTAATTCAGAAAACTGATAATTACCACTGCCTCGTAATCGCATAGAGGCAGTTCTTTAGTGCATTATCCCCTTGAAACTATTTGTACGTTCCTCTGCAAACATAGCAGAAGCACTGCATCATGTTTATTTGATAATATATTTATTTGAGATTATGTGTTTTTAGAAAAAAACTTGATTAGTCGTGAGGATTTACAACTAGGCAGTTCTGTATACAAGTTTTGGAATATTTCTTGAACAAGAACTTCAATAACTTCAAGATATTTCAATTCTCTACCAAATTATTAACAACTGCACCATAGAACATTTAGATTTATATCCACTATAATGTAATAAAGTATCTGTGGGAAAAAAATCATCCAAATCAATCATTTTCGCGTGATTTAGTAATAAATATTTTTCGCATTTATAATATTACTAGCTGGTGCTCGCGACTTCTTCCGCGTGGAATAGTTATTTTGGGAATCATTTGGGTATCTCGAACGGTTTTCGCAGCGCACGCAACGGAAAGATGAATAATTTTCCCCGTTTTATCCACATTTTCGACTGTTTCTTCGCTCCTATTAGTCGCAACGTGATGTTATATAGCCTAAAGCCTTCCTCGATAAATGATCTATCCAACACAAAAAGAATTTTTCAATTCGAACCAGTAGTTCCTGAGATTAGCGCGTTCAAACAAACAAACTCTTCAGCTTTATAATATTAGTATAGATTAGGAATAACAATTAATAACCACTAGATGCTCAAGTGACGCTAAAATGAATTTTATTTCCGTGTCATTTATAAATGTTCTCAACAAACCAACACGAGTCGATCACCCTTCTCTATAGATAAGTACCTGCAACAATTGGCAAGTATGAAAGGTCAATAAAAGCTATTAATACTACAATTATATTTATCAATGAACTTGACACGCGTCAACAAACCGTTCCGCTACATTTTACCTCTACTCCACGATTTGCATCATTAAATTATTAAACCTTCAACAGTTGTGGACCGTAAACATTTGAAATTTACTTAACCAAATGAATCCACGATTCAAGATCACTTGATAAATTACACACAATAGAAAAATATACATAGGTAATTGGTTTGTTTTTTGAATTGCATGCAATTTACAGCACTTCCATTCATATTATGTTATATTTAAATACAGATTCATGAACAAATCATAACAATAATAAAGTTATAGCTGTAGGTACTTTTTTTTTATTGAACAATTTTTGAAGTATTTCGAAGGAAACGAAGGCCTTATAGCTTATCCTATAATCCTAATAAATGTGAATGTTTGTATGTATGTTACTCAATTGCTCAAAAACGGCTGAACGGATTCGCCTCCTTCCACTTGGATTCACAGTTCGAATGAAACTTGGCTCATTCCATTAATTTCAACTTTCACGGATAAAAAAAAAGTTGAAATAAATGGAATAGATCACAATTTATTACTTTAATTGGAAAAATAGCTGCTGCTTGTTTGGTTTCATATTATTTCGGTGAGTGAGTAAGGGATGCCAGAGCCCATTTCATAGGCTATACTTATACAGTGACCTACCATCACAGCCTGTCTGCCGACCTTAACATAAAAAAAAACAAATAAAGATATAAATGAATGAAAAAAAAAAACATACGTGACATACATTTATATATTTGTTTTTTAAATTTTGTTTGCATTTCTCCAAAACGACCTCTTTAAGTACGTTGACACCAGAGGATCTTGGACAGGTAAATGGATATAAATAAGAGAACCACGTTCGTATCTGCTCATCTTCAGGGTCACCAAAAAACTGGATGAAGTAAAAAAAGATTAATGGATACCTTGAGGCTCACTACGCAAGGTGAAAAAGACATCGCACTCTTCAAGGCGAGATTCGTGATATTTTTTGCTGATACAACCACATTACGAATCATTAGTCAGATTTCTAAGTCACTTATGTGATTGAGAAAACCATTTCTCAATAATAATTGTCGTCATTATAGGTACCATAATTATAGGATTAGATTGCGCTTTTACTGGAGATCTTCTTGTAATGTGTTTAAAGAGAGAAATTTAATAGACGAATTATAAATAAAATTAAATCTTGTCTTTTCTGAACCGATTTTGATAAAACTTCGTAACTAAATGAACATTTCATTAGAAAATTGGTTCAAATGTTACTCTTTTTTCTTTATATTTTAAAGAAATTTGAGAAAATACACTTTATTTTAACGTTTAAAATCCACGTAATCCCTTTACACCTTAAATTGAAGATCCTAATAGAAATCAAGAAACTCTTGATAGAATTTGCTACAGGCCCCGCGGCATCTTTCCGGCACTGCCCTTCCTAATCCTTTATTAGTCGCACTTGCAGAAACTGAGTGTTGCGTGTGTTGTAAGCGACGGTATAGCCAACTGCCATCAAGTGAATCGTCAGTTTGTCTGTCGACCTTAACTTAAAAAAAAATACTAGTGTCGATGTTGCCAGTTAATTATAATATTGCAAATAGTGATGTGCATAAAGCGTTATATTTTACGAAAGGCATTCCAATCGATTTTTTACGGCAGCACAATTTAGTTGCACTGCACTTGGGTAATTAAGGTTTTTTGCATGCGATAATTTTGAAACACGATAAAATGTTTACACTTGAATATCTACTTGCTTACTCAATTTATTCATGGAAAAAATTTATTTCCATAGAATGTTAATGAAATCAGATGAACGTAAGTTATCTTCTTAAGAAATAACTTATTCGCACGTGACGATAAGGACAAAAAAATTAATTAAGAATATTTAAAACTGTTTTTTAACCTACGTTGTAAACACGTTGGCACTGATTTGATTTATATTGCCTACGTCATTTCCTATCATCATCCTATGTTTTAGAAAAAAAATATTTATATTAAGAAGTTATTTACAATGATATATTATGTTAATTTATGATATATTATTAAAATTATCACGAGAAATCTGATCACTGATCTGTCAAATTTTTAAATATATTACCTATATTAAATTAATAAGATACATGGAATGATTAAATTAATCAAAATTTCATTAATAAGTAGGTACAATTAAATAAAATTCATTAAATTATATGTATGTATACCTATCTACTACTGATTAAATAAAATTTTAAAATATATTTGTTTGAGCTGTACAAAAATAGTTTTAAGTACCTACTTATATTAAACAAATAAAATAAATAAGTAGATATAGTAAAAGATAAACAATGATTATGGCCCTAAGTTTACTATAGTTGCCTCCGTCGTTTTCATCAACTATAAGTATCAACTGTATAGTAGGTATAATTATTTTAGATTTCACTGTTGATTTTTTTGTTATTTGCAATTTACTTTTTAACTTTTAAAAATTGATTTTATAATCACTTTTTTAATGGGAATGATTTTATGATTGTTTTCATATGGCAATTATTTTATACTACTTAGCACACAACTATAAAAATTTATAAAAAAAAATATTTTATGGGATCCTGTTAATTACCTCTAATAATGAATATTTCATATATTATGTAAATCACATCCGGATCACGACTCTGCGGTCAATAATTACAGGCCACAACAAATAGGTACGAGTTACACATAATAATATTAGATTTATTAGGTATCTCGGATATGTGGGTAATAAATTAGCAGGTACAGATATTAATTTGGCATTCTTTTATTGCATGTTTTTTTTATTTTTATTGAGTTAGTACCTAATATAGATAAGTATATTATTAAGTATTAGGAGCAGATGACCTATAAAAGGCTTCGCTGGATGCGAAAAACACAAGACCGTGGTTTAGTGGCGAGCCTTGGGAGAGGCCTACATCCAGCAGTGTACAGACACAGGCTGATGATGATAATGATGACTAAGTAAATGGTAAAGTTGGAGTTGGCCCTTAAATATTCTGACACTGAATTATGTAATTTGTGAATTAGTAGTTGGACTGTCATTTGTTCTTTCATGGAGTCATCGTTTTAAAAATTGTGTATCAGCATTACAAAATAGGTGGGTATAGTAAGTTAGGTAGGTACATAATATGTATAGAGTCAGATGACGAAACCTGGGTGTAAGTATTACTTCTAAAGGTAAAGAAACCAATCGGCTATGTGTCTTTCTTTTGAAACTTTACCAACAATCCAAATTGAAGCACTGCTCCTAAGATAATGGTTACTTCTTGTCGAAAATTCAATATCGTTAGAAAGCCAAAATCTTGCCTCAGGTAATTTTTTTTTTACAATTCCAACCGCGGTAAGATAAGATAAAACCTAGATTTTAGAATACGCAGATCATATCAGATCATTTTATCAATAAACAACTAAATTATTGTGAGAATATTAGAACAAAAACAATTAAGTAATTAATATTCTTAGTGTGCAGGTGGAAATATAGATATAATTATGACAATTATACGCGGAAACTTAAATAGCGGAAATGTAAATGTTTCTTATCTATGGAATACACTTAACGATGTTGTTGGATTAAATACCTATTTTTTAAATAAATGGTACCTATTATAGTCATCTAGAAACTAGGACATAGTCTATTATGTCCTAGTTCCTTAACTTTTAAGTTAGCAGGTGTTTCTAAACTTTTAAGATACCAGATATTTAAAAAAAATTAACAGACTAGATCAATTTATTTTACGGAATCCCATATCAAATGACTACAGATTCCTGCTTTTTATGTAACTCGTCACGCTGCTCCATAGCTCAGGCTAAATTCAAAGGCTTTAATATTTTATGTAGGTAACGGTAGAGGTACCGGTTAAATACTGTTATTTAACTAGATATATCGCTGCTTATAAACTAAAGGGCCACAAATCAAAATTACACTTTTTACAGGAGAGGTAATCAGGAAAAATTAAATTATTTTTGTTTATTTTTTTTTCTTATTAAATATATATCAAATATATGCATATTATACATCGTTAGAAGCGTCTTTTTAAGTATCATTTAATGTTTTAAGTACCTACTCTTATAATAAACTGAATACTAGAAGAGATATAAGCATATAAGTTACTTTTGAATATATAAAAAATGATCAAAATATACTAAATATGGGATAAAACAACTATAAGTTCTTTGCAACATGTAATATAAAGGATTGTGATTGTATTTTTGCAATAAAAACATTTTTGGATTTTTTGTTTTATGGCCCTTTAGTTTATAAGCAGCGATATATAGCCCACAGAAAGTATTTTAAATGAAATATTAAGAAAAAACGGTATTAGGTCTCATAGAGACAGAAAAAAAGTCTCATAAGTATCTCCAAATGAACTGCTACAACAAGTGAGAATAGAAAATCTTAATGACGGAATCTCAACTCTAATACTTAATACCTATTCACTCACTGTTATTAAGAGTATATATAGATATATAGCTTGCTTATGTATATTCTGAGGTCACACCACTGTGGAACATTATCCGTTTGGAGTGTCTGATTCCGGATCCTAGAAAGAAAATCTAGAAATCAGGCACACAATAGGTTCACACGGCGATAACTACATAGTTAGCCAGACATACAACAATAAATGCGGACACAATACAATATACGAGCGGATCATTTGATAATGTAATGATAATTTTCCGGTGACCTTTATGTACAAAGGTAGATCATTTAGGCATATTGTACTCGCCTTATCTTTACCTAAATAACGGGAAATTTTACCTTTAAAAATACCTTTACCTGTCATTAGATTTAGGTACAAATAAATTATTAGGGTATATTACCAATATCTTTGGTTAATGATTGATCAATAGTAAGGCACTATAAAACAACTTACGTTTCAACAACACAATATTTTGGCAAAAGGAATATTGCAATTATAACCACATTATCAATATAAACTTCTACATACTTGTTTGAAATTACTTTCAGCTCCTGAACTAACGCGTGGGGATGATTTTGGATACGATGGAACTATAGGTAAGGTATTATCATTTATTTTATTTTTGTATCGACAAACAATATTAATAGTTATTTAGATCCATTATATAAATAGTCAAGAAATTGAAATTTCGCATGGAACTCCTTTGCACCTTGATATTAATTTAAGTTTAGGTACTCGCTCCTTCTTTCACGCAGCAGCCAAGGTCGAGGTCCAAACCAAAGAGAAGATAGCCATGATGGTCATCGAAAAGCAACACATTGAGAAGAAAAAAAAAAGAAACATATTGTTTTAAACTTTTAGTTACACTTGTAAATGTACTTATTTATCTAGGAGATTATTGTCACGTAGATTTTAGAACAATTAAAAATATGGAATGGAAAAAGACATGTCTATTTACGTTATTTATTACGTTATTGGAGATTACTCCATATATATATGCAATTTGATTCTGTTTTGTTACATGATTGCGTTATGTGATGCGTTAAAAATAACAATGTTTTTCTTTCGGCTTGTTCGAATTGTGAAAGTTTAAATTTTATAATCGTAAAGAGTAAACTGCAGTCGTGTGTTGGAGCTGACATACACAATTTTTTTTTCTTTTGCCTTTTACTGATGTCTAACATGACTGTTAGTACTTAGTACTGTACTATAACAATTTCAAATGTTTACAGGACCGAGTCATTGGGGTGAACGTTACAGAGAGTGTAGAGGCAAACATCAGAGCCCAATTAACATCAACGTACTACGCGTGAAACAGGTAGTCCTTCCTGACATCGTGTTTATCGGATTCGATGATTCAATCGACGATGTACACGTCACTAACAATGGACACACAGGTCAGTGAAGAACAATTTGTAAATTCATAAATAAACGTTGGGTTAAATCAAAAATAATAGCACATAATACTTATTATGCAACACGAACAAACAATAAAATTGTTGTGAAAAACAATGAGGTATGGCACAAATTTTTTAGTGATATTAGCACTGTTACCATACTTGTTTGGTCAAAGTTTCAAGAAATATGCCTTCATTTTTATTTAGCACATTACATGCATTATTTTGCACACTTCAATATTGACCAGCTTCAAGTGCGAAATTGTGACTAAAATCATAGGATTCTTTTATCATGGGAAAATGTTTGGTTCCCGAGAGAGCGTCTACAAATATAAAAAAATTCGTCGTGACGCGCTTTTTAAACGCGAACGAACTCGCACGCACCTTCTTCGCTCTTGCTTCTTCCCGTTACGCGGTATCAGTTTTCTTAATCTTTCTGTGCCATTCACTTCGCTGGTAAGCATCGTCATCTGTAAGGCCAAGCTTTTGCATTTCCTTCCAACGAGTCGAAGGCATCAGCTAATTTTATAAGCTAATAAATTTTATTTCACACAGCTCACTGATAGCTGAACTGATAATTTTCAGTTTTCTTTTTAGGCTCATAAAGAAAATGTATGGTTCTTGCTTATACATATTATATTAATTACTTACATGACAAAACAATAAATGTAGCAATTAACGTCTTATTGATAAGCCAACGAAATTTATTAAAGCAATTTGGGACTAAATTTGTACTTATTATTATATAGGTAATGATTTGATTTGTTTTTTATATTAGGGGATCTGAAATAAATTTTATTAATCCTCCCATTGTTATGATTCACGTGTCTCAACAAGCTATGTAATTATATTTCCACATTAACATTTCATTAGAACACATTAGATTAGATGTCACGTATGTTCCAAGTCATAAACTTTACCTACGTCAGTCAAATACATAATTGTTAAGTTCACATAATTTTAACACGAACAATGAAGAATGTATGTACGTGTCCCTATTTGTTGGGACATTGTAATGAAGAATTGTGTCAGATCAGTTTTGACCCAGAAAACCTGGGTATTTTAAAAGTATTTTAATATTAAGGTTAATATACTTATAGCAAAAATGTAATAGATCTTAAATATCTCTTATAATATCCGAAATGTGTCCATCTAATCGTATTTTACTTTCTGTAGTCCTCATAGAAGTGTTCAATGAGCCACATCCAAGGGTCCGCGGCGGTCCTCTCGAAGGAGATTACGTGTTCAGCCAAATGCATTTCCACTGGGGAGATAACGACACTTTTGGATCCGAAGACAAAATCAACCACAGAAGGTAACGCTATGTTATTTTACAAAATCTTTCAAAGGTCGTAATAACAGTCACAAACGTGAGAAGTTAGTCATTATGAGCACGAATTTTTATTACGAAGCTTTAATAGACTTCCTGTATTTTTAAGAGGTACCGAAAAATTGGCAAGAGTGACCCAAATTGAATAAACTTTAATACACTTACTAAGAAAAATAATGTTAATTTTGCAGCTTTCCGATGGAGCTCCACATGGTGTTTTTCAAAGAGGAGTACAAAAATGCAACAGAATCAGTGAAACATCCCGATGGGCTCACCGTACTTGCTTTCTTTTACGAGGTCAGGATAAATTAAATAGTTTACTCGATCTGGTGTGGTGTGATTGGGCTTTTACGAAACATTGCTTTTACTACTAGGTACTTAGGTACCTAGTAGTTAGTTAGTTAGTAGTAAAGTTAGTTTTTAGTACTAGGTATATTTCTGATGAATGGAGAAGACTAAAATTATCGAATATCAAACATCAAATATGAAAGATAGGAGCTCCAAATCAGAATGATGCACTAGGGAAACTGATAGGATCATCCATAATACCTATACCAATGATTTCTGTAGTAGCTGCAATATGTATACCCACAAAGACATTCTTGCAAAACCTGCAAAACGGTTTTGATTAAATCATACATATTAATTGTATTGGGTTTTGATTAATCGCAATTAACGGCATTGCCTTTTACGAGGGCAATAGGTATCTCTGTGGACGTTTAGTGGCCCTCATTACAAATTATAGTGTAGGCCTAATTGGGATTCGAGCCTACATCTGCTTACGTGCACGTGATTGAAGCTTATAACAATAGGATTAAAGTAACTTCACAAACATAGTACCTACATGGCGCACGAAGCCGTGTGCTTTATAAGCAGTATTTAAGCTTACGTGTAAAATTGTCTGCTTCCAGGTGGATCGTCATCTACATCCCGCATATGATGAAATCACGAGCGCTCTAGTGAACGTGACAGATCCGCATACGAGCGTCGTAATGAGTCACCCCTTCTCTTTCGTGAACATTCTGCCGTACGACTTGAAGAGATACTTTACGTATCGCGGCTCTCTCACCACACCGCCCTGCTCCGAAGTTGTCATCTGGCTAGACTTCGAACAACCAATCAGATTGGCTCACGCACAAGTACCTATTATATTTCTTTCCTATTATACAAATTTCTTTGGTTTGATATGTACTAGGTAAAAGAATATGGCAAAAATTATCGCTATTACTCCCTGCTTTTACACTAATGTTGTCAAGTGACAAAAGAAAATCTTGAACAAGACTGATTCAAGATTTTACTCAAATTATTAGACTTCGTCCGCGTTCTGGATGAAAGGTACCCTATGTCCTTTCTGGTGTCCCAGACAACGTGTATGCGAAATTTTATTGAAATCCATTCAGTAGTTTTTGCGTGAAAGAGTTACAAACATCCATACAAACTTTCGCATAATTATTTATAATGTTAGTACGGATTATATCTGAAAAATCCTACTTAGTTAAGTTTTAAATACCACGTAAATTAACTTTAACAATAATATAGTCAATATTTTGCAGAGCAATATATGTTTAATTACCTATTGCCTAATTCCTACTCCTAACATAATTACCTAATTCCATATATGTCTGCTACATATATGGAATTAGGTAATTATGTTTACCTGGTCTCCCAGTTTGGCCGAAGATGGATATGGAGTTTTTTCTCATTAGATCTATCTTTGAAATTCAAATAAATGAATCTTAAAAACTAATTACATGAATCTAGACACAAAACCAAGGATTAGCATATCTATTCTTCTTTCAATTTTTTTTTTAATAATATTATAATAATATCAACTGTTATTTACAGATAGAAGCTTTTCGCGAGATACGCTCCGCTCACGGCAAAATAACGCACAACTTTAGGCCTATACAACCGATCGGAGATCGAACAGTTTTTTACAACATCGACAGCAACTACTTTGTTTACAACGAATTGGACGAAGATGAAAACAACTCGCATCCGCCTAAAAGGAAAAAGGGCCACAATGGTGGCCACGTAACCTTAATACACGTCAATTTTATATTTGGTTGTCTATTGTTTTTAATCTACTTATAATCTATGGTAAAATTAATTAAGTTGTAGAATATATTTTTCATACGGTCATCTTTTCAACGCCAATTATTTTTTAGTAGAAATTTCACGAAAGTATAAAATAATACTATTAAATAAATATAGGTAAAGCGTAGATGGATGCAAAAGAGAAGATTAGTGACTGACTAACCGCGCATGAACCTTACATACTGAGGCCAATGAACACAGTATCATTCAGTCAGTAAAACAGAAGTTATAAAATAAAGAGGTTTTTCAAAAATATAATTAAAGATATATTTAAATAGCATAAAATAGTTAAGTCGCATCCTCATGTCTGTAGTATTAGTAAGCAGTTATTGTGGCTTGTTGCAAAAGCCGCAATATTGATCTGTTTACTTATAACATTGAACTGTTGGTTTTAAAGGAATGATTTATGAAGAAATTATTTTAGTAGAGTATTGTTGAACTCTTGTTAAATGCTATTAATAAAATTCAGTACTTATTTTCGAGCTGTATTTTTAAGAAAGTATAAGATCTAGGCTAGACATAAAATAAAAAAAATATATAAGAAACAACATCACCTTATTGATTAAGGCACTGGAAAGTAAAACTTTTACTTAGGCTGGGTTGCACCATCTTACTTTAACAATAACAAACGCCGCAACTTCAGTTAACAGGCCGAAAATGAGTTGCACCAATTAACAAATAATCATAACTGGTTAACTGGTGCAACTCATTTTCGGCAGAAAATGAGTGCGAATTAACTGAAGTTGCGACGTTTGTTATTGTTAAAGAAAGATGGTGCCACCCAGCCTTAGTCTATTTATTGAAAGTAGTATTAAGATCATTAAATTATTATATTTTTATGAGGTAGTGGAACAGACAGGCTTTTGACAGGTACTTGGATACGATGCCAGGCAGGCAAATGAACTTTTCAAAAGATGGCTCTCGACTAGATCAGACAAGTAGCGGCAGAAAATATTGAGATTTTTAGTTGTTCGGGTAGCCCATCTGGCGACAGTAACCATCCTCTCACAGAAGACCACTGTGAAATGTAAGCTACAGTTGCTCACCCTGAAAAGGCTCTGGCATTTCTCAATCGAGCACTGAAATATAACAACGGCATTTACCAGTGGTCTTCCATAGTAAATTCTGTGGTCTTTTCCAACCTCCATAACCATGTAATATATAAAATAGAATAAATTATATTAAAATAATTGCAATCAGAGTTTAGGACAGAGTTTAATGGTAAACATTGTGATTTCAAGATAATTAATAATATTAAAATTGTAATAAATATTTTTTACTTTATTACCAGATGGTGAAGATGCCCATTTATATGTTATTTTTAATAACAGAACTGAAATGAATTAATTTTATGTAAAAAAATGCATGTACGAAAGAAGTGTTGTTTTGTGAGTCTGTGATAATTTATATTTTAGTCTTGAGATTAATATTTGAAAACAATAAAAATGTGTTCCTTTGAATTGTGTTTGCTTTATTTTCTTAGAAAAAAACATTATATTATTTTCAGAATCTAATAGTACAATTAAAGGCTAGATTTAGATTAGTATCAGTATGTTATTTTTATTTACTTTTAAAATATTAAGATTAATTTTCTTCAATTGCTCTGTTTTCTGTTAAGGTCACCATAGCTCCTATATTATCTTCCTTTCCTTGCTTCAATCTTTCCCATATTAACTCTGCTATTGCTTTCTGAGTCCTCCTTTCCAGTTTCTCCAACTTCTTTGCCACATCTCTTTTCAAGTCCCAATCTGGTTTTCTAGGAGCTAAACTTGATATGTCCAAGTCTTGTAAAACTACCTGAAATAATGTAAGAAAATGTGCATGAGTAAAAATGTTTTTTTTTCTTCTTAATATAGTAACTTGAATAATTAAAACAAAAAATTACATGTGATGAATTGGCACAGACTGTATTTATAAAGTAAACTATTATCTATACTAATATTATAAAGCTGAAGAGTTTGTTTGTTTGTTTGAACACGCTAATCTCAGGAACTACTGGTTCGAATTGAAAAATTCTTTTTGTGTTGGATAGATCATTTATCGAGGAAGGCTTTAGGCTATATAACATCACGTTGTTACTAATAGAAGCGAAGAAACAGTCGAAAATGTGGAAAAAACGGGGTAAATTATTCATCTTTGAGGGCTTCCGTTGCGTGCGCTGCGAAAACCGTTCGAGATACCCAAATGATTCCCAAAATAACTATTCCACGCGGACGAAGTCGCAAGCACCAGCTAGTTTTATAATATAATTATAAATTTATTTATTCTTGAAATTAAAAAACTTGAAACTTCTTGAAATTGTGTATTCATAATTTTATGATGATTAGTTTTGTGAAAGCATAATAAACAAACTCACTTTCACAATGTTAGTCAAAATAGAAAATCAATCTAGACAACACTGTGGATATGCTAGTCACATGTTTGCTACATGTCACATACAGTATGTGTATATGTATGTTGTGAAGTGACCATTACTTCTAAACTACACATAAGAAATCATAAATCACCCGTAAATGTAAACCAATTGGAATCTAGGTTCCTAACAAGCTTTATTTAAACATAATTAAAATAAATGTTCTAGATATATATTGTGGCACATTAAACTATTAGAAGGATCATGTCAATTAATTCCTTCATGATCTAATAAATAACCCTAATAACTAGGAAATTATGTATTGCATTAACTTATGACCTTTTCTTTGCCCGCTTCTAGTAGGTCCTTGACTTGATCTTCAACGACGGGAGGTTGTGCATCTTCAAGTTTAGCCGCTTGTAAATTTTCGGCCTGTGGCTTATAACTTCGAAACTTAGGTCTGAAAAGTAACTTATAAATTATATTATAAAGTACTTACCTATTTTAGATATATATTTTTTTAATAATTATAAGCTTATTTTACTAGCTGGTGCCCGCAACTTGGTATGCGGTGTAAAGCAACGCGAGACAACACAAGGAATGTGAACAAACTTTCAAGGATTGCCACATGGCTTCCTATGCCATGAAACAGATAGCGCCATCCTCTTCGTGACGGAAAAGTATAGAGGGCTAGATTTGTTTACATTGTTTGCATTGTCTCCTTGACTTTACTACAGTTTGTTTTTTGAAAATCCCTTGGGAACCAGGAACATTTTCAAGCATAAAAGTACTCATCAATACATTAGTGAAATCCACATTCAAATCGGTTAAACCATTTCTGTGGCTAGTGTGCAAACGTAAAAACTAGCCAAAAATGCCAAAAAAATAGTTTTTGGCTTCGTTAACTTAAATAAATAAATAAAGCCTTTATTTCTGACAATTTTACAATATTTCCTGTTTTTTTTTGTTACATTATTTTATTTTTATATTTATTTTTCTTGGGTTTTCCTTTTCCGTGTCAGCTTGCCTTTTGGCAAAGGCCTCCCCTAGAATTTGCCACAATCCTTTGTCCTCGTTAACATAAGTACTCATCAAATTGCAAAAAGTGATCAAAAATAAAAAAATGTACAAATTGTAATGTACCACGGCTCGTTTATTATTTTATTATATATGAGATAATGCATAAATTTGTATATGTACATACTGAATGCATTATTTAAATTAATTTACTAAAAATTGCTCGTGGTAAACTGCTACAACACAAATTTTACCACGGGAAACTTACTTAGGAAGTGATACTTTGTCTGTAGAACCTTCCTGCGTGGCTTCGTCTTCGGTGTGGTTCTTTCTTTTCAGATTTTTAAGCCTTTCCTTCCTTTTTATAGCTTGTTCTTCTAGGCTACCAACACTTTCTTTAGCATCCATTATTACCATAACTAATATACACGTAGTCAGGAATTCAGTCCAAGATGTGGACACTACTCATTAATATTTAAAATAATGTTCCTTTTGTTAGTGTTCACTCACGATGTTTTCAGTTTTCAGCTCACGACACAATACACAAACGAATATTAAGTTTAATCTTAGGAAGTTAATTAAGACGAAAAGCAAAAAATTCAAACTTTGGTTTTTTCAAACAAGACAAGACAACCTCAAAATTAATCCAAAAACTTTTTGTACTTTTGTATGTAGTTATGTACTCAAATCAAAAAGTCAAAATAATATGTAAACACCACAGAATATTGTGTAAATAACTGTCTGTCAAACAACATATGTAGTCTGTGCTAATTTCTCTGTGACAGCTGTCAGAGTGACGTTCTTAGTGCTGCGCAATACTTATTGATATTTTTAGTTCAATATTGTCACCTATCCAATATTTTAAATTTGTTTCCTACTATTAAGATATTTGTTTAGACATTCATGAGTACATTATAATTAACACCAGCCTATTACTTGCAAATGTAGCAATTTGGTAAAATCCATATATTTTATCCATAATACAAATAATACCTATCTAATAATTCATATATACCTACTAATATTATAAAGAGAGAAGATTCTTAGGTTTGTAATCTTAGATTAATGATTGGTCCCGCTGCGCTCGACCGCTATTGTTTTTAGATACCGCGCTATCTAAAAACAATAGCTCCGTGAATGCGGCAATTTTTTATTGTAGTGTGTGTGTCACTTTTACATAGTTTCATTATATTTTTACACAGTTTCACTACATACGCAAACTGGCATTTTATTATGCCCAAAATTTAATAACAAATTCGGCACGTACACATCACACACAGCTTACAGTGTGACCAAAGTGTGACTGAATCGGGTACGCCGAAGAATGCGGCGTAGCGTAGAATTTAGCGTAGGAATTCGCACTTGGCAAGTACGACGGCGGTATCTATACGATTTGCGCTGTAGCTTGGTGCAGGTGCAGGTGCAGTTGTCAGTATGACGTTGACATTTGTCAATACCACGTGACTAGGGATGTGGACGTTATGCAATTTATTTTAAATTATTTGAATATAAATTTTTGAATTAATTAAAATATTTGGGTATTTGATATTTTTTTCGTGACAACATTTTTGTTCTATGGCGCATCGGCGCGGCGGCCGTTGTTGTTTTGTAGTTTCATTTATATAATTATAGACTTTTTAACAATAAAAAATGGAACTACGCACATCATACGTTTTTTATTACAAAAAATATCGACTATCCATCGTAGAAGTACATCCCATCACTAAATACATCTTTGGCGTTACGTTATACGCATAACACTACGAATACGAATGTGGTGCAGCTGAAATACTGTCATAATTGTAAAGCGCGGCAACTTTCAAGAGAGAAACGAAAGTAGTAACTGTCATCCGCACCAAGCTAACTACAGCGCAAATAGTATAGTCGAGGACAGCGAGACCAATTATTATTAATCTAAGTTTGTAATGAATAAACTCAAAAACTGGACCGATTTTTAAAGCTTTTTCACCTATAAGAAAGCTACATTAGCAGCGAGGAACATAGGCTATAATTTATAAAGTTACACGGGCGAAGTCGCGTTTAATAGCTAGTAAATTGTAAAATAAAAATAGCCTATAATAACAGCAACATCGAGCAAGTGATAGTAGGTCTACGTAGGACTATAAAATCGATCTAGCCGTTTCGGAGAGTAGCCGGAACAGACATATTAAAACTTTAATTTTTTTTTTTTCATTATAAGTACCGCATATACTTTGATATAGGTAGGTACGTAAAAAGTGATAATAAACAGACACTAATTAAATTTTATTTTTAAACACAAGGAATGTTTAAAAATATTCATGAATTTATAACCCCAAAATCAGAAAAAACAAGGCTTCAATAAAAATGATGAAAACACACTTAATTTATTCATATTTTATATTTACATCAAACTGATGGAACATTTATAAAAATAATTATATGTTTAACAAATAGTTTTGTAAAGCTATAAATTAATAAAATGAAAATGCTCGTTGCTTGTTATCTAATTAACATAATAATTCTGAAATAAATACACATTCATGTAATATTTTCTAATAACTAAACATCCGTTCAAAGATGCGACTTTATACATTTCCTTTCCATTATTTATTTTAAACCTATTTTAAAAATAATTAAGTATGTTCTATAATTTACTACTTATGGCAATTCAAATTAACATAAAAATACGTAAAAAGAAATAAATAATTCGAATAAATCTACGCAAAGTTTTATTATAAGTGTTATTATAGTAATTAGTGGATACCTATGAAAGAGAACGGTTATAACATAGTTCAACCTACATACTTACTTAGTAATTTATGATAAAACTCGATAATAACTTGAGTTTTTACTTAGTTTGACATGAAATTCGACAATTAAAGTACAGTTACAGTCCCTGTAAAGGTATTTGTGATTGCAATATTCTTTGGTTATATTGATATTTATTTATTAAATATTTGTGTTTAGTCCAATGTTCATTTTCCATAGATAAGTATTTAGAGAATTTTTTCTTGTCCTTAGTATCAGAGTAATCGAGCCAATGGCTTAAACGCCACTACTACTTATAGGATAAGTCATAATGTTTTACAATGTTACGAAATTACAATTCAAAGGACCGCATATTTTAATTATATTTTATTATAATAGAAAAAAATATATCTATAAATTAGTTCTTACGTTTCTTCGACTGTCGAATGGAAGTCTGTTGTTAATGTTATTATTTATAGGAAGGCCATGATTAAGAGACAACACTTTAGAAACTATATTAATATCCTCTTGGTTTCTTCCATTGAGACCCGTCTGAACTAGCAAGTGCTTTAATTCTATATCAGGCGTAAATTGATTTTGCCTGTAAGGAAAAAAACTATTAGTTACGAGTGGATTAAATGTGTTAAATCTATTGAAATTTTGATTGTTTATACCAAAATTTCCAACATCGCTTTCTTGTCGAAATACACGGTTTCCATGAGTCTGTCTGAAGGCTTCTTCTGTAGGCGTCGCTTGATTGAAATTCGCTCCTTGGTGAAATACTGGTAAATTTGGTTGTAGAAAATTGCTTATTCCTTGTGGAAGATGATTCGCTTGTAATGGAAATTGTTCTGGTTGTTGGTTACGTAAATGGAGTAGAAAATCAACAGCCTCGCGATTAGGAAGTTGTTGGCGGTTAGACAGAGAATGGGTCTGATCTAAAGGCACACTAGGCTGAATAGATACTTGAATGCCTTGCGGTCGAACTGCAGCGGAATTTTGATTTAAAAACTGATTGGATCTCACAGGCTTGGGCAACGCCTGTTGAAAGTTATTAACAAGGTTCGTCTGTAGCCTCTGTTGTTCTACGAGAAACTGTTGCTTTTTCAATTGTTCATGTCCAAAAATATTTTGTTGTTGTCGCTGTGTTTCCTTTTGTTGTAAAAAAAACTGCTGCTTCCTCAACAAATCTTCCTGTTGTCTTTGTTGGAGTTGCAACAAGCGTAGTTGTTCTTCGAGAATCCTTTGCTTCTCTTCAAGTTGTTTCTGAAGAGCCAATTGCTGACTAATGTAGTCGGGTTGTTGCACTTTGTTGAACTCAACATTGGATGGCGAAAAACTTTGGACTATTTGCGAGGAAGAAATTATAGCAGGCTGATTTGTTGCAGGAAGCTTAGTCGCTTCTTTGCCGTTAGTTTGTTGAAATATAGGAACCACCTTTTTTGGGAGACCTTGTTCGTCCTGATGTACTGTGAAAGCTGCCACTAAAGGAGCTTGAAATACTTGGACATCTTGTTTGTTTACTTCTTCTATGTTTTCACCGTCGTCATTATGTGTTGGTTTTGGAGTTGTAGTTGTAGTTGTTGTAGTAGTGGTAGTGGTTGTTGTTGATGAAGTGGATGGTTTCAAAGATATGACATTATCATTGTTAGTCTTTGATGTAGTCTGTATACTTCTCACTTGTTGCAAATTAGTAGTTTCCCTTGCTTGAAATATTTCAGTAAACGGCGTTTGGGTGGGTAGTGTTGCTGTTACATGATTTTCAACGTTTCCAGCAGTAGTACTTAATATAGAAATATTTTTATCAATCAACGTCGGCGTACCATTAGTATTGTTTGCGAACGCTGCTTGTCCGTTCACAACGAACGAATGAATCCGAATTCCTTCATTAGTTGTTTCAGTTGGTACGGTGGCTGTTATATCTTCGCCAGATTTTAAAATTTCTGACGTAGACATTGAAAATACGTCAGTGTTTGTGGTTTCGGTAGTTAAATTTTCATGTTCTTCTAATTCACTTAAAGCTTTCAGTAGAGCTTTTCTAATGTAAGGATCTAATCGCACGGATGGTTTAGGATCGATAGTGTTAAGATCATCAGATGTAGTTTCTTGGGATGCGCTTATTGAGAGCAGAACGGTGAAAATTAACGCCAACACCTGAAACATGGAAAGAGACATTAATTAGCACAAATATTAGGTAATTAGTTAATGAGACACAGATTCAGGAGATTTATTTCAACACTTTGCCTTTTCCGATTCGGTAAAATCTAATCATAGTGGTAATCGTATTTAAACAATTATTATCATCAATAAAACTCCCATACATATTCAATAGGTAACAGAAGAGAAAACCCATCTTTAAACGCAAAAAGTACATTTTCGAGATTACCAGTAAAATATTTTTTTATAAAAAAGAATTTAAATATAATTCAGAAATAGTAAACAAAAGTAGGCATAATGCAATGTATAGGTACGCGATGTCTTACTTCCACGTTTCCACAAACATAATGTTTTTAGTGGGTTCTAGTGACAGAGTTCGTGTAATATAGAACAATAGACGCTTTTTGTAGAACGATTACTCAACACTATCATCTCTAGTGACATGAATAGTGTTCGTAACAACTTACTAACTCACTTGTCTTTTACTTTATATTATACTAGCTGGTGCTCGCGACTTCGTCCGCGTGGAATAGTTATTTTGGGAATCATTTGGGTATCTCGAACGGCTTTCGCAGCGCACGCAACGGAAGCCGTCAAAGATGAATAATTTTCCCCGTTTTTTCCACATTTTCGACTGTTTCTTCGCTCCTATTAGTCGCAACGTGATTTTATATAGCCTAAAGCCTTCCTAGATAAATGATCTATCCAACACAAAAAGAATTTTTCAATTCGAACCAGTAGTTCCTGAGATTAGCGCGTTCAAACAAACAAACAAATAAACAAACAAACTCTTCAGCTTTATAATATTAGTATAGATTTGTACGTGGTTTCTATTACTAGAATTTTTAAAACTTAATACCTTGTAGGTGGCGCATTAACTCAAAAAACAGCCGCGGCAATGCGTAAAACAAGGTTTCTAGTTAATATAGGAAAATAGACTTAAATTTTCATATTACTTTTTGTCGTCATTGTGTTTTTTACAGAAAAAAATAAATTAATAAAATTAAAATGTGGCCACAGATAATTTAGGTAACAGCAAAAGCCAAGCAACAGACTTCTAGCGACTTTATAACTCTCTAAGATTAAATAAATTTCCAAAAAAAAAACTCAGCAATCAGTAGGCAGGTGAAGAAAACTATAAACTATATGACAAGATCAAACTGGGCTGCCTATCTTAAGTATAAGTTATGCATTTGTATTGAGTTATCTAAGAAATTCATAAAATAGGTATTTTATTACAAAAATTTAAGTATATTAAAAATCACATAATATAGAAAACATTTTTTTATTTGCATGTGTAAGTAGTTTCTTATTTATTTAATAATATTATTTATTTAATTAATATTATTTTATGAGAAACTTTGTTTTGTTATTGGTTTTGTTTCATAAAGTTTCGGTTTAAAAAATAAAGACTACTTATTAGAGTAGTGAAATAGAATTAAACTTTCTCATATCGAAGTCCTATATTCTATTATTTTTATCTACACGGTAATATCATTAATCATTATAAATAGCATCACCAACGATCCATTGTTGTGTTGAGAGCACTAATCATTAATCGATATGTATACGTTATTCATACCTATTACTATAGGATATTATTATCTACTATCTATAGGTATGGTTAAGTATTTGGTACTCAGAGTCATAATTATATTACCTCATGCAGTTTTTCTGGATTATATTACCACTTTGCCAATACAACACATATATTGGTGATTGTTTCAAAAAGATTTATACATAATTTATTATCATCATTAGGCCCAACTTAAAAGACAGGATATTTTATAAAGTTACACGGACGAAGTTATTAACTTAACTTAAGTTAGTTTGGACGAAGTTAGCTAGTATATTTATAAAAATTTCGTGTCACGTTGTTTGTCCGCGATGAATTCCTAAACTATTGAACCGATTTTAATCAAATTGGACACTGTGTGCAGTTTGATCCAACTTGAGAGATAGTAGTGTCTATATTTTATAAAGTAACGCAGATGAAGTCGCATGCGACAGCTAGTGTTATATATAAGCTAAAGACTAAGAAAAATATATTTGGTTGCGCCGTGATCGAATAGTTGGCTGTCAAGTACCTTTCTTTCTTTCACGTATACCCACCTTCCTAATAATATAGCCCTCACATTTTTCCTCTTTACCCTCTTATCAAAATAATGCACTACTACCGATGACCGCCGCGTGAGAGGTCGAAGAAAAGAGAAGAAAAAGGAACGCGCTCGCGCTTGAGCTGTTTTTCCAAGTATATATGGGTTTATCCCTAATCCGCGCCTTAACTCGTTCTCGGAAGTGAAGTGATTCATCCGCACCTTATCGCTGAACATTTAAATACATGTGAACAGTGTCTGCCAGTTGGACATTCAGAGATTCCTGCAGCAGAGCGCACCAGAGCACCGGTATAAGGTATGTGCATTTCCTTCTGCTTCTAATCCTGTCCTTCAGACGGTCATATTGTTCGCTTACAGCCGCAACCAGATATACAGTCCACTAAACCGCTAATTCAGGGATTCATGGCGTGATTCTGTCGCAATCCCGCCGCAACGAAATTTAGATTTCGTCCACCCCTTTAGGGGTTTCACCGCGCCTCCATTTGTTGGTCCTTACGAACCGGATATTTTTTGTTTTTTCAAATCATAGGTTTCCCGCGAAACGCATTATTATACATTACCGCGAAGAGATGTTGAGTTTATTCATACCTATTAGTAAAAATTAATATTTCATATAATTTAGTTGCATTCGTATAATTAATCCGCATTCCCGTTAGATTTATTTAGATAAACGCATTAGAATTATTTGTACGTACGCATCCGTGTTCATATACCTACATTAGTTTAGTAATTTGAATTTCGCGCGCTCCGCACCGAACGTTGTTTCTTAGCTACCTACTTGTATTATTATTATTTCGCTTTTCGCACGAAATGTCTAAGACAAAAGCAACCGACGCAAAACATAATAATGAGCTTGTGCTATTACAATCGAAACTTGATGCACTTTTTGAAAATATACAACGAGTGTATGATTTGTCAAAAGAGGTTCATATTAACGATGAAAATAAAGAGAATTTTTTGTGTTCCGTAGAAACGTTAGAAGATACGCGTTCTGAATTTAAGAGTATTGTAGATCGTTTAAATAAAACATTACTCCTGGTAGACCCGGAAACCGCACCTAGTTATCAATGTTTGAATGCCTTCGAAGACCTTTACTGTCGAATTAAACGCGTATTGAAGCGTATCGAGTCCGTACCGTCGAGGGTGGACAGCGCTGACCACGACCAGAAGGGTTCAACTGACCGCGTAGATATGAGATATAGGATGCCTGCCCTTCCGCCTATAGAAATTATGTCATTTGATGGGGACATACGTACCTGGCCTTTGTTCTATGCAGGTTTTAAGTCCTTGGTACATGATAATCCGCATTTAAACAATTCGGAAAAATTATATTATTTGATGGGCAAGCTTTCCAGTAAGGCGCAATCTGTATTTTCGGGTATTACACCATGCGCAGATAATTATGATACAATATTAAAGTGTCTCATTGATAGATATCAGGATATTCGTACGATTGCAAATACCTACTTGGAACAGATGATGAATGTTAAGTTGAACGGTCCCGCCTCGGAGTCTAAGTTCCAATTATTTATGGATCAGTTTGTAACTGCCGCGAACGCATTGAAAAATTTGAAACTCGAAGATTTGTCAGATTTTATTATGTTACATATGGCATTAAAGAAGTTTGATTTGGATACCGTCCGCGCCTTTGAATCGCAGTATCGCGAATATAAGATACCTACTTTCACGCAACTAACTGACTTTATTAGGAGTCAGCATAAAATATTCCATAACGCGCAGAGCCCGCCTACTTACAATAATAGTAATAGTACATATAAACCGCGAAATCGTATACCAAATACGCACACTTATGTAGCAGTGTTACCTGCACGTAAGACATGTCTCTGTGAAAACATTGTGCACGATCACCTTTACAAATGTCCACAGTTTAATGATTTAACACCTTCATTACGTTTTAAATTAGTTAAAGAACGTTACGCGTGCATAAATTGTCTTAGTTTAAAACATAAATCTCGCGAGTGTGCTTCAAGTGTTAAATGTCGTAGTTGTAATCAAAAACATCATTCCGCGTTACATTTTGAAAATCATAATTTCAAGGTTCAAACCGCATCGCAAATGGACGAGCCGACTCGCCCTCAGTCGACACATTTTACCGCGAGACAGACGCCTCGAGCTAGATCGCCTACTGAAGCGCGTGATATGAATGTCTCGTCGATGCATACATTCATCGCTGCGCCGGTTGAGAGTGCCGCAAATAGTAGCGGTCAGATCGCGCAATGTATGCAACACACTACTGTATTACTATCAACCGCTCAAGTTATTATTTATGATAGTAAGGGGCGCTCGCACATTGTAAAGTGTTTGCTTGATTCGGGATCGCAGCGTAACTTTATAACTAACGAATGTTGCGCGCGCTTAGGTTTGAATTGTAATAAAGATATACAAACGATTGTTCGCGGTTTCGGTGGTACAGAGAAGTCTATTAGAGGCGCAACGGACTTTAAAATATTTTCTCGTTATTCGGATAACGTTCATTATGACGTATCGGCGCTTATTGTCGATCGGATAACGGACAAGCTGCCTTCTAGTCCGGTCGATCAGTCCGCGCTCGTGCACATAAGGGGATTGCCGCTTGCGGATAGTACTTTCGCAACTCCTTCGGAAGTAGAAGTCCTGATTGGAGCTGATATTTTCCCACACCTATTATTACCGGGCACGGTACAGGGTAATATTAGTGGAATGCCGCGAGCCGTAGAAACTGTTTTAGGATACATAATTATGGGAGCAGCTCCAGTCCTTATGCCTCGAAGTAGGTCATTGTTAAAACCCGCATCCGCCTGTTGTACCGTCATGCAACAGTCTTCATTGGACAACCTCCTTAAAAGGTTTCGGGAGTCAGAGGAGGTCTCTGCTCCGCCCGCCCACAGTCAAGACGATCTTGAATGTGAGATGCATTTTCGTACTACCACTACGCGCGAGGATAACGATAGATACACGGTGGCGTTGCCGTTTAGAGATGATGTATATAAATTAGGAAATTCTTACTCCGCTGCCCGCAGACAATTTCTATGCTTAGAACACAAGTTAGAATGTTCGAGTATGCCGCGCTCCGCCTATGACAGCAGCACAGCTGCCGCGATAGAAGTGCCAGATTTAAAGCCGCTTACACACACAGTCACCGCTACTTCGACTGACTCTTAATTTATGTACTCGCTACTCGTACCTCTTCGTGGTCGAAGTTACTACGCATAATTGTTTATATTTATCGTTTTTTGAAAGTATTACCGCGCAGAACACATGTGACAAGTTCAGATTTAAATTTCGCTGAAAATAAAATAATACTCGTACTTCAGAATATATATTTTGCTGATGACATAATTAAGTTGAAATGTAACCAAAGCTGTTCGAATGCTTTGCAAAAATTACACCCATTTTTTGACGAAAATGTTATCATGCGTGTTGGCGGTCGGCTATCAAATGCTGACGTTAGTTATTCGCAAAGATATCCGTCCCTACTCCCGCGACGCGACCACGTTATAGATCTGATAATAGATTATTATCATAAAACGCATTTACACGCAGGTCCAGAGCTTCTTGTGTCTATACTTAGACAGAAGTACTGGATAATTGCAGCACGAAATATTGTTCGATACCGCATACATAAATGTAACACTTGCTTTAGAGCTAAACCGCGTCCGTCTTATCCTTTATAGGCAGAGTAGCATTTCTACTCATTTATACTCATTTATGAATAATAGTTAGGAATTAGGATTAGTTATAGTTTAGTATAGTCGTTTAGTAGTAGATAGTTATTAGTTATGTAACCGCATTTATTATCACCTAGTTTTAGGATTAGTTATTAGGAACCGCATTTATTTTCGCGTAAATTACCGCATTCTTATTTTGAATAACCGCATCTTCTTTCGTATAAATTAACGTATATCGTTAAAATAACCGCATCTCGTTTAGCATTATTTACCGCATTTCTTTCGCATTCGCATTGTGAGATCTTTAAAGGTGACCCTTTAAGGCCGGGGGAGATGGTTGCGCCGTGATCGAATAGTTGGCTGTCAAGTACCTTTCTTTCTTTCACGTATACCCACCTTCCTAATAATATAGCCCTCACATTTTTCCTCTTTACCCTCTTATCAAAATAATGCACTACTACCGATGACCGCCGCGTGAGAGGTCGAAGAAAAGAGAAGAAAAGGAACGCGCTCGCGCTTGAGCTGTTTTTCCAAGTATATATGGGTTTATCCCTAATCCGCGCCTTAACTCGTTCTCGGAAGTGAAGTGATTCATCCGCACCTTATCGCTGAACATTTAAATACATGTGAACAGTGTCTGCCAGTTGGACATTCAGAGATTCCTGCAGCAGAGCGCACCAGAGCACCGGTATAAGGTATGTGCATTTCCTTCTGCTTCTAATCCTGTCCTTCAGACGGTCATATTGTTCGCTTACAGCCGCAACCAGATATACAGTCCACTAAACCGCTAATTCAGGGATTCATGGCGTGATTCTGTCGCAATCCCGCCGCAACGAAATTTAGATTTCGTCCACCCCTTTAGGGGTTTCACCGCGCCTCCAATATTGCCAAAAGAAATCATTTATAATACAAGTTCTGCGTTAATTATCCAATTTTTTTTATGTTATTACTCTAGAAAAATACATTGTGTAAGTATGTTGTGTGAGAATATTATGTAGGTATGTACCTACGAGTCGGTCATAATGTCGTGATCATTTCAGAGATCACTATCACTTTTATACCAATCGAGAGGAGCAAAGAAAGCTGTTTCATCGTGCCGCGTGTATAGGACGAGTGCCACGAGTGGTCGTTTCTAATGAGTAGTGATGTTTGCAATATTACTGTCAAGCCATACGGGTCACTGGAAACAATTACTCTCAGTAGTCTGTCAAAAATATTCAATATAAAAAAAAAATTAAAGTTTAATGCTTCCATACAAGCGGAATGGTCTTTTAGTTTTAAATATGTAGAATCTAGATATTAATCTTCTAACATTGCTAAACAGTCGACGATAATGCCTGAATTGTTTTTGCTATTTTTTTTCCTCGACTTCGTCCGGGCTCCTTTTTCTAAAACGTTGAAACATTTATTGCTCATTTATTTTACCATCTAAGAAACTTTTTACTTTTTTACTTTTTTTGGTACACTTTTTCTACAACTTCGCTCGTTTAAATAGTTGAAAAAGAAAAGAAAAAGATAAGTCATATGTTCTATCTTTAGTTTTCATAGCAACTGGGAGACTTCAAAAGCCCATAGATTACATATTACATATACTAGGGACTTTTTTCTAGTAACACATTACATAAATAAGCTTGAAAATGAAACAAACAGAATGAGCAACAGACTATATCCACTTGTTTCAATAGCAATTGATAGCAATCAAATAGCAATACACCGATTACAAAATGTCACAAGCGTCTTGAATGTGATTCCGCTTTCACCGGTCGTAAGTCACGGGGACGCGGTCAGGTAAATGTCAAAATCAATATCAAAAGTTGCCACGGTAGACACTGGTCATACTTTCAAACTAGAGTAAACAGTCTACTCTAGAGTAACAGTTAGTGAATAATTCACCTAATTCTGTCTCGTTTTGTAATGTGTAAGCAACACTGTTTTGTTTGGATATGCTGTGTGTACACATGTTTCAGGCCTCTGTCTAGTTCACCTCGATGTAATTTTATCTATTTTACTTATTAAATAAAATATGTAATAATAATAATTTATTTATTTATTTATTTGCTGAACAAAGGTTACAATAATTATATTAACAGTAATGCTCTGTACATTCCACCCTATAAGGGCATGCAAATATTCAAATCACCATACAAAGATAAATATATATATATTCACCAAAATATTACAGCCATAGATAAGATAGATTTTTCTGCAAATGATATATAAAAACATTTCTTCTTTAGCGCTCTTTCCATTAATGAAAACCGCATTAAAATCTGTTGCGTAATTCAAAAGATCTAATGTACATACAGAGGGACAGAATCTTTCATTATTTATTTGACCTGGGTTATACGCATAACTAAAAGAGCCTATTACTAAAAGAGATCCTCTTTGTGACCTCACAACACAACAAAGTTGGTCACTAGGTATTGTTCCGATCGATGCACTGCCACTCAAAGAATGCTAATATTAGCAAATTGCAAATGTCACTGTCAATCATAATCCGTAAGGAACAATAACATCTACTTAATGCATATTAAGAAACCTCAATAATCGAACTATTCGGAATTGTATTTAGCTCAAATAAACAAATATAAAGAATTAACAGAAACCCTTAACTACTCGTCGGTAGTTATTTTTACTAGCAAATAGTCACTTTGTGGAGAATGCGCACGTACTAATAAGTAGTATAGCAAGACTTACTTTGTTTGTGTGACATATCTTGTCTTATTGTTAAAATGTAGTTAAAATGTTAATTTCCAAAACAAAATTCAAATAATAATAATAATATGACAATGGATGGTACAAACTTGTATGGATCTAAACATGGCAAACATACTTAATATTTTAATAAAGTCATATGATCTACTAAAAAAATTGCTTCACGATTTGCCCCTAATCAATTGTTTGGTTGTAATCATTGGATTTGTTTTTATGTAATCAAGCAATTTGAAGTATTGTTTCTTAAATTCGATTTCCTGGAAAAAAAATGGGGTGTCACTGTGTCGTGGACAGCGCGTGTGCACTACGTGTATGTTATGAGTAATATATTCTTTGAGCGTATTATAATGCATATCATAACCAACGAATTCGAATATATAGGTACTTATCAAAAAAATCTTTGATAACTTAACCACAGATTAGATATGCCTTAACTGTCAAGTGCTCTAATTATAGATGTAGATCATGTAGATATAGATATTATTTAAGTAGCTAACAGCATTAAAATCTCCTGATTTCTGTCTTCTGTTGTCTGTTCATCATCAGTTTTCTGATTGCCTCCTACTATGGAAGCAAATTCAAAATCGTATTCACCGTTTGAAAAATAGGTTTTTAAATATCAGTATTCTGAATCGCCTCCCACTATGGAAGAAAATTTGAACACGTCAAAAATAAGCTACACTTTATATAATACTATAAAATATGTTAGGTAGGTTAAAAGAAAACCAAATTAAACAATAATGTCAACACCTACACGACACACGTACTCTGTTTATACAGAAGGTTTCGTAACGGTTTTTACAAAATGTATGTATCTAATGGATCCTAAAACGTCTCTATTATAATATTTTTTTGTTGCGGAATGTGATACAACGATACAACACAATGTTTGCGTAATAACGTGAATAGAACAATCTTTTAAAAATAATTTCGCTATTGGTTGTCAATATTGAATCCTATTAAGATAACTATCAATAATAGGTAATATGAATTTATTGATTAAAAGTTTTATAGTAATATTCACACTTTGGCGTACGATATAAATATAATATTAATAAAGAATAATAACAATTACAAAATTTCAAGAATTGATTGGCTTGGGCGCTGTTTGCGGAATGTATGTGGAATTTATTGGAAGTCAAATTGGAATTGTTTTATTGCTGACAAGTATTTATTGTCAAATTTAATAAAAAAAATATAAAAAATAAAAAAATGATAATATAGAAAAAGGAAAAATTAAAAATATTCTTCCCTAGAATTCAAGCTAATTTTTCGAAACTCTTCAACTTTAATTTTCACCCTTTTTCTTCAATATTAGTGTTAACCTTAAAATGTTAACAATGTTAACAATAAGTATTCAACTATATTTAAATCTTACCACATACTAATTTAAATGTCAAGCCGCAAATTTATTAAGACAAATGTGCATTTGAATCATCATTTTAAACAAGGAAACATTAAATCCAAATGCTTTATTCAATTATATTTCATACTTTATAAATGATCGCGAATATAAGAATAATTATTCGACTCTTTAAAACGGTACAGTACAAATTTGTTGCTATTTAAATAAATTGTCGAAGAGTGGGTGCAATCATGACTCACGTAACGCGGTCATACGCACACTAAGATGTTTCACTACAAAAATCCGGATGTGAATAAAGTAACGACTTCATGTTTGCCCTCTGGTCAATTTGCAATGGCGTATTTTAAAAATCAATCATAAAAACGCATCCGTTTTGATATTTTTATACCTACTGTCAGAAGACCTAATTATTAAATCAACGCTCTTCGGCTTTGCCTAGGTGCAATTAGTTTTTATATTTACTATTAATTTAAATGCAAATGTCCGTTATATCATACCAATAAAATTTAATTTTTTTAAATCTTAATAAACTTTGATGCTGCGGAAAACCTTGAGGATAGGCTACGTTTAAACTTTTTATACGGACAAAGATGCGAGTGAAAGCTAGTAGTGTCTGTATATATATTTAAATAAGTCAACATGAACATTACTTACTAACAATTATGAGAAAATACTTGACTGCAATTAAACTAATTAACATTAATAATAACTACCAAGTATCGTGTTATGTTTTGCAATGGATGGAGGCAGTGGAAACCAAAAGTAGAAGGCACTGCTAGAACAGTTACCTAATTGTGAAATTGTCAGTAAACTTTAGAAACATATTTTATATAAAAACTTTAAATACTTATTGTGTCCCGTAGCTTCACCTGCATGGTCATTTAGATTAACATGGCCGCCAACGAGACAGGCATCAAATTAAATCACGCATATAAATAAGTACATAATAGTAAAAGTAAAAGATGGCAGTTACCATCGAACCGGATCAAAAAAATATACAAAATTAAACTAAATATCTATAATAGAAACGATGTCATATAGGTAATTGAGCAAGTAGCATCAACTGTAAAATATACAATCTCAAAAGTCAGAACTACGGAAAAGGATATTTTTTTTATTTTTAAATTAAGACCAGAGCTCACTTTAAAAAGTTTATTTCCAAAATTGAACCCGAAAACTCTGAGACAGAGTGTTAAGGCAATCATCCAAAAGGCTTGTAAAAACTTCCAAAATAGGCTTACTTTATAGTAGGTATGGATACCAGACAGTTGATATACTACATACAATACTTTTTTTTGTAAATACATACATATTATCATATTATAAATACAAAACATCCATGACTCAGGTACAAAGGTAAATTTTTAAAAACATAAACATTTTTCCCTAGCGGGATTCGAACCTGCGACCGCTTGGTTAACAGCTAGGGTTACTAGCCACTAGACCAAACGTGTCGTCATTTCTATATAGGTATATATGAGATATTTCTATATTTCATTTGGCCTAACACCGACCTGTTTAGAGCAAAAGCTTTAGAATATATGAGAAATATCAAGAGGACTTTTACATAATCTTGTTTTGTACTTACACAAGTTTTCATAAACTTAAAAGGAAAATGTTTATAAGTGTTCCGGGTTGGTGATTATTGTGTAACCATGAGCTTGTGTTAGAATGAAAGGTGAAAAGTTTACTAGCATTAGTAAGTTATTAAAGTAAAAAAATAGATATTACTTGAAATTTCTAATTTCAAATTAATGATCTTAAATGTTATAACGTAGGATAATCAACTTATTCAAGTTTATATGAGTATAATGAAGGATGAGTATGCAGCTTTCTGTTTTACTGAATAGTTTTATAATAAGATAAAATGATGCGGCGACATTTTAATATTATTGAATACTAGCTTTTGCTCGAGTCTTTCTAACAGACTAACAGATGTCCGCGACTTCATACGCGTTGAAAAATAATATATAAGCAATATAACGCGTGACATCTTTATTTTTATTATACTTTTGCCAGGCGTTGGATTTTCGTTTTTAGATGATCCCTCGAGAACAGTATTTTTTCTGGATGAAGGGATGTCTTTTACAGTATGCCTGACAGCTGAGTAGTTATGGCGTGAAAATTAACAGATAGACAGAGTTAACTCACATTTATAATATTAGTATGATTTTGGATATCCTATCTTTCAAAGTGTAACCAACCATACAATACACATTCACATTTTTTCATTAATATATTTTTTATATATTTCATTTGAATATTCACTTATATTTCCACCGTTTATTAAAAACAAACTACTAATAGAGATTCATGGAATTTGTAAAAACGAATACAAATGTAACGTTATATATTTTACAGTTAAAATGCTAATTGCATCATTAAACTGCAGTTATTGTAATATATTTTCGTTACTCGGTCGCGTGAGAAGTAAATCCGGTTGGTCACCAAACACACCATAGTTAAGTTACTGGAAAGTACCGTCTACGGTAAACTATGACGACAACGTCGACATAAACGTATGGCGTTAAGTTACGCAACATGTCAACAAAGAGATTTCTAGTCTTATTAGAGAGAGTCTTTGTTGATCAGCGACACAGATCGTAGGATTTTCTATTGATCTAAGTCGAAGATACCCATACAACAATCGATTGTTATTACGCGGATTATCCAACGCAATGTGAACACATAATTTGCTTATTCTATGCCGTCGAGTTAATCGCGGGCGTGACATATGAACGGACACTAATCATTGGTTTAGATGCGTCGTCAGATTTGTGATCAAAGAAGACGCGTTGAAGCTCAACTCATTATAATTTGTATTATGGTATTATCATTCATCAATGTATATAAAAAATATTCGAATATTATTTTTTTATTGAGAGAACACGATGAATTTCCGCAGTCATAAATTAGACAGTACACTGAGAGTATATAGTCTGGCGTCATCCCCTTGTGAAAGACTTAGACACCTAGGGCCTAGGTGCTGCAAGTGCGTTGTCGACCTTAGTAGGACCGAAGAACTAGTAGGACTACAGCATTGATGATGGACTACAGACATTAGTAATAAAGAAAGACGGTAGGAGTAAGAAAGGATAGGGAAATGCTAAATTTTTGTGAATGAGTTAGCAATGCCGAATTCATTTCCCAATGCAATTTTCAAATTCAGATTGGCATTGAATTTCTACTCTATGACTGTTTGTGTCAGCCTACTTTCAAGTGGATTGCGAACAAACATGTTATGTATAGTTATATGTCTATAAAAATAATAGGTAAAAAATACATGACAATTGTATGGACAATGACATGGGCGGGCGAGTTGTTCATGAACTCGGACCGACAGATTGCCTGCCGGTTAATATATAAAAAAAGATGAACTATTGTACAAATAGAACTTTTTCCCATTAAATGGTCAAACATTCAGTTTTCAAAATACTAAGAGATGCAGACTCGGCCTATGTATTAAAGCAGGACGTGGTTTATCTCTGTGTGCAAGTTTCATCCAAACGAATTTGGATAAGGTTTACGCGTTATTGAGTAGGAAGCGTCCAATCATTCAAACATTCGATTTAATAATATTAGTAAGATATAAGTACTGTGAGTATACTGTAGGCATTTCAATATAATTCTTTCCAGACAATATATTATTTTAATGCCTCACAATTACTGTCACGTTTTTAATTTGGACAATTTTAGGTGAAGGCCCTAAGGAATTTTGTGTTTCACAATGCATTTAAAAGATGCTTATGCTCGTATTTTGAAGGTGTTAGAAGTTACATATTGTAACGGTTCCAATTTATAAGTGATAGCCGCGAGGTGTTCTGACATCGGAGTGCTGTTATTACCCGAAATAGTTGATTGCTAAAACAAATTGCATATCTACCTTTCTAGTTGTGAAATAACCGACCACTCTAAAACGTATTGTTTGGATAATAGTTATAATTAATTAGAAATATAGTTCTAGATTTCAAATGAATTAAAGTGAACGAATATGGTCAGGTTGTTTGTCATTCATTCAAGAATTAGTAGGTACGTATGCCAAAGCATAGTAATTTTTGTCTATACAGTATTTTTTGTATAAAATACAAGGGTACAAGTAATCAACATTATATTATATCATATTATAATATAACATTTTTCAATTTCGATTTTTTTTTCTACAATATTTATAACAAAAATGTAATTTCCCAAGCGATACTCCAACCGCCCCAGGATAACGAGGCGCAGCAGCAAGGGTAATAAGCGTTGATGGTACAAATATATTCATTGTCTTTCATTTAAGTTGTTCTCATATGAGTGTTCACGAGCGAACCATTAGAAATCGTATGTCTTACAGAAAACTCTAGTAGGAAGTAATTGAGGAACACATTGTGATCAATAAAACAAAACGTTACTTTATTGACGAAGTTGTAAATGTGGTTTTTCTTGCGGCGTGCATTCTATACAATAATTGTATATAATGTACTTCTACTTAGAATTTATACGTAACCTATGTATAATGCGCACTGCCAAGGTTTGGAACTCCCTGCCGTCTGTGTTTCAGAGCAGATATAGCCTAACCTTCAAAGTTGTGTATACCACTATCTGTATATATACAGATATATATATATATATACATATATATATAACCAAAATCTTTTCAAAGTGGAGTGAATAGGTATCTTCTAGGTGAGCTTGCTCCATCATAGGCCTCATCTTAGCTATGCGGCTGGATTCTGGCCAAGAGCAAACCCAACTCTAATAAAAAAATGTATGTCCCAAAATACGGTACCTACCTATGTTTTACCGTAATTTCTTGGTCTTACTTCGCCCACTCTTAGACATATTTGACTTTGTAATATTCATTACCTTGTAAAGAAAATCATCTCTCATACAATTTCTCTACACGCCGTGATACATTATGAGTTTTTTCATATTTTTTCACTGACATCTTCTATAAGTTTGTTTATTTGAGATAAACAGAAAATGCTTATTTTGAGAGACATCTTAAGGTTCGAAAATTCGAAGTCAGCCTATCTTTGATTTAACGCCATAACATAAAATATTATGTTACACATTCTTGATGATTATATAGTTCAAAACACGATGTTTACAACTTCACCAGATCATGAAATATTATTAAGTCATTGTACGTCCAATTAATCTCTATTAATTGGATGTAAGAACTAAAGAGTGGACACTTATGTGTATTGACGCAAGAGGTTGCTCATTTCTTTTACAATACGTACTTATAAATATTATAAAGGTTACGATTTATGTTAGGTAATATGTACGCACTTAAGAATTCACGTATCTGATGCGGCCTCGGGGGTTTTCTTCGAACACTGTTACTGTTGACAGTGCCTGAATGTATGTCTCAGCCCCAGGCTCTTGTGGAAATTAGGTACATACTTAAATTCTTAATCTCTACTAATATTATAAAGCTGAAGAGTTTGTTTGTTTGAACGCGCTAATCTCAGGAACTACTGGTTCGAATTGAAAATTTCTTTTTTTCAATTTTTTTCAATTTATCAATTTATCGAGGAAGCCTTTAGGCTATATAACATCACGTTGTGACTAATAGGACCGAAGAAACAGTCGAAAATGTGGAAAAAAACGGGAAAAATTATTCATCTTTGAGGGCTTCCGTTGCGTGCGCTGCGAAAACCGTTCGAGATACCCAAATGATTCCCAAAGTAACTATTCCACGCGGACGAAGTCGCGAGCACCAGCTAGTTAATTATAGAAGTTAAATTCTTTGTGTGAATAAATGTATTGTCTTATTAAATGAAGTGTGAAATAGAATTATTAAATAAAGTGATTTGTGAAAAAATGAATTGTATTATTGATTTTTCGATTTATTACATTATTTAAAGGTAAAATTTTCATTGGTATTTCAGTGGCATAGTAACCTTGACCTGGTGTTGCAGCATCAAGTAGTCTGTTGAATTACCTACTTCTCACCAACTTACAGCAGGTTTATATAGCATAGCATAGCATAGCATAGTATAGCATGTTTGGACTCAATAGAAAGTCGAGGGTTAATTTATAATTTTAATAATAGCCTATTATATCTTAAGATATGACTCCCCATATCTGCATGTCTATATTAGGAGAGCCCAAGAGATGGCAAACTAGTTCACATAGTACGAGTAAGTCGTGACCAATTGAAACACGTGCGTTTATCACAATGTCGCTAATATTTTCCAACAACAATACAAACAATGGTCGTGTTGGTGTCATGTGTACATACACATATAACCGGTATGGGTTTCACTGTACACACGCCGTTATTGTCAATTTACATAATTATTTATAATACACGCCATCGACAACCATAAGTATCGGAAAGTTGCGTGCACGCATCTTTTACTTACGAAATTCCTTGCGCAAATCATTATACAATACAAGCAATATTTCTCCCTAAAATGAGCTACATTGGATTGATAGTTTTTAATTAACAAAGTTTACGTTAATAGCGTTTATAAAATGCAAATTTCATATGAGAAAGATTAATTTCCATACGGATTATGTCATAATGTATGAAATAGAGTTGTTTTTATTTAAGCGCATATATATTAATACACTTTACATAATATATTAATATTTAAATAATATATTTATATAAAAAAAATTTTTTAGATTTTAAGGTCATAAAAATGTAATAGTTAATAATGATTATATTTCTTAAATATTTCAGGACATACTTATAAGAAGAGCCTTTTCGGCTATCTTCATTCTTATTCTTATTCTTATTCTTCATCTTGTAATCAATGTTCGTAATTTCCTAGTATTGCTTAGTAGTATTCTAGGCCATTATAATTTTTTTCTGTTACCATTATAAATTATAAACATTTGGTGGACATAAGTAAAAAAAAACCTTAGTACTTGTAGTTGAATGTCCTAAAATAGTCATAGAATATTTTCAGTGTCGCTGGAGCACTTATCGAGTGTTTTGTAATTTTATTATATTTATAGGTAGGTAAAAAAACCATAATTACGTCAAAAGAATTGTAAAATGCAATAGTCAAATACAGAATTATCTAAACCCAAGCATGTACTTTATGTATAACTTGCAACTTATTTAAATTAACCAAAATGTACGAGTATTTCCCCTTCTCAGAAAGAAAGTGCATTGCATACAAATTTTAATGTGTTTCACGTATGAACGCTTTTGAACGGACAGAATCTTTGTTTTCGTCTTACCGCAGAATACAAAACACATAAATGTCTGAGTTCGTGAGGGCACGCCCGCAGCCACTCTCCCTCAGTTACCGTGACTTCCGATGCAACTGCGATGAGCCGATAGGGCGCCATCAATTATAAAACCAGCCATAATATTTTAACTGAAAATACCTTTAAGTTTAAAACATAAAAAAATAACTGTGTTTTATGTAGTGTTCCTGTAATGAGTGAAAATGTGATGGCAGACCCAATTTCCTTTTTCTTTTCTTATCCTTAATCATACTTAGCAGCACCACACTTGCAATACCTATAGCCTTGCTTGTTTTAATATGTGACGATATGGCCACCAAGTGGCCAGTCAGCCTGCCTGACTACCTTTAAATTAATTTAAAAAAAAACTGCTTATTTAAATAACAAATAGTCTGATATGTATAAGTAATTATTATTGCAGTCAACAAATTGACCAAATATGACTTAATTAAATGAATCATTATGGCTTCTAATGGCCGAATTCTCAATTGCTAATACTTCCGTTTATAAATAATTCGTTAGAATTAATTAATTATGTCAATTATATAAGTAGTGTGTTTATAATTTGTAGAAGTAATTATAAGCAGTTTCAAAAAAATAATACGGACATTTATAATTCAGTAGGTCGACGGTGGATGGATCCAGGCTGATTCTGACCGGTTCTTTTGGAAAATTATGAGGGAGTCCAGTACGATGATGATGAAGCATGAAATAACTGAAATGGTCTAGATAATACACATTATACTGTACAATTAAATACAATTTCTCCGAATATGATTTTGTCCCATTCGGTGTCAAAACCCTTGGTCCGTGGGGTCCTAGCGCTATAAGGCATTTTAAGGAAATAGCAAAAAGGTTAGTCGACATCACAGGAGACCGAAGAGCTGGCAGCTACCTCATTTAGTCTAGCTATTCAAAGGGGGAACGCTGCCAGTATCTTCGGAACCTTGCCTAAAGGGACTCCTTTTAATAATATATTTTAGTTATTATATTATATTTTTTAAGATTTTTAGTTAAATGTATGTAAATATATCAAATTAAGTACATTACCCAATGTACATAGTGTAGTTTTCTAGTGTCATTTTTGAAATATTTGTAAAGTTGAGTTTAATGCATTCGTTCATTAGCAGTTGAAACGCGCCGCCAATAGTATTGTATCAGACGTGTGTCGCAGTGAAAGTCTCAAGCAATCACAACAATGTGCAGATTCTATTCGAGTGAAAATTTTGCTTTCTTTGAAAATTATAAAATAATGCACGCTTGTCTTGCCACGAGTCATTAAGGAGACAGCTTAAATTAAAAATATTATTAATTTATATCCGATATAAGTACATTTTTGTGTTTTTTTTTAAAATAGGGAATAGAAATGTCTAATAGTAGAAAGAACACTAAATAGTAAACGAAGTAATAGCGTGCGGGAGTACGTGAAATGATGGGTCAGAGGCTGAGAAATACAAACATTTTTCTCAATAAAACGTCTTGGAATTCATTTAACAATTGAAAAAATATTAAAGATAACAATGAATTTATTATTCATAATAGAGATCCCTAATGACGCTCGCACTATATTTTTCCCACTGTGTACGCTCGGAAACGATGAGTGCTTTGTAACAAGCGACGCTTTTCTTTAGAATAATTGCTACAAAATTAGTTTCCTCTTACATGCATAATCTATTTGCACTTAATAACTTTGAAAGTAGTTGAGCTGTTGTACTATGAAAAATATTGTCTTATTTTTACTTGCTTGAGTTTATTAAATCATTTTTATTCTAAATGTTAACCTAGGTAATAAACTATATTTGTATGCCAAATCTCATCTAAAACCGTTAAGTCGTTTCTGAGATTAGCGTGCACAAACGCACAGACAAACATACAAAAAATTTAAAAACTATTTTTTGTACTCGGTAATATTAGTGCAATTGTCCAAATTGTTTTTTGAAAAAAAATTAATGAACAGACGGCTCGCTTACGATTTTGTTAATATTATGTATACGTATCTTTACACAGTATAAAATAAAGTCGCTTCCCGCCGCCTGTCCCTCTGTATGTATGCTTAGATCTTTAAAACTACTCAACGGATTTTAATGCGGTTTTCACTAATGGAAGATTGTTAAGTGAGGAACTCACATAATATATAATTTTCAACATGTTGCATATATTTTATATATAATTTTCAAACAAAAGGCACCCGTGCGAAGCCGGGACTGGGTCGTTACTAGATTGATAAACTAAAGCCAAAAAGCTACACGCAAATGCATATTACGAATAACATAATGCAGGTGTCATAAACATTTAATTAGCGTGAGAAGAAAATTAAATTATGTAAAATCCGTAATTTCGTAAAGTGACATTGCACGGGTTATGGGGCCACAGTTGAATGACCATACCACATACCATGGATTACGATATTGTCATTAAAATTTGAGAAGCACTATTGTTGCATGTTACTTCGTAAATTAGATAATACAGTTGCATTTCTTATATTTCAGTACTAGTGTGTGATTCATTCATTCATTGTCTACTGTTTCGGCCTAATTAACTCTGATCAAATGATAATTAACTGCTTTCAATAGAGTTGTTCGTATTTGCATTATTAGAATCTGTTTTTAATACAATGCAATGTGTTAATGTCTTGTGTTGATGATGTTGAACAAACGTGATTGATGATTGCAAAATAGCATTGTTTTGTGGGATGTGATAATAATGTATATAATAATGATAATAATAACACCTTATCGAAACGTTTGGTCGACATAACCGGCGATTCTAAATCTGGCTATTACCTCGGTCAACAGATAAGTATTGCTATACAACGAGGTAATGCAGCCAGCATGCTTGGGACCCTGCCAAAGGGACCGATGCTTTATAATATATAATGTGTAAATATATATACATAATTTAGAATTAGATTTTACTAACATTAGAAAAAGATAGATTACAAATCATACAAAGTATAGTGGGGGGTAATTGCCCAGAACGACTGAAATAATGTATTGTCTAACTTTTAATACAAATTTAATATTTACAAGGTAATAACTGTTACTGAATGGCAAAACGGAAGGTGCGGTAGTTAACAAACTGGTTGATATTTTAAATTAATACCTACATGATTAAATTATCGATAATATGATTACGCTCTAGTTTCTAGTTTTTTTATGTTAAGGTTGACAGACAGGCTGACGGTCCACTTAGGCTGATGGTAGGGGGCACCGTCGCCTATAACACTAGCAACGCCATATATGCTGCAAGTGCGCTGCCGACCATAGAAGGATAAGGGAAGAGCTAGGATAAGGATAAGGATAAGGATAAGGGATGAGGAAGGGATGGAGTAATGGGCTCTGGCATCCTTTACTCGCTCACCGAGTGGTTGGTTACTTCCGCCAGAAGGGCTGCCCAAATGCCTTCGTAACACAGTAAATAAAATGTGCAATTTACAAATTACCTACTATGTAATTTCAAATTAAACTTCGGATAAAAACGCGAGGCATGGCTAGTAACATATATTTATTAAAAAATCAATTATGCAATGTTACATGTAATAGAGGTAAGTACATGATCATACATTACAGATGCCATTAATCAATAAGTGATCTACTGGTTCATAGATTTCTCCTGGCACGGCGCGTGTTCGACCGCGTTCTAAGACATTGCTAAAAATCGAAAGGTAACAAATTAGCACCCGGTTCAATAATCATAACTCACACATAACATTAAATATTGCACAATATGGTAAAGTGTAGAGGTCGTGTTTTTTTTTCTTTGAATAAATTAAAATTGATTGAATGAAAATAACGATGGCGTCGCTTTCAAACAAATAATTCGGATCATAAAAGTTTTTGGGACGGGCGTCGAGAGCTAAAAGACGTTTGTTATTGACTTCTATCAACGCACACGCAAAACAAAACCTTGTATAAAAAGCTGAAGTTTAGAAAAGAAGTTTATTTCATAACGTGAGCATCCGAAAGGATTTTTGAAATTAAGAACTAAAGTTTTTTCAAAAATGGAGTTAATATACGAAAGAGTAGATAATAAACATCAATCTTCACAAACTTTTGCATACATATTATTATTAATAAGCTAATAGAAGTATTTAGCCAATCGAAACAATGGTTGTAATAAAAAACATCATTGATGTTAAATTCTTTTATTTTGGTACTAACGGATGCTTTTCGTCACAGATGAACAAAATTCTAAGAACGGAAGCACTATGATAAATCTGAGCAAGGTCTTTTTAGTATATATATTGTTTGTACTACTGTACAAAAAATTTACAATGAGCGTTATTTTATTATACACAAAAAATTAAAATTTAATTTAAAATGGTCTTCATTGGCTTATGCAATTTTTTCAACGTTATGGCAAGTCAAAGATTTAAAGCTTTGTGCCAAGTTATCGATAAGTCACAAACTTTCTCAATGGAAAAAATTGCCATTGTCATTTATGTAATGTTTTAGGGATTTAGGACTTCTTTCACCATCTGTCAAGTAGGCTAACCGTCATTTAAAGTCACCGGTAACCGGAGATAATGGAGCTGATATATATATACCTTTATTTGTACCGTAAAAGTCCCAAACATTAAAAAGAAAATAATAGAAAAAAAATCGCCTATCGAATGATGCAGTAAACCGAGTGCATAATTTAATAAAACAGCCTGACCAAATACATTGACGCCTGACATCATTATAGGTACTATTACCAAGCGTTGGATCTTGTTTTTAGATAGCTGGTGCCTATTGAAATATTTGACCTATGTCCATCCTGAAATTCTATTCTATTGGTGATATTTTTTTAAATCGGATGAGTAGTATTAAAGATTTAACACGCAAACTAAAAATCATACAAAATTTATCCCTTTATAATATAGTATTAGTATAGATTTATTTTTATTATAAGCAAGGTGAATAATGACATCAATAATAACAAAGGAATTACAACCCATATTCACAGTAATAATATTCTTCACAAGTAGTTCACAAGTAAACCACTTCTCAGCTGAATTGCATGCTAGTCTCTCTGTCACGCTTTAAAAGAACAATAGTATGGAGATATTTATCTAGCTCGTTGGAAGATAACACTTAAATTTGGACATCGTCAGGTAATTTCTATTGTGCACTACTAGCAACACGCCAGCTTCGCACTGAGTCGAAATTTTCAAAAATCCTTTCTTAGCAGATACTTACGTTATAAAATAAACCTATGTTACAAATTTCAGCTTTCTTAATCTTAATATGTTTAGCCAAACTTTGATAGTCATTCAGGAAAAAAAACTATAGATTCTATTATTTTTTACATTCTATTATTTTTTACAGACATCTTCAATTAAACTATATTAACTAGCGACCCGGCCTAGCTTCCCACGGATGCAATTTTTTCTGCAAATTATCTTATACACAAACCTTTTCCTCGTTTATCGCCCTTTCTTTTATGAAAACCGTTACCAAAATGCGTTGAGTGGCTTAGAAGAAACTAGCAGAAAAAACGTATAGTGACTTGGATATAGATAATATAGATATATAATAAGTAATTCAATTTAATAGTACCTACCTCAATCAAATTTAGTTTTGTAATTATTATATGTAATTAGTTTTGTAATTATTATATGCATTTTTATATGTAATTATACATATACTCATGTATAAATACAATTCATAGATCTATTGATGTCTTTAAAATAGACTGCAATAAGATTAACGAACGTTACACAACTCAGTTGTAACCTCTGCACTTACCCTTAATAAATCAAGCGAGCGATGGTCGAAAGCTTAGACTAAATAAAGAGATAAATTCGCTCGAAGGCATAGAGTTCACTGAAAGGTATTTGTTTTCTAACCAGCACAATATAAGTGGAATGAATCATTCAACTTTACGATTTAATTTCATTGTATAAATGTGTAAACTTTGTGTTCATAGTAAAATCAATCATAAGGTAATCACTTATGATCGATCGATATATCATAAAATAATAAAATAACTTGTAATATTTACTGCAATATTATATTAAAGAGACTTTGAAAACTGTTTTCCACGACAAATGCTACTAAGGTAAAAGCACCTATTACCGCGGTATTTCGGGGAATTTTGACTTTAGAGTGAAATATTTTGTAATCAGGTCTATCCTCGGCAAGTAAGCATTTTTTTAAACATTTTAGGGACTCTTTATTATTGATTTCTCTCACTTCTTTTTATTTATTTTGAAGCGTAGTATTTATATATATTTTTTAAAACAGGAAGTCGACATCCCCTATTACCGAGGCATGCTCAAAGGTTTTTTCTATTACCGCGGTATGTGGCTCCTATTACCGAGTATAGAAAAAAAAAAACTTGTTGTCCTGATGGTTCCGTATAAAATAAAATATATTTAAAAAATACACAAAACATTGCGATCAACTTTATTATTATCATAATTAAGAAACTGAACAAATGTAGAAGAAGACTATCACAGTTACCTTCCACCTATATTAACAACAATATTTATAATATTTTGCTTATTATAACTAATCTACAGTCTATACAGGGTTAAATTTTATTCACTTGTAGTACTTAATAAACTGCATTAAATCTATAGATATATTTATTTATGTAAGTTGGGTATAATGAGAAAAATAACAATAATAATTACACAAATAACTAAAATTGAATCAATAAAATCAATTTTTCGATTATTCTCGATTATAAACACGTATATAAACGCTACCTCTTTTTACTAAAACTTACTTATTCTTCGGACATAAAAAAGCTGTTTCATTGTAGTTAAATATGCGTCTTGGGCCCTAAAAAACTTGAAGCAAATCGTTACGTTCAATATACGAGTAAACTCTTCCAAACCACGCTCGTATTGAGTCTTTTGTGGTTTGATTTCTACTCAATGTCGGATGTCGTTTCAAAAAACCCAATAACTTTTCCATAATTACTGCGAAATTTAAATTAATTACAGTTGTTTCTTGTCGGGACTAGCCAACTTATACTTATGGCAAAGTCTTTGACGTAGTGGAAAGCAGTGGGGTGAGAGCAGACCTGACATCAAAACTGAATGTCCTCGATTATGATGTCATGAATTAATGATCAATAAATCAAAATCACAGCAGAGTAACATGATAAAACCTTTGTCTTTGTTATGAAACATTATTTGTAAATATTTTTATCAAGAATAATTCATTAACGGAACCCTAAATTTGGACACTGGTTACTACAACACGATACGAATACGAATACAGGTTGCCTTATCACTCGGTGATAGATTTTATTTGAAAACTGTATTTCCGAGTACTCTGCACTCGTTAATAGATTCTCATATAATCTATTACCGAGGTATGCCGCGGTAATGAGAGTAGTATACAATATTTTTAAATATAATTCCGACCCTTAAAAAAAGAATACCAGAAAGATTTTTTGGTGTCACTTCGAAAAAATAGAGATAAATCTTCATGAAAAACAGTATTTTGAATGACAAGATATGCCGTATTATCATTCTTTTCTCAAATGAATATTGCATATATTTTATGACGTTTTTGACACCCAGTATAAAATTATACTTTAAGTGCTATGAGTTTTTATAAAAATAATGAATTTTTATGGATTTTGCATACATCGAAAATAGATTTTTCGTTTATAGAATACATGAGGACTGGAAGATTGATCAATTTTTACTAATGAGATAATAAATAATTTAAATATAATAAGCAAAATAGGAACCTCAATATTTCCATTACCGAGTGTTCCCTCGGTATTAGAAGCTGCCTCCAATTTTAGGCATCTATCACCGCGAGTTTTATTTCTTAATGTTATTATGTGTTTATTGAAAATTTTACCATGAAAAGTAAAAGAAAATACTCCTAGAAATACGCAAAAACAAGTAAACATCATCCGTAGTCAATTATAAAGTATTTTACCTTAAAAATCACGAAACAAAAATATGAGTGCCCTTACATGAATTGCCCCTTGCTTGTATGGACACAACCTGATTCTGCGTTCCCGTCGCACAAATTGATCGTTTTTGATCTGTTCATCTTTGGTATGTCTACCAACGCCCATTAATTCGATGTAAAACACTCCAAGTTAGAACTTGTCCAAAATAGTATCGTTCTAAAGTTACTGTTATTAAATTTAAATACGAAAATATCGGATACCTCGGTAATTGATGCCGATTTTGCATACCGCGATAGTAGGTGCTTTTACCTTAAAGTTATGATTTCAAGAAATACTTATGTAATAAAAAAAGCAGTAATTTATACAGATAAGGAGATAAACTGACGTTAGATTAAAAAAACCTCAGATATTCTAAAATATTCAAAAAATTAGAAGTAGCTTGTAGGGTTATATATTGTATTAGTGTGTGTGTCGCGCATATGTGGGTGTTGCGTGCGAGCACACCAGTCTCGCCGCGGGAGTGCAACCGGTCACTCGCCGTGCCTGTAATCGGTGGTGCTGAATAAATACAAGTAATTAAGTAACATCTTTCATTTATAGTCATCATAACACGCGAACTATAAATTAGGGTTTATACATAGTAAAGACACAATGAATATAATCTCTAAAGTGGTGACCACCCGACGTGATTTTAAACAAGTATAACCGACGTGATTTAAAAACGATAATGTTTAGTGCAGTGCCACCGACGCAATCTCCAGCAATGCAACCAACACAAGCAGTGATAAAAGGCACAACGTCTGCCGATCAGGACAACATGGCCCTAGCGTCTATCACAGTGTCGGCAAAGCTACCAGATTTTTGGGTAGACATGCCACGATTATGGTTTGCACAATTTGAGGCGGTCATGGCACCGCAGAAACAAGGAGATGACACAAAATTTAATTTGGTTATTTCCAAATTAGGCAGAGACTCCATCCAGCAGGTAAGCGACTTGCTTACAACACCACCCGAAGGAAATAAGTATAACGCGCTGAAGGACAGACTGTTACAAGTATACGAAGAGAGCGCCGAACGCCAATTCCAAAAGCTTGTTTCGGAATTAGAGTTGGGTTCTCAGAAGCCAACGCAGCTCCTACGCAGAATGAGAGATTTGGGTCGTACAACGCAAGTATCTGAACAAACTTTAAAGAGCCTGTGGTTGTCGAGAATGCCATCCGCCGTTAGAGCTGTCATCACAGTGTGTCAGAAGCAAAACCTCGACGATTTGGCTATCATCGCTGACAAAATTGTCGAGAACAGCAAGTCCTACGAGATTTCAGCAGTAACGAGCAGCACCAGCCACGCATCTATAGAACCTCTGGTTGCGCTAGTGAACAAACTAACGCTGGAAGTAGCATCGCTCCGTAACGAAATCTACAGCCGTGGACGTTCGAGAGGCAGAAGTCAACCAGGTCGCAGGAGCAGGTCAGTGTCGCGGAAAAGGAGATCACCTGAAGACCCGAACTGGTTGTGCAAGTTTCATTACCGCTACAAGGGCAAGGCAAGGCGCTGCGAACAGCCGTGTGCCTGGTCTTCGGAGGATAAGGAAAACTAAAGACGGTATATTCGAGATCGGTGGACGAATGTACCCAAAACCAGGTAGCTAAAAACCATCGATTGTTAATTAAGGACAGTTTCTCTAAACTTACCTTTTTGATAGATACCGGAGCTAATATCTCAGTTATTCCAAGGAGATATGCACAAAAGTATACGATAGAGCCTTGTGATTTTAAATTGTATGCAGCTAACGATACTGAGATAAAAACACATGGTATATGTAATTTAGAATTAACTTTTGGACTTAGAAGAGTATTTAAATGGCCTTTTATAGTGTGTGCGGTAAAGCAACCTATAATCGGAGCTGATTTTTTAAGAAATTTTAGGTTAACAGTAGATTTATACAATAATAGACTTTTAGATTTAGTAACTAATATGTACGTTTGTGGATCGAAATGCGCATATTTTGAGGGAACGGTTAAATGTATTAACAGCAATCATCCGTACGCGGAATTACTAGAATCATTCCCAGAAATCACACGTCCACCTAATTTTAAAGATATTCCAGAGCACTCTGTGTACCATCATATTGAAACTACCGGAACCCCTGTCTACGCGCGCGCTAGACGTTTGCCGCCGAATAGGTATGACAAGGTTAAAAAAGAATTTCAGTTGATGCAAGAGCTAGGAATTTGTAGACCTTCTAAAAGCGCATGGGCAAGTCCATTGCATGTAGTCCCAAAAAAGAATGGCGATATACGTCCTTGCGGCGACTACAGGATGCTTAACGCGATTACAAAACCAGATCGTTATCCAATCCCGAGAGTTCAAGATTTTACTTACGGATTATACGGTAGGAAAGTTTTTACCAAAATAGATATTTGTAGGGCGTATCATTTTATTAGAATTAGGCCAGAAGACATAGAGAAAACGGCTATAATAACTCCATTTGGTCTCTACGAATTTCCTAGAATGACGTTTGGACTGCGTAATGCAGCGCAAACATTCCAAAGATTTATAAATAATACAATTTTATCAGGTATAGAAAGATTGAATTACTCGAACGACAAAGCAGACGATGCAAATTATCACAGCGGTATTACAGGACAGTCATTTGTATTCGGATTTCTTGATGACGTCATAATAGCTTCAGATAACAATGTCATTCACAAGGAACATTTACGATTGTTATTCGAACGGTTTAGTAAATATAAAATATCAATTAATTTAGCAAAATGCATCTTTGGTCAGCAAAAGATAGATTTTTTAGGCTATGAAGTTTCGGAAAAAGGTATCAGTCCTTTAAATGACAAGGTACGAGCTATCGATACGTACCCAAAACCGGAAAATATCGAACAGCTTCGTAGATTTTTAGGAATGCTGAATTTCTATAGGAATCACATACCTCACGCAGCAAAAGTGCAGGGAATTTTAGACAAATATTTACATGGCGCCAAAAAGAAAGATAAGCGTAAAATAATATGGACAGACGAGGCATCCAGGGCATTTGTACTATGTAAAGAAAATTTGAAAAATGCTGCCACGTTATCACATCCTATTCCAGACGCTCAAATTGCCTTAACGACAGACGCGTCAGATTGTAGTATAGGAGCGGTATTACAGCAGAGAGAAAATAGCGCATGGAGACCCCTTGGCTATTTTTCTAAAAGGCTTACGGAATCCCAAAAGAAGTACTGTACATATGATAAGGAACTTTTGGCGATTTATTCTAGTATAATCTATTTTAGGGATTTATTGGAAGGTAGGAACTTTACGATATTTACGGATCATAAACCACTGACATATGCATTTACGAAGTTAAGTTCAAATAAAGAATTACCTAGGAGAGCGCGCCAATTATTATTCATTAGCGAATTCACTAATGACATTCGACACGTGCAAGGGGACAATAACCCCGTTGCTGACGCATTATCGAGAATCGAAGCGATAACATGTCCGGCGCCGGTGCAACACGCTGACATTGCGCAAGCGCAAGCCGTAGACAACGAGTTGGCAAGTTTGTTGAAATCTGCCGCGAACAGCAAAATACAATTGAAACATATGAATTTTAACGATACTGATGACATGATTTATTGCGAAACATCTACCAATCGTATTAGACCTTACATTCCAGTTCAATTTAGGAAAACGATGTTCGAAAACTTACATGGCCTAACGCATCCCGGAATTAGGGCAACACGGGCATTAATATGTAAGAAAGTTTTTTGGCCTGGGATGAACAAAGACATAGGTAGATGGGCAAAAACATGTATAAAATGCCAAAAAAGCAAAATAATGCGGCATACTATATCTAAACTTGCCAGTTTCGGCGAAAGCGACAGGTTCGCGCACTTACATGTAGATCTAATAGGACCGTTACCAGTGACGGAACAAGGATTCCGATACTGTGTGACGATGATAGACAGGCGAACTCGCTGGCCTGAGATATGTCCAGTCGCGGATATGACGGCCGAGACAGTTGCAAAGGCAGTCTATGAAGGTTGGATTTGCAGATTTGGTTGTCCGAAGGAAATAACCACGGATCAAGGCAGGCAATTCGAAAGTGAATTATTTACGGACTTAGTTAAATTGCTAGGTATACACAAGACGCGAACCACTCCATATCACCCGCAATGTAACGGAAAAATCGAAAGATGGCATAGGTCGTTAAAGACCGCATTAATTGCTAGGCTAAGAGATAATTCGGAATGGCTAGTAGAATTACCTACAGTTATGTTAGGACTAAGAGCCGCGTGTCAGGTGGATAGCGCGTTCACAAGTCCAGCAGAATTCACTTTAGGGCATTGTCTACGTCTACCTGGTGAATTTTGTTGGGAAAAGTGTTCCAAAATAGACAATCCACAAGCATACATAATTAGGCTAAGAGATATTTTAAGTAAGATTAGACCTAGTAGTAGAAATTTCAGTAATAATAAGATGTTTGTACATGCTGATTTAAATTCCTGTTCACACGTATTCCTCAGAATAGACGCGGTACGGAAACCTTTAACACCTCCGTACAGCGGACCTTATAAAGTTATGGAAAGGAATGGAAAATTTTTTAAAATATTAATTAACGATAAATTGTGTAATATTTCAATAGATAGACTCAAACCAGCATACATGCTGCAAGAAAGTAACATTACGTTGCCCAGTAGCTTAGATCAGCATAAGCAGGACAATGACACCGAAAACACACCGTTGAAAATAACGCGGGCTGGCAGAATAGTAAAGAGACCCGTCAGGTTTGATTGTTAAGAAATTAGTGTCATTAACCTGAACATATATTTTTGTCAGTAAATGTAGAGTTGGCAAGTTGAAGTTTGAACTGAAGTTACACAAGTTTAAGTATATAAGTTTAGATATTTTATAATTATGTGTTAAATATTTTGATTATATAAAAATTTTTTTTTAGAAAGGGGTGTATGTAGGGTTATATATTGTATTAGTGTGTGTGTCGCGCATATGTGGGTGTTGCGTGCGAGCACACCAGTCTCGCCGCGGGAGTGCAACCGGTCACTCGCCGTGCCTGTAATCGGTGGTGCTGAATAAATACAAGTAATTAAGTAACATCTTTCATTTATAGTCATCATAACACGCGAACTATAAATTAGGGTTTATACATAGTAAAGACACAATGAATATAATCTCTAAAAGCTAAAACACATAACATAACGCATTCGAGTAACAATTTTGATTTTACTACCATAAATATTCATACCACGGGTTAATATACTGTGCCACTGGCTTATATATATTATATGCAAGTAAACTCCAATATTCGTCCATTATTTACAATGGAAACTCATTCTAATCTTAGAAGTTTGTAAGTGTTGACATTTGTTTCTTAATAAAGTAAAAACGGCTGATCTTTACCATTGTACAGCCGGTAGAAACACAAATAGGATAAGTAACTATGAGTATAAATACAGCGAATAAATTAGTATTAAAGAAACAATAAAACTAATACATACCGGTTTTACAATGAATGAATGTATATTCATTCTGAATGGATGGTCAGGTCATTGACAAATTTCAAGATAACGAATTAGAGGCTCGTAAAAGGCTTTTAATCAGTAAAGAGATCGTGAGAAAAATATGTTGAAAATTATACAAATATCTTTCGCTTTCACTGTCTCACGGCGAGAAATTTTAAACTAGACACAAAATCGCTTTTGTGTTTTAACGTCGAGTTCGTCTGCATTTTACGGAAAATTGTTATTAGAGTGCCCGTAACTTTTAAAAACTCTCTTTAATTGGCTTGACTTTCTATAATAAAATTAATAAAATATTGACGTTAACAGTTTTGATGAATTCTAGAATTTTTTAATAAAATAAAATATACCTTTGCGAAAATAAGTTTGTTTTTTAAACTTTCACGACTTAACTACTCAAACTATCATCATGAGATTCTGCATACACCTTTTTTGGGGATGCAGAAAAAGTAATGTTCCCATAAAAAAAAAATTAAAAAAATACTTAATTCAAATTAAAGCTTTCAGCTTCAGATTTCAGCTTAATGTTTAATTGTAAATAGTTTTAGACTAAATTCGAAGTTCTATAAATGTAAAAGTTACCAAAGAAAGAACCGCCAAAGAATAATAAAAGAATTTCTATCGAACATGTCTTCATTTCGTGTTTTCTTTTGATCCATCGTGACAAAGGAAAGTCTTTGTAAATATTGAGCACTTGACTGACTGATCGCTATCACAACCGGTCGTCTTTGTTAGTAATTCGTAGATAGATTGAAGGTAAAGTACGCAGTATGAAATGCTTACCTATTATTGTTATTGGCGCAACTATTGCCATATAAAAAGTTTATTCCATTTATTCATAATAGATTCGTTCTCATCTCCCTTTTGTTAAGAAGAATCGTCACATTTAGAAGTCACGACTTCTTTTCATATTTTCAAGGTGTATTCCAATTTCGAACTAATGACACTGTGTCAATAATGGTAAACATAATGATTGTTGCATAAATTTATTCTATTTAAATTATACAAAACAATGCCGGCAGGCAAGTTGTCGGTCTACAGATGGTCTACAGGATAGTGGGTGGCTACTATCAACAATAAACCAGGACTAACACTGAACAAGTCCACAAAGTGATAATAGGATAACCAGACTTATGTGTTTAAGGGCTTCTTTCACCATCTGTCAAGTAGGCTAACCGTCATTTAAAACGTCACCTGTCCCCGGGAATAATTTAGCTGATATACCTTTGTTTGTACAGTAAAAGTCCAAAACATTAAAAAGAAAATAGTAAAAAATGGATGCTAGAACCGAGTGCATAATTTAATAAAACATAAAATTATTTCTAAAAGTAGGTAACTAATCAACACACTTGTAGTTGGTGAAAGAGGCCCTTATACTAACAAAAATTATATTACAATGTATTGCTAGCCTTAAAAAGTTCAAAATAGTTTTACAACTGTTCAACTTCGTTTATTCGGTAATATCCGCGTATAATAAATAGCAAAAAGTAATTTCCGACAAATAATGTATTAGCATATTTGGGTTATTTACTAGTTCAGTGATCCGAAACGATTCTCATAATTTATATTATAAAGCTTGTTCGATTTGCTGGAGTTTTATTTTGGAATTAAACACATCATTATCATAACTTTCATACGTCTACGGATCTCCTCATTTCCGATTCGATCTCACAGTATAACCCTCGAGCATAGCCCTCTCCATAGCTCGTTGAGCTTTCTCGTGACCCAATGTTTCAGCGCCATATGTCATCACTGGCAACACACACATGTTAAAATATTAAAACAAAGTGTATTATTTCACAGTGGTCTTCTGTAAAGGTTACTGTCGCCAGACAGGTTGCCTAAATGACTGCGAAACGCAAAACAACCTGCCACTACTTGACTTGAAATTTTTTTTTATATATTTTTTTTATTGAGACACAATATTTTATTTTATTTTATTGAGACACAACAATATTGAGAGACAATCGAAAAATTTTGTTTATAAATTAATTTATATTTATTTATAAAAATAATCAATATAAATAGGTATATATGAGGTACTCGTATATATTCAATTCACATGTCATTTAATTATGACGTCGTCGCGTCGCTGACTTCGATGTCAGTTACAATATTGTGTTTTAGAAGTGTTCGTTCCACATTCACGGCGAGTGTGTTATGTCAACTTGTATAAAAATGGTATTAATGACTTCCTTTATCGAATGCATGCATAAATAATGTGTTATGTATGTATCTGTGTTGACGCGAATCTTTTAAACAAGAGCAGACAAACGACTAGACGGGACCGGAAAGGCGAATTCAAACGTGTTTACAGTTATGATACCTTAATATCCGTCTGGCAATAATACAACTATTTACCCTGTAGCCTGTAGCGATACTGTTATTAATTTAATTACTATAAATTTATGTTTATCTAAGTTATGAGGCAGGGTGAATTGGAAACAGCTGTAAAATTCTTTCACCTATAGAAAGCTACATTATCAGCGAGTAACATAGGCTATATTTTATAAAAAAAAATACGTGGGCGAAGTCGTGTGCAACAGCTAGTTATAAAATAAAGTCGATATCTAATGGAAAAGCGATGATCGAGGAAGGTTTGTATATATCATTTGCAGAAAAAATTGCAACCTTGCGAAGCCGAGGGCTGGTCGGTAGTTTGATCCCATTAGTGAAATCCGCATGAAAATCCTTTTAGCTGTTTTGGAACAGACGCGGTGGAGGACTTTGTTTTAAATGTAAGGTGTTAATAACACATATGTATAAACATTTAAACATTGACACTAAAAACACCAAACACTAGGTAGGTACATATCTGTTTTTCTGTACTTAATGCAAAATGGTGAACCTTGTTTATTTTTTCTTTATGACAATATCTGCAACTGAATACTTGTACTGTTACCAATTCTGTGGATATAGGTAATGTTTTTTATGACTAGTCGTGGCCTGCGGTTTCGCCGCGTAAATTGTATGTTTGATCCTATGCGAATCGAAGGAACAACAGGTCTGATTTTAGAAATTATTTTTGAGTTTTATTGTTCGTTTATTGGTGAAAGTTATTGGCTATAATATCACGTTACGAGTCAAAGAAGTGGAACAGTAGCCATAAAAGAGAACCAGTCTAGCAAACTGCAGCAAGTTAACCAGATAGGCAACATAGTCAGCTGATAGACCTGCTAGTCCTAATCCGTACATACTCGTAGTATAATTTGAAGTTGCTTTCCGCGTCTGTCTTTGTGGCCGCTAACTCCTCTTTTAGGACGCATCGGATTTAGATGCGATTTTCACCATCAGTTTTTTTTAACATTTTTTTTTATGAAATCTTATTAAGTTTTTAGGTATAGAGAAGCATCATAGGTTACCTTAAGAGATATATAAGCATACAGACCCGCTACCGGCTTAGCCCAGAAAAACTTAATTATGTTTTATTATATACTAGCTGGTGCCCGCGACTTCGTCCGCGTTGCAAAATAAAAAAATATATATAAGAATATATACCCTATGTCCTTTCTTGAACTCATGACAACGTGTATGTAAAATTTCATGAGTAGTTAAAGCGTGAAAAGGTGATATACAGACAGACTTACTTTCACATTTATAATATTAGTATGGATAAAAATTCACCAGTTATGTGTAATGTTTTATTCTATATCTAAACAGTTTTACATTGCCATCGTTATTAAAATCAACACCAAGTCAGTGTTGTCTTAAAGAAAATCTGTGAGAGAGGTCACGGAGACATTATGTGAAGAGCCAATGGATTCTACTTTTACATTGCGTAACCCGTTAGGTGCTATGTCAATGTGCTTCTTAATAGACGAGCTCACGAACACTATGGCTAGATATTGGTTGTGTAACTAAAATAATAATTAATGCGTCGGATTGGATTTTAATGTTTACTTTTAGTTCTACGTATAAGCAATTTTATAGGAAATGTATCTTTTTTCAAAACGCTATAACAAAATAGAAACTCTATTTTATGATTCTTGATTGCGCTAATACTCATATTTCAATCGTTAAGATACTAACAAAATTTATTGTGAAGAAGCAAGCGGACTATCCGATAGAATATAAGTAGCGAATTTTGCCAACTTTATGTAACGCGGGCAATTTCCTGCAATCAATGATACTAGAACAACAACAGGTCATAGACACAATCAACATCAGTCTGCTATAACCAACTTATAATAGTAACTTTTTATAATATATTATAGCTATAACATATGTAAACAAAACATAAATGTTATGTTAATTATGTTTATATTAATTAGTTTAGGGGCTGCTGGGGCTGACATACCTTTCTAAGGTGAAAGCCCCAAAATACAAAAATATAATAAAAAATTAAAATAAATAAAAAAAACATCAGTCTGCAAGTTATTTTGAAAGAGGAATTCAAGTGCACTGGCAAAGGATAAGAATTGGCCCAGGCATTCTTTACTCATCATACTTAAGACGTCAACCAGCTGAAATCTTTCGTGTCAGTTTAAATTTATCTTTTATGTTAGCTGACAATTTTTTTATGTTACCATTTTTTTTGTTTTCTTTTTCGACATTTGTCAACATATGAAGTAATTACATTCTGGAACTTATTATAAAGTTACATAAAATAATAGTAGAAGCCAACTCCGTGCAATTTCTAAGTTATCTAACTTATGCTAACAAGCTTCTTGGTATACGCTTTTTGAATATTAAATGACTCGAGTGTTTTAGTGGCACTGACGCGCAATGGCCACTTTACATGAAATCTGGTTGCGAATATGTCTCAATTTCATATGCAAATATTTACAATGATTGCGTTTTGCGGTTGACTCGCTAATATAAACTAATAATTTTATCAAACAAATCATTTGTGACATGTGATTTTAAATTATTAAATACTAGCGACTCCCTCCCGGATTCGCACGTGTGCAATTTATTTCTGCAAAGTATATACTCAGAGCTTTCTCGTTTATCTTTCTTCAATTAGTTAAACTGTATCAAAATCAGTATGGGTGGTATAGAAGAAGTAGCCAGAGATAACCGGACGAAGTCCAGGACAAAAGTTAGTTCGAGTAACTCTCTAAACTATGTAATTCAACATTGTAAAAAAATTGCTTTTATTAAGTTTTATATAAAAAAAAAAATTAATTTTATTTATCATCTGCTGACATTTTTTTGTTTTTCGCTATTATTATTTTCATAATTTCATTATAATTGGAGCCAGTTTGTCGTAGACAACGCGTAGAAAATAGTATCAGAGAGGTAATAGGCGTAGCTTCCGACGATTCATGTTGATTCATGTAAACGAGGCTGATCGCATCATCACGCATGCACAAGTTACATCATTTGGAAAGTGCATTAAAATATGATCTTTATCGTATCCTTATACCATAAGTATTTATACATCTACATAATACATGTGTACGACATTATGCTAAATTTCGGTTTCATACGTAGGGTAAAACTTTATTTGGCGCGAATGTCACACGATATTTAGAATTCACGTCAGAAAAGTATTTAAACTATTTTAAAAATAAATGATCCGATAGATATTTTGTTATCTATTTCGTTACTTATTTACTGAAAAAAAGAGTCTGTATATTCAAGCTTTGTAAAAAAATCTTAAAACTTACATTTTATAAATATTCCTTATATTCCTTAATTTTTGCATAACACGCATGCATATATTCACTACATATTTGATATTATTATGCAATTAACATATAGTTGAAAACTGTTTGTTGTTTTTTTTTTTTTCAATTTTTAAGTAGATAAATTAATAAGTTTAATATTTTTAATGAATTAAATTAATTGTAATTAAGAATTCGAGAGAATAAAATTCTAGTTGACTACTGCGTACGGATTTCGAGGACTATAGAGTAATTGAAGTTATTTCAAGGTTTAGACAAACTTGAGATGAACCGATACTCTTAATTTCTTATATTTTAAAAGAAGACTTATAACTAATTGTACTAAGTAAGAATAATAAGTCCAAAGACTAAACGAGTAGCATAAGATTTTTAATTATTTTACAATTGAGAGAGCTGCTCTCGATTTTTTCCACATTAAAGTCAAATTCGCGTTTTATCATTTAATTTCAAATTAGCTGTATAATTTGCTGCGTCAACATCACCCCTAAAGTTATTGCTAAATAGTAATAATCACTGTTACAAATCTTTATATTATATATAAAAATTAGCTTCCGTATATTCATGTCCACAGAACTCAAAAACTAGGTATACAATGGATTGACTTGAAATTTTTACACATTTTTGCATTTTAACAGAAGTGTTTTTATTCTGAAGTTTTAACGTAACGAAGCAGTTTAGTCACTTATAAAAAAAGCACTGGTACTCACTGGCCGCATTTTGAAGGCTTGCCGCAGTCGTAGCACTAAAGTTATAACGATATGAAAGAGTTTCACCGGTACTGTTATCGAGACGCGCTTGCACTCGTGGGGTCGTGTCGGCGGGTACTGCGCACGCGTGAGAAGCTTCTTCGTCGAACGCCCTGCCAACGCCCGCCACACACTAAGTATCGCCGCCCAAAACACAAAACAATGCGGTTGTGTAAAACACACACGACCACATCACCTTACACATTCACAACCTACATAACATTTCGATGACAGGTATTGTTAAATTTGACTAAAGAAAGAAGTGTGACTTTTTCATTGTTACTATCTACACTTTATTACATAATCAAGCTAATCAATCGTTTAGTCTTACAACGTTAGGGCATATGCATTATTAGTGTGATTTGTAATATTTCTTTTTTTGTAATATAAGCCAATAAACCAATGGTCTTGCTTGTCAATGACTTGGTACTAATATTCTTAATCCTACTGTAGTAGGCGCACTTGGAGCACTTAAGGCATTGCTTGTGTTAAAGATAGCCTACAATCAAGTGGACCGTCAGCCTGTCTGACAACCTTTGCAATAAATCTTCTGGATTCTCATTGACGAAGGGATTTAACTAACTTCCACATGTTCGTTGATGTAAAATTTAGTATACCTACTGTTACTTCCGTGATATTTCCATGACCTAATGCTGCAGCATCAATTACTACGGGATACCCAACTCCTTAGCAACCTGCAGCAATAGCATGTTTTCTTTCAATAGAAGTAAGTTTATTATTTTTAATTGTCGCTTGATTTATGTCCGTTACACAAATTAAAACAAAAAGTGAGGCCTTGACATTCTACAAAAACATGACAACTACTAGAGGTAACATGAGAAAGCGGACAGTGTTAGCAAAATAAATGACATAGTCTAGCATTCATGATTATTACCTAAAGACAAAGACTAATTAATGTCAATAAATTAGAATGGACAGTAAACGGTGGCTCTCGTCTTTGGACACCTACAACACGTGTTAACCTATGACAAGCGAGCCATCAATCAAGCCGCGACGCTTTGTTCTTCGCGTTGCTGCCAATAGGCTTTCGTGGGACATTGTTGGCACGGTGTGAGTGTCCCATGCCTGTAAAGGGCACCGAATTTTTATGAGATTTTACCTGTTGAAGGCGTCATTTTTTGTACGTCACATACACGTATCTTATACTCTTTGTTTTTATTGTAATGTTGTTGTTTTCAAAAATTACCAACAATTGTTTTTGGCTTCTTTCTTTTAAATGTAGTTTATAAATTTTACTTTAGTCCAGTGATATAAATGAAAATGACCCAAGAGAAAATGACGGACTATTTTGGGTTTCCAATGGTCTAAATTTTCTAATTTGAAATCTATTCAGCAGTTTTTCAGTTTGGGTTCCTGTAATATGCAAAATATTATGAAAGTAAAATTCTTTCTTTCGAAATCTTAGACAGCCTCTTGAATTCCATTTATTTGTACAATATTTCCTGGTACCATTGTTCGCCCACGATTTGAAATTTCACCATGGTGGAGAAAAATATAACTTTCTCTAGTTTTTATTGATGACACTAGCTCGTCATTAGCTCCTAAACAAAAAAAAAGATTCACAAAGAAATTAGAAAAATATAAGTATCCGAAGTTATCTCTTCAACAATTAATTTTAAATAATCACTTTGTAATTTATTGAGAGGTGATTGCTATTTCTTTTATTAAAACACCTACATACATCAAGCGGACAATACAGCGACATCATTCAATTTTAAATAAATATAATCACTCCTTATTAAAGATACAAAGTCCTTTGAATGAATTGCATACCTTCAAACGTTCGCATGTTGAATTGCATTAATCGGATTACATAAGCAAACCTTCCGGAGATATCAGTTATTTTATTGTTTTAAAAGTACATGTAAACATTATTCCAAAATCTACCAAAAACAATGAACCAACCAAAAGACACAAAATTATCTCTAAATTCTAAATAGGCATCTAATTGACTGGCATTCAGCTAGCTCAACCTATTAGCTGATTCCGCAAAATTCGTACCGCCTGATAAAGCCGTTCCATACAGAATGTATAAGAAAAAGAATTTTATTCACAATTTTATTTTGTGAATATTTCCATTGTATTATGTAATAGTTATGTGTATATTCTGCTATTTGAGCCGGAGAAAAATTGCCGTTCTCAAGTTATAAATGGTGTAGGTAACTAGGTATATATATTTACTTACATGATTTTCTAATATTCTTGGTGGCGTCCTAATAACCCCTATTACATTGAGCATTATGAAATGAAGTAAAATGCATTTGTGTAATGTCAACGCGCCATAAAAATATATGGTGCCAATAAAGTAGTAAATATTGTAAGTATTTACTCTAGTGACATCTACCATCCCCTACCATGAAACAAATACAAATGCAAACCGAGCAGTTTGCCTGTTGCGTTTTTAACCCCCGACGCCGACGCCCCACGCAAAATATGCCATGGAAATACCGCCGAAGTCACAGTATACCAAATTTCATATTAAAGGATTTAATGTGAGGACGAAAGGATTTAGTGAAATCCTTTTTTTTTAAGTAATAATAAAAGACTAATTACGTCTGATTACTTTTGTTCACAGAGCCTTAAACCAAAGTCATTGTTTTTGTTTTTGTTGCACCATTTTATTGAATATTGAAACCGTAATTTTGACGATCACGTAGTGAGGGTTGGAAGGGATAGCTGCTAATAAGAGACGATCGTCTAAATTATATTATCTTTGCAAGGAGACGGTGAGGTCGATTCCGTTTGACCTATTTCGATCTGTCTGATGTTATATAGAATTCTAAAAAGACTCGTGGTAGGGGTAAAGTTATATACGCGAACCTTGTCAATAATATTCGCCACGGTTGTGTTGTCGTCAGGTAATGGAGTAAGCAGATTTCTCGGAGACATGTGGTCGTTTCAATTAAGTGAGCATGTCTAAAGAAAATTGCTAAGACGCATGTTTAAAATGTCCATAATGTTTGCGTTTCGTAAGAATTTATTGTAATAGAAGTGTGGACATATTATATTATTTTTATATCATTAGGCTTGTGCGTGCTTACAGTACTATGCAATTTTGAGAATATTTTTTAACATAATTAGTGACAAACATTTTCTACAATTCACTCAGTGAAATTTAAATGTAATTTACCAAAAATTTTAGACTGTATCTAGACAATTACTAAAATAGTGTATGCATCGATAGCATAAGACTCTTAGAATTATTTTAATTAACTACTTAATTTATATGTCGTGGGGAGATCGTAGAATTGGGCAGATCGTAAAGTATGAAATCAAAAATCTTTCACCAAAAGTCAAAAATAGGTGCGACGAGGAGCGGAGCAAAGCAAAGCGAGGAGGAGCGTGTTAGGTTTACATGGAAATAAATTTGGGGAGCCGAGCGAAGCGGAACGGAGTGAGGCGACCCTTTCAGAAATATTATATGCCCAGGAAAATCACGAAATGTCCAATTGTACGATGTGCCGACGACATTTATTTACATATAGTTAAATAAGTTGTATGCATATAATTAGGAGGGTTCATCAAAAATTATTCTAAATTTTATAACATCACTGTAAGAGTTCTTTTTTTGGCACTTTGTTGGTTTTTAATAAATGACCATTATAATAGTTTCTTGGATTAAAATCGATTATTTGATGAATAAAAAAAATACTTAAAAACACTTTACTTACCCACTTCTGGGAAGATAATTGAAAATAAATTTATTTCTTATGAGCTTGCTTATAGAAAAACAGTCCGCCAAAGTATTTAGAAGTGGTTAAGGTTTCCTACATAAGAGTGGGATGCGGCATTGTGCTGTGCATGAGGTCATGGCGGCGACCGGTCCGACCGCGCTCTTACCAGAAATGTATGGACTTTCTTTTCCGTAACCTTAAGGCCGCGTCGCGTACTACAACTTGATATCGGCACAGAGTTCAACACTATACTAAAATCTATTCAGAAACATTTTGCAGAAGAAACGATAAAACCATGTCTCACTAAAATGTGGGGCGAAGCTACACGGAACCCAATATTATCTTTTTGGGATATTGGGATGCTTTTCAAATATTGGGAGCGAAACCCAATATTGTATCAGATACATGGAACCCAATATTATCTTTTTTTATATTGGGATCTTTTTCCAATCTTATCTAATCTCCTATTCCTGGGTTATTCCTGATATTACGGTAATTATGCCATAATGAATAACCAATTCATTCTTATTCTCATTTTACAATTACAATGATGTCACAAACGCACTGTATAGATAAATTAATAAAATTTCAATAAATATCTGTATTGTTTTCTGGTCGCTTGTTGTGAGAAAGGCTTAATACATAGCTAACAAACGGCGATAGGAATCGGCGCTGGGCTTAGCTTTTGCTTAATCATAAAGTAACACGTAACTTAAAAATATGCACGTCTGTATGGTTAATGGAGTCATAAATCATAAAGAGGCAATTAAAAGTTTAATTTTTTTTAAATACCAATTTTTTATGTTAATCAGAATTATCATTTCAAATTCATTTTGAACTAATCACTTGTATCAGGATTACATTCCTAATATTCATTGACGCACAGGGTGGCCGAATCTGGGATAGTTTTATTATAATAATAGAAATAACCGTGCTTAAAATACAGTTCTTAAGGCTTTGGCATATATCCGACGGAGGGGTACCGCGTTGGAAGACCAATGAGTGTTTTGGGTTCAATGTCAGTAAATTAAGAAATATTCAATTAAGGTGTGAATAATAACTTAGCTATCACAATTCGCGTATAGGTCAGATACCCCGCTGTGTTTCCCTTACGTAACACATAACTACAATAAGAACTAATTTTAAATTTTAATAAATAAATGAAATGTAAAGAATGTCAATGTAAACATATTAAGAATAACTACAGTTCAGTCCGGATTCATAACATATATATTAAGTTTTTTTTTTGTTTTAACAGTTAGAAAAATCGTATTTACAATAACTATGATTGAAGACTCCTTTTAAGCGGAAGCCTGTGCCAGTCATGATGTGTTAAGTTATGGCTTCCAGTCTTTGATTTATATATTACTAGCTGCTGTCTGCGACTTCGCCCGCGTAACTTTGTAAATTATTCCTTGTCTTTCCATAAGTGAGAATCGAATCAAAATCGGTTAAGCCGTTTTGGAGTTTTTATTTCATTACTATTACGTGATATTATATGTCATATCGATAATAATATAATATCATTATATCAGCAACAAAAAAATCAGCATCGGCGTCCACTTTGTATATATGTAGTTAGGCAAGAATCTCTATAATATAGAGATTTTTCTCTTTCTGTTAATGGAGTCGAGTCGAAAATTTTGAAAACTAGTTTGTAGGTAATAAAGCGATGCTGCACCTCCAGACAGTTCGTCACTTTTATACTGTTTAATCGTCATTTCGTCATGACCGCTGTGCTTTCTCCTTCGTCATTTACATACACATCTTTGTTTGTTCTAAAAATTTCACAGTCACCTGTTGCCCACGCACCGCGCGTTCGTAGTCGCCACGTCCCATGGCGATCGTTTTAATTGCTTGCTTGTTTACTTTAACCATTTACGGATTCACAAGTATGCTCTTAATAACGCGTTCATGAATAAGCAGTAATCACCGAAGTAGGTACCTACTTAATGTTTTCAATGATTTAATTTAAAAAGAAATGCTCATTATTAGTTTTACGACTAGATTGAAGTCTTAAAAGAGCATTTACTTGTCCAAGTACACCCTTGTAAATATGATTTTAAAAAAACGTAAATTTACTTTAATTATTAGATGATACCTCTGGAACTGTACTGGAACGTAACCGTAAGTGGACGCTGATGCTGAAAATGTGTATGCAAAATTTTAAAAATTTTGTAAGCGTAACAAGCAACCAAATATTTTTTAGTTTTGTTTATTCAGTTTTTTATTTATTTATTTAACCAATATATTTCACACCTCTAACATGAATTCAATGATTTATGCATAGATGCACTTATTGTATAGTAACAACAAGTGAAATATTTTAATTGCTTAAAATTAAAGGTTGACTAATTGATTTCTCAAACGCAAGGTATTAATTAAATTAATAAAAGGCACGCTTCGCGTATTGTTAGTGAGACAATCGAAATTTTATTCTTTAGAAAGCGATAGTTTTATGCAAATTGCTTTTGAGAATTATAATTTATTGCTTTCTTTAAGTTCTTTTATACGGGAGATAATGAATTGACACTTGTTAATTGACTTAGGGTGAGTTGCACCATCTTACTTTAACTATAACAAACGTCGCAACTTCAGTTAAAGTAACGGTTAGGCCGAAAATGAGTTGCACCAGTTAACAAATAATCAAATGACGTCATAACTTTGACCGTACCCGTAACCGCACATTCTTCGCTGGTTAAGGGTTATTGTTATTGTTAACTATAACGTCAAGTGTCAAAACTGCCATATGAACGCGTCAAACTGTCAACTTTAACTAAGCTTACGAATATGGCGGTGCAACGCGTTTCGCAGAAACTGTTAAAGTCAGGGTTATTGTTAGTGACAATTTGACGTCAACTTTTACTTTAACCGTGCTACGATGCAACCCACCCTTAACAATGTTAAGTCATCAAAACACTCGAAAATTTTTCTATTTAATACTTTTCTTTTTTTTTTCATAAAGTAACAAAAACCTATTTTATATAATATTGGTTATTTACTCGTGTTGATGTTAGATGTATTCGATAGAATACACCTAATATCGACAGGAGTAAAAAAGAGTATAAGCATACTTAATAACAACGACAGACATATAGATGCTATTACATAACCGATTGTAAGAATTCTTTTCCATTATCAGAGATACGAATGGTTACCATCCTCATCTTGTTGAAATCCGTCTTTTTCGGAAAAAGCGCTTTAAAAAATCTTTTATAATTCACACTGCTATTTTCAAAGTTCAAGAGAACAGGCATCTTCTGGGTGAGCTCGCTCTATCATAGGCCTGATGTTCGTTACACGGCTAGATGCTGGCCAAGACCAAAAATAAAAAAATCAAAAGATTCATTATCCCAAAAAGTGGTTATATTTTGATCAAACTATTATATTGGTTTAAAATCAAACATTTGTTAAACCAGTTGGAAGAAAGTGTACATATCTATCTCCTACTAATATTATAAAACAGTAAAGTTATTTTCGACGTACATGTTCAGATACATGTAAAGAATATAACTACAAAACTATTAGTCATCATAAGTAATAAAATAAGCAGGCTGTCTTTGCCTGATGTTATATCGTGTTTGCATTTGTTACATAATATCGCCTAATTTCATATGTATAAAGGCGACCAGTAGGTCTACAAACTTTTACGTATAAGGATGGAACAGTCATGTAGGAAATGTTTCATAACGCATGTAAACTCAAGCTAATGTCAAGTAAAGCGATTGTTAAATTAGAATACGACAATAAGACAATAATAAAATTCGCAACGGCTCTGTGATGTTTTGACAAGTTTAAGAATTTTCGCATTGTTTTGTGGATCACGGTAACGGTTGAGTAACGCGTTAATTTAACCGTATCTAACTGTATCTAACCTATTTATCTAAAACATTACTTATTGTACCTTTGTTTATAATCGTTTTATAAAGAAGGCGTTTTTATGAACTAACATTTAAATTCATATAATTATGTTATGCTTATCATATGGATTAAAATAATTACATACTTTACACCTTATTCTCTGTGTTACTGGCATACGCTGGTATTACGGTTTTATTAACTTTTATGCTTATAAAATACTAGCTGTTGCACGCGACTTCTTCCGCATGACTTTATAAAATATAGCCTATATTACTCGTTGATAATATTGCTTCCCAACGGTGAAAGAATTTTTCAAATCGGTCCTGTAGTTTCGGAGCCTATTCAATACAAACAAACAAACAAACAAACCTTTCCTCTTTATAATATTAGTATAGAAAAAGAGTTTGTCTTGTCCTTGAACTGCGTTGTGTACGGTTGCACAATGCATTCCGATGGCCCACCGGATGAGATACTCTCGCGTTACGCAATAATTGCACTCAACGGTGCATCTAACTATAATAACCCGTTTTCGTCAAGCTTTGGTTCATCTCTTTTTATCACGCCCCACACCGTGTAGTGTGCTCCTAATAAATAGTGATTGAGATACGTCTGTCGGCATATCATTACGGTCGAAGAAAAGTAATGTATTATCTTATTACTCAAGAGTGAAATTATGTTCCTGCATTTTTTCGAAATAGCTCAGACGAGTTCAATGAAATTATTGATTTTGAGTCATTGCACGGATATAATAAATAAATATTAGCTGCTCAATAATAAATATAACAATACTGCAGGATTAATCTTTTTTATGTTAAGATCACCTATAACAAGAGCCTATTTCCCTTTCCCTTTCTACCTAATCTCTTATTCGGCAATGCACCTGCAGAAAATATCTGCTTGTGTTGATAGCAACCTACCATCAAGTGGACCGTTAGCCTGTCTGTCAACCTTAACATAATATAGAAAAACCTATACCAGGTTATAAATTTGAACACAATAGCACTAGTGCTGTTACTTCAATGCTTGTTTCTTTAAATCTTTGCATGCCCTGCCAGTACAATGGATAGAGTTATCAAAGTAAAACGTTTTGATTTTTTTATTTGAAATAAAAATTCCAAGCAACATTTAATATGAATTATTTTATTTAGAAAGCAATGTACAGTTTATAGGCGCAGTTTAAGACCCTACTTAAACTTTTTACATATATTATTTAAGTGAACAAAGTACTTCTTCATAAATCAAAAGTTTATTCAAATGAACTTTCTATTGCTTGTGACAATAAAGATTGTCAGATTATGCATCGCTACTATTTTTGAAAGATTGAAGACAATGCGAATCTGATTTGGTACGGTGGAATCGGAATGGGATCACGTCAGCCTTAAAAAAACGGATCGAAATAGGTCCATCCGTTTGCGTGCTACGATTCCAGATACAGACAGATAGAAAGACACACAAACTTATAAATAACAGCCCGTTTTGCGTCGAGCGTATAAAATAATAACGTTTGAGGTATATGGTGTATGAACTATGAAAATGGCCAACTATAATTCTGTGTCATATTCTGCTTGAAACAAATAAAATTAAGAAAATTTAGTCATGTATACAATTTATTCGCAGTTTGCGGTTTGGTTTAAAATTATGAACTTCACGATTTTGGGTAGGTAAAGTCAGCTTTATATTAAGTGTTGGGCGTAAAAATTAATTATTTAAAGTGTCACTTTGGTCTAGTTCTCTTAAGTAAATAAAATATAAATTAAAATTTTCAATTAAAATTTAACTAATGAAATAGTTGTAATTATTAGCATTAATAATACAAAAAAGCAACAAATAATACAAGAATAATAAATTCAATTACTTATTATAGTAAGTAATAGTCCAAAAGTTATTATAAATGTAAATTTAAAGTTCTAATTAAATGAAATATATAAACATAAATAATTTTTTTTAGCTGACAGTACAGTAACTATCTACCACAATTAGACTATTGTGCATTTTGACCTACATTAAGTATATTACACAATTAAATTTTAATGTTTCATGTCATTAGATCTTGTCCTTATTTGCAAACTAATAAAACACTCTATATTCTTTACATAATAACAAAATTCTAAATATTATGTTGTATTATGGTGTTGGCACAATTTTATACCAAATTAGTGACACAATACGAATACAATTTATATCCATGTCGTGGGCAGATCGTAGAATTGGGCAGATCGTAAAGTATGAAATCAAAAATCTTTCACCAAAAGTCAAAAATAGGTGCGACGAGGAACGGAGCGAAGCAAAGCGAGGAGGAGCGTGTTAGGTTTACATGGAAATAAATTTGGGGAGCCGAGCGAAGAGGAGCAGAGTGAGGCGACCCTCTCAGTTTTAACAGAAATATGATCTGCTTAGGAATATCATGATATGCCTAATTCTACGATGTGCCGACGACATCCACAAGTAATAGGTATACACAAACCTCCCCCGTTTATGGCCTTTTTCATTAGTGAAAACCGTATTAAAATCTGTCGGGTGATTTAGAAAAAGTATAGCGTAGTGCTTGCAAAGATATATTATTTCGATGGTAGAAACAGACTAAGCCGGATAGCGTCTTTATTTTATATCTATTCATTTTCTAAGATATACTTATTACAGGTACATGCTCCCAATTTATTACAAGACGTCCTATTATTGTTTTACTATTTTCTATATTATAATATTAAAAAATCTTATGTTTAAACATATTATGTGTTATGTTGTTGAACTAATGAAATGTAAAATTGAACTACTTGAAATAGGCACAGTATATATTGCGCACCATGAAGTACTTAAATGAATAAAATTATATGTTTTTAATCATTCGTCTTAACTAAACAGCTCTTTAGAATTATTTAACAAATGTGAACAATTTGAGCTCTAAATCTTTCTTTACCTAAAGAAAATTATTGTTACAATTTCTTATGTACATTTAGTCTGCATTAGTTGGTGGTATTACATATAGAAGTTGCGCGAGATTGCTTCTGGCGTATCGACCCCGCAGAGGTGCGCCGTGACCTGGCCGACCCCATAGAGATGCCCACGTCTCATGATGTTGACGAACACTCTCCGCCGAATCACGACGGCTCTCCTGATAAAACAAAAAAGGATTTAATACGATTTCACCACTACGAGTGAACCTATACGCCGTTTGCTTCTCAGTCAAATGTTATTTTTTTCTAATAATATTATAAAAATTGTGAGTATATGTTTGTTACTCTTTCATGCAAAATTAGATTTTACATAAAATAAACACAAAAGGTGTAATTTATATAGGATAGGAGAACGAGAAAGTTAGTTAAATATAAAAAAATATTGGATCCAAAAGCACAGCTTTGTGCCAATACTGAAGTGCAATAATAAAAATGTTGGTTGACCACAGGGGATGCCTGAATTAGTTGGATATTTTTTCCGAAATTCTGGTAAAAATTTATACCTATTATAAAATAGGAAAAATGAATGTTCATCCATTCATCCTCACTAACTTTCTCATCTTATTAGTAGGATAGGCACAGATTTCTCATTGATTTTTTAATTGAAAAATGGCCAAGGCCCAATCAGGATTCGAACCGGCGCGGCGTATGGTCCATACAACTCTTGATAAAAAAATATATTTTCATGTAGATTTCATAAAACTCTTCATTCGTTGCTCACCTCTTTCCGTTCATAATTAACACGCATTTGATTTTTCAATTCACTCAAATAATTCAAGTTGAGAATTTCCCGCCATCTGTAAAAAAATAATTCGTTATAAGCTAAGAGAACTTTACAAAGACGATGACTTATTATATTTCAATTATTATACTTCAAAGGTAGTTTGGTTCAACCGTGTCGAGATTTAAATTACCAGTAACGAAATCTTTATCAGATTCAATGTAATGACCGACCGAAGTTATTATCAAGATTGGTTATTATATCTTGGATACTAAAGATTAAGGTTTAGAGTTTAAAAATAATTGCGTGGTATTAGTTATTGTTCTTTTTTGATATTTCAAAAAGAAAAATGAGATAAGTTGTAGCTCATCTTACAAAAAAATATCCTATAGTTTTACAAGATATTAATTTTTATTATTTCCATCAATTTTTACCCTCGACACCTAACGCAAAAACGGAGTGTTACAAGCTTGACGTAGTGTGTATGTATCTGTGTGTCTGTCCAAGGCATCGTAGGTCCAAAACAGATGGTCTGATTTAAAATCCGGTTTTTATTTTTGAAAGGTGACGTGATCGAAATGGTTCCTAGCTATAGTTCTTCAGGCGTTTGAGGAATATCATCCCACTCCATAGTTGACGACCACAGATTCGATTGATGTAAAATATTCCATGATATAGTAACCTCATCCAACTCCATCAATATAGTGTTTGGACTCAATAGAAAGTGGGGGTTAGTTTATATTTAAACTATATCTTGTTATTGAAGAGTTAATATTTGACAAGGTGCATTGCTTAACTTGTTTAAAAAAATCCGTGTATTTCTTAAATATCGTAATATTGCGTTTCATTTGCAATTTAAGCAATATTCTTGTCATAAAAAAACAATTTACATAAACATATTGGTTCACGCAACAAATTATTATTATTATCTTAAAAGTCAGTGAATGTTGTCTCTTTGACCTCTAAATAAGTGATGCATTTTAAAATTTTAATTAATCTGTTTTTACTTTGTAAAAAAATACTTCGCATACGCATTTTTATGGTTCTTTATTCGTTTTATGGTGTTGTAATAAACATTGTAACCTTTTAAAACTATATCGAAACAATATTATAGACAAAGACAAAGCCTTCGCCACAAATGAACCAATTGTTTGTAAAGAAAAACTATTACCGAAACATTCCTACATGACATCTGTATATTTAATGGTTTTCATATGCGAGGGTCAAAATCTATGACCTTTAAAAATTGATGGCTTATGAATTGATATATAGCAACAAATACCACATATTCGCAACATCTTACCAAGAAGAAGTTTATTATGTAAGATGAAAAAAATAACTTGCGACACTACAATGGTATTTATATGGTGGGCGTGTCAATTCTTTGATAGTACTTTAACGAAAATCAATAATAGCTGATTGGTTAACCTTTCATCTGGCAAGTAATTGGCTTTACTCACTCGCAAGATTGATCCGGAGGTCGTGTGACATCGCTAGAGGGCAGTGTACGAGCGCCGACACGTCTTCGTCTTGCAAGAAGAGGAACTAGCTCTATACCACCTGTCAATCTTAGTATAGTCGCCTCGGGTGTTGGCTTCTGCTCTGTTGAATTGTTAGAAACGTCACCATCAAACACACCATCGACAGTGTCGTCTAACACGATTCGCCTCACTTTGTCTCCATTCGACAATCTCTTGATAAATTTATTTTTCTTAGAACTTCTCCTTACTTTTCGAGGCGCATTGACGGTTTGTGCTTTTGCTTCACGGTTTTCGCCTTTTCTTTTATTTTCATCTTGCTTACCGTTGTTGCTGTTAGCACTATTAGTGTCTTTGATGTCTGGCAATTTTTCAACGTTTGATGGTTTCTCCTCGAGTTCGTTCTCTGTCGGATTATTTTCCTTCGAGTCATCATCTTTCTTTACTTTAGGCAAAGTTAGCGAAGATCTCTTGTGGCGTTTGTGATCACCTTTAATTTTACTAAAAATCTCATTGTCCGTCCACCCCTGTAATTGTGAGCATTGTTTGTTATAATAAAAGGTACAAGCAACTACAAAATGTCCTCAATATTAATACCATGGATTTAGAGAAATTCAATCCGATATCTCGGGGATTTCTCCATGCGGTTCCACCAGGTCCCGGCTTACCCCAAGGTACATCTGAATTTTGCTGAAATCATGCAAAACAACCAAAAATATCAAACTGAACAATATAGTTTTGTTTTAATATGTTTTTACCATTTTGCGCTCGTATTCTATATTCTTTTTTATTTCTTCATTTACAGCTTTCTTTCTTTTGTCCACCATGTCATCTACAAAATAACGTCAGTACATTTAGGTTATCTCTGTAAAGTTGAACGCATTGCAATTAAAATAAATACTTACCTAAATCGTGTTTATACGATTGTTGCTGGTCATGTGTTTGCTTATATCGTATATCATTATCGACGGTTTGACGCAATTTTTCGGAATAACAAATTTGAGGGTCTTCACGCAATCGCAACGGGGTGCGTCTACGTCGACGCGGTGAGTGATAACGTCGACAACTTTCATATTGGGATGTGCCCTAGAAATGATGCTCAAACTTTTAATACTTAATTATTGCAAAAACTTAATTCTCAAGTATCATTTTAAAATCACCTATTCTCAAACAGATTATCTTAATCATAAATTTTAAGAGGAGATACAATATTTGTGAATTTGTAAGAGCGATATCCAAATGTTCTTTAGAATTTAAAAGATCCAACATAAATTAATTACAATATTAAAAATATGTCAAAATTTCTTTTCGCACAGTTTCGATTACGTCCATCCATCGTTAACAATCAATACTGATTATACGACAAGAAACTTAAATATTGGCCGATGAAAGTGTAAATAAAACGCACGTTTATGTCAATAAATTTCTTTGCTCACGAGACCGGTTGTTCGCGAAGTTTTTACTCATCTTCCTTGCGTCATAACTCGGTGTGGTCTTTCATTAATAAGCGTGTTACGCAACTTTGAGGCAACACCGATGGACCTTTACCAAATATAGATTTAACCATAATCGTTTAAGTTTAAACCTGTTAATTATCGGCGGTTTAAACTCCACATTATTTCTTATAAACAGTTTAGTAACAGACCCTTAACAGACCTTAAAACCTTTCAATAATAAAAGGAATGTCATGGAATCCTTACTATATAAAGTGTTAGTAATAAATTGAGTTAAAAACAATTGCAACTGACAAGGCTTTTTTCCTTTTTTTGTTGATTGATGGATGGTTGATAAACCAGAGCAGGAATAAAAACTATAGAAAAATAATAGATTAAAAACCGATGGCTCGCCATATTTCAGTTGCTACAATTATTTTGAATTTAAAAAAAATAAAAATATATATTTTTTAAATTATAGATTTGATATCCAGGATTTAATTTTGTAGGTAATTGTAGGTAAATTCTATTATAAATTTCGACATAAATCCAAATTAGGTAAATAAGCGTACCTATAAAGTTAAATTTTATATGAAAGCAAGTATTTGTAAGAAAGTAGAGCTGATGTCAATCAAAGGCTGTACGAGACATGCAATTTTGATGAAACGATTGTAGGTCACGACATGCTGCCTACCGAAATCCATCAATTCATTTTAAATGGAAAAATGTTTCTTCGATGAAAATTGATTGCGAGCCATTTTACATGGCTTGTAAAGGTCTTTGCGATAATAAAATTCAATACCGACTGCAGTGGTTTTTAGCATGAGACGTTTACTAAAAATATGTAACTTATTGATGTCATGAAAAGGGTAAAAAATTTAATATTCAATGTAAAAATTGTACTATCCACATTCGCAATTTTTTAACAGAAGTCACCATAATGTAGATAATTTTCTTATAAAGAGTATTGTATTTTTAGCTTTCATAAGCTACTTATAAAGACGCTTGTCATCACAAGAAGAAGAAAACAGTAAATTTGAGCTTGTTTTAAGAAATTATTTTTCTACTGGAATTTTAATTACACATTTAACATTATATTTAGTCCGTCTGGCGGCAGTAACAACCTCCTCACAGAATATGAAACTACACAAATTAATTACATTAAATATTGATTTATTTTATTACCTTTAGTTCGTCTTCGGGGTATATTCCAGTGGCACGAATATTAGAGAATTTTATTCCTTGTGCATTTGGTGCGCCACCTCCGGCCCGACCCCATGGTTCGTATGAAGCCAGCTCTTCCCGGGCCTGCATTTAAAAGTTTTTTTTTATTTAGAAGAAATTATTATTTTTAAAACTTTACTAATAAGGCTAATTTCTTGGAGTAGCAGTCAGATTTTATATCTTTTTGCATTTGCATTTGATAGGCCAATTCAAATACAAATGCAAAAATAAGAATGCTAACAATTTTCTAGACATCATTCCGAATCCAATAAGCTATCGTATATATTTTTAGTGGATTTTTTACATGTTAAATGCAATATTAAACTTCAACAGCTATTCGGTTATCCGCAGTAATAGGCACGCAGTAAATGGATCATTCGCAATAATTGACACACTGTAATAGCAGCAAACTACTTTTTACCCACAGTGATACATGCATGGAGACTGTTCTTTAAAATGTTTATTAATAAAAGAAAATATTAATTTGTCACGCTGTTGATTTTTTTAAAATCTTTAACCTAAGGGAACCTAATATAATTTTTTTTATCGGTAAAAACACTTCCAAAGGGCTTAAATAAAAACCGCAGTAATTCCCACACTTACCCTATCTAAAAAAATGTGTTTGGTGGACGAGACTGACGACCTCATTTCGCTAATGATCTAACACGCATTTATGATTTTCTACATTTTTATTCTCTCTATTAAAAAATCTAAAAAAATATTAGGCCATAAATATATTGGCATTGAAACCTGTCTCTGGTGCTCCAATTTCTCCCTGATTCGTTGTTCCCGGCGCTCCCTCGCTATGCGCTCTCCTTCGGCTCTGGTCTGTTTGGCCCTCGCTCGTTCGCGAGCACGTCTTCGAGCTGAGCCTGATGAGGGGGCACTTAGCCTCCTATACGCAACATATTTTCATTTATTAATACTATTCCCTCACTTCTGTCAAATTCGAATTGACCTGGTGTAGTAACAATTAAGTTTAAAACTAGAAGCTTCAAGCCGCGCAACCAACTGGGCTTTCACTGCTTAATACCATTAATTTTCCAACGCTTATAATCAAAAAGATTAATGAATATCTATCATTAATGACATCACAGTTGCATTGTAACTATGATGTGTATGATGAAAATAACTAGGCTTTTTCTGATCAAAAACATATGTATTTTCACACTATATAGAAACTAATGAAAAAGTTTTGTTTTAAATACCTAAATAGATTTAAACAGATTTGAATTCCGAACAGTATTGACAATTAACTCACCTACGTAAAAATCTCGATTGTAAAGCAAACATTAAGTGTAACTTTCAATAATTTTGAAATTTTATATAAAAAAACAAATAATCACGGTAACACGACACATTTTTAAAAATAATAAAAACATTCGAATATTTGATATCATGTTAAATAAGTGAGGTACTAAATCGGGCTTGAACGTTACCCGGCAGCTTTTCGTTTGCAACTGTGAAACATCTGAAAATGTACCTCCGACTCTACACCGACTGACTGAAATCGCACGCATTCACTACTTCCGTTTCCATTGTTGTACCTACACGCTACGCTACGATGAAAGACTATTAAGATGTGTATCTAATATAGAAGATAAAACATATTGTATTTTGGAATGCAATATATTGTATTTTCTTATTAATGTGTGATCATAGCCTTATTCTCTTTCCTTTAAGCAATCAAGGGATACTTAGTGAACTGCAGCATAGATATCGATCCCCTAAATTTCGAAATCCTAATTCCCGATGAATCAAAAAGTGAGGGGATCACTCAAAAATATCAATAAAATTATGCATAAATTCATGCAATTAGGACAATATGGTTAAGTGTCTTACTTTAACTACCTAATTTAATGTCGTAAATTTAAATAAAACCATATAAAACTAATTAGAAACAAAATAACCTAGTAGTAAAGGATTACTACTTATTAGTAAAGGATTTTGACGATACGTAGGAACGTATCGTCAGGAAGGAAGGAAGTTTTAATTTATTACCTAATGAAACGTGTCATTTCCGGCCAAATTCTAACAGGTTAAAAAGTAATGCAGTTTTAACTACAAAATCATACAAAGAGAACGTCTCTGTAGTTTCAAAAGCAAAAATACCTATTCTATATAACTCACCAATAGTCCAGATATGAACAGAAGTTATAGACTAAAGTTTGAATCAAAAAGAGAACTCAGTCAGGAGTATTTTTGAAGGAACGTTGAGTTTGGAACAAGACTCGAATTGTTCTGAATATTTTTTTACAAGCCATACGATATTGCAAATCATGCTTATTCGTTAATATATAGGTAAACGTATTTTGTTAAAGCCTTTTCTATAGCCAAATGAAAGAACTAATAAATAACCAACAAGTAGGTCGTTCTAATGTTTTTCTAACGATATATTTTAAGTAAGTGCCTACGCCATGAGATTTTTTTGTGTTTCTACCTAGATATATAGGTACCTAGTAACAAATATTTAGTCTTAACTAAAAAAAAAAAAAAATTATTAATGTAACAAAGGAGTCGTATAATTATGTACACTGCACTGCATGCACTGCACTGCACTGCATGCAGTGCAGTGCATGTGTTGCATCTGCATTCTTCTATAAAAAGCATGTACCTAAGGATTACAAGTTCCAAGGCAATCCTAATTTTAATAATATCCTAAATGTGATCATAATTGTTGTTCAATCACGCAAAAAATGAATGAAATTTGACTCACAGATAGTTTATTACCTGGGCTAAAACTGGCTGGTATATTCTGGAAAAATGTTGGGTTCCTATGGGATTTAAAAAAAACTAACTACAGTACTGTACGAAGTCACAGGTACTGTCATTATTAAAAAGGTGCCTGTTAAAAATTCATATGCAAAGTCATCTCTTTAATAGTAGTCGATATAAATCATCAGGCGCCCGTGTAGCACACTGTAAGTACTGCAAGTATCCCCTTTGACGAACTTCAACGAAAATGGAGCGACTCAAGTGATCTCTTGCATTTTCCGTATTCTAATACGTAGATTGTTGTCAGGAAAGTTATAAAAATAATACTTTTTCGCTCAGGAAGTTGACGGCTGGCCTTCAGGACTGAACACACTGAGAGAGAGAGATTTTTATCATTTAAATATACTATAAGTAGAAGTAGGTGAACAAGAGAGGGAGTGGCCCTCTCACCCAACTAAATTATGATACACGTGACACAAAATACACGCAAGTAAGGTCTCCGACTACGTCGGAGGATGCTTAGAGTCCCCCCACAACCCCAAAAGTATTGTTAAATAAATTTAATTAATTGTTATTATTGTTGTTTTAATATAAGTAAAAAAAGAATGTCATTGTTAATTGTTATTATTTAATTGTTGTAATTGTAATTAATTAATTACAAATTTGTTGTAATCGTTATTAATTGAAACATACGTCCAGTGGGGGTGGCGTAACCTCTCGGGGGAAACAAAAAAAAAATCTTAGCTTATACTTTTTCATTCAGAATTTTGCCAAGTCTTTTTTATTTGAAACGCTTCAATGTCTCAGCGCAGTGTGCTCATTTGAAAGCCTTTACTTGTTGTTACTAAGAGGCAAATAATAAGCATGTCATTTTTCATTTGGCATTCGCTTCGTCCTGGCGCTTGGCGGTGCCGGGCGCGGTTCGATCGATTGCCGCAAACGCGACTCGACTCGTCTTGCATTCACACAAATTATCACATGAAAATAGGTCACGTGTGCTGCGTGTAACACCACTTCACTACCAAATAAAACAATATTATGTAACTAATGTTTATATTAAAAATTATTCATGATTTTACCATTTTACAGAATAATAATAATATTTACAAACAATATGAGCTACATACACGTCTATGTATAAATAAAGTTCATTGACTCCCATTGCTTAACATTTTTAATGTACAAAAAAAACATTACACCTCCTTGTTCCGACTGCGAGCGCTTTAACGGTTTCACGGATGAACTGTCCAGTTCCTTGGGATGTAAATCTAAAATTTATCTTGACCTTCACGAACCGAGACAATAAAACCAATTATTTCTTGAAATTTTAAAATTTAATTTAAATAAATTTTAAATAAATTAAATTTAAATTAATTTTTGATTTACAAAGTTTTGTATTATTATAATAATTATTAACCATTTTACAATGGACAATTGTAATGTCGAATTGTATTATTACAGAAATTATATATCAATCAGAATCCAGTATCATCAAAACATAATTAATGTATCCCCGCATTATAGTAAGTCTCGTATTCTGTTCAAATATTTTAGTCAACTGTCAATTTTTAGTCCCTTAAACCTCTAATCCTCTAGAGACGCTGTAATAAAGTACTATTTTATGTTACGAAACATAAAAGTCGGGACAAAATTGCGTCGCTTGCGGCTGGCCTTAGTTAACGCAACAGTTCTATCCACACTACCGCTATAGCACTAAGGGGGCCGACACACTGACCGACCGAAAAATATAATAAACATACAAATCTCCACTAAATTATACACTATATTTGAAAACCGTTTATATATCGTGTCGGTATCGTCTTTTGCATCAGTCACTGCATCGGCCTTGAACTAAATTAACTTATAAAGTGACTAAATTTTGTTATAACAGAACTTCAAGGGTAAGTTAAAAATACTGCGCTCACGGTGCATTTCTCTAGTCTATTATTACCTCGGTTAATAATATAGAATTACAAAAAACAAATATCTTCCAGTAACACCGAATTATTAAAAAAAATCCATCGCTTTATTTACATATATTACTAATTAGCTAGATACCAAACTGGAAGCTTTTATTGGCTCCAACGTTACGAGGTTACGAAACGAGCGGAGCGGACTGGAGCGTCGTTTGAGCGACCAACACATACTGGGGGCCTATTCTGAACTCTGAAGGCCGAATATTCGGGTATTTCTTACTCTAAAATCATTCAAAGTTTAATACGACGGTCAGTCCCATCAAAGTCAAAATGACGTTTTGTATATGATATATATAAGATATCACGATTTAGTATTTAACATAATTGATATACAAAAAAAGAATAATTACAGAGTACGAAATGCCCGAATATTCGGCCGAAACATCGGCTGATCGACGTTCCGAATAGACCCCCTGATTTGAGAGATCGCTCCGCTCTGCCGCCCCGCTCCAAGCTTAAGGTTCCATACACACAAGTTTCGTAATCGTAGCCTATTATATAGCCAATGATAATAGTGCGGCCTTGCTGGTGCCTTAAATTTAATACTAAGCAGAACACACCTCTAGCTCCAGTATGCAACGAGTACACTAAAGAAATTGAGGTAATTGGTTTTGAAGATAAACAAAACACGGGTAACTTATCCAATGACTTTCAGTATTTACAAATGATTATAACGTTAAAGGTATCGATGATCAGAGGTATGTACATTGCGGCATTATACATAATATGTATTTATTGTAATGGTATAATGCCTCAATGTATACTAAGTAAGAGTAAGAGTTCAGTAAAATTCAAAACTATAAAATATTGACAGAAAATTTTTAAGCAGTACCAATTGCTACCATATACAATATACATGTACATTTATATTGTATATAAATAGTATATAGCACTTGATGAAACCTCTTGAGGTCAAAGGCATCTAAATTTTATAAAAGTTGGATTCTCGAAAAATTTTAAAACCCGATTTCATCATAATATTTTCAATCATAGTCAATGTTTTAAAGCTAAAAAATAAAAATTTAGAAAATGTCTCTTATCAAACCTTATTTTGTAACCCTTATATCAAATCTATATAACAACTCATGACGCTGATTGTGTTACTTAGGACACAATATTTCTTAGGAAAAACAGAAAAAAAAGTCATAGAACTCGATTTCAAAAAATACAATTTTTAGCGTAGTGCACTGAAATTTAATGCACCACAAGGGAACATAATCAAGTACTACAGTAAAATTCAATGCAATATAGTTTTAATCAGATTAGTACAAATATTGACATATGAACAGGTACATTCTACGCTATGCCTAATGAAAATCAATTGTATGAGGAAAATAATTGCTAACGATGATAACATACTCGACACTATGTACAACATAATTATGTCAATTATTATAATATAATTCTTGATGTAGCAACGGCTTATTCCCAAGAACTCCACGAAAAAAAATAATAATACAGATTTCGTACCCAATAGCTCCAAGCATTTCTTATTTGTATAAAATTTAGTTTTTTAATACGTGTTTACTCGTATTAAAGAAAAACTTTGGATTGCATGGGATCAAATGAGATTTTTAAGTCTTACAATTTTTTCTATGTTTTTGGAGCCCATGGGAATAATTTAAATATTATTGAATTAATTTATATTGAATTTTACTCTCTCGGAGCTGCTGGAAACGAAATCGTGGAGCGGGTGGGAACAAGCCCTAGCAATAATTGATATACGATAACAAAACAATAATATATTTGTGATTACTTTTTTTTTTTATTGTACAAAATATGTGCAATTGGTAACAAAATGTCACACACGCCAAAAAAAATGAGGATACTTTCATAGAAATATTAGCTTAAAAGTAAATCAGGTCACACAAGTGGGGGATCAATACATATTTAGACAATATTCCTATAAATATTATACATGAATATATATACACATAAATTGCAACACTACGCCATAATGGACGCCAACAATCAGTCTGACTGATTATATAATATTTAGACTACATATTTCATATGTGGAATATTAAAACTATATAAATAAGTACATATAATTATGTATATCATTAGTGATCCAAACTGTATAGATATATTTCAAATGTTTAGACCTCCAGAGACGTATCAGCGTAAATGAAAATTATAACAAATAATTTATTAGGGCACAATTAACTATATTATTTAATTCGTTTATAAGTAAAATCAGGGTTCGAAGCGTATGTACTTGTTTTATTAAAATGAATAATATAATTTTTCGAATGAGCCAAAACTCTTGAGCCTTAAATCAACTTAGATGCACAATTTTTGCAAGACTTCTAAATCATTAAGTTTGTTTGCGCAGAGTTAGTAAAACTTAATATGGTCATGTAATTCACGAGGCTCATTATGTTAATTTACAAGGGGAAACTTTTATTAATTAATATCGAACCCTGTCTAAAAATATCCTCGACAATATCTTGTCACTATTTTGTGACACACTCACACACATCCACGTGAACAACATCCATTCGTACAACATGCGCGCGCGCATACATGCAAGTAAATTTAAATTAATCCTATTTTATATCCGTCATCTTATCACCTTTACTGGAAAGGTATCCAAAATTCTGTCATCTCTCGTATTTCTTCAATATCGTTTATTATATTTCTAATAAATCATAAAAGCTTAAAACCCCGCATTTGCCTTTACGATTTATTAATGGCGAAGTAAACTTCAATTTATTTCGTCTTATACGTTTAAATATTTGTTTAAATTGAATAACATTAACGTGCACATGTCTCAAAGTACTCTTGGGGATACATATAAGCGTTAGATTATATAAATCCAAAAACTACTTTGAAGTGTCGAAAAAGAAACCGAACGAGATCGCAACCGCAGAGTGAACACGAACACTCATAGAAATATGGATGCCTTTCATGAAACGTCACTGCACTATCAACACTGGACACTACGAGCGGCCCCGGACACCAATTTCCTAAATGGATTTCTCATAACTTAGCTATCGATCCGGGGAATAATTCATTATGTTTGGCCCCTTTAGCAAAATATTTAGGGTCAGCGCAAATTGGACGACGACACAACAGTGTTTCAATTTTTTTTCATAGTATTTTGTACCATTAGTGCCTTTTTTTATATATATAATTCAAATCACTTAAGGTACAAAATGAGGTACACTTTGCCGTGTTGTTCTTCTATTTGCGCCGACCCTCAAATTGCCTGTTATTAAGAAAAAACACTTACATACATTTAGGGACTAACTGCATTTTATTCAGCACAATTGAACTTTTGTCCCTATATAAAAAAAAGGTGAATTGAGGTGAATGAATGCAATTACTTCCTAAGTGTGTGTCCTGAGTGACGGAGTATTCCGCTCGCGCGATACGCGATCACTCAGCACGCGGCCTGAACGGCGATGTTGATAGGAGAGATGTCCGGCCGGGGCCGCCATGACGGTGAGCTAAATTTGGTATAGTGCGATGGTGGGGGGTGGGATGCTACTTGATCCTGTTGAGCACGAGGTCGGTGGTGACGACGAGCGCCTTCTGGTAAGGCGAGTCGGCCAACTCGGAGGCGAGACGCGCGGCCTCTGCGCCGTGCTTCCGCGCCAGGAACCGCGTCTGCTCCAGTCCGCGCGACTTGTGCACCAGCTCGAACGCCTTCTCCACGTCGCCCGCCTCTTGGAACCGCCTCATTATCATCGGGTTCAGTTCCGGGTACTGCAACGACAAACGCCCACTTCAATCACAGCCATCTTACCATCACTTATAAAATTATGTTGTCCTGACTGACTAATCAACTCACAGCCAAAACTACCAAGTTTAGAAATCTTAAATTTGAAACATTTTATAACGCAATGGCCCAAAATCCGAGGCCATGAAATCATCAATCATGTGGAAAAGTCGTTGCTGGGCTGGCTCCAGACTGCTTATAAACGGACCGCTCATATTGGAAAATTATGGGGGAGGACTATTTCTAGCAGTAGACGTTTACAAATAAGGCAAGAAAGCAAAAAGTCACCTTTTCACAGGCGAAGAGCACGGGCGCAGTGGCGAGTCCCAGCTTGAGGTCAGCGGCGGTGGGCTTTCCCATCGCTTGGGCCGAAGACACGAAGTCCAGAAGGTCGTCCACCAGTTGGAAGGACAACCCCACGTTGCGCCCGTACTGGAACGCCAGCTCACATGTCTTCTCATCAGCGCCGCTCAGTAGCGCCACCTGCACCAATTATCTTTTATTATTACTGCACTACGGCACGCGTTGTTTGTTGTTACGGTCAACGGATGGCGCTGTTTCTACCTTTCAAATCTGAATGCTATTCTGAATGAATCTGACTACTCAACCGATCATCATGAAATTTACGTACACATTGTTGTAAGGGATACAGAAAAGGATATAGGATTCAATGCAAGGATTTATACCTCGATAAGTTTTCTTAACCAAAAAATAATTGCTTTTAATAGTAGACGTCTGTTTTGATTTCTCTATCACTGAAATTATTAATTTTTATGTGAATATGTGACGGACAGGCAAATCAGATTTGTGAACTTATCAGGTACATAATTATTCAATGGATATGTAGAAAAAATAGCTTTAAGTGGAATAGCCAAACTAGCGAAAAGGATATTGAGGAGAAATATACATATATAATGAAGATGAGGAATGCTGCTGGTGACTGACCCCCTAACACTAACAAAATGCATAAATTTAAAAGTTTCTAGTCGAGTCTAAACGTAGCGATAACTTTATTTACAGGATTAGCATAAAAGGATTTTGTCACTTAACAGTTTAGTTCTAATTTTCATTGATAGTTTACAATAACAATAACAAGATGCTGGTGACCAATGTGTGAAAAACATAGTTTAAGACTCACATTTAGACTACCTACTGAGTGTTTTAGTTTGAGAGATTCTTCAAAAAATGTTTTTCAATTTTTCAATATTGTGAAAGGTATCGTACACGTACCCTAATAAATAAAATACATTCTATTTTTTATGGTTTCTTTAGAAATTATAAAACATAAGCGAATTTGGGTTATTTATAAAAATCTTCAGTCTGTGACGCAATAATACAAACCTTTAGGACACCCAATATTAAGTGATACTCTAATATCACATCAGGAACTCCGTCACCTTACACTGATAATAAATATATTTTTTTTACAAACCTTTTAAAAAGCAAACAATACAGGATTCTTACCGCTTTAACAGAGTTGGCGATCAGAGAGGCTGTCTTTCTGTATGTCTTGGTGAGGTAATGTGCGAAACGTTCGTTTTCAGTCTCTTTGCTACCCAGTTGCATAAACTCGCCCTGAACTAAATCTGTTACAACCTGCAATTGCAAACAATAAAAATATAAATTAAACCATAATATTAGCTTTACATAGTGCACAATATGTTGCAATAGCCCACTGGGCTAGTGGGTAACCACTCGTCAAGGTATGCCTTAGCGCTCTGACACAGGGGTCACTGTGGTTTGATTCCTGATAGGGCCAAATAAATCTTTAAAAATTAGCTCTGGTCTGAGGTGGGTAACTACAGACCAGAGCCCGTCCGTGAACAATAACAGCATGTATGCTGTTTTGTTTCGGTACCATTTTCCCTATCCCTGAATTCCCCTTTTTATTCCTCATCCATAATCCTGTGTTAGGCGACGGTAGCCGTCTACCATCAAGGGGACCATCAGCTTGTCTGACGACTTTTACATAAAGGAACAAAGAAAGCTGTGAAAAAATTCGACATACATATAAACTGTTGAAGTCGTATAGTTAGTTTATTTAATATATATACATTTGTATCGATGGAGGTTTGACATTTTGCGAGTTGTTGATATTAAGACTTGGTGACATAGTAAAAGTACTATTAGTTCAATACACAAGTATACTACAATTGCTTTAATTTAACGTCTTCTAATAATGCATAAAAATATCTACATTAACCTACCAATTAGAAATATATTTGAAATTCTCTCAAACACCTGATTTAAAATGATATTATAATAATTACCTTGAACTTTGCTGAATTAATTTTATTAATAGTGTTATAGGAATGCGGATTACTTTATAAGCAGTTAACATAAAGGTTGGGAAAGCCCATAGTTGTACGCAAAATGTATAATTTTCGATTATCCTACGACACCTTTATGGCTCGCTCGCTCGTTAAACCACCCGGAATTAACACGACATTGCTTGGAAAAAAATAATCGAAGTTGTTTCTTATATTCTTTCTTATTGCTACTTAGATATACATACATTAAAATAAGTTTTAATTAATATTAAATGAAGATAAATAAATTACCTGGCTAAGCACAAGTGTGACTTCGTCGCTACGCAAACGAGCTATCATCATCGACGCCACGGCGAGGATGAAGTCGCCGGCCATCGCTACCTGAAAACAAATATTTCATATTGTTGTAATATAGCTAACTAATCAACAATTACTATGAACAAGAAATGTTGCTGGTGTCAAAGTGAGCGTTTTCTTCTCAAGATGTGTGTGTGATTCTTCTCAGTGTCTCATTCTTATATTACCTATCTATATGTACCTATTTTAAAATTTATTATTATTATTTCCTACCTTATACATATTTTAAAACAGGTAAAATAACTATTTTTAAAACGTTGTATTGTAATCAAAAATAATTTATAAGTTAGTATATATGTATATTATATATACTCTTTTTCGATTTTGTAAGAACCAATAGGTATACAATTTGAGAGAAATCAAACAAACCAAAGATATGAAAATTAGTGTGCAAAATAATAATTGTCGATTTTGAAATCGTTTGCATTGGTTTTGTTCATTTGCTTATTACTTTATTAACCTGAGAATGCACCTTCCTACTGCACCTAACATATTATAATTATTATAAAAAACATTCTTACAATCTCTGAGAAAAAAACCCGAATCAATCTCCGCAAACACTTTTTATTTTATTTTAAAATGTTTAACTATAATATTATTATATATTTATTATAGTTTTTTTTACAAAGAACTAGACTAAACAAAAACGAATAAAGTAGTTTGCAATGTGACGTGTGACTGTCAATCTTTCGAGGTTTTTATGTAACAAATTTAGATCTCAGATAACAGAGCAATATGTGCCGTCGCGCTGCAATTTTTGTATTGCAAAATTTCGAGCATACAACTTTATATCGGGGCTAATATTATTTAGTTCGCAATAGTTAGTGAATTTTTGAAATCATTGTTACGTGAAAAAAACTTTCTATATAGCCAGTCGCCGACCGCTCTGAATATTTAGTTGTATTTAAACAAGATATAGTATAATCAAGTATAAAATACATTTGTAATGTGAATCGTTGGCTCTCATTTCTCCGGCTGCCATCAAGAATGTCGAGAAAGTCGTGATGCGGCCGCATACTAATGCCGAGTGTCCGCGGCCGTACCGGCTGTGGACGTTTCGCTGCTAGTTTCTGATTGCCGGCGTGCCGACTCTCAGTCAATACTAGCTATCACACGTATACTTGTGACATTCGTACAGTTAATTACACAGATGATATGTGACCGAAATTTTTTATAAAGCGATTTCTTTCATATCAACCATAAACCATTACGTTAATTAAATGAAAACCAGTTTCATCATAAAAACGAAGGCCGTGTAGGTATACGTGTTAGTTCATTATTCCCCATTAACCGCTAACTAGCTCATTATGGCTGCGATTATGAAAGCGAATCACACAATTAACTTGAACACATTACTGTGTCAATCACAATTATTATAATTTAGACAGATTTCACTTTATTTTGAATTGCAGCAGTTTCCTGCTAACGATGTACATCAATTTAATTAATTCTTATTTAATTAAAAAAAAATACGTTGCGTATTATAATCTTTTGATTCCAATTGACATTTTTGAAAACAAATTAATTATTTTTAAATCAATTTCGATGTAAAACAATTAAAATTAAAATTGTAAACTAACCCCAGACTTTCTAATGATCTCAAACACGCTATATCTACTGTAAGTTACTGAGAAGTTGGATGTCCCGCAGACTACTTGATGCTGCAGCATCAGATCAAGATTACTAATGTAAATACCACCGAAGTAACAGTATGCCAATTTTCACATCAATCAACCCTTTGTCAACTAGGAAACGGGCTGATGATCTTTAAACGCCTGAACATAAACTAAACATAATCTTCATAAACTATAACTAAGAATAAGAACCATTTTGATCACGTCAGCTTTGAAACAAAAAAGGGATCAAAATCGGTCCATCCATTTGGGAGCTACGATGCCATAAACATACACACATACACATCAAACTTATAAAACCCCGTTTTTTGCGTCGGAGGTAAATAAAAATAAAAATTGAACAATATTTAAAACTTTTTACAAAAATTACCGTTTGGCTAGAAGCTTTGGTTAGTTTATCGTATCATTTTTGTAATCTTTATTTTTCATTCTATTACATCCAAAAGGAATGCAGAATCACAGAGTAGATTTTTTTTTAATTAACAGTGATATACCAAAGGTCCAAAGTTACCAAATAGGTAGGTAAGGTATACTAATGGTCGATAGAATTTGAGGGACCTGCTACTTTCTACATGAAATGCAAGAGATATCATTCTCAATCAGTTTGTTATACCCGTATGTAATTGATGCCTATTAAAATGTGTAATGTATATGTAACGGGATCGGCGACGGGAGCAGGTGGTTGTGGCGCGTGTCTTACTCGGTTGGTTGGTTGCGCAAACCGCGCACGCATTAGCACACTTTCTGCCGTCGTCTGACTATCCGGGCTAAAAACGCATCCGTTACGCGCATGCACTCGGGAAGCACGCCAATGTAGTGTTGCACAAAACTATCGATGAACGCGGATTGTCGATCAAACTGTTAACAGTTAACAGACTGTTTACAGTCTCTTATCTTAACTACATATTAAATAATAGTTACTTGTCTTAACTCACAATTTGCCGATTTCGAGAAAATTGCCCAAATTATATTGAGGAAGCTGTAAACCTCTATGTCATATTCCATTATTATTTTTTTAATACAAAAATTAAATCACAATACTAATTACTAATATATAAAAATTAAAAACTTAAAAACTAACCTAATAAATTAAAAATATACAATAAAATTAAATATACTGTTTATAAGTTATTGGTAAAATTAAATTTGGATCCGTGTGGCTAGGCAAGGTACCGAAAATGCTGGCAGCATTGCCTCTCTGGATTGCTCAGAGAATCTCTTAAAGAAGTTATACCCGACCCCGTCATCGCCAGTTTTGTCTGTCATATCAAGCGTTTCGTTTTAAATTATTTAAGTAAATGAATTTAAAAAAATAAAATATAAAACAGATAATCCTTAGAAGAATAGAAGTCCTGAGAATCTTATTGGAAAATTATTTATGAATTTTATCTAAATCGCTAATTCTACAAACTGTCTAATCATCTTCAGTCTTCATCAGTGACTAATTTGATATTTTATTTTATGATTTATGGTCAAATACAGACGCTACACGGAAACGACAAACTTGAATTTTGACACTCAATATTTAAATTTACGAACTAAATATAGTTTCGATGTTTTCTTGTTTTGTCGATAGAAATACAATATTTGTCAAAATAATATTGTAGCCATTTTGAAGCAAGTGAGAGTAGAGGTTAATTACATCTCAAATACATCGATACACAATACATATCAATAATATACAACTCTACTTGTATTGCAGGCGGGCGCTGAAATCACAACGACGTGCACAATACGGTTTACACTATACGGGTACTTGTTCATTGCAATCATTTACAGTTAAAGGAAAACCAACTAATAACTATCGATGTTCGCTTCTTTTCCGGTTCAGCGACTAATTGCATTTATTCAGGGCAATACGGCTCGTGTTCAATTACGATTCAGCGAAGCTTCGTGAATTGTATGCAAACACTGCGGTAGTTACCTACGTTTACGTATTTATCGAATGCCCATTTATCACATAAAACTATGTGTCACGAAGGAAAAATGCGGATCACTTAAAACGTCGACGAGTGCGCGGTCAGTGAAGGTTAAGCAAAATTTCTCCTCGTGGAGGAAAGTTTCATATTATTATATGGCATGTAAAACACACAAAAAAATACGATATCACTCATACGGCCGGTTAAATTGAGAACTACCTCCCGTGATAAGAGTGAAAGGCTTTTACAAAAACACGTCGAAAGCTGCCCAACGTCATCCGCATGAATAATTTACCAGAAAAGCCTCTACGATTTCACGCGAACATAATTCTAAATGCGTTGTAGTTTCTATTCCGTAATTCATTTACACCCATACAATGTAATGAAAGTTAGCGCGTTCCTTGAATCACTATACTCTCTTGTTCGGCGACATTTAAAATTAACCTCATCGTTGGGTGTAAGTAATTTAAAAAAAAAATGAGGATAAAACATCCCGGTAGTCGAAAACGAATGTGGTTTTTTTTTTATCATAACTTATGCGGAGGTGGGTTAAGAGACAAAGAAACAATCGAAGGTCACGATCGATACCTGTTGTGAGGTTTCGAAATTATTTTACACAAGTGGTACGTTAAAGTCCGCGAGACTGGTTTCGGGCCATCATTCGATATTGAATGTCCAGTGGTGTGGGGATTTCGCAAGGCAGCCTTGACAGTGGCGGTGGGCAGGTGGCGGCGACTGCAGCCACTAGGTGAATGTGGCGGGATTTATGTCACGCGGCCGGCCTTGACTCCCTCCTTCCCCTCCCCACGCGATATCGCTCGAAGCACTAATAAATTCGTTAAGTTCTTTACAACTTGAATACTAGTCTCTCGGGTTTTAAAATTGAAGCACCAAAAACAAAACGACTAAAGTGCAACAGTTGCATTTGGAAAACTGGATTTTTTTTTTTCGAAAGAAATCAAAAATTTAAATTCCTCGGATGCAAACTTTTTTAGTGTCCCAGATTTGGTAACTGGCAGCGGCACGGAGGCACTTAACTGTGGTTGACATTTTGGTTTAATAAGGAGTTAATTTATAAGACTATCATTTTCATATTAAATGTGACTCAGGTTATAATAATGATAATCGCATACCGATCCCACGATACCGAAGTAACATAACATTACAGTTTTTCTATGGATTATACATAACATACTGAAGGACACCCAGATCAAGGGCACCTTTGATAAGAGAAATACACAGTAGACCTTGCTACGAATCTAAACCGGCACCTGAAAATAAGGGCTGACACTTTAACCACTCGTATAATGGGCTCTCCATTTTACGAGTGGTTACAATCAGGCTCGGAATTGACTGTCTTTCGGTTTTCTATCGGATACACATTGGAGAGTGCACGCTAACTTCATGACTTAGTTCCTCCCTTTCCTTTTTGTCATCGGGCTACTAGAAGTGGAGAGGATATTCTTCACCCTGTTGACATTGTTGACATAAAACCGATTCGCACGAAGCTCTTTGAGTCTTCTTTTATTGAGACTGGGATTCAATCCCTCGTTCAGTGTTCCATTGTACTCTTTCAATATACAACTTGGTTCCCAAGTTAATGGCCCTTACAATATAAAACTTGGGTCTTGGGACTCTTTAAGAACATTATACAATTCGGGTTCTCTTAAGAACAGAGTGAATAGGCTATTAACAGGTAAAGCGAACTCCATCTTTCATAAAACAAAATAATTTGATAGTTATTAATGAAATATTCAATCAAATACACGCTCAAATTACGTTTGATAGAACCTATTTCGTGTCGAGTGAGTGGTCGATCCAGTGTGGTTGCGAAACGTACTGGTATCTAGTGGCGATTAGTGGCCGAACGAATGGGTCATCGTTTCAACACACACCCAGCTAGATCCAAGTGGCATATGTACTGAGAAAATCCGGTTTTATACTATAATATTCTTAGACTTATAGTAATTCCATTGCATCCTATAAACGCTTCTTTAAGGTCAACCGGACGTGTGCACGTAACAAAAAGAAATATTAATGCGCAATCACAATGCGTAACCTCAAAGGCAGTAGGTGCGCCGAGGCGGCATTAGAGATGAAGACGACGTAGTGACCTTGACACAAACACAATCTACAGATTTAAGAAATTTTGTTGTAATGTTACACCTGTTGGCATTTTTGTGAGCAACATTTGATAATTAAGCACACTTTTGTTTACATTTCATTAAAATAATCTTTACAAAAAAATGTGGGGCAAACGTTTCGGCACACATCCGAAGTGAGGGGAAGGCGTGGTTGTCAAGAAAACCGAGGGGTGTTTTAGTAAGTAGACCCAGATAACCAGATATTGATACATGGTCCAGAGTGCTATTTGTTCCTACATCGGTATCTTTTGAAAATTTCACCGCCCTTCGTCAAAAAAAATACAACTCGTCCTGAAGGAGTCGTATAGAAGTCCCAACCCTAAACCGCCTCTATTTATATTTGGACTCTATTTATATTTTGGGTATAAATAAATAAACAAATGGTAAAAAAATTTAAAGTTAAAAAGAACAAAATTAAATTACACTAAACTTATGTTAATTGCGTTCTTAATTTTATGATTGTGCAGCTAACAGATCTGTACGTGTATGAGAACGAAGTATGAGAGCTGTAACTAGTTTCGCCCGTTGACAGACGTTGCACCTGTTGCAAGTTAGGTTATTTCCTATGAGCAACACTGTGATCGCTGACACGCTATTGTTTATATACATTGTAGTCAAATCTTTGCAGACCGATACGGAGTAACAAATGAGGCAACGATCGTGCATCCGACCTACATCCCCTCTCCGCCCGCACAACAGTACAGTTATACAGACCAGTTTTTACTTGACACTATACACGCGTTGGGTCACCCAAAGAAAGTGTTGAACGAATTTTGCTTTCGACGGCCGGCGGCGCGCCCGGTTGTACAATGACGAACAACTAATAGAAAGTAATAGTTTCGCATTAATTTGCTAATAGATTAAGTAAAGTAGAAAAAAAACCGGTCAGATGTAAGGCAAACTGTAATCAATAGTTGTAACAAAATCACACTGCTATTTGATTGAGAAGTTTCATACTAAAGACATCAACGGCAGTTAAAGTACTTTGTGATGTTTCTTCTAGAGTTTGTATTTGTGGGTAAGTCCAGACATTGATCCTGCGAAAGCTTATCCACATAGATATTATACGTACTTAAATCAGTTAATATTACAATTTATTTATTAAGGACTAGGTGATGCCTGCGACTTCGTCCGCATTGAAAAATTAAAAATATTACACCTGAGAAAAGATCTAACCATATCTATCGCTGTGGTGACGCCCAATTTTTTTTTTTAATATTTTTGACAAAACTAATTATAAGGAACGGGCGATTTAGACTTTAACGAAATTTCTATAATACTTCGAGTTGAAGTCATATTATACGAAACGTATAATAATATCATTGCTTAATGATTTTATCCATCAACAATCAACACAGAATAGTCTAAACGTGATGTGGTTAAATAGCCTTGACCTAATTATATTATCATTATTGCAAAATATTTACTGTCTGTATAACTGCGTAATCATGCTCCATATTTTATACGAAAAAATTTGATTTGCATTAAATTCCCAAAAAAATCTGTCGTCACAAAGTTTTGGTTTATTCACTTTTTACTTTAAAAATTCGAAATATTCGTAGCATAACCATTTTGGAATCTTGATTAAATGGGCTTTTTTTAAAAAATCAAATAGTCAATAGTTCAAAGGTTACTTTTTTTTTTGTTTAGTTTTTAATTTTACAAAGTTTCTAGTTTTACAAAGTTGGCTGAAAAATATTTTTAACTATGACTCAATTGAACTTGGTTTTTTTAATACAAAACTTACACAAATGTATAAAAAAACTGCAATAACAACATAGCTATTAAGGATTATACAAAAAAAATACTGAAAAATTGGAAAATTTGTGATCACAATACCCAAAAATATCGTCCAGGGTGTGTCAATTTTTCCCAATTTTCTAATATATTATCTCTATTTCTTAACCTGAATTTTTTTCTTATTTTTTCCAGAGTTGGTATAACATAATCCCATCTCCTAAACACATACACACATCACATATCACATCACAGCGTGACGGTTACGCTAGTTCAGCACTTTTTCTCCATACAATAAGTGTAACGCACCTAATTGAATTGATATTGAATTTATAAGATTTTTATAAAAATACAATAGTTTTATAGAAATTATAACCTTAATGTCTTTTAATATATTATTATGTAGATGTACAAGTAGGTAGGTATACTAGGTATATAAGCTCATATGTATTATAATATACTGCTATTGTTGCTGACAGTACCTAGGTACCTACCGAGATCACAAGTACCTCCCACGTCAAAGAAGGCATGATCACGACCCGTAAAGAGCGTGAGATCAAAATCGAACTTACGAGTAGGGAGGGTAATGCAAATAATTTTCTACGAGGTAACTAATAAAATGATCATCTATATAATTTTTTTGTTCATAGACAGATGGAGATTTCATAAACTTAGCCCGTATGAAACTAGAAACTTGTAGGTAATCAATTCTGAGAATTATCGTATAATATTGTCGTGAACTACGAATATATAATTATAATACTCGTCGTACATAAATAATATTCATAAATATGATATTGTTTATTTTGTCAATATTATACCTACTCAAAAGCTATAAATTGTCATCCCAATAGGCTAGTAAATTAATTTTAGTAAAATGTAAATGGTTAAGTGTATAGCAGTTAAACTCCTTAGTTGGTAACAAGTTTATTAAAGGTGTCAAGCGAAGTGATGATGAATTTTAATTACAGCCCATTTTTGGCAGAAGAGAGGTTGAAATATATTTTGGTAAACCATAATGCATGCTACCAAACATGCTATATCAAACAAAGGATATTTCCGTATTATAAAGACAATTGTGTGTAAATCTGACCAGATCAGAAACAAGAAAGATAAGCCTTGCTAAGTTCAGACCTTTAAGAAGGCGTTAATACACAAGGTTGTATTTTTGTGGGTGTCGTCTGAGCAAATCGTGGTGTGGTCCGCGACCGCTTTTGTCTGAGCTACTTTGTAAATGGACAAAAATTTTATGAAATACATAAATAAATATAAAAGTAAGTATTTAAGAAAAGCTTATGAAGTAAAATCCATTTCAACGTTAACTAATTTTTACGGTAAAAATCAGTCTAATGTCTGTTACCTGGTCAAAAATTCAAAATCTCAAAAATAAGGTAAACCTATATTATGTATTTTTTTAATTTAATAAAGAAACATAGCAACATCTAAACATATACTAAGCTATAGAAAAAAAAAATGTATAGAGTAGAGGTATATTATCATATAAATTTGTATTTAATAAAAGGTTATGTATCGTATAACACATTCACCAGAAATACCTATTGCTCTAGAATTGCTATAGAACAGCACTAATCCTATAGAAACTCATTATCAACTGGCGGCGAAAGCCAGTACATACACTTATTTATTACACTGTCTGGACATAGAAAATACCTAGATGATCTTATCAATAAACCATGGGCCCTTCATTCAGAGTCATACATACCAATATAACCTTATGATCAACAGGTTTGTCAGTATAACAAACAGTTTTATATTTAACCATAAATATAATATGCTGGTTCTAAAGGTGGCGGCAACCTTTACAAACCCTTGCATGTTTGCTTTGAACTTAAACCGAACGGAGCACACTCTATTAGGAGCAGACAGTACTATTAAATAATGACATTTAAATACGTCCGTAACTTTATAATATTACCTACGTATATAAGCAGTCCGTCCCCGGCTTTGCACGGATGGAATCTTTTCTTCACTGTATATCAAAATCTGTTGTGTGGTTTAGAAGAAGTTAGCGGAGAAATAGACAGACGCGGACAGCGACTTCAATTTAATATGTGGAGATAGATAAAGAATAGATTTAAGAAAGAATTTAATGAAACTCAGATAAATATTTTTAATTTCGTAATTTTATCTTGTTCAGTAATACATTTTTAATCTTCCCGCTTCCCGGCGTCTGTTCCTCTGTATGTACGCTTAGATCTTTTAAACTACGCAAAGGATTTTAATGCGGTTTTCACTAATGGAAAGAGCGTAAAACGATAAAGTTTTTTTTATAAATCATTTGCTGAAAAATAATATGAACCGTACAAAGCCTGGAGCGGATCACTAGTACCCACACAATAAAAGTAAGATTTATAAGTTTTCTCATAATATACAATATTATGAGAAGAGGCATATTTTTTGCAATAAAAAAATTATCATGCGGCCTTCGTGTCTTAATTATCTGGACGTTTCGTCACAACTGAAGTAAACTTAAAACAAAAGTCAACCCGAACCAAAAGAACAACCGGTCATTACATTAAACAATTACGCTGCGCAAATAATTGCTACACCGATGTTGAGAGACGTTGACCGACCACTACTGCAATTCATTATGGCTTCATTACAGCGAAGAACATTTGAAAATTTGAAAGTTCATTTAATAACGGAAGTGAATTAAATAAAAATTCATTTGCGCATAAATTAATTACGAGACAGCGTGTCACCAAATGACGTAAGGCGAGATGATATTCAGGTGCGCTTGGTTCAGTGACCTGTCTGATTTGATATATAGTTAGTCAGAACTTGACCACTGACCAGCAGTGTTCTAGTACCCCCCGCCTCCCCTCGCCCGACGCAAAGGTGAAAGCTATCACTACACGAACGTTCACATACAAACATCTTTCAGATTGAAACACGATACTAACATAAACATTGGTCTATGGAAATGATGGGATGAATTTATAAGAATGAGCTGTATCCCGCGGCGATTTGCGGGATTGAGAAGACACTTTTTTTATAATGTTGGAACACATTTTGTTATATGTTCAACACATTGGAAACATATTTCATAATGCGTTAAATGGAAATCAAAATTTCAAAATGATACTTATTAAACCATAAAACCAAAAACCCCTCAGGATGGTCAGTCCTGAGCGGACTTTGGAATCGGGTCAAGTTAGATAATAATAATAATAATAATAATAATAATAGCCTTTTATTTACAATCCTTGTAAGTTATACATAATAAATACACACTTCATATTAGACACCGGTTTCTTGATTGTTTTGCTTTCCAGCATAGGCCTCCCCAAGTGTTCTCCATAACCATCTGTCCTTAGCTTTTCTCATCCACATCGTCCCTGCCACCTTTTTAATATCGTCTTCCCATCTACGATACTGTCCTCCTTTCTTTCTCTTATTATATCTGGGGCACCATTCCGTCACTTCCTTGGCCCATTTTTCAGTCTTACTTCTTATTAGATGTCCAGACCACTTCCATTTCAGTTGTTTGATTCTGTATTTTATATCTATAACCTTGGTTTGTTCTCTAATTGTTTCTAACTTCACTTTGTCTCTCAATCTGATATTAAGTATACTCCTTTCCATTCTGTGTTGACAAGCTTCTAGTGATTTAATATTCTTCTCTGTACAACTCCATGTCTGACATCCGTAGGTTAAGCTTGGCAGAATGCAAGTGTTAAATATTTTCTTTTTTCCTTCAATTGGTATATCCACGTTTTTCATTATATCTTTTAAAGCCCAATATCTCCTCCATCCTATGGTTATTCTATTTTTTATTTCCTTTGTTGTCAGGTCTGTCGGAGATATTATCTGTCCGAGGTATGTATACTCGTTTACATAATCCAGGTCAGTAGTGTTGTTGAGTTTAATAGGAATTTTTAAGTGGTTTGTCATCAGCTTTGTTTTACTAATGTTCATTGATAGTCCTACCTTTTCGCTTTCTTGTACGAGATGTTCAATCATAACCTGTAAGGTGTTTGGGTCTCCGCATATTAGAATAAGGTCGTCGGCAAATCTTAAATGGTTCAGTAATACTCCATTAACATTTATACCATACTCCTTCCATTCAAGCTGTCTAAATACATGTTCTAGGGTTGAAGTGAAGAGTTTGGGTGACAATGGGTCTCCCTGTCTGACTCCTCGTCTAATTGGGAAATATTCTCCCATCTTTTCTGTGCGTATTTTAGCTTTCATATTTACATATATGTTCTTAATTATACGGCTGTATTTATTGTGGACCCCTTGTGAGGCAAGGGCTTCCCATATTTTCTCATGCTTAAGCGAGTCAAATGCTTTTTTGTAATCTATGAAGGCTAGATAGTAATTTATTCCGTATTCATTACATTTTTGAATAATTTGTTTTATAGTATGAACATGGTCGACAGTGGAGAAACCACTTCGAAACCCTGCCTGTTCTTTTGGCTGATTTTCGTCCAAGGTCTTTGTTAATCGTTCTAATATTATTTTGGAAAATATCTTATATACATTAGACATTAGTGAAATAGGTCTGTAGTTCGAAATATCATCCATTTTCCCTTTCTTGTGAAGTAAAATTATAGTGGACGTAGTCCACTGATGAGGTATATATTCCGTTGTTAAAATTTCATTGAATAGCTCCATGAGTATGTTCTTAGTAATTTCAGATGTTCCAATTAGAAGATCATTTGAGATGTTATCCTCTCCCGGTGCTTTCCCACTTTTCTGAGATTTTATGGCTTTGATAACTTCATCTATTAGTATTTTTGGAATTGATTCTTCAATGATTGTTTTGTTCCTTGTAGTTAATGTCGTTTGGTTGTCATTTGTAGTTGGCGTAGTTTGGTCATCATTATAAAGTTCACGATAAAAATCGGTAGCTGTTTCTAGTATTTCGTTTCTTTTAGATTTATGTTTTTTAGACTTGTGATGTGTTACGTTAGTGATCCAATCTATATTTTTTTTGAAGTTCTTTCCATGCGCTCTTGGTTCCACCTGATTTTTCTATGTGGAATTGTATTGTTTCTGTTCTCATTTTATGTCTGTGCTTTCTAATTTCGACATTTATTTCTTTACTTAGTTTAGTTATGTTTTGTTTATTGTTTTTCCTGTTTTTAAATAAAAGTGCCCTTTGTTCCATTAGGTTTCTTGCTTCTGTTCCCAATCTATCCTTTGGTGTTTTGTTACTTTTAAGTTTCTTGTTGATTCCTTTTATTTGTTCTTCTAATGAATCGTATTTTTCTTGGACTGTTCTAAGTTCTATTATTGGTATTAGCTTCGTTTTTAGAGATTCTAAGAGCTGACTTGGTAGTGGTAGTGCAATTGGTTGTCTTGTATTTTGTATATGTTTTCTTGATTTCTTAGGCTCAAGTATGCGCAAATGACCTCGGAGTAATCTGTGATCACTGTTATAATTAAAGTTGTTAAGGACTTCCACGTTTAAGAAAAGCTTTGGTTTGTTCGTAGTTATAAAATCTATCTCATTTCTTACTTGGCCATTGGGAGATTCCCACGTCCATTTTCTGTTTAGTTTTCTTTTATAAAAACTATTCATAATGTGTAAGTTATTTTCTAACGCGTAGTTTATCAATCTTTGTCCATTATCATTCCTTTTACCAGTTGTACAAGACCCAATTATTTTGTCTTCGTTTTTTTCTCTTTGGCCAATTTGGCTGTTAAAATCTCCCATCACAATAGTGGTGTTATATAGAGTCTCCATTGTTTTGTTTAGGGTTTCGTAAAAACTGTTTTTGATTTCCTTTTTAGCTACTTCAGTTGGAGCATATATCTGAACTATTGAAGTCGGATGTTTGTGATCAGGAAGTATGATATTTAAGACGGCTATTCTGTCTGAAACTCCTCTAAATTCTATTATGTTATTTTTTAGGTATTTCTTAACTAAGAATCCCACGCCGTACATACCTGGTATTTCGTTGTTATAGTATAGGATGTGGTCTTCGTGCTCTTCAATTTTTTCTGCCGATCTCCGCACATCACTTATGCCAAGAATATCCCAACTAATATTCTTCAGCGCTTGTTCTAGTTCTATTAAATATTCATTCGACCTTAGTGATCTTGTATTGAGTGTTGCTATGTATAGTCTGTTTTGATGTATCTTTGGTTTTGGTTTTGTATCAATTTTCTTCTTTAATATTACAACTTGGGGGTTTTGGTCAATAACCCCGCGGTGACCAACCGTATTGGGGATTTTGTTGTTTCTCCTTAATTCCTTGCCTACGTTTTTTTCAATATTGTTACCGGTGTCTGATAGTTCCTATGCTTTATATTGTTGAGATGGTTTTTCAGAAAAAGATGAGGATCTTGCCCTCATATACTCAAATGCATTTGTTGCAAGCAGTTTAGGAGGTGCGACAATGCTTTTTGGGCCGCTGGAATGTGCTGATGTATTTATGCTGTTTGGTGATATATCAGATGCATTTATTCTGTCGTTCTTAGATGAACTTTTGATTTGTTGTTTTCTTGGGTGTGAATGAACTTGCGGTGAAGTTGACACTTCTCTCTTCCTTTTATCTTTGGGCCTTGAACTTTCCTTTACAATGAGTTTATCATATTTGATGTATGCGAAGTTTCCCTTTTGTCTTTCTTCAATTAGTTTGGGTTGTAGTGATTTCCTTATTTCTAATATTTCTTTTGGATAGTCTTCTGTTATATATAATTCCTTTAATTTCTTCTTGTTCCTCATAATTTCTTGCTTCTTCCAACCACTAACCAAAGAAATGAGTGTAGGCCTCGGCTTTTCATTTCCAGCACTTCTCACGCCAATACGATATATTTTGTTTATTTCATAATCTTCTATAGTTAATTCTAGTTCATCTAAAAAACATTTCTTTATATTTTTAATTAAATCCAGTGTCGACTTCTCAATTTCCGGTATTCCATGAATTAATATATTATTGCTTCTCTTGTCTCTCTCTAGACGTTCCATCTTTTCCATCTTTTCCTCCAAGTTTTCGACTTTAAGTTTCAATATTTTATTTTCTTCCAGCACAGGTTTTAATTTTTCGTCCATTTTGTCTAAAATTGTGTCTGTCGATTCTGTTATTTGATTCTTCATTTCATTTTTCATCTTGTCAAATAACAATTGAAATTGTTCTTCCATGTTTTTCGTGTAATGAAACTTTAGCAACACGGTGCTGTCAAATGTGACGTATCGTATAGCTACTGTGAACAATACGCAAGAGTTGCGCTGTTTACTATTATTTATAAATGACACTCTGTCGTAATTATTTTTTGTTTGGTAAAATGTATTCGGAAAAAAAAATCTCAAAATAACGTATTTTATACTTTTCGGACTGTAATGGACACTTTCTTTTCGAACTGTGGTGCGACTATTATAGTTTAGTATAAATTAATTAGATATGGCAACTCTCGAACAAAGTTTTGCGTATAACGAAACGTAGTATTTCGTTCCCTGATGTTGGTAGCACTGCTGTTTGTACAAAAACAGTTTATGTATATATGTAAATATTATATATATATGTACATAATTATTTAAATGTTATTTTATTTACACTTTATTAGTTCTAGATGCTAAATTCGCACGATTTATAACACTGTAACTACACTTTTAGTCTTTCTTAATATGAATCGCTTAGTTATTAGTTTATAATTAGAATATATTTTTGACAGTTCAATGTTTATATTTAGGTAGGTAAGCACCGCAATACGTTAAGTCCATACAAACCGGATATTTATATTAATGTTTTTACTTTATTTGTGCACTTTTACAAATTCTTTTTTTGTAATCCACTATTGTCTCAGGTAGCTTACATCACTGGCTTTAATTTTGTGATAATTACTAAACTGATTCTTCGGTATTTCACGTTAAATTTTATTAAAATAAGGAAGCGGCTCTCAACACGTCTTTACGCTAGTTATGTTGACAAGTTAGATACTAGTTAATAAATTGATAAGTTCTAGAAACTTCGCAGGGTCCCGCAGTTCTGCGGGAATGAACACTCAAATATTCAGTTCAATCATTGAAATTATCCTACGGTAGAGCCAACTCTTATTCACCTCTGTGCAAAAGACGAAATCAATTTTAAACATTTCACACAGACTACACAGTGACAGGTCACTGTTGCTAATGTCATTAACCCAATTGTAATGTAAATGTATGAAATAATTACACAGCTATTAAAGCTAGTGGCTTGTCAACGCAATACACCTTAAAGAAGTTTGTTAAGTAACCGTCGTATATTCGATGATGGAGTTATGTAATTTGCTAATTTCGAATGTATACGGATATCCGTCGAAATTAAAAAGGGCGCAATCGGATAGTCCGTTCCGAGTGACACTGTTGCGTCAGATTGAGGACCACTTTGTGAGTCACACTCAGTCATTGATTGCGGATATTTGTGCTCTAGATAACTGTAGTGACGCGTTATTAGGAGGCTTATTCCATTCAATTTAGTACCGTAAAACGGGGTTACTTTGATCAATTTTGAAATTAAAATAGCTCTACTTCTTTAAATATTGGCGCAAAACAGAAATTAAAAAACCACATCAACTTCTGTTTGCCTAAATATGGTTTTAATATATTCAAAAATAAGCTCAAAAAATTAAACAAAAAGCGTGATAAAAGTTAAACTGCGATCGGGGTGATCGCGGCGATCTGCGACTTTGATAGCCCTACTTTTTTTAACGAAAATCTATAGTAACTCCCATTAGGTTATTATTATAGTACATTACAATGGTCAGTACCTACAGTAAACAAAATTATTATGGTGTATACCAAAAAATACTTGACACAATGGATTTCATCAAAATAATGTTTTGTTAACGACAATGAAAGTTATTCAGGCTTACATAATCATGTGAAAATAATATTTCATATTTGTCGATTTTTTCATCACACTGACACATTCTTACACTTTGCGCTCGAACAATGACGTTTTTATCAAAGTAACCCCGCGGTTCAAAGTAGGTACCTATTGTTCTCAAAACTTAAATTTTTTTCAAGTGACTATTTATAGTAATTTTTATCAAATACTTAAGATTTTGTATTGTTCGCTAAGCTTTTTTAGTAAAATTTCTCATAATGACCGGGCTGTTTAACGATTACCAGTTTTTAACTGTCTATTTACAACTCTCTCTCCGACTGGCAGAGGTAATTTTGTAAAAAAAAACGAAACTTGTAAAAATATTATGGCAAAATATTTACTCTCAATTGTTACAATATTTCTTTAAAAAAATCATTACCATATTATTAGTGAGCTGAATTAAAAAAAAGAGAAATTTAAACTAATTTTATATCGAATTCAAACCAAAGAGTTCACTATATTTTTTATATTACGTATAATACAATATTATAAATGCGAAAGTGAGTTTGCTTGTTTGTTTGTTACGCTTTCACGCCTTAACTACTCAAGCGATTATCATGAGATTTTGCATACACGGTGTCAGGGATACAGAACAACACATAAGGTAACTTTCATACAGTAAAATACACTGTTCCCTGATCCCCCGGGATTTAATATATGAGCAATAAAGATTGAATAAAAAAGGAAGCGGACGAAGACGCGAGCATAAGCTAGTAACGCATAATAAAAATTCCAAAAGCATTCGCTCAGTAAGGAGCTCATTCAAACTACATCACCGCGCTACGCTCTGGCAGGTGGACAATAAGTATGGCGCGACTTATTTCGAACAATGGTCACAGAGACGATAGGAATCAGCAAATCGCTGCTGACGTCTCAGCGGCCTGCTTAGTCTATTATATGCTGACAGCTTACAATACAGTTCTCTTGTTGAACGTGAATATTTAAAACATTCACTTTATAAGGAAAATGAGTTCATTGACTGGAAGGATTGCTTCATGTCACGTACACATTAATTCTCCAAAACTGACGTCACTATTAATATTCTATAATTATTGTATTACACTAAAAGATCTTATTTTATTCACAATTCATAAATTTTAGAGCAAATTGTTATTAATGCAACATTGCCACAGCAAACTTTATTCGCACTAAGTATACTCCCATAATATATTAAGGATCATTTTGACATAATTACTCTCTTAACTTTGGCTAATTAAATATTAACTGAACATGTCATGATTTCTAATGTAGTATTTTTCTAAGATACATATATAAAACTTATATATCGGTGAAAAGGTAGCAGTGTCTGTATGTGTATCATGGCCCATAATATACAGTATGTATAATATCTCAGTGTAGAGGACAGGCCTTTCCACAATTTAAATAGATGGTTGGGTAATAGTCACCGCTTAAACTTAATACAATGTATATCCTTTCGAACGATCATTCATTTTATTCGTTTATTCTGTTCTGATAAGTGCGAAAAAGACATGCCCACTTTCATTGGAACGTATTCAAGATAAAAACTCGTAACTCCGCTTGTACGATACGACAAACCGCAACAATTTCGTCCGAGCGAGATGCCTAAACAGTACATTGTATAGTTGCTATGTTCCGGTGTACACTATGCCTTGTAGAGATGGTTGTATTGCTTCATGTTATACCGATCTCTAACTATACAAACCTCTTTGCTCTTTTTAAGACCAAACAAGCCATACAACAACTCATTTGAAGTACATTCATTTATACGCTGTATGGTCTAGAATCTAGAATCTGGCAATAAATAAATATATATTTATTTATTTATTGCCAAAGTTTGTATATACAAAATAGTAGAGCTCTTTAGAAAATTTTATTTTAATAAAGAATGCAAGTTAAAAAATTTAATTACAAAAATATTTCACAATGTCCAATGTACACAATTAACTACCTACTTAATTAACAACAAATTTCTACGCAATTAACAGAGTTTACTTGTACTGTACAATGAGTTAATGACCGTTACTGCTTCCTAAATATTTTTATTCACAAACGACAGGTCAATTACAAATTTCTATGTGTAAATAAAATAATAAAAAGTAAATAAAAATAATCTGTGTGAAATTTACTTTCGATTGTTTGTGGCGCGAAGACTTTTAAGTAAACAAGTATGCATATTATGAAATACCTATACCTTCTAATAGAGAATAAATGCTATTTCTTACAAGAATAGTCGTAGTGAGGCAGGGAAACCCGAGGGGTTATAAAATATACAACATTATCTACTAATTTTTATCCCGAGTATGTATAAAAACCCGCACGTATTGAGAACTTCCAAGATGAAGGTTTTTTTCCAAAGGAATATTTACATTTATAGTACCTATAATCGTAACATTGTAAAGAATAATCGTAACTTAAATACATTTAACTAAACTCATGGCAATTTTAGTACTTTATAAAAAAACGTGTCAATAAGGATACAATAATTCATATTTTACTACAGTCAATATAAACGGCAAACAAACGTTTCCTTTCAAAACAATTAGATGGAACCAAAAAAAAAAATAACGACCAAAACTAATTCATTAGAATCGAGTTACATAACGACGAATACATACAAGAACAGAAACTCGTGAAAACAAACATACACGTCCCGTCGTCTTCTCGGCATACAAACACTTTAGCGTATAGTATACGTGTATATAATTAGGTTGAATATGGACAGTTTTAACGTTAGCAAATTTGTATGATGTAAAATAAACACGTGATTTTGAATTTAGGCTCGCGTGAACCGAGACAACAAACCGCAAATAGTCTGTGCACACATCCCGAAGACGACGGAAAGAGGTACGAACAAAGCAGCCTACTACGGTCAAGGCGAACCGTACTCTGCCAATTTTTAAACGCCCACGCAATTCAAAAATGCGATGTCTATTATACATTATCATTTAAATCAGACCTCAAAATCAAATATGTAGTTCATGTAAAAGTTTAAATTTTAATACCTTTTTTACTTTAATCTTCTGGAGAATAAATAAAAACTTAGTCCAGCCGTTCTCGAATTTTGCCCTTAGCAACAGATTTAGCTAGTGATTCATTTTTGTTTATATAGATATAGTGTGCAATGTATGTGAATAACTCACTATGGTGGTAGACTCCATCTGCTCTCTTCAACAATGTATAGAGGCTGTAAATACGTCAGCAATGATAATGATAATGATGATAATGATATTAAATGCATCACTTCTTTAATATGGATTTAATAATAGCGCTCTTTGTAATCTTTTCACATTCTTTAGTTCCTCAATTAAAGAATTTATTCTCTTTTCCTGTATCATTTATGCTTTCCAGTCAAAAGTTCAAGGTCCGCTGTATTGCAAAAAGCCAGTTAACTGAGCATCGCATTTTGCATTTAAATTTAGCAAGATCGTAAAAAATTACTTGTAGTTTTTTTTTAACTATCTTCGCCTAATACAATTGGAATTTCCACTAAAATAAACTATTACAAGACGCAATTGCTGTATTTGTCTTACACAAAAAAATTAATTAAAAATTAATTTTGTAAAATTAGTAAGCGAAAATGCTGATTTTAAAAATTCTTTCATTATTTGAAAAATACGTCATTGTAGATTGTAGAACATATTGTATTACTTAAGTTGGTAGGTATAAAAAACGCATTGTAACAAGATGCAGTGTTTTCTCTGCACATTTTTATGTTAATTCTAACTAACAACCTTATCGTCATTCTCATTTTGTAAACTAATAAACACATTCATGTAAATAAGATTGACTTTTTAGTATTCCAGAATAGGAAATCTGTGTCGAGATAACACTTATAAACAATTTAAATCTAAGATCACATTTATAGGAAGACGTAACCGTAACGCATAACTCAAGATGATTTTATTCTTGAAGGACGTCTACAAACGCTTCGCGCTTACAAGTGTATTTTAATATAAAAACATAAAACAGAGTAGTTCGAATAGAGCGCGCCTAAAATTTCGCATTCGCTTTGTTCTGTACGATTTCATATTCAAATCGCATAGTTTCATGATTTACATCATCCACATACATATTTAACTCATTGCGAGTTTATAATGTTTATTCAACGATATTCTCTTACGCGTCCATTTTGATTTCATTATAATAAATCGTTATAAATATTAAAATTCCATACTTGTAATGTTGTCACAATGCTTACGAAAATTGCCTTGAAAAACTAATAGCCATAATAGCTTTAACAAACGTATTACTTTAAACATTACACAACGATCGTGTCTCGAGCGTTCTTCAAGGGTTCCAATCTAAGTCTTGACATCTCGTACAAAAAACACAATAATTTCACCCTAGATCTATGTTCAGTCGCAATTAAACCTCAAATCCATTTCACAAACAGTGCAATCGACGGTCACCAAATAAAAGTGAAGTGGATTTTGTAAATTGAAACTTATTCAATCTAAAGAGAACATTGCTCACTCGACGAATTAGGGAAAGCTTGCGTGCACGACCTTGTTTCGAATGGTTACAAAACCATAAAATGTGTTAATGATAATCATGAATTAATTTGGCGGCAACCGCCAAGGGGCCAGCAGCGCTTATTACAGATTATTGGGCATCAAACTAACGAATGATCAACAACCGGTCGTTTCGAGGCTCGTTGGGTGAATAATTTTAAACATAAATTTCGTGCCGAAGCGGTGTCAGAATGTTGTTAAGGTGTAAGGCCGCAAGGCACTTTCACCGAAGGATCGTTCGGCTTTCGGAGGCGGCAGGTATTTTAGGCGCGTCCGAAAGCCGGACCGGACCGTCGCCTCCGGCCTCTGCACTCCGATTACGATGGCATAAAAACACAGACGGCCGCATCTTCTTGCTCGCTCGTTTCAAAACAAGATGAACGAGAAAGAAAGAAAAAAGTGTGAGACTAACTTATTCAATTACACCGCTCGACAAAACTCAACCGGGGAGATGACAACGCGGACTACTTCCCACAGATTTGTTGTGTACCATTTCTTTTTATTTCAAATTGGAACAATAACCTTAAGTAACTCTGAGAACTTTTCAATAAAATCTTTCATACGAATAAGTATAAATCTCTGCTCGATAAGTAAAAGTGTGCTGTTTACAAGTGGGTCATTACAAAATTGGCTTTTCACGGCATGAAATTGAACAAAGCCAATAGGTACTTTGACGAAGTTAAATATTGGTTTAACAAATGGACAAAGAGTGCGTGAATGAGTTAAATCATTTATCAATAGAAATACACCTCATTATTGAATTATTGATTTGTTAAAATTAATACAATTGGCGAATTTTTAATAACATTTTATTAATAAAGAAATTTGGTGTTAGAAACTTTATAATCAACAATTCTACAGTCTAATTTTCAATTATAATTGAGAAAGTGATGTATAAACTCTATTCGAATGTCGAAAAAGCCTTTATTAATTGTATAGTGATAAAGCAAAGTCTAAATAGCGTCAATGAACGAGCGGACGTCTTGAATGGTGTGATCTTAACCTAGATATCTTACGGCGGTGCTTTATACAACCATAACAATAGAAACCATATTCTCATGTTACGGTCTAAAAATTTCACTACAGTGCAATATGTAGACTAAGCAAGGCTTCCCCATAGACATAGTTACTTCAATTTTAATTTAATCTTACGACCAACAAGCCTTTTGAGGTTGATAATACACTTTTTAAAAGGCTCAAAAGGCTCCTTGGTCTTTAATGATACGCAAAGGCATTGGTCTTTCTTTAACCAAACCCATGGCCTTAAAATTATTAATATATTTTTACTTCTTATTTAAATACATTAAAATACTTAAAATATATATTTAACCGATTTATGAAACAAAACTTAATTTACGTAATATTGTGAAATTATTACGAGTTAAATAATTATAGAATTTAATTAATTAATACTACCTAATAATATTTAAAAAAATCTACTCATTGTTATCAAATTAAACGATAAAATTATCGTGTAAAAACCCGATGATTCTTTTTCGATTAATATTTATTCGCACAGCACGTGTCGCCATTGTGCGAGAAAAAACCTATCGGCACCTCCTTAGCAACAACACTTGACAAACCGCTCCTTAAAACTTAATTCTCACTTTCCATTCAATCCGTTATCGTTACTACACCGCACACATAATAAAGAGTATTTCTGCTCTGCAAATAAGACAGCGTCCTATGTCGCTTTTTAAATTTAACAAGATACAACCTTATCACATTAAATTATATTTTATTTCGTCAAACTTCTAACTGTGACATGGTTGTATTGCGGCTTACAACTCGGTCATCTGTGGAACACCATAACGTTTGCATTTTTTATGATACTGTATTAATATTCCCGACGCGTTTGGAAATTCCTGATCTATGTAGACGATATAATTGATTACATAATCGAGATTACAAATTGTTTCTAAAGCTTGTCTGCCACAGACACAGGCTTGCGGTTATAATTTCGGTAGCTTGATTCTATTTTACCGCATACACAGATTTGCATTTTCTTAATAATAAAAAAATAACAATTTCTGTTTATTAGTTCGAAGGTCAATAGCGCGATTGTATCATATTACTTATTTAGATAGCAAAAATAACTATTTATTTTAAAGTTCCTTAAAATAAAAAGTTTTAGGTTTTAGGTAAAGGAAGCTTGATAGCTTACTTTACCTGTCTAATCACATACGCTCTAGCTCTTATTGTACAACTATTTTTGTGCCACTATGAGACTTTAATTAAGTTTTAGCAAGGAGAGGAGTTAACTTTGAACTCTTAGAAACGAGTTAAGTTAAAAACAGGGTAATAAAAAACTTAAGTCTATAAAAAAAAACAGACAAAAACACATGTATTATGAGATTTGGTTAAACTAGTTTGTATTGGAATCTTGGGAATTACTCCTTCATATCATATAGTTATAATAACAGGTGTTAAATGAGCGGACCACTATGATAACTCGTACATACAAGATTGACATAGTGGTCGGTCGAGTTATAGAAATATATTTCTTCGGTGGCCGTGTTTTTTATTGATATATCTTTAAATACGGATATAAATTTTAAAAATATTTAACCCGTTTCTTAGTAGTGAAATTTTCATGACATCATCCGGATAGGTCAGATCATTCATTATGAAATCAATATACATTCCTAACAAATTAAAGATTTAAGATATAATGTAACTATGACCTCGGTAGACCTGTTTGTCTTAATTTTTCTAATGCTTGCTCGATTTTAAGCTTATACTAACTATTCCAGGTATTTTATTTTTTTATATTTAAAGGTTACTGTAGCCTATTAACGCTAGCACCGCGATGAGGGTTTAAACTTGATTATATTTTTTTTTATCAAATGTCAATGTCATTTTTATAATAACATTATTACATTTTGTAATAGTGTAATCTAAACATTATTATCTCCTGTCTGATTTTAAGTATGTGTTGTGCTATTGTTTCGCAGTCGTAACAACTGGGTAATCTGTGTAAAACTGGTGGTAACATAAATAAGTTATGCTGGTTTAAGCAAATAAGGGATGCCACTACTCTATCCACACTTTGTACCTTATCCTTCGTCATATTTAGGCAAATACAACAATGGAACAAATATGCAAGACAAATATTGTGATTTTGTGTTATAGGCGAAGTTAGCCACTTATTAATAAATTTTTATCGCTTTTCACATAATAATAGAAGCAAAAATTAGCTTTTCTGAAATTTTAATTCACCTCTATTCTTCATTAAAAAATAACTAATTTATAAGTCACGGTGATAAAATTATTGGAGTCTTATAATTTTGGCTGTTTATATCTTTTATATAGATTTCAATATAATCTATTTTTGTTTAATGCATGATGTGGATTTAAAATAAATATTTTCTTTCTTTACAGTAGGTACCAGACAATGCAGATATAAATCACAAGTGAATATCTTATGGCACGTTCCTTCGTAAGGTATTCGATATACGTACAGTAATATCGGCTTAAAATGCGCAAGGTCTATGCAGTGAGAATTGATACTCTTGGGAAGATCCCGGTACGAGACAAATATTCAAGGAAAATCCTTTTATTTATAAAACACGTCCGACGCAAATAAATGTAAAAAGTACCTATTTCTTACTTTACACTGATTTACATTATAATATTGTAAGACAGTTTCATAGATTTTTTGGCATAAACAAAATAAAATCGAAGTCTCAAAGAAACATCAAAAAAAGAAAAAGCTATTTATTATATTAAAAGAAAATAAATGGCTAGGACTTAATGTTTAGAATCATTTAAGAGTTAACAAACTATAATAAAAAAATAACTAACCCCCGACCTACCCCCGACTTTATATAGAGCCCAAACACTCTGGTATATCTTCTGTAAGTTACCGACAACTAGATGCTGCAATATCAGGTCAAGGTTGCCTTGTCATGAAAATACCGCTGAAGTAACAGTAGATATACTAAATTTCACATAAAACCAATTTGTGGAAGTCAGCCCCAATGTCAACTAGGAAATGGGCTGACTGAGTTTAAACGCCTGAATCATCTTATATTAAAGCTAAGAACCACCCCGATCACGTTAGCTTTCAAAGAAAAAAACCGGATCAAAATCGGCTCCTTCATTTGAGAGCAACGATTCCACATACAGATAAACACATGTCAAACTTATAAAACTTCATTTTTGCGTCCGGCGTCGTGAGTTAAAAAGTAAATTATTGTTCAATGCATGTACTGTTTAACTCGCTTATTAGCAGTAATAAAAAACCCATACAAACGTTTGGAACAAATTTAATTTTTCACTAATATTGACATAACATAATGTGAATTCTATCGGTGCTTCTGTTGAAGTTTCACGAGTAAGTAATGTGGTTATAAATAAGTCGTTGCGTAATGGAATGATTTGATTAAGATGATCATTACCTTCTTATGATTCCAGAGCACGTTGACTGAGGGCTTCCCGCGACGGAAGTCGCTCTGGTCGATGACGTCATCGTGTATCAGCGACGCCGAGTGTATCATCTCACTTATCATCGCCACCTGCCGCTGCGGTGGCAGTAGTGCACTGTTCAATAGGCAGAAACATTATTCTCTTTTTTATATTCATAGAACACCCTGCCGAGGGACATCGAGAACCAAGAAAATTTCGTATCTCTTCTTTATTATGTTAAGGTCGATAGACTGGCTGACGGTCCACTTGATGGTTGGTGGCTACCGTCTCACAGGTACCTGCACAAGCAACGCCAAATGTAAGTGCGTTTGCGACCATATTATGGGATTGAGATTCACGGTGGTCTTCTGTAAGAGAGTGAATACTGCCGCCAGAGGGTCTGCCCAAATGACTGCGAAACGCATTATGCCCGCTGTGGCCACGTGGTTCGACCCTTGCCACTACTTTCCCATCCAGACCAGGGCCAACTTTGAAAAGTTTAATTTACAAACCCGGGGATTATTATTAATTTTAATCTCTTTTGCAATGAATTTGTTCCTTGTTATTTAAAAAATAATAAATATAATTAATCAACAATCGCACAATGGCTAGTGCAACTTCAACCACATTTTATTCGCATTTAATATTCGCATTAGACTCAATGTGAAGAATAAAACGCAGCCACCCGAAGATGATAAATGCATTCAAGGTGACGAGAAAAAAATAATAAGTTTTAACACTTAAGGTTAAAGTTAGACAAAGTATTTCACACGATCTTTAAGTCCGCCATTCAATGTCTTAATGGTTTAGTCAAGGCGGTTTAGTGAACAACTACCTATAAACATTCAAAAACTTTTATTCGTTACCTTTACATTTTGACAACATAAAGAGTATTAAATTTTGTTCCATAATAATGTATTGATAAAAAAAATATCGGTTCCATAAAAGTTAGGCAGCACATCAGTAACATTATACGGTTTCAATTTATTTTAACGACGCGAGCCCTTTGGTCAAGCGATTAAGGTGCTTCTTAAGCGCTCTGATACAGGGGTCCCGGGTACGATTCTCGGCAGCACCAAGTTTGGAAACGAAATTTTTTAAATTGGCTCAGACCAGGTTGGCCCCCTGTCCACTGTATGGTTATCCTATAAAACACGCCTATAAATGCTTACTTTGGGAGATACAATAATTTGCTGTGTTTAGTCTTGGAGATTTATTTAAATTCTATTAAAAATATGACGAATGTGATATAAGTAAGTACTAGGCAATTTTATTTTTTACTTGATAAACTTTAGGCTTCAAAACAAATATCTCTTAGTCACTGTATTTGAATTGATGTTTATAAAAATAAGAAGCGAGCGACATAACATCCAGAAAACTATTAATAGATCTTAGCGCATGTAAGTATATTAAATTATTCTCAGCAGGTTTGCTTCGACTATTACGAACGTAAACACATGAAGTACTTATAAGAACAAAGAATTTATTGTCGGCTGAGATAAAAACATGTCTGAAGGATACAAAACTTAGCCATTAACATTAATCTATTTTTAACTGTTAAAATCAACAAACAATGCGCTAGTTGCACAGTGGCTTCGTGTATCGACTTTGCTGCTGCAGTGGACGATATGGCTGGATTTCTGTGCTCTCTGCCAGGGTTTTAGTTTTAGCTAGTCCTAAATCCCAGGATTTTCCCAGGATGAATTATGAAATGGTTCCAGTTTTTTTTTTTAACTTTAATTGTTTCAAATTTCTACTAAAAGCTTGATTATTTACCTATTAAACAATTATTAAAATGATCAATTTCATTCATCTATTTTTAGATTATAAATTAAATCTAATAAAAAAATTTGAATCTGCAAATGTATTCGCGGATGCGATAGATCCGCCAATACGTTTGCGATGTGATTATAGTTTTCTCATTTTGTGAACCATCTTGACATTTTATTGAAAAGTCATTCTGTGTCATTTTATTGCGGCTTTGTAATAAGTTAAGTGTTTAAAATTAAAATTATATTTATATCTATTTTTGTTTTTTCTAATGAAGAGGTCATATAGAGAGAAAAAAGGAAGTAGATGAAAATTATAGTTGGCCTCTAAACACACATAATCAATATACTTACTTATTACTTGTTTAGACTAATGTTAGAAAATAATCTTATTTTAGTATTGTGATCAATCATGATTATTAATTAATAAACTTTACCTCTCTAATCAAGATCGTCATTGATATATAGTATAATTTAACCTTTACATTTTTAAATATAATTAGTTGTTGAATCGGTATTCGTGAATGTAAGGCTCATTTCACACCGTGATGGCAGCGCCTAGCAGCTATACGCAGCGGCCGGTAAAGCGAAGCACGATACGCGTCGCCGCCGCCTGCTTGTCTCCTCTTGACCAGTCTAGTTTCTACATACGGCAAGGAAACTCGCGGGTTGGAGTGAAAATGATGGAATTTGGACATTATGACACTATCTGAAGAAGAAGAAGAAAGAAAGGTACAAGGACAAAAAGGAAAAAGCTCTTCGAGCAGTACTAGTCTTTTAAATATATAGATAACATTTAAAATTATTTCACACTGACAATCATCACCTGTGTGAATTGAGCCTAAGTATCCGAAACTGTGATAGTACTACGCTTGTAAAATATTTGGGCGTCGTCAATGAGGTCGCGCCAATGTCAAGTGTCATTCTACTATAGATTCGGGGACTCGGCGAGACATTGAACTATTAAGAGTGCTGCACGATGATATATGCAATTGGAAATTGTTGGCCTTAACCATTGAGCCCTCATTGCGTAACGAATACAATGAGTGTTTTCAAACGGATAATGAATACTTTTCGACTCGTGTAAAACTATCGAAATATCAAATCTAGTTATTCTAGATTTGATATCAAATATCTATTTAAAAGTTTGAAATATTGCGTCACAATTTGACCTGGCTACGGAATATGTTACAACGGTGTCGTGATACCATTTCACAAACTAACGATATAGTTTAGTAATCTAAAATCGAAAATTATTTCGGTATCAATATAATCGAATTATTTCACATAACAGACTTTAAAAAGTTGTTGAAATAAATACTTAAAGTAAGTTTAGTCTGTCCTATTAAACTTCAAATAACATTCATTGTAATTCTCATCAGTCACGGGTATTTGTGATATCGAAACCAAAATATTCAAAACGAACATAACAAATGATTGTTGATTTTGTACACATCGTTACCATGAAAGTTGAAATTTTTGTGTTAAAAAATTAAAAACAAATATTGTAAACATACCTGTTTTCACCATATACATGGTAGTTGACCGCTCTCGACATAAGTATCGCAACCATCGGTCTGAGTGCTTTGCCCTGTCCGTCGAAGTAGTATGTCGCTATGGTGTTTAGTTCCGCTTGGTTTGTGTTCCGCTCCAACTCCTGTAGGGCAGACGAACAGCATTAGTTACAAGTTGGAAACTGCTTGGATGATAATTTGCATTGCTAAAAATTATTTTTTTTTTTACATTACATTTACATAATCTCTTCACACCGTCTTTGCTCTCCTCTTGAAAACACCCAAATATTAGTTGCATTTTCAAAGTATCAAAAATTGTAAAATATTACGAAGCAGATCTTTGTGACTAGCCACAAAGAGAAAATACATTAACAGCCGTGTATTCAAACCCCTCTTATCAAATAGATAATTCATTTTCTGTTACTCCAATTTTATAAGAAGATTTCAAATACCATAGATAATACTGTAGATAGTAATATAATAATTTTAACAACAATCTCAAACATTTAATATGTGTATATACATTTGTTGAAACAAAATAAATGCCCATAAATTTGCCATTCACACACAGAATAATATAAGAGTACTACGCATTATTCGTAGCACGGTCTACGAAAATCTTAGTGCTACGCTACAATAATTTAATTAAGTATCAAATAACATTTGATACTAGTATGAATAATATAGACCATAAAGTACTTTATTGAAAAACCATTTAACAGTATTTATAGCTCGTTAAGACTGTAGATTCGAAGCAATATAATTACTTATTGAAAAGTTAGTACAATATTATTATAATATTTAATATTGTTTATAATTTGAGGTTTGAGGGTTTGACGGTTAGGTTGTTCAACAAAAGCAACAGCAATATTATGAGAATTATTATTTTGGAAATTAAATAAAGAGATGTAGTTTCGAAGCAATATAATTACTTATTGAAAAGTTAGTACAATATTATTATAATATTTAATATTGTTTATAATTTGAGGTTTGAGGGTTTGACGGTTAGGTTGTTCAACAAAAGCAACAGCAATATTATGAGAATTATTATTTTGAAAACTAGCTGCTGCCCGCGACTTCGCCCGCGTAACTTAGTAAATTATGTACTTATAAACCTTCCTCGAGAACCACTCTACCCATTAGTGAAAACCGCATTAAAATCCGTTGCGTAGTTTTAAAGATCTAAGCATACAAAGGGACATAGGGACAGAAAAAGCGACTTTGTTTTATACTATGTAAAGATTAAATAAAGAGCCACGATGAAACCAAAAAAGAAAAAAAATCATAAGTATTTGTGTGTGCACAAATGATTCAGTCGTGCAGTTTTCAGCGATTTGATGTTGCAAGTTGACAGGCAAACTTTACGCAAATCTCCTCTTTCTGCTAGACAATACGTATCTCGACATAAATATTGCGAAAAAATAACTTAAAAGACATTAGTATTGTTCCACAAACATCTTATTGTGTTAAACCATTTGAAAAGATTTAATTCACTTATTTGTTTACATGCATATTAGAATAAAAGCAAGACATATAGACATAAATCAAAAATAATCTGTTGTGTCACGCAATTTTATTATTCATATCTAAAAATTTATTCAGTCATCGTTTCCTAATTACCGATGTAAATACGTTAAAGTTTTAATTTTTATTAACATCGGTGATAATCTGTGCAAATTAACAATTTAAATGTAAAATTTTGTAATGGTCCAAGTCCAACAGATGGAAGGAAGAGGCAAACCGATTGAGTCATAATATTTGTTACTAATTTAGCGTAAGTTATAGAAGAAGAAGGTTATCTTGGCTACGTAACGTCAGAGAAGAGAGTGGACAGGTATTAAAACCGTGGAGCAATTATTTCGACTCACGAAGTACAAGGTGAAATTTAAGAAATTGAATCTTCATTAATAAGAGGCACACAAAGAAGATATTGAAATTGAATTTTGATTTTTTTGTAAACTGCAGGTGGATATCATTTACTTAACGCTACAGTTAGCTTATAACACACACCTACTAAAAAAATCTTTATTATGAGACATCTCTACGAAAAACATTAGACACATGCAAATAGAGTTGTTGTCATTTTTTTAGAAAATTGTGTTTTTTGTTTTCGAATAAAAATATATTTTAATATAATTAAGTTTCTAACGATCGAAAACAAAAAATATAATATACGTGGTTAAAATTCTTGAGTAGTTACTTTAAAATGAACTAAGATAAGATAAAATTGCTAAATTTCAAGAATAGATTTCGTTAGAGATAGTTGCATAAATGGCTCTTCAGAATGTCCGAAGTATCAAAAATAATGGGTTGTCTTCGTCTGTTTATTGCTTTAGAACGTAAATTGGATGGTAAGTATAAAAATATAAAAATAATATAATAGTCTTTTTGAAAACAGTTTAATGTTACCCTATTACTTACCAATGCTTTAATCCAAAAAATATTGTAATAGAAAATTTATTTTAGTAAAAGATACTCGTGAAAAATTCACTTATAAAGTTAATTAATTAATTATATAAAAGAAATCCTAATAAGTATTGACCATGAGAACAATATCAAACGAGATAAGCCTGCGGCATCCGTCAGAGAGGTGTTGCGAAATCCGAGGTCGCATCGAGCTTGCCGGTCAGCGGACTCGGGGTATGCGACGCGTAATCTTCATACGCGGTCGCTCAACATTGTTACGTGCTGTACTATCCATCCACTCAAATGGCATGTTATTTTAATAAAACCACTTGATTATACCCCTTCAACAAAGTGATTGAATGCTGACACGTAATTTATGGTAATATCGCCGTTTACAACAGTCCAACACATTTGTAATTGGTAATTGTTCAGCACATTATTTTATACGATTTTTCGTTTCTTTTTTATATTATTTATAATTGAAAATTTACTTCCACTTCATTGCATATTTTTACTTCTTAATCTCAATTATAAAATACTTTCAAATATTATTTATTAAATTTCGATGACAAAAATCATTACCCGTTTATATTGGCATAGAACAGTGACGAGGCGAAAGACAAAAACTGTTCGTCATAAGAGCTATAACCGTCAATTAGAAGGTTTTATATGATTAGAATGTGCTACTAACTAATAATATTTTAACGAATTACTATGTAACACATAAAAATATGACCGATATGATAACTGTATAAGGTAGATCTTGTTTGAAGAGAACAGTACCTTGATTGATCAAATAACCGTCAATTAGAATGATATCGACAATGACATTAGTTAACATAGTTTATTGAAAAACATACTCAATGTGATAATCAGTCATGTTACAAAATGTTTCATAGTATCATAAAAAATATATGAAAATATACTCGAAACTTTGAGTATTACAAGAATATAATTAATTAATTAATGTACTGTCAAAAGTTGCTATAATTAATAAATCAAACTCCCAAACCGTACCCTAACCTTTGACATTTTTAAATACGTTCTGCACGAAACCAATTTTAAAATATTCAATAGCTTTATTGTATATTAATTATACAAGAAATTGAGAGGTTTGTTAAAATAGACTTACCAGAAATTATAAAATCTAAAACCCTTGCACTTTTTGTGCAAGATGTTTTTTCATTAAAATAACCTAAATAAGAATCTAAATGAGGTTTTAAATGAGGTCTGTGCCCGCGAAATGGTACGTGCTGTAGTTCGTTTTTTGAAACTTCTACAGGAACCTTGTTCAGTATAAAAAATATCCCATAAAATTAATTGAATAAATTTAATAGGCAAATAATAATATAGTCTAATTAAATCTGTGTGCCAAATTTCTTCCAAATCTGTTGAGCCGTTTTTGCGTGATTGGATTTAGGAACATCACATTTCGCATTTATAATATTAGTAGGATTAGGATATTTCAATCGGCCTAACTAATCACAAACGAGTAACGGGACAGTGCTGTTTACACAGAACATCCAGAACATAATTAAGTATGTGATATTATAAGTGGGAAACGATCGTTTTAGAAACCAGCGGCACAGCATTCACGCAAGGGGCCTAGTTTTGTACGAGTTTTCCAAACGGAAAGTAGGCGAACAAGTCTCAAGTCATGATGCGGTGGAGCTCGCAGTCGCACCGCTCATGCGGGAGAGACGCCATACTAAATTCCAACTTTAGCGACACGTTTGTTTACGCTATGTCGTGTGTCGAAACTTAAGGCGAAACAAGTTCAAGGCCACCGTGGACGCAAAGATCTTATATTTAATAACTGACCTATTACTCCAAATAATTGTTACGTACGACAGTAGCGTACTATGCAACTCATGCCATAAAGTCACGTTATAGACGTAGTATACAGTAAAGTGGCAATTATCGGCGATGCGCGAATTGCACAACCAACGGCCGCCCGCGTGCTAACACGTCGTGACTTTGACACACTTGCCGATCAATGGACACCGAGCGGCCGATACACTCACATTTTATTCTCATTTTTCATAAACAAACTGACTTGACGCTATTAATTTAAACACATGTTGCATAATGTAGTCTGTGTCAATCTACGATAAAGAGCATTGACAATGTACTTAATGTCTATGGACTAGAGTTAAGAGTTCTAATAAATATGTCTTCCAAAGTCGTAGCATCTTTTCATTATAAAATAAAATATAATAAAACGCCCTAAAGCAACCCACGCATACAAACATGGTGTCAGAAGTGTGAAGTCACAAATATTTCAGATTCGCTACAACTACTGTCAACATTACAATTACAATCATCATTATCGATTTAAAATGGCAAATAACAAACAGCTGTTTATTCCACTCTCTTATCTAATACTAATATTATAAACAAATAAAGTTTGTGAGTCTGTTTGTTTGTTTGTATGTAGGAGGTTATCTTCTAAACTACACATCCTATTTAAAAAAATCTTTTACCAAAGAATAGTCAAATATTCCACGCGTGCAAAGCCGCGGGCACCAGCAATCTACGAATAAAGATAAAGAAAGTAAGTATGATAAGTAAGATTATATTGCTTTACATAATATTTTCTCAGGTTATAATTATATATTTTATTTACCAGTTAGTTTTTCATAAACAAACTGACGTGACGTTGTAATTTAAACACAATCATTATCGATTTAAAATGGCAAATAACAAACTGCATTTTATTTTAATTGTAACCTCTCGTTTTATTTTAATATTATATTTTATCTGAGCATTATGTAATAGTATTTTAATAATCCAAACGCCCAATTATATAGTAATTCCAACGAGTATTTTAAATAATAGTCAATTCAAACTGTCAAGCCAAGGCCGGCTCTTAACTCTTGTATGGCAGAGACGACAAGATACGGTTACTTGTCTGCTGGAAATGGTTATTATTTCATTTTAAACAAATAATATATTTTATAATAATAAGTAGGTAGAGCTATCTGAACAGGTAAGATATCTATTTAGATCATTTCAGTTATGTTTTAAAATTGTTTACTTATGAATAATTAGTTTATTTTATTCAAAAAAATAAATAAAGATATAACACGTGACAAAATACTTAAAGCAACATAACGCCTGACATACATTGACATTTGACATTATATTTTTGCCAAGTCAATCTTTATTTTGAGATAGCTGGTGCCCGCGGCTTCGCCCGCGTGGAATATATATATAACATATGTCCATCCTGGAATTCTATTCAAATTATTGGTAAGATTTTTTTTATAATCGGATGAGTACTTTCGAAGATTATATGTTTGTATGTTTGTTCCTTCAAACAAACATACAAACTTTACCTGTTTTGTGACAACCATCGATGGTGACATGACAACACCATAAGAAAAAGAATAAATAAGATTGCATACAGAGAGGGATAACGTTAATTTAATATGACAACACCAACAAAGGTCGAAATGTGTAGGTACAAAAGAAGTTTTAAAGGAAATAATTAAATGTATTTTTGCAACTGCAAAAAATAATAATGCATCACTACTGCAATATAAAAACCAAGTTTCAATTCCGCGTTGTTGTTCACTGTCATTAACTGTCATTAAAGAGTTTCAAGGTTTTACAAATAAAAAAGCACTAAACCTAGAAAACATTATGGATTTCAGCACTGTTTATTGTTTAGATTATTATCTAATAAAACACGCTTTTTTATTATATAAATTGATTTGAATTATAGTCTTAATAACGTAAATCCATTAAACCGTTGTAAAAGTTGTTAATAGATATTGGGAGTAATATCCAAAGTGGTCTGAGCAAAAACAAAACCTAAATAGTACTGAGTCAAAATGTCATAAAACTAGGTAGGTAGGTTCTTTGAATTTAGAAAGAAATACAAAATGCAATTTTTATGCATCGCAAAGCTTGATTTGTCCTAATAATATTTTAAATATAAATGTGAAAGTTTGTAACACAATAAAATTGGATTTGGAGAAAATTTGCACACACGTATAAGTAGTTTATTGACGGAATTAACATATAGGATACTTTTTACCTGGAAAAATGTTAGGTTCCCGAAGGATTGTCTAAAAATTTAAAAAAAAGGCGCCACGGTCTTTAACAGTCCTTATAGCTATATATAGATATCAGGCGTTATTCGGATGTTTTATTTTATATTTTTCAACGCCGACGAAGTCGCGGGCACCACAGCTAGTAATAAATAAATCATATAATTAGCAAATAAATTTTCGACTGGCCTCGACCCTTAGAAACGACCTCGAAGAGAGTGAGATCACACTATGGATCAAAAAATATTTTAGAATCTAACTAACGTGACCTTTAAGCGAGTGAGATTTTTGTTGACTTAATAATACTTAGAACTAATCAAGGTTAGTTTATGAATGAAAACATTAGTGGTGCTCACCGCTCTTATATCTTCATATATGCCGTTGAGGTCATCTTCTAGCAAGCGATATGGGTCGACGATCTGTGTGCCGTAGTCTGGGAGCGATCCGGTGCTTGTGCTCTGTAGGCTTGAGGCGAGACGGCGAACTACTCCGGCGGGTACAGCAGCGCCCGCGCCGGCTGATCCGCACGTGGGGCCGCACGTCGTCACTCTCTGCAACAAAACCGAACAATTATTAACATCTTCTTTACATGGTATAGCTTTCCACGTCTATCTCTACGCAACGGATTTTGAGGCAGATTACACAATCAGTTAGATATTCAATATTTTTCACGAAAGGTTTACATACATATAATAAGAAAACCTAATCAAGTTTTTATGTAAATATAAGACACAGCGAGAGCTCTGCTACCTGGTGTGAACGAGACTAGTAATATTTAAAGACATCTGAAACTGTGCCCACCCCTTATATAATACTTATAAGCGGTTGAAATTGAATACGCGTAGCAATAAATTTCTCATTATTCTATTATTTATTTGTATGAAAAATTACATCAGACAAATGGCCCTACGCTTAGGTCGCATATAAACAAACAAAATTTGTAAATGGCAAGCCTTTAAAATTAATTATGATATGAGAGTAAAAATAGACTCATCGTCTACATAGGTAATGTACGATCAATAATTTAGACTAGACGTAGCGGCTCGTCATTTAAATAAATCACCATAATGAAAAAAACTCGTTCAATAAAATTTATTTTATAATATAGTTCTCTCTACTCCTCCAAGATTTAGACTTAATAGTTAATACTCAGTGGTGTCATTATTTTAACCAACTACATAGGATTTATCTGTCAAGGACTATTTTATTCGCCTCAAGTAAATAAAGCAAATAAAACAAGTAAATCCTGTGTGGTTAAAATAATGAGTGAAAATCGAGAAAGTTTTAGATCATGTCTAAAAATGTAGGTATTTAGGCATCGTATAACTTCGCGCCAACATTCCTGATAAGAGTACAAAAAACAAGGGCTGTGAAATATTTAAATTACCTATAGAAAAATATTTCAAATTAAAAAATTAAATTTAAGCTATATTACTTTAACACTCCTGTGTTAAAGTATTATTATTGCCTTTATTTGCATTATTGCGTGATTTTATTTGAGTTGTGCAGATTTATCTATAATTATTTTTAAGTCTATTTAACTACTATTTACGTAAGACACAAGCAAACAGTGGATCATTCTTTAAACATAATTATTAGTGTTAAATTATTATTCACTCATACAAACCGCATGAAGCTACGTAAACCACATGGAGGTCAGGCCATATTAGAGGTGGTGTAATTAAAATATTTTACTACAATTTATAGTCAAAACAATTCCTTTCAATATTTTACGATCTAAGGGAAAATAACAAAAATTATGTAAAAAATTAATAATATTAGTTATTTATGGTTATTTGACTGATACTACACAGCTTTTGATTGACATAAAGCGTATAGCGTTTGTTGCATAATGATCTGAAAAGAGATTCTTTGTGGTTACATAGTCGCGTTCTTCCTTATAGAATCAACATTAGACACCAGTGGCGATTTCTATGGCATAATTGAAGAAGTGCTGTCAATTTTAAATTTCAATATCAACTTTATATGTTTAAAATGTTTAAATTAAAAAAAAAAAACATTAAATCTAAAATTTGAGGCAGTAGTATTACATTAGTGAGAAATTCAACGTTATCTAATAAACAGCGTAACATTAGTGTACCTTAAAAAGTATTCGCAAAGGTAGAGGCATTCAGGTGAAGTACAGAAAAAAAATTAGATGAAACGAATTCTCAACTATCCATATAAGCGTTGACAGGCATGTTTGAAGTGCTACTATCGGAAATTGGAAACCATGTATAGTTAGCTAGTTGGTAGGCATTTCGGTTTATTTGGCGAAGTGGCGAAGGGTGTGGCGGTACGGTGGGTGCCCTTAGCTACACAGGCGGCGGCAGTGACCGCGATACGGGTTTCGCAACAGTTTATGCAACTGCAGGCGAGTGCAGTCCGCACCCGATGGGCCCGGACGGGCCGTGCGTTGCAAAACCGACGCGACTCGACCAACGCACTACGAGTATACACGCTTGTACCACGCACCATTGTAGTGAACGCATTCGCGAATCGTGCACGAAGCGTTTTCAGTCGCAATTTTCCTGTGTTCAAGTTGACTCTCATTATCACGCAACAGACAAGGTTAAGAAAGCGACTCTATGGAACATAATTTGGAATGAATTTCGAAGAATTCGAGTTGAATATGTGATGTAATTTAAGCAAAAACACATCCGTCGCCGCAAAAGTTGAGTAGCCACTTCGTTGGTTGCAACATTATACCTAAAGGGTATACAATAAAAAACTCTGTACTTGTTGCGACCTCTTATTAAGATCGTTATACTTTAACTATTCTATCATCTTTGATTTAATTTTCCTACAATTCTTTTAAGTCAAAGGCTTAAAAGAAAAGCTTTAAGCTTTAAGGCTTTTTTAAGGCTTTTCTTACCTTAGTAAGAAAAGGTCCTAAATTCCTTTTTAGATTGGATTTTTTTATTACCGACGAAAGAAAACTAAGTAGGTGCACTCGAAGAAACCTATATGAATTACTACAAATCCGTCGGCCGTGCGCAAAATGTGAAGCACTATAAAGAAATTGTTCAAATATAAGATTATTCTTCAAAATCGAGAGCATCACGACCTTTCAGCCACATCCTTAATGTGTCGTGACGTTCGAGTGCGTAGAATAATTAATTACTTCCATTCGATTTCACATATGTCAGCCGTTGTTTATTCATGCGGCGTTTTAGTTCGACACTAAAAATAGTATATTAACAATTTTAAACAGTTCCTATTACGGCCTACGTATTACTTTTAAACCCCCCCCCCTTTTAAAGGAACTATGATGAATTTTAAATAGCCACGAAACCTTTTAAATTAATCATACAATATTGAATTGTATTGTGATTAAAACGAAATAAATTCGCCAGTAAATAATGTAGGTAATTCGTTTAAGGAAATGGTTGTGCAATTTTATAACATTAAAATGAATGAAACAACGTTAAATCAATAGGCAACAATAAAACGGCGTTTACGTAAAGTACCTCCAACAACCTACTCCTACTATCAAATAACCGATGAACCAATCAATACGCGAGTACTTAGTGTCGGTTTCGTACTACGAGTAATTCGTGGAAGGATGTACATAACCGCATGAGTTTACTTTATTTCTTTTAGAATTTTTCTTAAACTTCAAATAACTTTCAATTTTCCTTTTTTTTTAAATCTTTAAAATTTAAAGGTATAGTTGGTATCGACCTCTTATATCCAAACGTGATCCAAACCCACGTGCTTTCAGATACCAATGAGATAAACTTCTTATAATTAACAAAAAAAAACTAATATTTCTAACTTACCAATCGGGTAGTGGTTTTCATAAAAAGGGGTGTTTCAGAAATATTTCAATACCTTCAAAACATTTATATTCAGATAATTGTAAACACAAAAAGCAAATGTATAATTCTTTAAATAAGTATGATGTACTCGTATAATGTCATTTGTTTATATGTTGCCGAGATTTCATACACCGTCAACACTAAAAAGTAGATCAAAATATTTTTAAAATGTTACGATAACTTTTCTTCGCTACTATTGTGCTCGCAAGAATAACGCAATAATAAACCTGAATGTTATGTTTCATTACACAATATGGATTTAACTCATCATCTAAACTACGTAATAAAAATTGCGGGTACAACATATTAGAGATGGGACTTGTATAGGTACTAACTAAATTGTTTGTACTAATATTATTATAAACCTAATAATACTAATATTATAAACGTGCAAGTTTGCGAAGATGTTTGGTATGTTGTTGTGGTGATAAATTTTGATATTTTTGATATACGACGTAGAGTACTCTCATAATACATAAATTATATATACCTACGCCTTTCATTAATGGAAACCGTATCAAAATTCGGTTCGGTGGTTTAGTTAGAAGAAGTTAGCGGAGAAAAAGACAAAAGCGGACAAAAGTGGCTCTTTATTATGTATTTCCCGGAGTTCAATTTACTCGTATATCTGCACCTAATTTCGTTAATGTCGGTTTAGGCCTAGTTTAGGCGAATAAAAAAACAGTAATTTTGGTAAATTGGGTTTTCAAGAAATATATTTTCTGTTCTATTTGAATGACAGTTTTCTATCAACTGTTAAGTTAACGTTTACTTAAAAGTCTTCATTGCTACGCAACGGCGTAACTTACTCGAACATTTCTATGGTAGAGGTGGTAAGCAATAAACGCTAGGTAACATATTACAATTATACCAAAGTCTTGTGTGTCTCTGTATACATAATCTTTGTTGAAATTATTTTTATGCAATAATGTATTTCTTTTACTCGTATTTACGTTTCACAAAATGTATGCACTCTAAGCAAAAACTAGGTGGCTACACAACATTAGTGTACACTTCACAAACATTATACTTCCTACAACAAACGATCCATCAAGCGACTAGATGATTACGATGTCAATTTATGTATACTTACTAGTTTTCAGGCGCGTCTTGGTTCGTGGTGATAAGTCGTAATTAATTTTAATAGTTAATTGAGTGTGAGAAATAAAAAATCGGTCAAGAGAAAAGTTGAGAGTAAAAAGTATTCATACCTATATTATGAATATTAAAAAAAAAAAAAACATTTACACCAGCGAAATTTATTCCAGATTCATTACCTCGAGTCACATTAAATTGGATACTTTATTATCTACTACAGCAGGTGATGTGTTCGTAAGGAATACAAATTGCTAACATGAAATCCATGTAAAAATGCAACAAAGCGTTGCAGTAGGAACTCGCAAATGCATCAAATATAGAAGAAAAAAAATAAGCAAACAATGTTAATGTTGTGGTACCTACAACATTGCCGCACGTAAAATTGCATGCGACTGCGTCGGTCTCGCACATAACAATTAAAACACGATAGAAAGTGAGTGTGTGGAACACTCTTGCGCATCGCTTCTTAAATAGAATTGAACTGCAATTGACACGTCTTATTACTATGAGTAATGGCATCTACGTGGTCTGCGTAAATGCAAACACTGCTATTAAATGTGATTTCAATGTCTTTTGTAATAAACGTCTCTGTGGAGTTATCTCTAAAGCTGAATATTAAAGAAAAATAAAAGTAAAAACTTTTTAGAGAGATTTTAGAATTTTTTACGTTTCAGCTACTTTCACTAAATAATTTTAGAATTATTATGATTCCATTTTGAAAGTTCAAATACTTATTATTCGATAAGATTCCATTTTGAATTATAAATATACTACATAATACCGTTGGTAAATTGATTTATCAGGTGGCTTTTTAGGAGACGATCAAAAGTGGTTTGCAGAATTATTGAATCCCCTCAACGGTAAATTTAAGAGGAGATAAAGGTATCCGCGGATCTACATGTGGAGCCAAGCTGTGTTCCAAGTGGAAGGAGGCCAGATGAGATGAAACATAGAACATTTCAAAAATTTTAAAAATTAGATTAATCGTCTGGTAATTGTTGTCCTTTTTATAATTATGTAATTATATTTTTTGTAATGATATTTTTATAATAATTATGAGTATTAATTGTTTACCCAAACTAGGATTAAACTATCTTTTTTTATTTCCAGATAGCTGCAAGAATTTAAATCAATAATTATTAGATATTTCTCGGAAGCAGGTGTAACACAAACTCTCAAGTACAAATAGTTTTCTAATTACAAATAATAACTAGTTACCAGAAATTAATAACTTAAATAAAGATTTTATTGTTGCACAACAACGAATTTCGACATATCGGTGTTAATATTTGCAAACTAAATCAAATAATACTATGTAAGCAGAACAAAGGTCACATGAGATCGCCTCATAAGTCACGATCTTGCGCTCGCTAACAAAAGACTTCAACGCGCCACCTGCGCTTGCGCATTCTTCATACGATTCCGAGTTCTTCGAGCGGCTGGATTTTCACGCTTGAAGGCATTACTTAATTTTTCACAATAAGTAATTATTTTATATAGTGGGTACCTTGAAGGCAACACTTAATTTTTCATTATAATAAGTACCTAATTATTTTAGTGAGTACCTATTTTTATTGTAATCCGGCTTTAATGGTTGGTACCCGAGAAGAATCCTTGTATTGTAGCAACTATAATGTAAATAAACAAAAAATATGGTCGACATCAATGCTGATATGATAAGCAAATATTAAACAATCCTAAAATGATATGTATGTATGTAGGTTGATAAGGGTCAATATCATTGTTCTCCGTATAATTATCTCGAGTAAAATTGCCTCTACGCATGCGAGGCCAGTTTACTGACCGCAATAGGTTAAGGAGAACTGAAATATAAATATATTCTTAGAATTTTGCGTGTTATATCGCACGAAGATTCTGCCTAATACCGGAAAACAAATTTTGTAATACATATTATAATAAAATTAATAGAAACATAATATTTCCGCATATATTCAATGTCACTTTTGTATCTTCTAGATAAACGTCTCTAAATACATACGACACAAAAACAAAACGTATATACAGGAACGTGTTATGAATTCAAACATCAAACAAAATAATAAATTGCATGAGATCTAAGGTCGAATTGGTATGATTCAGCCGCATTAACTAATAGCACGTGATTTTTTCAACACCTTGTGTTCATCCCATACATTTTTATGTAAGTATGTTTATAATACTCACAATTACTCAGTATGCATTAATTACTGTTTTCCTATAAACAGGTAATATTCTATGAAGTAATCTTGTACATAATAGAAGCACCGGACAATATACCTGTTTAGTGTTTATAGACTAACATTAATTAATGCATACTTACTGAACCATATAACAATTGTTATTTTATAAGTTATGACTTTATATAGGTACCTTATTGGTCTGCAATTACCATTAAGATGGCCTAGTATCAGTAGTCCGATTACTCAGTCCGATGATCGGACTGATAAGACTTTTTCGTCTCAGTAGTCCGATTCGTATAGTAGTTTCAAGTGTACTTGATAGTATAAAGAAGTATTCGAAAGATAAATTGATTTCACAAAATCATTTTATCATCGAACTAAAAGACTCAGTAGTCCAACGTTCTAAACCATCGGACTACTGATACTAGAAGCCTTTAAGACTCAGTGTGAATACGATGAATATATCTGTGTAAAACCACTGAGTGTAAACATAATCTCCGTATAATGATTACATCCTCTAACACTGCTGTAGGTATGTAGGTCTTTGACGGGCAACGCCCCGGAGGTTATGAACAGGTATGAATGAAGGACGTTGCACCGTTGGGAGTAACATAAATATCTGTTATTAAAGACTGCTTAGAAAAGTCAAAGTCGAGACCGAAATCAGCATAGTCGTTCATTCCACTACATTAACAGGTGAAACTAAATAGAAGATAAAATCATTATTTCATTCCTTCGAAAACGTAATGTAATAAAAAGTATGGTTTTTAATGGTTTTAAGAATTGTCTTTTTATTACGTATTCCATTATATAGAGACACTAGCTTTTGCCCGCAACTTCGTCCAAGTAAATTTTTCTTAGATGTTAAAACATTTATTAATACATAAATTTTTGTCAGGCGTTGTTATTTTAAATTTTGTTTTTATATAATCCTCGAGAACAATATTTTTACTGGATGTAAGGTTATTTATGTCCTTTTCTGTATCCCTGACAACGTGTATGCAAAATCATACAAGTTGTCTGAAGAGCCTCAACTGGTCAACCGATCAGGAGGATTATTCTTTTTAATTTAAGCAGCTTCAATATACCCTAATATTAAACTATATGGGATGCAATATATTTTAATACATTATATCATTAACTAATTACAGTTAACCAAATATTAACCAAATATTTTTACAGTAACATGTAATATATCTTCTATACATTTATTTAATTAATATCTTAAGGGCCTCTTTCACCAACTACAAGTACAGTGTTGATTAGTTACTTCTAGAAATAATTTTATGTTTTATTATGCACTCGGTTTAGTGCGTTCTTCGATGGGCGAATTTGTTTTATTATTTTCTTTTTAATGTCTAGGACTTTTACCGTACAAACAAAGGTATATATATATATATATCAGCTAAATTATTCCCGGTGACAGGTAACTTTAAATTTAAGGTTAAGGTTAGACTTTAAGGTTAGTCTACTTGACAGATGGTGAAAGAGGCGCCAAGTCAGTTTAATTTAATTAACATTTCATACTAATTTTTCACTGGCAATACTGTCATAACTGGTAATACTCCCACCTGATCTAATTATCAAGTAGGCGCCACAAACATACGGCCTCAAATAAGCATAGGTACCTATAGGTTTCACTTCCGATTTTGTACAGTGATGATTCAAGGTTACGTCAATCGAAAATTCAACGCCAGGTTATTATCTGGCTACAGATTATATAGTGTAAGTTAAGCCTAAATTTAACCTACTGTTGTTGACAACGTTATTAAGTTTGTAATTAGTGTATTACGCATTTTCAGTATCTTTTGGAGTTGTATTCTAACTACCTTTGTATGACAATTTTAGTGAAAAATACATCTAAAATTTCGATGACTTCAAGAAATTCCGTCGATTTGAAATATTTGTACGTCGATCGTGGCGTACCTGACCTCGATCGGTCAGTATAGGTTTTCCTAATAATATATTTAAAATAAATTATTTAAGTGTTCACTTTCTCTGTGGGAGAGCACAAAAACTTTCGCAGAACATTCACCAAATGGAAACGTAAAGCTTTGGGCATTACTAAATTTTAGAAAACAAAACAAAAACAATTAATACATTAAATTAATACCTATCGTTTTTTTAAATAAATTATCAACGGATGACGAACAAAAGGGTATTTTAGTAACATAATTATCATTTAAATAATCCATATATTGATATATTCGGTCAACTAACCTTGCAGAAACGACTTCCTAATACATTTGCATGTTTTTTTTTTATTATTGTATATAAACAGCTTTCAAAATGCATATTTAAAAGATTAATAGCGGAAGTGTCAATTGGTTATTTATACGTTGGCACTTCACGAATAAACGGTAGATACGTACGATGATCCTGCGATTTTTTTATCTTTATAAAGTGCTACGAACAATGCTACGAGATCGATGACAATATTACAATGCTACGCATATGAGCTACGTCTTGCTAATCTCGTAGCGAATATAAACTAAAAAGGTTTTTTAATTACAATTTATTAAAACCCTTTTACCCAAACTTTTGAATGAATGAAACAGATATTTGTTTTCTCAAATATATAACCATCAACACAATATTGAGCATATAGTGAAACTTTAAAAGAAATTATTACGTATTCGCATATAACTATTGAACATCTACATCAAACTTTGTGGTAGGGTTTACGAGTTAAGGTAATACAGGTTGCGAGAACTACACACCTAATATAAACCAAACATAGAAAGTTCATATAATTACGAGGACACGTGACGTAAGCATCGACACAACTCAGTTTAGTCAGAAGGAAATGCACACGTCGAATTAAGTTGAAATGACAATAACTAAACACAAAGACCGCTTTTAAGACTCAAAATAATAATAAATGTATGAGCGTGCGCTGCTCCTATGCAACCCTTTCTTTAACGTTGGGAAAACCTCATGGATACCCGGCAGTATAGGGATCGCTGCGTGGTTATACCGGACTCCGAACACCGGCAAAAACCGGGTCGCGGGAACTATGTGATATGACTTCGGGCTCGGGCCCCTACAATATTATCCAACCATACAGCGTCGCGAAAAATTAACATAATAATTAAAACGCACGTGTACCAACCAACCTAAGAAAAATTCTCGTACATTGACGTATTTTAATTCCAAATCCATATATCGAAGGTATTTCTGTTCAGCTCGTATATAAAATATAGTAATAATTTCGATTTATTTTGTTATGTGGAAATACAAGTTTCATTATAGGTAAGATCATGCACCCACGCCAATACCAAATACATTGATTAATGTTTTATACAAACTTTGCATGACACGTAGCCATATGTGAATTGTATAAAGCGTGTACAATTCAGGTTACACAATCTCACAAATTACCTACCCCGCTCCGTTCATGACTAAATTTAGTTTAAAAAAAATATCTAGAAGAAAATCCTACGAACAATAAGTAATATTATAAATGCCAAAGTTTGCGAGGATGGAATGGATGTATGTGGGTATGTTACTCTTTCACGTAAAAACTACTGAGCGGAGATTTGTATTGTATGAAATTTGGCACACAGTTATTTTATCCCCTGGATTAACTTAACATAATACAATCATTTTTGTGCTGGAAAATCGACACAGCGATAAATATGTCGGGCATCATTTAGGTAATATATTTTTTTTCATTTTTCACCGCAGACGAAGTCACGGGCACCAGTTAGTATTGAATAAATAAAAAGTTAATTCTAAAATAAAAATGTTATGCTCAGTAAATAAAACAAATAATGCCTTCCAGCTTAATCTACAAATATTTCCTAAATATTGGACTAGATGAAAGAGCATTATTTCAATAAGCGTATTTCTTATGCAATTTCGCACTTTTTCGCAGAAAATTTCATTATAATTATAATTTATTTGAAAGAAAAACAGCTGAATTCTTGTAATTTAATTCATTTTCGTTCTTAAACATGCATTTTATTAAATATTGGAAACGATACCAACTCTACGTTACTTATCGATATTAAAATGTCCGAGTCTAGTTTATATAAAATATCAGTAAAATCATACTCAGTTGTCATGTAAATTTCAAGCTTTCATAAAAGTAATTATTCCTTACAATTACAACTCGAATCCGAATTAGAACTCAACGTGATGAGAAAAAATATAGAAAATACGAACACTATAAGCAAGAAATTTATTTTTGTGGAATGTATTGAAGAAAAATGCTTTAACTAATACATTGCACAAAAATCAAATAAGTGTCATAAAAACAGTAATGTTTTTGTTCAGAACAACGATAGAAAACGTGTACAAATTAAAGCCTAGACGTGCCGATTAAAATAAAACTCGACACTAAAACCTACTTGGTTTAATGAAAGGATGACCTCGAAAAACCCGTCAAGTACCTACCAATTTAATGCAACTCTATCTAATAGATGCAGGGACTTGTGTGCATGTGGATTTGTAAAAAAAAATCAACGCAAGCAGTCGTATGTGTGCTGGTTATTTTATTAGTTTTTTTTTTTGTAATTTAAAAATAGAACAGATATGCAATATTATTATAAATGTGAAAGTAACTCTTCTGGCCTTAACTACTCAACCGATACAGGAAAGGACATGGGGTAGCCTTTCCCTTTCTTCCAGGAAAAAGTTCTGTTCCCGAGAGATCATCACGACTGCTTATTAGGCTTTGCACGGGTTCAAATTAATTCTGCAAATTACATATAAAAAACCTTCCTCATTTAACGCTCTGGCAATTAGTGAAAACCGCATGAATATCTGTTCAGTAGTTTTTGAGACTGTCTAAAACTATTGACAGTCTCAAAAACTACGCGTCTGTTTCGTCTGTCATATAGGTATTTTTTTTATTTTTGAACGAGTACGAAGTCGCGTACAATAATGATAATGTAGTAACAGATTAACCCATAATGTATTGCTCCAGAACATACGATTTTTTATGTTACAGTCGGATATTAAAAAAAAACCAGAAAGATTGAATCATGTGGAAGCAATGAAAAGTATTTGGGTACTTACAATATACATATATTGGCATTGGCGGTCCGATTTCACGGATACATCGCAATTTAATTTTCCTCCGCAACAATTTCTGTGTTATATTGTACAGCCGTAGTTACAACGGCTCCATCACGAGTGAGCATTGCACTGCTATTAGGTACATGCATTGCTAAATATTCGTTCGTCACGCTCTCAAAACCCAAAAGACATTTTGTTTATTGCCTACAAATCCTATAATTCACAAGTTTTAAAAATACAAAAAGAAAGTAAAGAAAGACATTTATTCACTGCACCAATGACATTAACGCCTAAATAGATCTTCATAAATTATATATTAGCTATATAAGAACAATCGCGATGGATTCAGCTTTCAAACAAAAAAAATCGGATTAAAATCGCTCCATCCGTTTGGGAGCTACGATTCCATTCTACAGACAAACACAAAGATACACAGACATACACATCAAACTTATAACACCCCATTTTTTGCGTCGGGAGTTAAAAAAGGATATATATAAATTAAAAGGATGCAAATAAAGTAGAAAGTTGAATTTGAACAATGATAATTAAATTACCTGTGTTTGTATTTTAAGTTTGTTTATTGTTCGTTAGCGTGCCGCGTAATGTTGCCCAATTCGTACCGGACCTGGATACGTAGCGGCAAGGACACTGGACAGCGCAACTCATCCGCTATACCAATTACATTACATTGACAATATTTATCCAGCTGTATGCTAATTAAATTGACAAACTGTAAAAAAGCCGTCAATTTAAGTTGTAAACTGAAAAGATCTGTTAAGGCGATATAGAGGACCGACTGAAATTTTGTTCATAGGGTTGAGATAGTATTACTCCTTTTTCACGATGTGAGATAGGTATCGTCAAGTACAGAGTTTGAAGAAATTTTAAAATTAGCATCTTCCAAATTCTGAATTTTCTTTATTTTTTTATTTATCATTAAGGAAATATGGAGTTTTGAATAAAACTAATAAATAAGACAAAATTACTTTCATAAAAAGAAATAACTATATAACTGGAATGCAAACCAACTATTTTTTAAATTAAAATTTAAAAAATAATTCTTATTCTAATCACATTCTTAACTTACTCCGAGTCTAATAATGTACATGTACGAGTAAACTTAAAGTCAATTAACTTAGTAAAAGGATTATGTCGAAGCAGTGAAAACAAAATCAATGAGTGTTTGTAAGCCGCTAAGTCTGTGTACAATGTAAGACTAGTTGGGTGATGTCATTAACAATTATTTCTTCACAAACCCTATTTCGAATATTGTTGTAGACACATGACATGTATATTTCTGCATAAAATATTTAACACCAGTCAAGACGTTTGTACGTGTGTGTACTAAAACAAAACCTTTGAGAGCTGTGCATTAGTTACACAATTATCAAAGTATGAACAAAGTAATTTATTAACCATTAACGCGTGCGTTGGTTAATAAATTACGGCGTATGGCAAAAAAATATGTATTTTATTAACTATGAGTAAAAAGACAGTTATTAAAGAATGTAGGTATTTCTGTAGGGTTAACAGTGAAATACTCTCATTATTATAGCAGTCTGACTGACGAAGCTTTTTTTAACGCCCGACGCACAAACTTTTGGTGTTTTGAATTTAGATTTAAGTGATTTTTCTATGCAAATATTCAATATTCAATTTTCAAAAAATATTCAAATTTACTTTCAATATAACGTAGTATGTTATGTTCATCAGGACAAGGTTTTGGTCGCGGTCTTCGATAAGTATGTCGTAACTTTTTTTAACCAACGCAAAAATGAATAACTTAACTACAGCCTAAAGGTTAGTTTTGTTAACCGCTCACCTTTCGGTTGATTAAAAATTATAATAATATATTTAATACATATTTAAGTATTGAATAAATACAAAAAGTTTTTAAACTAAATTCAGTACAATCTAACTTCAAAGGTTTTTTGAACTGAGTATTTTTCTTTTTCCATGAAAACATCCTAACAATAATGTGCATTTAAAATTGGGTTGTCTATACCTAGCTACCATCTATAAAGATTTTTTTCTCTTTCTCTTCTCTTCTCGAGTTCAATAATAGCCGCGAATGTCTTGCGTCGCATTCTGTAATTGGTTATTCGCGTTATAATAACTTGAGACAACAAATTCTCCCAAATACTTATCGTCTATTCCTAACCGACAAACCACGCTGTCCACCTGGTTGGTCGCACTGACTTCACTCGCTCGTACAGGACGCCCTTAATTTACACGACTACTAATCACGAATCAAACTTTTTTTTTAATTAAGGAAAGTGGGTTGCATTTACAATAAATTCATTTAGCTTTCCATGCCCTTTTTGCATTGTTATCACGTAATTTAACGTACGTTAAACGTATGTTGAAAATAACATATTCTATGTGTGTATTTTCGCAAACTCTTATACAATTGATGTCGACTGAACAAACGGTCGTGTGTTCCGCATTTCTACTGAGCTTCATTTAACTACCAGTACGCCGGCCGTTGCGTGTGATGTGTCGGTCGTGTATTCAAGCAATTTGACTTCCACCTAAATATAGCCTATTAAGCTTTGATTAAGGATACAGATTAGATTCTGGGTTGCTTCACTAATAGTGGCTAATAGAATATCTGCTCACTCACAGCTCGGGGTGATATTTCAAATTAGTTGCTTAGTGACATTTCAAAGTTGTCCTTATTACGGTGAACATGTGTAACGATGAAACTAAATGTTAAGGTTATCACTCATGCAACATTTACATTATTCATCTTTTTATCGGAAATTAACGAGAGAAAGTGACAACATGTATAAAAAAATCCAGTGGACACTTTTCCGTAGTGATTTTGTTTGTGACCTTGAATTTATGTATCCTTAATCAAAGCTAATATTAAGACGACTGTAATAAGTCCGTATTATAGTGCTACATTTTTTGACGTGAATACTTCCATAGTGGGAGGCAATTCAGAAAATTGATCAAATACAGTTTGATATCTATCATCTTTATAGTATAATTTTTATATAAAAACGTTAAGTTCGTTTGTGTACCTACGCTTCGAAAACTCGTGAATGGGTAGACCGATTTTTATTTGGTTTTCACATTTGGAAAGAGATAAACGGGGAAGATTTTTATTATGTAAAAATTTCACAATGGGCGAAGCAATACCTACTGAGGTGGTATCCAATGTAGGTACGTTTATTACTTATCAAAAAAATTCAGTAAAATATCATACAGACGATTTTCATGTAATTTAATGATATGAAGTGGTCTTTGATGCTCCGCGATAAACAGGGTCAATGCTCGCCAAATGGACTAGAATAAAAATAAGAAAGGCTAGCACTCCTTTAGCAGGTGACTTACCCAGTTTTCGCGCTATTAAAAATTCGACGAATCATCACACAACTTTCACTAACAGCGGGCCATCACATACTCGACTCTCTACGGAGATGACCACCACAAGCAGAAGAATAAATTGGAAAATTTCACAATTCGACATTATTTTTACAAGAAACTTAGGTTTGTATATTTTACCAATTATATACGATATTTATTTAGGAGTCTGTATATATAGATATTGAACTAATTACTCGATCATTACTTCCGTTTATCTTCAATAGATAGTGTGGCGAAGAAATTTTACTTCAACTTTAAATTCAATAGATTAGCTATAGAGGAGCAAATGAAATATTAATGTGAAAAATAAATGTAATGCTTAGAAAGTTTTGTGCAAGTTGCCGAGATTGGACATAGTATTGCATGCTCGGTGCTCGCACGATGCGCGAGAAAGCACGACGCGGCACGAAAAGTGCGGCTGACAACACCAACATTATCGAAGTCGCGACAGAATCTATTAAGACACCGCAAATAATATTTTTATACGTAGTCATAATTTTAATTTCGGAGTTAAAGCTATATTTATGTATTTACATTTAAAGCAGAAACCTCCCTAAAATTTTCTATTCTAAACTATTTTCGCTCATAAATACTAGAGATTTGTTACCACACTCCCAAACAAATAATTGCTTTGTTTGCTGAAAGTAAAAGTGTTGAATACAGTGAAAATCATTGGACAAACCCAACAAACCTGCCGAGAACAGAAACGACCTACTGTCTACTATTCGTCGACTCGGAGATTTCACTTTTATCGTGTTTAATGAATGACCTCATACAAATATTACTATCGTGGAGAATTGTATCAAATTGTTATAAAATATATTATAACCTATAGGTTATATTAAATAATATATATACCTACTTAGGTATAGTTGTACCATTTGATAAATCAGCTGACAATATAGGTTACTTGTCACAGTGTTATGTAAAAACATAAATATGAATGATAATAGTTTTGAGCTTATAATTATTTAAAAGGTAATATTTTGCAAATTTGGAACTTAGCTAGATTCCTATTGGATATTGTTTTAATTAATAAACAACAGGTTAATACAAAATATCTAACCTGACATGTTCTTCCGAATATCCGTACGGGGGATGGTCCGGGAGGTTTTAGTTTCACAAATACAGTTTGTCTCCGAACTTTATGTCCGAATTGACACATTAACTTCTCTTGAACACGAGCACAGAGCCTACTCGGGCTTAAACACGCCATAGCTACAACTGCAACGATACGCTCGAAGACATGAACTGCATAACACACAATAATTCTTCGCCTTTTTCTCCCCACTCAGCTGATTGTCAATCGCCATATTTGTTGACCGATGTTACCTTTTCAAATAAATAAAATATAATTCTTCATTGCCATAAGTAAATATGTATGTACCAACTACCTTATTAAAATATTTATGTACTAGCTGGTGCCCGCGACTTCGTCCGCGTTCTGGATGAAAGGTACCCTATATCCTTTTTGGAGTCCCAGACAACGTGTATGCAAAATTTACAACGCCATCTAGGGAATTCTGTTTGAAGCAATGTAGTACTCTAATTCATCTAATCTCACTTCGAATAATGGAAAAAGTCTGTTAACAGATGGCACTACATGTTAGTTATAGTTTATAAAATTACGTGTTAATAAAATTAAAGCTGCTGCCCGCGACTTCGCCCGCGTAACTTAGTAAATTATGTACTTAAACCTTCCTCGAGAACCACTCTACCCATTAGTGAAAACCGCATTAAAATCCGTTGCGTAGTTTTAAAGATCTAAGCATACAAAGGGACATAGGGACAGAAAAAGCGACTTTGTTTTATACTATGTAGTGATGATGATTAACAAACATATTATACTTTTTTTCCTTTTTTTGCGTCAAGTTACTGGATCACTGATTTTGATAAACTGGGGATCGCAGACCACAACTTTTAGTTATATTAATGGGAATTATTAATAATGAGTCCCATAAATATAGCACATAATATTATTTATAATCAGATTAAATAAATGTATGCCTTTTATCATTATAGGAATTATTTTAGCTTATGAATATCAACCACAGATTTCTACATATGTCATTGTCAATGTCATAAACAGTCATGTGACAGTAGCAGCCAGCAGTATAGTTTCTTTTCTTATTCTATCTCCATTCCATTCCATAATGACCATATAAATAAATCTAGAAAATTAAGGAAATAATAATATACATACACTGAAAGTTAAATGGAACTACAAAAATATTTTTTCTTGTTCATGTCAATTAAATAAAATAAGCTATAATTATATACCTATATAATTATAAGTTAACAGTGCATATCAATATATTTAAGTTTTATTCTTTAACTTTCTTTTCTAATTAAATGATGGATTCATCGTCAATTGTAAGTTTCAACAATGATTCTACATTCCAAACTACTTTGAAAGCAGATCAAAATAATATTAGCGTTCACGAATTGGCTCTACATGCAATGAGAGATCGATGTTTACTTCTACAAAAGAGAATCAACTCATTAGAGGCCGACAATATGCGATTGAAACTAGATATTACGAAAGCAACAGAGGATACGCCTTACATTCCTTTGCAAGAAGACGAAAAATTTGCATTGCAGCAAAAAATCGCTGAACTCAAGAAACAAAAGTCCCAACTAATGCACCATGTCTTCATGGTTTCATGTGAAAACAGGAACTTGTGGAATAAAGTTTCAACCCTAAAAGGGCCTGATAAAACAAGTAAAGAATTTAAACCTTTAATAAGAACAAACACATATATTCATAGTACTCCAAAAACGAGTGCAAACTATCAGGAGAAATATTCAGAGTCAAGTTTAGAAGAAATATCACTAAAATTAATAAACAGTTACATCCAAGAAAAATCACAACTTGTCGAACAATATGAACAAATGACACAGTTGCAGGAAGCAAATGATGACATTTTAAATCTAGATTCTATTGGGTTTACATACATTGAAGATCCAGCTACTGACTCGTTAAAGGAAATTCAAAATCAGACAGAAAAGCTCAGTAAACTGAAAAATGAATTAGCACAACAGGAAAAGGATTTAAAATTTGTTATCTCTAGGGTTGAGGCTGTATTGAAAGGTAATTGTTTAGAATTTATTTTTTTCTTAGTTTACTTCCTTAAATTCTAATGTTATGTTTCCATTTTTGATTTACAGATTGCACATAGTCATAAATTTTGTGTGCAATTATCTCCAAAAGCTCATAATCATATTTCATATAAGTTTATATGCTTCTGATGATATAGTACTTGCTCCTTGTATTATTTTCCAAACAATATACTAAATCGAATTAGTGATTTAAACTAATTTTAAACCTAATGATAAATAAATAATAAAAAGCTTTTCAAAGTGAGCAGATATGGGTCTATATCCACATTGAAAATTGGCATTATTTGTCTATTGGGACATTCAGTTTTCTCAAGATGCCTTTTTTCATCATTATAGATAAATACACTCTGTCTAAATAATTAATCATTATTTCTAATTGACTTAAATGATATACAAAAAGGTTGCTACAGTTGCAAATTAACATATGCAACACCAAGTATACTGATAACCTCGATATGATTAAGCATTCAAGGTAACCAAGAGATAGGTAAATAGATATTACTCACTGAAAAATATATATTGTTCTTTGCAGATGGTCATAAGTGTCCTTCATGTATTGCAAATAATGGTAAAGTCATATCTTCTGAACATAAAGAAATAGAAACCAGTGACAGTCTTGCCAATTGGGCAACTCCAGTGGAATCTAGCAATTACAATGACAATTTCAATGAGATAAATACAACAGTGTTCAAAAAGAGTTTTCCAGACAGTGCTGATAAGGTTTCTGCTGAAGAACCTGTCGATAAGATTTGCCCAATGTGTGGTGAAACATTCAATAAAAGTGTAAAATTTAAAGAATTTCAAGCACATGTTGAAAATCATTTTACAGGTGATCCCGAACCAGATTCTATTGACAATTTCAGCAATATTTCAAGTTCATTCAATAATGTGATTTAAAGATGAATTTATACAATAGAATAAAGTAATATTTTACATTTTAAAAATGTACAGACAGAAAATTATTTATAACTATATTCTTAACACGATTGGTCTGAATGACATTATATAATTTAATTATTTTTATTTGAATTGGGTATATGTTGGCAATAATTTAATTGTAAGATTTGTAGGTAAATTTTATTCAAAAATGTTTTTTTTTCACTTTTGTTAAACTACATACATTCAGACATAAATTTTGTTAGTTGTACTTCTAATTTATTTTCCTTGTTTATTTATATAATTTTAAAATACCTATCAATTACCTAATTAAGTAAAAATTCCTGATCAAAATTACCTGTTTTTTAAGATATGCTAACAATTGCAACTTTTGCGGCGTCAGTCAGTTCCTGTCTCCTGTTTGTACTTTGCACGCCATAGAAAGGCGACGGTCAGAGTCAACGGTGGATGCGGGACGCAATAAATGAAAGAAACGAAGCCTTAATTTGTTGCGTTTCATTACAGTCAAAAATTACATGAAATAAGGATATTTACTACATATATAAGTACAAGTAGTCGTAATAATATTAGGCGAATAGGAATATTCGTAAAAAAATAAAAAAACCAAATTCGGCGATTACGAATAATTGCATTCGTATTATTTGCATTCCTAAATATAAAAAAAAAACACCACATAGCATTGTTTAAGTAATAAATTATTTAGTGTATTTACAAGTAAAAACAAAATGCATAATTTTCTAATCTATTTATTTTGTAACAGCTAAAGAGAAGGCTTTCATCTACTAAATATAACATTTATATGATAGAACATTATACTTTTGCCTATGGTAGATTTAAGCTAATTCAATTGGTTTGACTTCCTTGGAGTCTGAAGGTTCTTGAGTAGATTTTTGGAGAAGATTTTTACTGAACCACTGAGGTCTTTCCTTTTCCATTTCTATAATCCTTTTACCTTTCCAAAACTCTTTTGGCTGAAAAACAAACAATATGGTTTTAAAACATATGAAATAAATATATTAAGATGGATTGGTATTCGTAGTCAGATGGCCTTGTTATATCAATTTAAACACAGCCACTCTTTAGTTAGTGTCTTACCCAGTGTGAGCATAGAGGCTCCAAACAAATACCAACTAATTTATGCTATTTAGAAATAGTATAAATACTTATTTTAATTTAAAAAAAAAACCATTACAATCATAATTTTCAAGATGTACTTCACTACATAGTATAAAACAAAGTCGCTTTTTCTGTCCCTATGTCCCTTTGTATGCTTAGATCTTTAAAACTACGCAACGGATTTTAATGCGGTTTTCACTAATGGGTAGAGTGGTTCTCGAGGAAGGTTTAAGTACATAATTTACTAAGTTACGCGGGCGAAGTCGCGGGCAGCAGCTTTAATTTTATTAACACGTAACGTAATTTTATAAACTATAACTAACATGTAGTGCCATCTGTTAACAGACTTTTTCCATTATTCGAAGTGAGATTAGATGAATTAGAGTACTACATTGCTTCAAACAGAATTCCCTAGATGGCGTTGTAAATTTTGCATACACGTTGTCTGGGACTCCAAAAAGGACATAGGGTACCTTTCATCCAGAACGCGGACGAAGTCGCGGGCACCAGCTAGTATTATTATATAATAAAAGTAATTGTGGAAGTAGTATTATAATAATTTAGTTAAAAGTTAGTGCAGTTGTTTTTTTTTTAAGTTAAAAATTTATGCAAGATGGGCACTTTTAATATGGGAAACCAGTTGTCTAGCGGTAATGCTCCATAGTTTTCACTTGTTTACATTGACTTTTCTAGTTATAAACTTAATACGAAGGCTCACTCATGATAAATTATAGAAAAATTTGATAGAGAAATTAGCTCACCCAAGAAACTGTTTTTATATAAAGATTGGTTGTGTGCACATTGCACACAAGGAAGGATGTGAGCACATTGCTTTCCCTGCTAGGACAATAGACTAAGTGGGGAGAAATAAGGCCATGGTGTGGTGTCCAGTGTGAAAAAAGAACAGTATAAATGCTGTTCTTTCAGTGGTCTTACATATGAGGCAAATTACTGCTAAATGGTCTAAATGCTGCCTTATTCGCTGAGGTTATAATAGTAAAATGCAAATTAGTTCTGCCACAACAAAAATAGTCCATTGTCATATAACAAACTTACATTACTATACCTATAATTGTCAAAAAAATAGTCACCTGGTCTGGTAAATTTTCTCCATTATAGAGCACTATAACATCATCCTCAATGGGATTGTTTTTTAGTTGTTCTTGAATTTTATCTTGAATTTCTTTCGTTTCTAACTCTACTTTCTTATAGCAGTGACCTGAAAAGACAAATTTTTGATGTGTGAATATTAAAATGACGTATTAATATTATTTTATAAAGAGTCATAATAATTAATAATTACTCTTGGCAGGTAGGGCTTGGGATGAATTCGGATAAGGTAAAAGTCATGTTCAAATAGCATATTCTCCTAGGAAATGTTTCAAGACATAAAGTTCTGCAAAATTATGTTAAATTGGGGCAAACAAATAGTGCCGAAATGTGGCTCTCAAAGCAGGATTGATACACAAGTTTAAAGTAGCTCATTGATCTATGGAGTGTGCTATGCTCAGTGTCTTCGCCAAAGAACCAACATGTAGCCAAGAGAAATAGCAAGTTAAAGTGACAATTGGCTGGTCCCATCTGTCGCACAGCAGACGACCAATGGGGTAGAAAATTTCTAGAATGGAGGCCAGAAATTGAAAAGTGCAGTGTTGTCCTGCGACGCCTAGTTTGACGCCATTCATCCACTTCGCTTTCATCTTCATCCATTCATCCACTTTGCCAACTGAAACAATTCTCAAGTGAAATAATAACAAACATTCTCAAAACTAACTAATATTTATTGTAGTGTGTTACTGCATAAAGACCTAACAGGAAGTTATGTCTGTGAGAAAGTTACACAAATTATCATTTGCCTCAGCTGACTATTAAGATATATAGAGTAAAAGTGTAAAATGTAAATTACCTACCGCACAAACATTGCCTCTCATGATGATGCCCACATTCCTGGCATGTTACAATGTTAGTTTTTGGTACAATCATTTTCCAAACATAATCAGGATTACCATATTTTCTTTTCCAACGCTTTTCAACGGTTCTTCTAAATTTAGGTACAGCTAATAAAAAGCCATCACCAATGATATCACTTATTGTAAACTTTTTCGTGGCTTTATTTTCATAGAAATTTGCTAGAGCGAATTCTGTAACAACAATATTCCATTTAATGAGAAGTAAATAAACCATTGACATATATATTACTAGCGTAAGGACCGGGCCAACGGCGCGGCGAAATGGCACCAGTTCATTGGCCCTAAAATCTCAATTTAGGGCACACCAGCGGCTGTCGTCGTCCCTCGTCCGTGCAAGATTGTGATTTATTTATTATTATAGATATATTATTGATTTATATGCATTTTTATAAGCGCTTCCTGTGGTGATCGTACGAGTTCTAATGTTTTCTAACATCTACTGTTTGTCTATAAGAAGTAAGTTTGTGTAAAATGTTCCGTTGGGCGAATCCTTACTTTGAAATTGTGGGGCGAATCGGAATAACTCCACATATTTCTTTATAATATTTATATATTTACAATTACACATATGTACATATTGACAAATCGTGAGTGGCGAGAAAGCGCGTGCTTTCGTAAGCAGTTGAACGCCGACTGACTGACTTTGCCTTCTTCTTTTAAATGAAGAATGACACGGAAACAGACGGAAATTCCAAATAGGTCTCATTTGAAGGAGGTCGCCACAAAATCATTGAAATAAACACATTTCAAAATATAAGCACATTTTAGAAGTAGAATAAAAAGAATAACCTCGAGGTGGAAAACCAAACATGTGAAACAAATTACGTTCCAAGTTTTTAAAGGCATTAATCAACTGTCCTCGGAAAATCATTATTTTCAAACTATTTGTTTATAAATTATTTATTTGTAGAATTTTACTTCTTCTTCTTCTTCTTCTTCTTAGGTTTAAATGTAGAATTTTACTTATAACTTCAGTTATAATTAAGGTAAACTAAAAAATGGATTATGATTATGATATGAAATGAAATGTCAATTGTCAAATGAAGATGGATGGAGATTGGAGACCGGAGCACAGACTAACTTAATTTATTCCCTTTTTTTGGAATTTTATAGCCTGGTTACTAGATCTTTAACTCAATGTATAAGCATAATAAATATCACTGTGCTTCTCTACGCGTAGCCGTGTAGGAGTCGGACCAAAGAGTATACTAATATATAGGGAGTCGGAGTGAGTCAAAAAATATAACTACATACTCTGTACTCAGTGGACTGATAGTGATGAGGACAAAAGGTGCAAACAAACTACGGGACCCGTACGACTGCCGCGGCCGGCTTATGGACGCGGCTGCCAATGTGCACGGTCGTTCACGTCCCAGTACTCCAGATTTCTAGCGGACGTAAGAGTCGCGGACGTGACTTTGGACCGTCCTCGCCTCGAGCTCTTTAGACATATAACTTTATAATCTGTGCCTCGAGCGTTCGGATGTTATTTTATTTCCTACTAGTATCCCTGTAACATTACGGTAAATGTCTATAAATTTGTAGCGTTAGTGGATATTATTATGTACTATTGGTGCAAAACTATTACAAGCAATAAAATGAACAATGCGAAAATTACAATTGGTAAGTGTTGGTTAATTCATATTTCAACATTACGTTACAAGTATGTTACAACATTTAAATAGTCTCACATAACAAAAATCTTATTGTCACCTTATTAGAAAGAGACACACGGCTTATCTACTACATATCCTGCTCGGCTCGCTTTTTAGATAATCCTTATTTTAGTAATCACTACACTAGTCACTCCACAGCATAGCTAAGTATTATCTACATAGATTATATGACTATCTATGGCTGAGTGACTGAGGACTCCCAATATTAAATTAGTTGTTCGCTTGTTCGTTCACTTGTATATGTTCATTCATTCATTGTTTGTTCAATCAATTCAATCAATGTTTAGTTTATTTTAATTGTTGTTTGTTGGTTGTTGGCTGGCTGCTGCCATAGAGTAACTTATAATATATTTCTGAGCTGGCTATGATTATACATAATTATTTACAGTTCAGATATTGTATGTAACTACAATTTGGAGTATATATTTATTTGACTGTGTTTCTACGTTTACTCTCATAAAAAAACTTTATTTTTGTTCGTGAATATCGTAGCCTTTTGTTCTGGTTGTTTGTGTGAAGGATAGATGATTCAACTTTGAAAACTCTCGTTTCCACTTGTTAAGTAAATAGTGAATCAATTCTGCTGCGTTATACCAGTAAAGAACTTGTAAGTACTTATAAAAAATTACCCTTTTCTAATTAATAAATCCTGTATACAATAAAATCTTAAAAATAATGTAGATTAGTTATCCCTTTAGATCGAATTATATATTACTTAGGTACATTACTAAACTTGTGATTAAATTGTTCGTAGCCCCTTATTTATTAGATTTATTTATAGTACCTTTCTTTGCTATATATCTGGTTAGTGAAAATGGGCTTGAAAATACTTATGATGAGTTATTTTGTGAAACAATAAGTATCTGCTATTGACTAGTTGATTACAGCTCATTTGAGCTCTGCATAATAGGGCTACTGTTCAGATGTATAATTAGCCTTATAAGCTGGTGATTCTAATGAAAACGTGAAAAGAAATCTGCAATACATGGGTACACTACATAATATTCGATTTGTCATTGAAACTCTTATGAACTATTATTTTCACACACAGATCTAAGTAAAATGTGTTCTCTGCCTTTTGTCTTCCTCATTAGTCTCATTCCTCTGTAATCCAACAAATTTTTTGCAAGTTGGTATAGAGTACTGTCACAGACACCCTCCTATTCTTTAAAACTTTTCGAAGAAGAGTATATTTTTATCTGATAAAGAACATATCAGTGTTAATATACAACATGTAATATACCTACTACAAAATATTCATTATGATTTAGTTAAGTGGCCCAAATATAACTTTTTTTTAAAATTTTAATAGCATATTTATTTTGTGCTTTCAAACATTAATATATATATATAATATGTATGGGATGCACAATGATAAAATAGTAGTGCTAGGTCGCTACCACAATCACATCGAACAAAATTCTTGGCAATGCTAACTAGTTACAACTTGAAACACATATTTGCCTGAACAAAGATTTGCTCAAAATTTAAAATATGTGTTGTATGTTAGAGGAAAGTCAGATTAGACAGAGGGCCAGATTACTGCAGGTCAACTTTACAGAAAGCTAATAAAAATGCCTATCAAAATTTACTAACTACTGATTTCATGAGAGTACTGTTGCAATTCATTTTTTTTTAATGATGTCACAAAGCTTATGACCCCCCCCCCCCCTACACCCCTTGTCACCCAATGTGATGCACTTTGGTGACCCCATCCTCCACCTTTAACATTTGGCGTAATTTATGGATGACCCCTTAGTTTGATGTGAATATAAATATTTATTTTTAGGAACCATATAAGTACTTATAATATATGCTTAACATGTGTTATAATTATGTATTGCATGTGTTTATTTCTTGACACGTATGGTAAGCAGAATTCTTTTAAACAGTGACTAATATCCTGTTCTAGCTAATTTAGGTTCATACAAAATGTATTATGTTTTTTCTTTGCTTTGAGAAAAATCCTTGATAATTATCTAATAACTTTAGTGGGTAGTTTTTGTTTGGGTTTTGGATTTTTAATCAATCAATAATTAATTAAGACAAATATTTTTTCCCAGATTATTTCCCTTAGACAAAAAAATCTGTCTTGACCCTCCCAAAACACCTCCAAGGTGGACACCACTTCACTATCGTCTTTAAAATCTGCACTCAGAGCTGTTGAATGAGTAACGAAATTGTTAAGGAAGGAGATAGGATGAAGTGTATGGGATAATCCTATTAAGGTAGGGAAATGACTCCCGACATTCCTTATTTGTACAGGAAACAATGCAGTACAGGTGCAATTGTTTGTAAGAGGATTGTTTATTTAAAAAACTACTTAGTGTGATTTTAAGTTGCTGCAATTCATTCTTATCATAATCAAGTGGCCTATAGTTTCACATCAATTCTTAGAAGAGGCAAGGTAGTGTAGCAATTTAGATTTATAAACAAAGACCAGTTCTTGGTACCTATGTCATTAATTATTAATATACATTACAGTTAAACTGTGCTAATATGTAGATTTGAGTGCTTTTTTTTTTATTTGTGTACATAGATTTGCGTTTGAATACCTTCTAACACAGCTGCGTACCCATATGCGCGAAACACTTGTCTGCCCACACATACTTAAATAATGACCTGTTTTAACGCTAATAACGGTCTCAGTTGTTTATAGTTTTCATGAATGCTGACTATATTGTTTTGGCAATAATCACGATCACTGCCTTGCATACTATTTATGCTAAATTAACATTGTTGTATAATAAATGTTACAGTTTGCGTATTAAAGATATCTAACTACAATACTTATATCAGAATTAAGATTTTGTATCATGTTAAATACTTTTATAATTTCATGGGATATTTATAATAAGAAAATACTAACCCACTCGAATGAGTATAATTTAGCTATATTCCTATCGAAATCACTTCAATGTATATTCCTTAAAAAATGTATATGTATTAAGTACCTACTTTCATTTTATTTAAATGCGTTATTTATTTGTTATCAAACGCTTATCGTTCACTATGTAACTTAAATTCACTTTAGGTACACTTTTTTAGAATGTAAGGCTATTTAAACAATGAAACATGCTGATATTTAACGATGGTCTTCTAAGGGGGAGGTTACCCGTAACGACTGCGAACCGCAGTGTCGCCCTGCCACTACTTTCAAATCCAGACCGCAGCCAACTTCGA